>CM062297.1:482343668-482943668 GCA_031216915.1 Pictodentalium vernedei | reverse complement strand
CTACAGGTCATATTTATGAGGGGATTTCATTGTAACTTGGTAGGATGACTCCAAATAATGTCTAGATGAGAACGTCCCATTTTGATCGCGATCATTCAGCCCTGATGGGTGCCCGAGCCCAAAAACCTTTAGCATAGGTCAAAGGTCATATTTATGGAAGGATTTCATTGTAACCTATTAGGTTGACTCCATATAATGCCTAGATGATGACATCCCCTTTTGGTCGAACAAGTGCCCGAAGCCCAAAAACCTTGAGCACAGTCTACAGGTCATATTTATTCCAGATGATGCCCAGATGAGATCGTCCCCTTTGGTTGCGATCATTCAACCATGATGGCTGCCCGAGCTCGAACCCCGAAAACCTTGAGCACAGTCTACAGGTTATATTTATGAAGGGATTTCATTGTAACTTGGTAGGTTGACTTCATATAATGTCTAGACACCATTGGGCAACTGTGACAGCTTCAGAGGCCCAAAGCCCGAAAACCTTTAGAACAGTCTACAGGTCATAATTATGAAGGGATTTCATTGTAGCTTGGTAGGATGACTCCAAATAGTGTCCAGATGAGAACGTCCCCTTTTGGTCATGATCATTCAGCCTTGATGGCTGCCCGAGCCCAAAAACCTTTAGCATGTCTGTAGGCCGTATTTATGGAAGGATTTCATTGTAACTTGTTAGGTTGACTCCATATAATGCCTAGATGATAACATCCCCTTTTGGTCGTGGTTGGTCAACTTTGATGGCTACAGGTGCCCGAAGCCCGAAAATCTTGAGCACAGTCTACAGGTCATATTTATGAAGGGATTTCATTGTAACTTTATAGGATCACTCCAGATGATGTCCAGATGAGAATGTCCCCTTTTGGTTGCGATCATTCAACCATGATGGCTGCCCAAGCCTAAAGCCCGAAAACCTTTAGCACAGTCTTCAGATCATATTTATGAAGGGATTTCATTGTAACTTGGTAGGTTGACTTCATGTAATGTCTAGATGAGAACAGCAACTTTTGGACACCATTAGGCAACTACAGGGGCTACAGGGGCCGAAAACCTTTAGCACAGTCTACAGGTGATATTTATGAAGGGATTTCATTGTACCTTGGTAGGATGACTCTAAATAATGTCTAGATGAGAACGTCCCCTTTTGGTCGCAATCATTCAGCCTTGATGGCTGCCCGAACCCAAAACCCCAAAACCTTTAGCATAGTCTAGTGGTCATATTTATGGAAGGACTTCATTGTAACCCATAAGTTTGACTCCATATAATGCCTAGATGATGACATCCCCTTTTTGTCATGATTGGTCAACTGTGATGGCTTCAGGGGCCCGAAGCCCAAAAACCTTGAGCACAGTCTACAAGTCATATTTATGAAGGGATTTCATTGTAACTTTGTAGGATTACTCCAGATGATGCCCAGATGAGAATGTCCCCTTTTGCTTGCGATCATTCAACCATGATGGCTGCCAGAGCCCAAATCCCAAAAACCTTTAGCACAGTCTACAGGTCATATTTATTAAGGGATTTCATTGTAACTTGGTTGGTTGACTTCATATAATGTCTAGATGAGAATGCCCCCTTTGGACGCAATTGGGAAACTGACGGCTACAGGGGCCCGAAAACCTTTAGCACAGTCTACAGGCCATATTTATGAAGGGATTTTAATGTAACTTGATAGGATGACTCGTTTTGGAATAATTTAACTGTAACTTGGTAGCTTTTGTTGATATACGTTAACTGTGAGGGCCACATAAATTAACTGTGAGGTCATATTAACCCACCCCTCAGCTCTTTAGTACAGTGTACACCTCATATTATTTTTATCATAAACATAGCATACAGGGAACAGAAATGAACATATTCCCAATTATCACAATTCTTGTCTTATTTCATAATCCTTTCATAAACATTGAACATTATCCTTTTCATCAAACACAACACACAAGTTAAGCTACAGTGTCATTGACACTTTCATTTTGTGATGGATTAGTGGTAACAAGCGGAAGATTCCTTTTGAAAATCAATTTTCTGCCATATCCAGTATGACCACTGTTGCAGCCACTTGGATTTTTGTAAGTTTTGCTTGTCCGCAAAATAACTTGAAAATAAAATGCACCGTAGACTCTATTTTTTGTGGTGGATTAGTGGTGACTACAGGAAGGTTCCTTTCGATAATCATTTGTCTGCCATATCCTATATGGCTACCATGGCTGCCATCTTGGCTTCTTTTGTAATGTTTTCTTGTTCTAGTTTTTGTAGTAAATTAAGATGCATTTGACATATATGAGGTATATTTTGTCAGTCCAAATAGTGGAATTTACCCTTAGCAGACATATAATGATGTCACTGCCCAGCAGTTCTCTTGTTATTTTTGTTTGTTGGATGACCCTTAAATTGGTAGTTGGCTAAATTATTTTTGACTGGAAAAATATATTAACATGTTCTTGCCTTGTTAAAATTCATGGGACAAGTAGGCACTCACCCAAAATTTTTAAGAAGGCAAATCCTCCACCCGATATGAAGCACGTCCAAAGAATATGAAGCCTTTGAAGTGTAGTACCTGCAGTTCAGAACAAAAGCCCAAATTTGGTCTTCCTGCACTCAACAAATTAATAAAGTTATATGAAATACATTTGTTAGCTCCGCCTGACAAAATGTCAGTGGAGCTTTTCAGATGCTAAGTTGTCCATCATACTGTCCATCTGCCTGTCTGTCCATCCATCCACCGTCAACATTTTGTTTGTCCGGGTCCGGGACATAATTTCTTACATTAAATTTTAACCACTGAATATTTTTTAATGAAACTACATAACAGTCTGTAATATCAAAAGACAGTAGTGTGTCATAAATTATAATGTGGTATGTGCCCCTCAAGGTCAAGGTCACAGGCCCTATGATATGGTGACACTTAGAAAAAGTCACTTAGAAAAACTTTGACATTTGTTTGTCCAGGCTATAATTTCTTAACCACTTCAATATTTTTAAATGAAACTTCATAACAATATGTAATATCAAAAGACAGTGTTTTGCAAATTATAATATGGTATGTGCCCCTCGGGGTCAAGGTCACAGGCCCTACGATAAGGTGATACTTAGAAAAACATTGACTTTTGTTTGCCCGGGCCATAATTTCTTGAGCACTGAATATTTTTTTGTGAAACTTCATAACAATTTGTAATATCAAAAGACAGTGTGTTGCGAATTATAATATGGTATGTGTTCTTCAAGGTCAAGGTCACAGTCCTTATGATTAGGTGACACTTAGAAAAACTTTGACATTTGTTTGTCTGGGCCATAATTTCTTAACCACTGAACATAAGCTCCGCCTGATAGAATGTCAGTGGAGCTTTTCTAATGCTAAGTTGTCCATCCAGCCATAATTCTGTCCATCCGTCTGTCCATCTATCTGTCGTCTGTCCGTCCATCATCAGCATTTTCTTTGTCCGGTCATATAATTTGATCTAAATGGCAGATCTTGTTCATCCTTGGTACAATTATCGCTCATGACTCAGAGGTGTGTCGCGAAGTTGACCCAAGGTCATATCATCAAGGTCAAGGTCACAGACAGCAAAACTTAGATATTGTCCGGCCCATATAAGTTGGAGTGATTGACAGACATTATTCATAGTTGGTACAATTATTACTCATGACTCAAAGGTATGACATGACTTTGATCAAAGGTCATATCAAGGTCAAGTTCGCAGGCAGCAAAACCTTTGTATTGTTATGCAGCAAAACTTTTATATTGTTATACAGCCATTGTCTGGTTCATATAACTTTGATTGACAGATCTTATTCATAGTTGGTACAAATATTTCTCATGACACAAAAGTGTGTCGCATCTTTGATCCAAGGTTATACCATCAAGGTCAAGACCACAGATAACAAGACCTTGATATTGTTATACAGCCCATGTTTGGTCTCTATAATTGAATATGTGTGACTGATCTTGTTCATACTTCACACAATTGTTACCCATTACTTAACCTTGTGTCATGACCTTGCCCTATTGTCATATGAAGGTTAAGGTCACAAGCAATAATACTTGGATTCTTGTCTTGTATTTAGCTTCCCCAAAAAGCAGTGACCCTTGGCAGAGCTATCTAGGTAGAGCAGCCTCTTGTTTTTAGTAATATTTATGGACTTTTTTCGAAAAAGAAATACCGGCTCCATAATGTTTGTGTTATTTTCTACAGAACAGAGCAACTATTTTAATCATGCTTTGTTGCAAACACATGAGAAAAAAGTACCATGTATGTCAATCTAAAACTGTAAAACTTTGAAGTCTTACCATTCATGCTAATTTGGGAAGACACTGCCAGCCAATAAAAATGTTCAATGAAAAAGGGATTGCCTGAGAACTCCAACTTTTTTGGGACCTTACTCAATGTTGGACTTTTGTGAGAGTCCTGTCAAACAAAAAATAATTGGATAAAATGAAAAGGCCTCAATTTTAAAGTTTAAAAAAAATATTAGGTCCATCGGTTTATGAAGTCATTGAACTCTATTTCAACAGTATACTGTGATCACAAAAGTTGTCTTTCCCTTTGTTAGATCATGGTGCCTATCACGGTGCACTTACATCAATCAATATGGTGAGATTTCATAAATAAAATATTGCAAAATCAAGACTGGATTAACCCTTAAGAGCCTAATTCTGTCTTTAATCACATTTTTCTACAGCAAAACAGGTGGCCGAACATGCAGTTTTGGGGTAAGCTTGCAGGTTACATTTGAAGTGCCATGGCAGTTGTTTCTAAGAAAGTCTTGTAGGCAGCCAAGACTTGCCAAGAAACAACTGCAAAGTCATAGGATATGGATTGTCAACGTCAAGTAAAAATGTATAAAATAACCTCCATTTCCTTAAAGGTTAAAAAACGAACGAACATGGCGTCAAAGACAAACAAGATGTTCTCACATTTTTTTTATTTGACAAGTTTTGTGAAGAGGAAAGTGGACGGGGAATTCATTGAGATTGGGAGCCAGTATGGTTTTGTAATCACAGTTGCTTTTTTGTTTATTGGGGTTTAATGATACTTTCAGCATTGAGAACCACCATCATTTTAAACAGTGTTATGGGGGGAGGAAGCTAGAGTACCCGGGGAAAACCACCAAGGGACGAGCAACTGCCTGACATTTCAACTAACTCTGCAGAAGCAGAGTTAGCAGTGGTTGAAGGCAAGTGCACCATCACATGTAGTATGCCTTAGTACACAGCGCCACTGTGCCTCCTCCTGGGCAATTAGGGTTAACCCTTTTCTCAACAAAACGACCACATCCGCTAGAGTACCCGGGGAAAACCACCAAGGGACGAGCAACTGCCTGACATTTCAACTAACTCTGCAGAAGCAGAGTTAGCAGTGTTTGAAGGCAAGTGCACCATCACATGTAGTATGCCTTAGTACACAGCGCCACTGTGCCTCCTCCTGGGCAATTAGGGTTAACCCTTTTCCCAACGAAACGACCTCATCCGCCCGTGTAATATGCAAATTCAGCAGCTGAAAAAATATTATTTTTCAAATAATTTCAACAAAACCATATCATGTGACCCCTCTTTGGAACAAGCTCGTCGCACTCATTCCAATGTGGGGTCACATAATATGGTTTTGATGAATTTTTTTTAAAAATTAAAAAAAATGATATTTAAAATAATAAATTTTGATATCGTCTGCGTTGGGTAAAGGGTTAAATGTCTTGCTCAAGGACACAGCACAGTTACTGTTGGTCAGGATTGAACCATTGACTTCTCACAATAAAGTCCAGTCCTCTAACCACTAACAACCCTCATAATCACAATATTGCATGCAAATAGGAGGCAGGGATGTTAAATGTTTGCCTCATTTATGACACTAATATGTTTGTTAATCACATACTTAATCCGTCAACACCTGCTCTTGGTCATTTTGAGTTCAGTACAAGAATATACTCTTGTCACAACACAGTCACTCAGTTCAAAGGTACCGCATTGGAGCATTATCAGCATAACTTAATCTTATCTGTCTCCTTGTTATACAGGCATTATTACTTGATAGATGACACCGTTTCGGTGTAGCAATACAGGATAACTTTTCTCTCATCCATTACAAGTATCACTGGGTAACATTGATCTATATTTTGTCGCATAGGACACCACTATGCAGTGTTCATGTTATCCAGTCCAGGACGGAATCATTCACTTTAAATTTACCTGTCAAGGCAGACATGTCAAGTTTTCAGATTTTTGTGAGAAGTCTGGGAAATGGAGCTGTGCCTATTTACTGTTCTGTTCTACTGGTAAAACCCAGTAACTATTTATTGCCTAGGGTGGTTGTCTTCTTCGGTGCACAGTATAGGTAGCGATTTGTTAAACATGACCTCATAATGTGTTGCAGTCATGATATAGCCTTAGATGTTGAAAGTGACCACTAACACCTGAAAAAAAGTACAGATATTTTGGCATTGTGTAGGGTTAACATCTGTTGATACCCTCAATTGAATGACAAGAAGAAACTTGAGAGTCAGCACACAGTTTTGAAAGATGATTGATCACTGAGTGGACAACCACACAATCCGTGCCTCTAGATTTTCTTTTTTGGAACAATTATTAGAATAGCAGGTATTTTAAACAGTGGATGCCCTCACACTGTGATTTGGGTTCCAAACCACTTAGTATCAAATGTTTTTCTCGATTTGTTAACTGATAATGATGATGTACATTACCTTGAATCTTAGTGTTGTTTCATGTTTTGGTATTGATTGGATTCTACATACACTAATAAATGGATAATTTATTGGTCTGGTAATCTGACAGTATTTGAGAGTCCTATTCAGTCCAACATCTTGGAATGATATTAAAAAATTTCTGACAAGGAAAGTGCTCTGTGTAAAACTTAAATCTTAACCCTTCGCCCAACATGAATAAAAGATGATGTTTGTAAAAAGGTTCTTTATCTCCTAGTACTCTGTTATCTGGTAATTTAACAGAATATTCATCAATCCCCCTTTTTTTTTTTTTTGTTTAACAGTAAATTTTACCAATTATATCTTGTTTGACAGAGCTTGCTGAGGTCTGTCAAACAAGGTATATTTGGTTAAAAATAAAACTGCGTTATGGGAAATATTCTCTGCAGCAAACACTGCCATTTTGGCATCAGAGTGCAGACGGTTAACTGGCAGAGTGCTAATTTTTTCTTCAAAGGTTATCTGTAACCTGTATTTTTTCTTAAAACAAATGTACCATGCTACAGTAAGGGGAGATTTAGTTTAATTATATTTTGTTCAAAACAATTGTTTTGTGACAACTTATTAAAGAGTGCCTATTGGCACTCTTCAATAAATTGTAACAGAAAGATTTTTATTTTTATTTTTCTTCGGAGAAAGAAAACCTTGAAAGTAAGCTCTCAGCACCTTCAGTAGAACTGTGATAGTGGCTTCCAGCACTCAACCAGTTAATAATTAATCACTTTTTGTCTCGAAAGTGTATGACCCTTAATGGAATGAGCTCAATGGACTGCTTCATTGAGGGAGTCATGAACTATTCTTTGAAGCAAAAATAATTAAAATGTGGATAA
This sequence comes from Pictodentalium vernedei, assembly GCA_031216915.1. Taxonomy (NCBI): domain Eukaryota; kingdom Metazoa; phylum Mollusca; class Scaphopoda; order Dentaliida; family Dentaliidae; genus Pictodentalium; species Pictodentalium vernedei. Next base: position 482,936,120 of record CM062297.1, on the reverse strand, counting down.
TTTTTGTAATCTGGTCTAACTAGATACTGCCATTATGTTAGGCCAAAGGATTAACAGACTGAACTGCAATACTCATTCTGTGCCAATCAAATATGACAGTACTGATGGACTGACCTGTCCAGGACGGGTCCTGCCCATGGAACAGAAAATTTCTGGTTGCATTGCACAACAAGAGAGATAATCAAAGCTGGAATTTCTAGCTGGACACAGAGTCAGTTGCAGAATCACTCATTCTACATTTATGTAATAGATATAGGAAGAGCAGTAGCTCTTTGGTGAAAGGACTGGACATAAGATTGAAAGATTGATGGTTCAGACCTCTGCATCATCTGTGTTGTGTCCTTGGGCAAGATACTTTGACCAGATTGCCTATATGATGACACTGTGTACTAAGGTGTATGGCATGTACTCTTAATTGCCTTCATTAGCTGCTAATCCTGTTTGTGCCAGGTTAGTAATGTCGAGAATCTGACAGTTACTCTATGTTGTTTTTTAGCTTAACTTGACACAGTCAAGATAAGCTATTGCCATCACGCGTGCGGAAGTCTGTTAGTCTGTGAGTCTGTTCACATTTTCCTTTAGCACGGGCTACACCCCGCAGTTCTTGTCTGATCGTCACGAAATTTCATATGCAGGTTTGGGGTCATGTCTAGATGAGAATGTCCCCTTTTGGTCGTGATCGGTCAACCAGTATGGCTGCCCGAGCCCAAAACCCGAAAACCATTAGCACAGTCTACAGGTCGTATTTATGAAGGGATTTCATTGTAACTTGGTAGGATGCCTCTGTATAATGTCTAGATGAGAACGTCCCCTTTTGGGCATGATCTGTCAACCGTGATGGTTGCCCAAGCCCGAAACCCAAAAACTTTTAGCACAGTCTGCAGGTCATGTTTAATATGGAGGGATTTCATTGTAACTTGGTAGGATCCTTATGATGTCTAGATGAGAATTTCCCCATTTGGGCGTGATCTGCCAACCGTGATGACTGCCCGAGCCCAAAACCCGAAAACCTTTAGCACAGTCTACAGGTTATATTTATGAAGGGATTTCATTGTAACTTGGTAGGATGACTCCAAATAATGTCTAGATGAGAACGCCCATTTTGATCGCGATCATTCAGCCTTGATGGGTGCCCGACCCCAAAACCCAAATACCTTTAGCCCAGACTACAGGTCGTATTTATGTAGGGATTTCATTGTAACTTGACAGGATGACTCGTTTTGGAATAATTTCACTGTAACTTGGTAACTTTGGTTGACATACATTAGCTGTGAAGGCCACATAAACATACCCTTCAATTCTTTAGTACAGTCTACATCCCAAATTATTTTTAATGAAAACAAAGCATGCATGGATCAGAAATTAACATATTCTCAATTATCGCAATTCTTGTCGTATTTCATAACCCTTTCATAAAAATTGAACATTATCCTTTTCATCAAATACAACACACAGACAAGTTAAACTACAGTGTTCATGACACTTTCATTAGCTTAACTTGGCAAAGTCAAGATAAGCTTTTGCCATCATGCGTGCGGAAGTCTGTCAGTCTGTTCACATTTTCTTTGGCGCAGGCTACATCCTGTTGTTCTTGTCCAATCATCACAAAATTTCATATGCAGGTTCGAGATCATGTCTAGACGAGAATGTCGCGATCGGTCAACTGTGATGGCTGCAGGAGCCTGAAATCTGAAAACCTTTGGCACAGTCTGCAGGTCCTATTTATGAAGCAATTTTTTTGTAACTAGGTAGGGTGATTTCGTGTAATGTCTAGATGAGAACGTCCCATTTTGGTCACGGTCAGTGAACCGTGATGGCTGCGAGAGTCTGAAACCCCAAAACCTTTAGCACAGTCCACAGGTCGTATTTATGAAGGGATTTCATTATATCTTGGTAGGATGCCTCTGTATAATGTCTAGATGGGAATGTCCCCTTTTGGTCTCGATCAGTCAACTGTGATGGCTACGTGGGCCTGGAGCCTGAAAAGAAAACCTTTAACACAGTCTACAGGCCATATTTAACTTCGTAGAATGACTCTGTATAATGTCTAGATGACAACATCCTTTTTTGGTCCATTTCAGTCAACCGTGATGGCTGCGGGGCCACGTTACCTAGATTCCTTTAGGACAGTCCACAGCTTACATTTATAAAGAAATTTCATTGCAGATTTGTAGGATGACTCAGTATAATGTCAATATGAGAACGTCCTATTTTGGCCATGATTGGTCAACCATGACAGCTGCACAGGCATATGGATTTGTTTTGCACAGTCCACAGTTCATATCTATGATACAGCTTCATTGTAATTTGGAAGGATAACTTGGTATGATGTCTAGATGAGACTGTCCTATTTTGGTCACGATCGGTCAGCCGTTACCGTCGCCTGGTCACTTGACCAAGATTCCTTTAGCACTGCTTGCAGATTGTTTTTATGAAGGGATTTCATTGTAACTTGGTAGGTAAGTTGATATATCTAAATGAAACTCCTGTTTTGGTCATGATCGGTCAATCATGACCACCGAACCTTCATGTGACCTAGATTCCAATAGCAAAGTCTATGAGTTATATTTATGAAGAGATTTCATTGTTACTTGGAAGGATGACTCGTTTTGGAATGATTTTACTTTAACTTGGTAACTTTGGTTGACATACGTTAACTGTTAGGGCCACATCAACCCAGGTCTTAATTCTTTAGTACACACTACACTCAAATTATTCTTATTGAAAACATAGTCTACATGGAACAGAAATTAACATATTCTCAATTATCACAATTCTTGTCTTATTTCATAATCTTTTCATAAACATTGAACATTATCCTTTTCATCAAACACTATACACAGTCAAGTTAAGCTTACAGTGTCATTGACACTTTCATTATGTGTCTTGAGTATCGTCTGCTGTTTGTGTTGTGTAAATGGTTAAAATAAATAATAAAAGCTGGAACTTAATCCTTCCTCAAGCCATGAGGTTCCTTAGGCTGGAGCATATGTGCAGTACATACTGTGTGATTGCAAAAAAGCGTGTTCTCTTTCTTGATCAAATTGCGATCTGGTCATGAAAACACATTCACCAGTTGGTTGAGATTTCATGAAAAAAATATTGAAAAATCATATACCAAAAATAAAAAAAACATTACAAACAAAAATTGCATCTAAAATTCAGTGTTCTCTCATTTCTTCTTCAGTTAGTGAGATTATGCAGCATTATCTGTAAAAAGTGGACTGATAATTTCTTATGGACGGTTTTTCATTTTTAGCTCAACTTGATGTCAAAAATGAGCTATTGGGATGGGTTGTGATCCGTCATCTGTCTGTATGTCTATGTACATTCATACATACATCGGTATGTACATATGTCCGTCCACAATTCCTTTAACACACCCTACAGGCCACAGCTCTCACCCGATCAGTTCAAAATTTCATATGTGACTTTGGGGCAATATCTGGATAGGTGCTATTGATTTTTTTCGAATTTTGTTGAAAAACAGGGATGCCAGTTGCCATCTTGGATTTGGATATAAATTCTCCAACAATTCCGTTCGCACACCCACAGGCCGCATCTCTCACCAATCTTTTTCAAATTTCATATGTAGCGTTGGTGTGATGTCTGGATGATAGCTATTGGACTTTTCTGAATTTTGTTGACAACAATGGCTGCCAACAGCCATCTTAGATTTGGATATAAATTGTCCAACAATTCCTTTAGCACACCCTACAGGCTGTGGCTCTCACCCGGTCAATCCCAAATTTCATATGATATGTGGCTTTGGGGCAATGTCTAGATAGAAGCTATTGAATTTTTTTGAATTTCGTTGAAAAACATGGCTGCCAGTGGCCATCTTGGATTTGATAAATTGTCCGAACAATTCCTTTAGCACACTCTTAGGTCGCAGCTCTCACCCGTTCAGTCTCAAAGCTATGAAAATTTTCCGAATTTCGTTAAAAAACATGACCTTCAGTGGCCATCTTAGATTTGGCATGTAAAATGTCAACAATTTCATTGGCACACCCTACATGCCGCATCTCTACCCAATCGTTTTCAGATTTCATATCTGGCTTTGGTGTGATTGTTCAGCAATTCCTTTAGCACACCCTGCAGGCCATGGCTCTCACCCCGATCAGTCCCAAATTTAATTTGTGTTTTTGGGGCAATGTTTAGATGGGAGCTATCAAATTTTTCCAAATTTCATTGAAAAACATGGCCACCTGAGTCCATCTTAGATTTGGCATATAAATTCTCAACAATTTTGTTTGCACACCCTACAGGCCGATCTCTCACCTGATGATTTTCAGATTTCATTTGTAGCTTTGGTTTGATGTCTAGATGGGAGATATCGAATATTTCTGAATTTTGTTAAAAAACATGGCCGCCAGCAGCCATCTATGATTTGGATATAAATTTTCAACAATTCCATTAGCACACCTGCGGGTCGCATCTCTCACCTTATCTTTTTTGAAATTCATATTTTGCTTTGGTGTGATGTCTAGATGGGAGTTATCAAATTTTTCTGAATTTCGTTCAAATGCCATCTTGATATCGAATATTTCTGAAATTTGTTAAAAAACATGGCTGCCAGCAGCCATCTTTGATTTGGATATCAATTTTCAACAATTCCATTAGCACACCCTGCAGGTCGCATCTCTCACCCAATCTTTTTCAAATTTTGTATATAGTTTTGGTGTGATGTCTGGATGGGAGCTATCAAATGTTTCTGAATTTTGTTGAAAAACATGGCCGGCAATCGCCATCTTGGATTTGGCTTATAAATCGTCAACAATTCCATTAGCAGACCCTACAGGCCGCACATCTCACCCGATCTTTGTCAAATTTTATATGTAACTTTGGTATGATGTCCAGATGGGAGTTATCAAATTTTTCTGCATTCCGTTGAAAAACAAAGCCACCACCAGCCATCTTGGATTTGACATAAATTGTCAACTTTCTTCATTAGTGCACCCAACTGGTCCCATCCCTCATCCGATTTTTAGGTCAACTTGACAAAGTCAAGCTGACCTATTGCCATCACTTCTCGTCCGTCGGCGTACGTACATACGTACATCCACAATTTCCTTTGGTACAACTCACAGGTCGCATTTATGATCAGATCACTTTGAAACTTGGTATGCTTGTTTGGGTTGACCTCTAGATGGGAGCTATCGATTTTCTTCAATTTCCATCAGAAAATGTTACCGCGGCCAACGTTCTTAGAACTTAGTTTAGTCAGACCTCAATATTTCCCTTTGGCACACCCTACAGGGCACATTTATGATTGGATTGCTTTGAAACCTGGTATGGTTCTTTGGGGTGACCTCTAGATGGGAGCTATCGATTTTCTTCCATTTCTGTCAAAAAATGTTGCCGTGGTCAACGTTCTTAGAACTTAGTTTAGTCAGACCTCAATATTTCCCTTTGGCACACCCTACAGGGCACATTTATGATCGGATTGCTTTGAAACCTGGCATGCTTGTTTGGGATGACCTCTAGATGGGAGCTATCAATTTTCTTCCATTTCCGTTTGTCAAAAAATGTTGTCGCTGACAACGATCTTTGAACTTAGTTTAGTCAGGCATCAATATATTCCTTTGGCATTCCCTACGGGGAACATTTATAATCAGATTGGTTTGAAACTTTGTATGCTTGTTTGGGGATACCTCTAGCAGGGTTTCTGCTAGGGGAAAATTTGTGGGTCCGGTAGTTTAAAGAAAGTGAAAATCAGACGCAAAGGCACGTGCGTATAGATGGGGGGTCTTAATTTTTAGGTGCTCTCTGGGGGCATTCTGGTCGCTAAACTGCTGAATAATTGAAGTGGAAAATATGTATTATTTCCTCCTACAATTCTCTAAATTCCCATGGGACACACAATACTACATCTGGTCGGAGGTTTCATAAAAATACAAACCCGAAACAACACAAAATCCACGAATCCTGACAGTGACTGCGACGCTTGACCTCAATTTTTTTTGTACAACCCGATGCGTGCCAACGTAAATAATTGGAAATGCAGAGAGGATGAAATATTCGAAAAGAACCATGATGCGGATGTGTGACGTCATGCAAGTGCAATTACATCATTTATCTCTCGAAATAAAAGCCAGTGATTTCAAACCAAACACGACAATTTGAGTCCAAAATTTTATAGGCGACGTTTAGGATTTGAACTTTGTTTCCCCCCCTTGTCTGGGGGTTATAAAGTATCAGGTTGTCGCCAGTAATAGTAGGCATAGTATACAACATAATTATGCCTATATTACGCGGAAACAAAGGATCCTGAGTGTCGTTACTATACAGCATTGTACTCGACATTTTAACCACCAGCTTTTCTGACTGATCATAGTATGATCAGCGGGGGGAACGAGTCCGGTCGACGGACCCACAGCCGGTCTAGTGGAAACCCTGTCTAGATGGGAGCTATCAATTTTCTTTGATTTCCGTCAAAAAATGTTGCCACTGGCAATGACCTTCGATGAACTTAGTAAACGCTTAGTGCAGTTCAGCATCAATATTTCCCTTTGACACACCCTGCAGGACACATTTACAATTGGATTGCTTGCAAACTTGGTGTGCATGTGTGGGATGACATCTATATGGGAGCTGTCGATTTTCTGCCATTTCTGTCAAAAAATGTTGCCGCTGACCTTTGAACTTAGTTTAGTCAGACCTCAATATTTCCTGTCAACACACACTTCAGGGCACATTTAAGATCAGATCACTTTGAAACTTGGTATGTGTGTTCGCGGTGACCTCTAGATGTGAGCTATTGCTTTTTATGTGTACCCATACTATGTATGGGGTGGCCATCCATCGTTCGTCCATCCATCCGTCTGTCTGTCTCCGTCCGTCCGGCATCCGTATCCATTTCTTTGGCATTCGATAACTTGAAAAATATTGCTTGGATTGTCAAGTTACTTTATATTTGTGTTCAGGTTACTGATGTGCCGAGCTGTATAGTTTTTGGTGTAAATCTGTTATTTTGATCCTGAGATATTAACCCTTTATCCTTCAAATTGAAAATTCCTCCAATCCCTTTGGCATTCGATAACTTGAAAAATATTGCTTGGATTGTCAATTTACTTTATATTTGTGTTCAGGTTACTGATGTGCTGAGCTGTATAGTTTTTGGTGTAAATCTGATAATTTAATCCTGAGATATTAACCCTTTATCCTTCAAATTGAAAATTCCTCCAATCCCTTTGGCATTCGATAACTTGAAAAATATTGCTTGGATTGTCAAGTTACTTTATATTTGTGTTCAGGTTACTGATGTACTGAGCTGTATAGTTTTTGGTGTAAATCTGTTATTTTGATCCTGAGATATTAACCCTTTATCCTTCAAATTGAAAATTCCTCCAGTACCTTTGGCATTCGATAACTTGAAAAATATTGCTTGGATTGTCAAGTTACTTTATAATTGTGTTCAGGTTACTGATGTGCTGAGCTGTATAGTTTTTGGTGTAAATCTGATCATTTGATCCTGAGATATTAACCCCCTTTATCCTTCAAATTGAAAATTCCTCCAATCCCTTTGGCATGAGATAACTCAAAAAATATTAATCCGATTGTCATGTTACTTTATATATTTATTCATGTTACTGATGTGCTGTGCTGTATAGTTTTTTATGTAAATCTGATAATTTGATCCGGAGATATTAACCCTTTATCCATCAAATTAGACACTCCTCCAATCCATTTCTATATGTACCCATACCTTGTGTGGTGTACATAATGTCGGCATCCATGGTGGCCCTCCGTCATACAGCTTTCTACTAGTTGCGCATATGTCTACACATCTGACGATTTCATCGGCCTATTTTTTTCATTTCCATTAAAAATTATCGTCATTATCACCAGCCTTTGAACTTACTGCATTTGTGCATCAACTTGTCCCTTTTGCACTCTCTGCAGGGTATATTTATGAATTTCCATAAAAACCCCCCAAAAACCATTGCCACAAGCAATGACCTTCTACTTAGTGCATTTGTGCATTAACATCTTCCTTTGGCATGCCTCAGAGAGCATCTTCATTATCAGGTTGTTTTGAAACTTTGTATGCTTATGCAGGGTGACAAAGATTGGAGCTATTGATTTTCTTTTCATTTCCATCAAAAATTGTTGCTGTTAGCAACAATCTTTGAATTTATTGCATTTGTGCATCAACATTCTTTGACATGGCATACAGGCCACATTTATCATAAGATTGTTTTTGAACTTGGTGTGCTCATTAGGCAAGACCTTTAGAGATAAGAGCTATTGATTAACATTCATTTCTATGAAAAAAGTTGCCATTTACAATAACCTCTGAACATACTGCATTTGTGTATCAATGTTCTTCCTTCAGCCAGTCTTACAGTTTACATTTAAAAATGCATGGATTACTCTGATGTTGTGCACACACAGTGCTGTTATATTGAAATTTCATCAAATAACATTGGTACCAATGATCTTCAATTTTGCCATTTCATTTATAACTTAACAAGTTCAAGTTTGTCAAGTTGAGCTACAGTGTCATTGACACTTTCATTTAGCTTTGGTGTGATGTCTTTTCTGCAGAAACTTGAGTGAGTGACCTGGCATTACTGGATCTTTCCATTTAGTTCAATCACTTCTTCGACAAGGTAAGTTGCAGTATCACTGACACTTTCATTTTAGCTCACCTGGCTCTGGAAATGCTGAGCCGGTGTGAACCAAACTTTGCAGGAATGCTGTTGGAGGTCCTCTACAAATGATCCGCATTTTTAGCTCACCTGACTGATTTCAGTCAGGGTGAGCTTTTCTTATCACTCGTTGTCCGTCCGTCGTCCTGCGTGAAGGTGGTGTTTGAGCCTCTTTCTCCTAAACTACTGGCCACATTGTAATTAAATTTCATGTAAGTAGTGGTTATATATGGGCATTTTGAGTTTTATGCAAATTAGGTTTCGGCTCATGTTGAGCAGAGGGGTGTGGAAAAAATGGCCAAATTTTTTGAAAATCATCTTCTAATGAACCACCAGTAGCAGAGACTTGATATATGGTATACAGAGTCCTTTTGAGGTTTAGAATCAAGTTTGTTCAAGAGAAGTTTGTCGGTCATTATTTTCCTTCGTTATGGGAGGGGCAAAAATTTTGGCCACACCTATAATTTCTATTTTCCGAACCGTGAGGTCGATTTGAACCAAATTTGATATGAGATGATAATGGGTCATAAGTAGTTGATTGATGCCAAAAATTTTTTTCTCATTGTCCAGTGGGAACCTCGGAAGCTAAAAATAGGAAAAACCTTAAAACTGCCATATCTCCAAAACTACACGGCACAGAGAATTCTTATTTTGTATAAAGCTTACTTTTATCCAGTAGAATAGAATGGTTAAAAAAAATCCCTATCGGTTTGATCACAAGGTACTTTTTTCAGGACTTTGAAAAAGTGCCGAGTGAGCAGTTTTTAACACTGTGGGCAATGGGAAAAACATTAAAAAGTCCTTCTCCAGATCCAGCAGGCAGAATCTTTTGATATTTGGTATGCAACATTGTGGGGTGGATCTGATTCAAGTTTGTTCAAATCGGCCCCCTGGATTCATATTTGGGCTCACTATAGAAGCCCAAATTCGAACTTTCTTAAAAAATCTTCTTCTCCAGATCCAGCAGGCAGAATCTTTTGATATTTGGTATGCAACATTGTCGGGTGGATCTGATTCTAGTTTGTTCAAATCGGACTCCTGGGTTTATATTTGGGCTCAGTATAGGAGCCCAAATTTGAACCTAGTGCATTTCAGGCAAATTTCTTTGAAAATCTTCTCAAGATCCAGCAGGCAGAATCTTTTGATGTTGGGTATGCACCATGCTTAGGGGGGTGAGATTCAAGTTTGTTCAAGCCAAATCCCTGGGTTCATATTTGGGCTCACTGTGGTTGCCCGAATTATAACTTAGTTCAAAATGAGGAATTTTCTTTAAAAATCTTCTTCAGATCCAGAAGTCGGAATGTTTTGATATTTGGTATGCAGCATCCTTAGGGGGGTGAGATTCAAGTTTGTTCAAGCCATGTCCCCAGGTCAATATTTGGACTCACTGTGGGAGCTCAAGTTCAAAATGAGGAATTTTCTTAAAAATCTTCTTCAGATCCAGCAGTCGAAATGTTTTGATATTTGGAGTGCAGCATCCTTGAGAGGGGGGGGGGGGGGGGGGGGTGGGGGGGGGGGGAGGAAGAAGATTCAAGTTTGTTAAAGCCAAGTTCCTGGGTTCATATATGGGCTCCCTGTGGGAGCCCAAATTATAACTTAGTTCAGTGAGAGGAATATTCTGTAAAAAATTTTTTTTTAGATCCACTGGTTAGAATCTTTGGATATTTGGTATAAGCTTTTCTTAGAAGGAGCAGATGCAACTTGTTGAAATCAATTCTCTGGGTTGATATTTAGGCTACCATGTCAGGTGAGTGCCCTCAGGCCCCCTGGGGCCTCTTGTTTTATTCCTGATCGACGAAAAACATGGCCGCCAGAAGCATTCTTTGATTCTGGCTGGTGGATTTTCAAAAATCTTCTCAGAAACTACAAGGCCAAATTTTTTGAAACTTCACTTGATTGATGACTGGGATGTCCTCTACCAATGATCCTCATTTTAATGTTGATTGGTTTGCAAACATGGCCACAGTTGCGGTTTAGAGTTACCATAGAAACCCTATGGGAAATCACATTTTCATCTTCTTCTCTATAACTACTGAGCCAATGTGAACCAAACTTGGCTGGAATGGTCTATGGGGGTCCTCTTGAAAAGATCCTCATTTTGTTACTGTCAGTTGAAAAACATGGCCACCAGAGGCATTCTTTGATTCTGATTGGTGGATTTTGAAAAATCTTCTCTGAAACCATAAGGCCAAATATTTCGAATCTTCACATGATTGATGACTGGGACACCCTTTAGCAATGATCCTCATTTAATGTTGATCGGATTGCAAACATTGCTGCAATTGCAGCTTATAGTTACTATAGAAACCCTATGGGAAATCACACTTCTCTGGAACTGCTGAACCGATGTGAGCCAAATGTGGCAGGAATGGTCTATTGGAGGTACTCTACAAATGATCCACATTTTGTTCCTGTTGGATATGGCCGCCAGAGGCATTCTTTAATTCTGATTGGTGGATTTTAAAAAAGCTTCTCTGAAACCAAAGCCCAAATGTTTCAAAACTTCACATGATTGATTTGATGACTAGGACACCATCTACCAATGATCCTCATGTAATGTAGATCATGTTGCAAACATGGCCGCAATTGCTGTTCATAGTTAGCATGGAAACCCTATGGGAAATCACATTTTTATCTTGTTATCAGAAACTACTTGGCCATGCAGTGTGAACCTAACTTGGCACAAATAATGTTTTGCACAGATGAATTAGCATGGCAGCCAGCTGCATTCTTTGATTTGGATTAGAATAAATGAGGGCTATGCAGTTCTGCCAGCTGAGTGGTTACAGACTCTTGAGAGCCTCTTGTTTTTTTGGATCGGGTTTTCAATTTTTTCTTACTTAACTACAAATTTTTTATTTCTTTAAATTTATATGAAAATGGTTGTTGAGACCATTTTCATATTAAATTCAAAGAGACTAAAATACCACCAAAAGTAGTATTTGAATTTATTTCTGCAGAATATTAGTAGCAGGTGGACCCATCCCAGCATGGTATCCTCATCCACACAATTGAATATTTCTAGTTGCATTGCATACCAAGTGAGGTGATCAACGTGTGAATTTCTAGCTGGATTGAATGCCATGCATACCATTATTTATTTCCATTTTCGTTTTTACTTATAGTAAAAATGGTCATATGGCATCAGTTACTTGTCTTAATTTACCGTTGAAGATGTGTTGTTTGCATTACTAAATTCACAGAAGTTGTTGACTGAGGAACTCACAACAAAATTAAATTAGGCAAGAATAAAGTAGGTGTGATTTGTTAGTTGCCTTTCATGGAGAATCCTGATCGAAAATGAATGTTCACTACCCAGCGAACAATTCAACTTAAAATGTGTTTATGGCATCCTGTTGGATAGTCATGTACTAAAATGTCCTATGCCCAAGCCTGCAAATCATAATTTTTTGGATGGTTTTTTTTTTTGGAGCTTTTCATTGTGACTTGTACCCATAGTTTTGTGCCTGTCATGCCTAACATGGTACTTGCCACAGGATTGGAACGCAATAGTTGATCTACCTTTACTATGACATACATTATATATTTCTGTGTAGATTTATGAAGCAGTATTTTATGAATGGGCAGTGGACCATGCATGAGCTAGATTTTGCTTTATTCATTACTGCCCAGAAATTTATTTTTAAAGTCTTCATGTACCTACATTTATTATACGATAGATTATCGAAGAAATTGCGGAAAGATAGAAATTGTATCCCTCACTGTGAAGATATAGAAATTTTCTCTTTCAGTGTATCAATCAAAATGGCAGCGTTCAAAGCATCACTTCAAGGTGAATACGAGGCAAATTATCACTTGAAATGATCAATTTGTTCAAAAAACGTATAATGGAAATAAAATCTAGTGTTTTTGAGTGGATACCGATCATTTCCAGCAATAATTCAACAGGTATTCACCTTAAATTGATGCATGAAACCCTCGAGTCCAAACATGGCCTGAAAGTCCATAATATAAGTTTTTGCTGTGGTATCTCCTTTCAAAGGACGTACCAACCCAAAAACTTATATTACAGACTTTTAGGCCATGTTTGGACTAGAAACCTGCCAGCTGAATCAGATTGCAAGACGCTATCTGTTCCGAGTATCAATCAAATCACTGCCGGATATCAATGATTCGATGCGCTGTTTACTTTCATGCATCAATTCAGGGTTGAAACGATTGGAATTATCAGATTCTTATAAAAAGCATATAATAAAAAGAAAATCAAGTGGTTTTAAGTGGATACTGCAAATTATCTCACTTAATTGTATTGTCTTGGTCAGTCATGAGATAATTTTTGGTATCCACTCAAAAACGCTAGATATCTTCAAAATATCTTGTAATAAGTAGTATGTATTGAGTCCGTAATTACCAAAATACAGCGTGTATCAGACAGAGGTCCCTGATACAAAATCTGTATCATACAACTACATAATACAACTTGTTTACGATTTGTTTACATTACCATTTATAGAACATAACAAGCTTTCAAAATGCGTTTGCGATTTGTACGTTTCTACACATGAAAAGAGAGATAAAAAAAAAACTTTCCAAAAGTATAATTATTGAATGATGGAACCACATTGCTTTTATGCTTTTGTATTTGAAGTTCAGGGAGCATTCAACCTGGAACAGCATGCAATTATACTGTTAAGTTTACAGTCTTTTCGAAAGTTTATTCGAAGATCGCAAAAGTTCAGGGCAGCCACATACAGTTTCAACCATATGAATCTGAAATAAAATGCTAGTTGATCCTGTACTCAATGCGTACAGTACTATTAGTTACACAGTGTTTCAGCAGGATGTACGGGACTGTACTACCCTTCTGAGATTCGTATTTCCTTTCAGCCTCAAGAAATACGAATCTCAAAAGGGTAGTGCAGTCCCATACACCCTGTTGAAACACTGTGTGACAAATTTATTACCCTACCCCTTCAGTGTGTTGAGTTTTGTGTTATAATTTTATCCAGAAACAGCATTCCAGTGACGAAAACCATGATAAAAAAAATGAGAAACTGAAAGAAACACTTTTCTTTATTATTAAACAAGAACGCTAAAACTTCGGAAAGGAATAGTTGAAACCCAAACAACTTAAAAATGTCAACCGATAAACTTTTTATTAATATCCCTTCGTCGGAATGACAAGCAAAGCATTTAAGAGACATTTTGACAAGCAGATAAAATAATTTTCTTTGATTTGGAGTTATTTCCCTTCGATTGACTCAAACATTTGGGGGACTTCAGTTCAAAGACATTGGGAAATGATGCGTCGTTATTAATGTGGGACACAAGTTGATTGTGTTTTGTTCGATAGAGTGGTGAATTGTGCATCTTGGAGAATGGGTACACTATTTTCAAACTTTACAAGCCTTTAATAAGTTTAACAGAAGAGACAATTCATATAAGGAGATTGCATTTTTTTCGAACCCGCAACGATCTGTTGTGCAGAAACACCACAACAGAATCCCTTTATACACGTTTTATTTCAAGTGTTAGGAATATTTTCATGAAACAATATTGTTCTCATTTTGTTTGTGAAGCTGAATGTTTATTATTACTGATAAAAATGTTTGAGGCGATGGGTGAAAGGGAAATCTGCGACGTGTACAATGGAATGTCTGTACACCCCATTTAGATGTCACGTGATATTCTCATACTCCCCATTGAACTTCGTACACCCTGTTGGTGTTAAATGTACCGCACTGGGTGCATTGGTTACTGAACAATTGGGAAGCTTGTATAATTTTATAAGGGTAATAAAGTGGAGCCCACTTAATTGGATATCTCTTAACTGAATAACCCTGTTAATTATACCCCCACTTTCGAAGAAAATGGGGCGGATATGCTGGTTTAAATGCGTCCGTTCGTCCATCCATCCGTGTGTGAGTCCGTCTGAGCATATTCATAACTTTCATAACTCAAGTAAATTATTATGGAACTTGTTTCAATAGGCTATAACTTTTTAACTGCGGAAGATAATTCTATGAAACTTTTTGGGGTAACAGAACACCATGAGGTAATATGTTGAAATTAATACCATGCCACTGGATTCAAGTTCATGGTTACTGTTACTAACGGTAGAATTCCACTTCAAAAGTTAAGTTTTCTAGTCAAGTTTTTTGATCAGCTGTAACTTTTTAACTGTTCAAGATAATTTCATGAAACTTTTTGAGGTTTGTCGGTTCATACTTCTGTTCAATTGTCCATCCATCTGTCCCACTCATTATCAGACAATTACTTTTCTACCCGTCATTGCACAATGCTTGCACTTCAAATATAGGGTGCCCATGAAGGAGTGATGATTGAAATTATATTTTAGAAAAAGGTCAGGGTCCCTATTACTATAAGTAGATTTTTGTTTTTCTCGCATTAACTTGAGTTTTTCATTTACATATGGAACTATTAACTCCATACAATGATTACATATATGGTGTCGAAGATTGGGTTGCATTTGGGACCACGAGGTGAAAGGTCAAGGTCACTTAATTTTCGGTTTTCTTACAAGATCTTTAGTTTCTTTTTTCAAGCAGAACTAGAACATCATGTAACAATTATATTTATGGTGTAGATGTTTGTGTTTGGGGTCAATAGGTCAAAGATCACTTACTATAAATAGAATTTTGGTTTCCATTCAACAGAGAATAAAATCTCTAATTTTGAGATAACCTATTTACCTATAATAAAGAGGACCATTTACAGCACAGCCATTGTGGATGGGTCGAAATCTGTGGGTGGGCATTTTTCCACGCATATAATTCAGATATGATCCGCTATGGCATCTAGCAAAATTTTGGTGCTTCATTTGTGGAAATTTTGCTAGGTGTCATAGCAGATCATCGCTGATTATATAAGGATATCCACATATTATGGGTTATGTCCGTGCATACTTACCACAGTTATGCAGCTTTTTAGAATTGAACCCAAATATGAACCCAGGGGCTTGATTTGAACAAACTCACCCCATAAGGATGCAGTATGATCTTCATTTGTTTGCTTTTAAAATAAGTTTTGTTGGATTTTGAGTGATATTATCAGATTAATGCAAAAAATTGCTGTTTGGGGGTTGATGGGCATGAGTCCATATTAATATCCATTTTTGATAATGTCCATCTGGACACCGCTCTATCCCTTGACTTGCACCAGTCGGGGTATACCAGCACCTTGGGTGCAATTTCTTGTTGAATATAATTTTCCAACCCAAAACCATTTACCATACCTCCAGTACAAAATTGACCTGTTAATTGAATATAGGTTATAGAGTAAACTCCTGTTAATTGAATAAAAAATCTTGTAACCTGTATAGAAATTACCCTGACTTTCCCCAGTTTTCCGTTGTTTGTAGACCTATTTGGCCTCAGTACATCCAATACAGGCATTTAATCTATTAGTATATCTTGTTTGACAGAGCTCATGGAGCTCTGTCAAACAAGATATAATAGAATAAATGCTAAGTTTATCTCTAGAAAACAGAGAAGTGACACAATCCCTGTTAACCCTTTACCTAACGTAACGGCCAAAACCGGCCAGCGCTATTCTAAAAAATCGCCAATTAATTTTCATTATTTTTTTCATTTTTTGTCTTAAAAACATAGGTTATGACCCCTCCTTGGAATGAGCTCGTCAAGCTCGTTCCAACGAGGGGTCATATCCTATGTTTTTGCAGCAAAAAATGAAAAAAATTAGTTATTCAAGAATTATTTTTGCAAGTGTCGTCTGCTTTTCAGGTTAGGTAAAGGGTTAATTGAATATACCTGTTAACTGAATAATTTTCATTGGCAAATTGGCTATTCAATTAACAGGGTTCCACTGAATCACAGTTTAGTATTTTAATTATTTTTTGTGAACAATTTTCATAAAATTTCAACAAAACTATATCATGTTACCCCCTGTTCCAATGAAAGGTCACATGATATAGGAGCGAAGGGTTTTCTAAGTGGTAAGTACTTGTCCTTCAGTCCCTATTTTTGCTTTGCTCTAATAGCAAATAAAATATGCTTAAGTTTGTTGAAGTTTTACGAATAATAATGTGTTTTCAGCTGCACAGTTTGTAAACTATGTGGGATGATGCTGCTGATTTGTTATATATCTTTGACTCGTTGAGATATGACCAAAGAAACAAGAGCATGACTCTGATACATCTTTAGCCCTACTGTTTACAGTGAGGGCTATAGTAATGACTTCTGTCCATCTGTCCGTCCATCTGTCCATCTGTTAACATTTAGAGTTTTTGGTTAAAGTTTGTGGTTAAAGTTTTTTACTGAAAGTTCAAGTGGGTTTTTTCTTTTTTTTTTTTCTTTTCTTCTTTTCCTGTTTAGTTGACATTTGGAGTTTTGGTTAAAGTTTGTGGTTAAAGTTTTTATTATTCAACCTTCAAGTACAGGCTATACCCGGTAGTTCTTGTCTGATCGTCACAAAATTTTATATGCAGGTTTTAGGTCATGTCTACATGAGAACGTCCCCTTTTGGTCGTGATCGGTCAACCGGTATGGCTGCCCGAGCCCAAAACCCGAAAACCATTAGCACAGTCTGCAGGTTGTATTTATGAATGGATTTCATTGCAACTTCATAGAATGCCTCTGAATAATGCTTAGATGAGAACGTCCCCGTTTGGGCATGATCTGTCAACCGTGATGGCTGCCCAAGCCCGAAACCCAAAAACTTTTAGCACAGTCTGCAGGTCATGTTTAATATGGATGCATTTCATTGTAACTTGATACGATGACTCCGTATGATGTCTACATGAGAATTTCCCCATTTGGGCATGATCTATCAACCGTCACAACTGCCCGAGCCCAAAACCCAAAAACCTTTAGCACAGTCTAGACTTCATATAATGTCAACAAGAGAAAGTCCCCTTTTGGACGTGATTGGGCAACTTTGACGGCTACGGGTGCCCGAAACCCGAAAACCTTCAGCACAGTCTACAGTCATATTTATGAAGGGATTTCATTGTAACTTCGTAGGATCAATCCACATGATGCCCAGATGAGAATGTCCCCTTTTGATTGCGATCATTCAACCATGATGGCTGCCCGAAGCCCGAAAACCTTTGGCACAGTCTACATGTCATATTTATGGAGGGATTTCATTGTAACTTGATAGGTTGACTTCATATAATGTCTACATGAGAACGTCCCCTTTTGGGCAACTGTGACGGCAACAGGGCCCGAAGCCTGAATACCTTTAGCACAGTCTACAGGTCATATTTATGGAGGGATTTCATTGTAACTTGATAGATTGACTTCATATAATGTCTAGATGAGAACGTCCCCTTTTGGGCAACTGTGACAGCAACAGAGGCCCGAAGCCCGAAAACCTTTAAGATATTCCACAGGCCATAATTATGAAGGGATTTCATTGTAGCTTGGTAGGGTGACTCCAAGTTTGTGGTCAAAAACCCAAACAAACACCACCACCCCCTACCCCCTACCCCCACCCCCACCCCCTATTAGGCTTTTTAGCTCACCTGACTTTCAGTCAGGAGAGCTATAGTGATCACTCACCGTCCGTCGTCCGTGAACATGGTGTTTGTGTCTTCTCCTCCCAAACCGCTGAACCAATTTAATTGATATTTGAGATAATAGTTTGTTATGACATCGCAATTTGATTTTGTTCAAATCAAGTTGCCCCGCCTGTGGGTAGGGCCACACCCAAAAAGTATGCTGAAATCTTAAAAAATCTTCTTATGAACCAGCAGTAGCAGAGACTTGATATTTGGTGTGCAGCTTCCTTTTGAGGTGTAGACTCAGATTTGTTCAAGAGAAGTTTGTGGGGCTATACTTGGCGTCGTTATGGGAGGGGCAAAATTGTTGGCCCCGCCCAAAATTTCTATTTTCCAAACCGAGAGGCTGATTTGAACCAAATTTTATGTGAGGGCTTATTGGGTCATAAGTACCTAATTTATGCTGATTTTTTTTCCCCGTAGCCCCATGGGAACCGCAGGAGCTAAAAATAGAAAAAAATTAAAATGCCCATATCTCTAAAACTGCACAGCACCGAGAATTTTTATTTGGTGTGAAGCTTCCTTAGGACCAACAGAAAGAATTGGTAAAAAAAATTGCCATCGGTTTTATCATAGGGTACAGTTTCGGGACATTGAAAAAGTGCTGAGTCAGCACTTTTTAACACTGTAGGCAATGGGAAAATAATTAAAAAATCTTCTTCTCCAGATCCAGCAGGCAGAATCTTTTGATATTTGGTATGCAACATTGGAGGGTGGATCTGATTCAAGTTTGTTCAAATCGGCCCCCTGGGTTCATATTTGGGCTCAGTATAGGAGCCCGATTTCGAACTTAGTGCATTTCAGGCAAATTTCTTTAAAAATCTTCTTCTCCAGATCCAGCAGGCAGAATCTTTTGATATTTGGTATGCAACATTGTGGGTGGATCTGATTCAAGTTTGTTCAAATCGGCCCCCTGGGTTTATATTTGGGCTCAGTATAGGAGCCCAAATTTGAACTTACTGCATTTCAGGCAAATTTCTTTGAAAATCTTCTTCTCCAGATCCAGCAGGCAGAATCTTTTGATATTTGGTATGCAACATTGTGGGGTGGATCTGATTCAAGTTTGTTCAAATCGGCCCCTTGGGTTTATATTTGGGCTCAGTATAGGAGCCCAAATTTGAACTTAGTGCATTTCAGGCAAATTTCTTTGAAAATCTTCTTCTCAAGATCCAGCAGGCAGAATCTTTTGATATTGGGTATGCAACATTGTGGGGTGGATCTGATTCAAGTTTGTTCAAATCGGCTCCCTAGATTCATATTTGGGCTCACTATAGAAGCTCGAATTTGAACTTAGTGCATTTCAGGCAAATTTCTTAAAAAATCTTCTTCTCCAGATCCTGCAGACAGAATCTTTTGATATTTGGTATGCAGCATTGTGGGGTGGATCTGATTCTATTTTGTTCAAATCGGCTCCCTAGATTCATATTTGGGCTCACTATAGAAGCTCGAATTTGAACTTAGTGCATTTCAGGCAAATTTCTTCAAAAATCTTCTTCTCCAGATCCTGCAGGCAGAATCTTTTGATATTTGGTAGGCAACATTGTGGGGTGGATCTGATTCCAGTTTGTTCAAATCGGCCACCTGGATTCATATTTGGGCTCACTATAGAAGCCCAAATTCGAACTTAGTGCTTTTCAAGCAAATTTCTTTGAAAATCTTCTTCTCAAGATCCAGCAGGCAGAATCTTGTGATATTTGGTATGCAGCATCCTTAGGGGGGTGAGATTCAAGTTTGTTCAAGCCATGTCCCTAGGTCCATATTTGGGTTCAATGTGGGAGCTTGAATTGTAACTTTGTTCGAAATGAGGAATTTTCTTAAAAAATCTTCTTCTTCAGATCCAGCAGTCGGAATGGTTTGATATGTGGTGAGTAGCATCCTTGGGGGGAGAGGGGATTCAAGTGTGTTAAAGCCAAGTCCATGGGTCCATATTTGGGCTCCCTGGGGGAGCCCAAATTATAACTTAGTCAATATGAGGAATTTTTCTTTAAAAATCTTCTTCAGATTCAGCAGTTGGAATGTTTTGATATTTGGCATGGAGCAACCTTAGGGGGCTGAGATTCAAGTTTGTTCAAGTCAAGTCCCTTGGTTCATATTTGGGCTCACTATGGGAGCCTAAATGACAACTTAGTTCAAAATGAGGAATTTTATTTAAAAATCTTCAGATCCAGCAGATGAATGCTTTTGATATTTTTTATGCAGCATCCTTAGGGGGGTAAGATTCAAGTTTGTTCAAGCCATGTCCCTAGGTCCATATTTGGGCTGATTGTGGAAGCTCGAATTGTAACTTGGTTCAAAATGAGGAATTTTCTTTAAAAATCTTCTTCTTCAGATCCAGCAGTCGGAATGTTTTGATATTTGGTGTGCAGAATCCTTAGGGGTGTGAGATTCAGGTTTGTTAAAGCCAAGTCCCTGGGTTCATATATGGGCTTCCTGTGGGAGCCCGAATTATGACTTAGTTCAGTATGAGGAATATTCTTTAAAAATCTTTTTTTAGATCCACTGGTCTGGATATTTGGTTTCAGCTTTTCTTAGGAGGAGCAGATGCAACTTGTGGAAATCAATTCTCTGGGTTGATATTTAGGCTACCATGTCAGGTGAGTGCCCTCAGGCCCCCTGGGGCCTCTTGTTTTCTTCTTTTCTCCAATATTCATTTTGAACTATTTACAGTCACTACATGCGGAACCTTTTTTTAAGCTTACATACCCCCTTGCCCCCCCAATTAGGCACTTTTTTTTTCCTTTCATCAAAAACGCTTGTTTACAGTTTTGGTTAAAAACCCAGACAAGCACCACCGCCCCCTCCGCTCCCCCCCCCCCCCCCCCCCCCCCAATTACGCATTTTATTTTTTTTTATTTCCTCCAATATGCATTTTGAACTATTTACAGTCACTACGTGCAGAACCTTTTTTTCCTTTTGTCAAAAATGCTTTTTTTGTTAAAGTTTATGGTTAAAAATCCAGACAGAAATTATCCCCCCCCCCCCCTCCCCCCCAATTAGGCATTTTTTTTTTCTTTCCTCAAATATGCATTTTGAACTATTTACAGTCACTACACCCCTGCCCCCTCATTCCACCCACCCACCCTCTGGGGGGCCAATTAGGCACTTTTTTTTTCTTTCGTCAGAAATGCAGTTTTACAGTTTTGGTTAAAGTTTGTGGTTAAAAACCCAGACAAACACCACCCCCATGGTGCCACTTAGGTATTTTTTTTCTCTGCTCAAAATGCATTATGAAGGATTTAGACTGACCACATGAAAAAAAATGGACTCAGCTAACACACCCCCACTCTCCCCCACCCCTCACCCCCCACCCCACCTCCTCCTCACCCAGGGCCATTCATGCAATATTTTTTCTTTGGTACAAAATGCATTTTTAGCCTGACTATAGTCAGGGCTATAGTCATGACTTTCGCCTGTCCATCTGTCTGCAAACAATTGGTTTCCAACTGACTACTCCAGTCTGGATTATTTGATTTCAACCAAAGTTGATATGTATTTTCCAGCTAGTAATACAGACCAGGTTTCAATATAGGTTCCACAACTCTCCCCCCCCCCCCCCCCCCCCCACACACACACACACACACAAACACACACACAAACATGTCACTTAGGCAATTATTCCCAAAATGCATTGTGAAGAATTGGGAGTTATTACATGCAAAAAAGAAAATTGATTCATATAGCCCAACATTGCTTTATGTACTGCATCTTAAATCCTTTACCTGGGAGCGTGGTGGCTCAGTTGGTAGAGGTGCAGGCTGCAAGCCGAGAGGTCCTCGGTTCGAATCCCACCTGCGGCAACCGCGTTGTGTCCTTGGGCAAGACACTTCATCTTCACTGCCCACGTGGGGGCACGATGACGCCGTGTACTATGGCGTACTGCACGTCGATGGTACGCATGTCTTCAACCAATCTAACCCTGCCTGTGCTGCAGTGCGGAGTTACGATGTTGGGGAGCTGGCAGCTGCTCGTCGTTGCTCGGTGGTTCTCTCCAGGTACTCCGGCTTCCTCCACCCGTAAAACTGTCACGGTCATGATTAGCCATTGTGCATAAATATGTGACCTTAAACATCAATAAATAAATAAATAAATAATCCTTTACCTAACACAAGTTGAAGCCAACAGTACAAATTATTTTTCTGAAACATCAGATTTTTTCATTTTTTATTTACTTCTAACCATGGCTTATTACTCTTTATTGGAACAAGCTCATCAAGTTTGTTCCATTAATAGGTCATGAGGTATGTTTTGAAGTAGAGAAATGAAAAAATAAAATTTGAATAGCAAATTTTGTATATCACGAGTGCAGATATGGCAGATTCGTTAGGTAAACTGTTAACAAAAAATGGCTCTGACTATTTTGTGTCTAAGCATTGCCATTCCTGGGACAGTCAGGCTGCATGCGTGACATCACTCTAGTTTCATAAACATGATGGTGATAATATATACATGTATCATCATGAGAAAAACAGTGCATATCTGTCAGTCTCTGATTATCACTTTTTCTTCCTGAGTGTGAATTCTGCAGCATGTTGAGTTATCAATATACAAACACATATTAATTATATATGTAGATCCGATTGGACCATGGCTTATTGTCATTAGTTGTAAAAGAGCTTTCCAATAAATCAAACACAAAAAGAATTGGTGAAATTTATATTCATATAAATTTATACTAAAGCTGAAAGTTTTCAGGGATTTTACTGAATTCAGGGATTTTTGTTACAGGTTTTGTCCGCAAAGTGTTCAGGATAGTGATTTACAATGAAGGCAGGCTTCAATTTTAGAGGCCGTATTTATGAACCGATCTTTACGAAACTCCTTGGGTACCTTTGTTATCACCGTGGGACGAGAACGAGTGTTTTGGGGTCCAGTCCGAAATTCAAGATGGCCGATGGCAGCCATTTTGTACAAAATTTGGTGCAATCAGATTTTTGCACAGAACTTCCATATGAAAGCTCTGATTTGAATAATTTTTTGTGTAAATGTTTAGTGCCATGGGATACATCACATATAATACAGGTTTTTTTCTCGTGCAGAGATTATGCAAATTAGATGAACTTTGATTTTTTCAGTGCGACTAACACACAGTAAGTGCACATGTCAATACGGCTCGGGCTAGAGTCTGTATTTATGAACTGATCTTCACGAAACGTCTTGGGTACCTTTGTTATCACCTTGGGACGAGAACGAGTGTTTCTGGGTGCGGTCCAAAATTCAAGATGGCTGCCAGTGGCCATTTTGTACCGAAATTAGGTCTAATCAGTTTTTTGTACACAACTTCTATACGGCTCAGGCTAGAGGCTGTATTTATGAACCGATATTTACAAAACTTCTTAGGTACCTTTGTTATCACTGTGGGATGAGAACAAGTGTTTTTGGGTGTTGTCCGAAATTCAAGATGGCCACCAGCAGCCATTTTGTACCAAAATTAGTGCAATCAGTCTTTTGTACAGAACTTCTGTATGAAAGTTCTGATTTGAATAAATTTTTGTATGAATGTTTAGTAAAATGGAATACATCACATATAGTACAGGTTTTTTTCTCGTGCAGAAATTATGCAAATTAGATGAATTTTGATTTATTTTGTGCTACTTATACACTGTAAGTGCACATGTCAAAAAGGCTCGGGCTAGAGGCTGTATTTATCAACCGATCTTCACAAAACTTCTTGGGTACCTTTGTTATCACCTTCTGGGTGTGGTCCAAAATTCAGGATGGCTGCCAGTGGCCATTTTGTACCAAAATTAGGTCCAATCAGTTTTTTGTCACAACTTCTACACAGCTCATATTTGTGAACTGATCTTCACGAAACTTCTTGGGTACCTTTGTTTTCACCTTGGGACAGGAATGAGTGTGTTTTGGGGTGCCTTTGTTATCACTGTGCTATGAGAACAAATATTTTGGGGTTCAGTCAGACCCACTCGGGGACTCAAAGATTTCTTTTCTAGTTTAGCATCTGACTGTCACCCACCTTTACAATACTTTACCAATACATTTGTTACAGGCAACGGTCAGTATTTATGTACAGACCGTTACAATACTTTATGTACCTTTGTTATCAGGTCATTACCTAGATGTTTGTCATTGCTGTGTCACATACTATACATGTACATGTCTTTGTCTTGACAAGTTGAGCTACAGTGTCATTGACACTTTCATTTATGTTTTAAAATTCTGAAAGTTGTGGAAGGCTTTTGGTACAGGCCTCTGATGCTGGGGGTGGCTGCAAGAGTATGTAGTTGCATTACTAACCAGGTTCCATTCATTTTAAGAAAAAAACACTTTTTTCCTGTTTGTTTGTTTTGCACTGTGGTCTTTCCTGCATCGTGGTGGTCACAATTGTCTTTGGAGAAAAATGCACCACACACACAGAAATACAGGTAATAAATTACCAAAATAGGAAATAACAGTGGATATTGTCAAGAAAATGCAGGAGAATGCTGCTCCTAGGACTAATTCAAACAAATTTTCTGGGAGAAGAGTCCCCCGGTTATCACTTCGAACCTTTGGCACTCGTAGGGCCTGTAACACCCCTTGCCCCGGGGCCATCCACACTCTCTGTTGCCCTGCAGGTCATTATGTCAGTCAGAAGTAAATTTGTTCCTGTCAAATATGGAAGTCGTGCCTGTAAATGTTAAAAACAAGTTGCTAATTTATGAGCTTAAATAACCTATACAATAAATATGTTTGTGGATATTCTCCGAGAGTCTCTGATTGACAGAAAGATATAAACCAAGTTTAACGCTTATCCTGCTGTGTATTTTCAAGATATATTTCATCAAATCTAGTCATTAGATGCTGTATTCTTTTTTCAACTGTTGAGTTTGTAAATACCTGAGAGGATACGGCCAATATGTTAGATAAACAATATGTTAGATAAAGAGTTAAGACGTAATAAACTCCACCCAGGATATATGGCCAGATAATGGACAAGGGCTTTGCTCTTTGCCATCATCTGACTGAATTCACTGGGTCTTGTGAATTATCTTTTACAGTGTAAATCTCTTGCAAGCCTCTTTTTTATTATGTTGGTTAATAATTTTGATTAGGAATACACTTAAGGCTTGATTCCCCAACCATTTGAAAAAGTCGAGAGTGAATGGGTGTTGGTAAACTAAACACATGTATATAAGAGGCTTGAAAATGAATAAATCCACACAGAAGCACTGTTCAGTGGGAGTATTTCCATCTCAATAAATGTATGCCCAACTGCCAGAGTAATGAAAAAGCTGATTGTAAATTGAATTAAAATCCATATCAAGTATTGATTGAACCCACTGAATCTATTAATTGACAAACTTGCTTCCAAAACCTCATCCAAAGAAATTTCATCTTGATCAATAGAGATAGTAATTTGGATGAGTAATAATTATGGGTCAGTTAGTGGAATGCAAAGATTAACACTTACTAGTGCATTTCCCCATCTTGTGATTATCTACTGATATTTCAAAAATACAATAAAGTTAAACCTTGAGAATTGAATACAGTTTGAAAATGGGAGGCACACAGTTCTTTTTACTTGCCTTGTTGAGGCAAAAATGAAGCACTGTGAAAACCAACCTACTTTGGTTCAGGATCATGACATATCCTAATTTTTAGCTCTGCCTGACAAAATGACAGTGGAGCTTTTCCAATGCTAACTTGTCCATTGTCTGTCCAACCATCCGTCGTCAACATTTTGTTTGCCCTGGCCATAATTTTTTAACCACTGAATATTTTTTAATGAAACTCTATAAAAATATATGTAATATCAAAAGACAGTGTGTCACAAATTATAATATGGTATGAGTGCCTCAGGGCCAAGGTCACAGGGCCTATAATAAGGTGACACTTGGAAAAACTTTGACATTTGTTTGTCCGGCTATAATTTCTTAACCACTGAAATTTTTTTAATGAAACTTTGTACCGGTATGTAATATCAAAAGACAGTGTTTCGCGAATTATGATATGGTATGTGCCCCTCAAGCTCAAGGTCACAAACCCTATGATAAGGTGACACTTAACAAAAACTTTGACATTGTTTGTCTGGACCATAATTTCGTAACCACTGAATATTTTTTAATGAAACTTATTAACGATATGTAATATCAAAAGACAGTGTACCGTGAATTATAATATGGTATATGTCCCTCAAGGTCACAGGCCCTGTGATAAGGTGACACTTAGAAAAATTTTGACATTTGTTTGTCCGGGCCATAAGTTCTTACCGTACTGACTCGTGTCGAAGCCAGGCGGTGCTTGCAGTGGATACATTGCAAAGTGGGGGGAGGGCTTTGGGACGAGTAATAGTGCTTGCAAGTCGCGTTGAGATGCGTTGGAAATTGGCGATATAAGACAAGTAAGTATCCACTGGGTATGTTATGTTTCTTTGGAAACCACCTACCAATTTTATAGAATTTGCTTTAAAAATTCTCATAATTATCTTGTACATACATTTCATTTTCAGATTTCGGATTTTAATCCTCAATTTAATGAATAAAACAAACAGAAAACCATGCGGTGTTGTTTTCATATTTAGCTCAGCTTGACAAAGTCAAGCTGAGCTAATCTAATCGCTCTCCGTCCGTCCCCTGTCCGTCATCCGTCAACACCATGTTTTGGTCTTCTCCAAAGCCACTGGGCCAATTCAAGTGAAAGTTTGTGTGAGTGATGGTCCCGAAAGGGCATTGCATTTTTGTTCAACTCAACATGCCCAGCCCCATAGGGAGGGAGTGGGGGAAAATGCTCCAAAATACTTTTAAAATCTTCTCAAGAACCAGTGTGTACAATGACTTGATATTTACTATGGAGCTTCCTTTTGAGGTGTAGAATCAAGTTTGTTCAAACGAAGTTCGTGAAGCAATATTTGGCTTTGTAATGGGAGGGGTAATATTTTTGGCCCTGCCCAAAATTTCTATTTTCTGATCTGATGGTCCAGTATGAACCAAATTTGGCATGTGGTATTATTGGGTCATAAGTACTTGACCCATGCAAAAAAAAAAAATTCCTGCATCCCCATGGGAACCCTGGGAGCTAAAAATAGAAATATTTTCAAACGGTCATATTTCCCAAACCACACGGAACAGAGAGCTGCTATTTGGTATGAAGTATCCTTAGGAGAATTGAATGGTGAAAAAAAATTGCCATCGTTTATGTTAGGGTGTTCTGTAATGGGCATCGAAAAAATGCTGAGTCAGCATATTTGCAAAAATTTAAAAAAATCTGTTCACCAGAACCAGTCATCAGAATCTTTTGATGTTTGGTGTACAGCATTCATAGGGGGGTCAGATACAAGTTTGTTGAAATAAAGCTCATTGGTTCATATTTAGGCTCACTACAGGAGCCCAAATTTTTAACATAGGGTAATATAGGGAATATTCTTTAAAAATCTTCTTCTTCAGAACCACCAGTCAGAATCTTTTAATGTTTGGTATACATCATTGTTATGAGGGTCAGATTCAAGATTGTTCAAACCAAGTCCCTAGGTTAATATTTCGGCTTCCTACAGAAGCCCAAATTTTAACTTTGTTCAATATGGGAGGGGGGGGGGGGGGTGAATTTAAAAAAATCTTTTTCTTCAGATCCACCAGTCAAAATGCTTTCATATTTGGTATGCAACATCTCTAGGGGGATCAGATTCAAGTTTGTTCAAATCAGATCCCTAGGTATATATTTGGGCTCGCTATGGTAGTCCAAATTTCTACTTAGTGCAATATCATGAAATTTCTTTAAAAATCTTCTTCAGATCCACCAGTCGGAATGCTTTCATATTTGGTATACAACATCTCTAGTGGGGTCTGATTCCAGTTTGTTCAATTCAAGTGCCTGGGTTAATATTTGGGCTCCATATGGTAACCTGAAATTTAACTTAGTACAATATGAAGGAATTTCTTCAAAAATCTTCTTCTTCAGATCCACCAGTCAGAATGCTTTCATATTTAGTATACAACATCTCTAGGGGGGTCAGATTCAATTTTGTTCAAATCGGATCCATAGGTTAATATTTGGGCTCGCTATGGTAGCCCAAATTTGAACTTAGTGCAATATGAAGAAATTTCTTTAAACTTTCTCTTCTTCAGATCCAACAGTCAGAATGCTTTCATATTTGGTGCACAATATCTCTAGGGAAGTCAGATTCAACTGAGTTCAAATCAAGAACCTGGGTTAATATTTGGGCTCCCTATGGGAGCCGGAATTGGCCATTTTGCTGAAGAATTAAAATTTTGTATTCAGTACCCTCTAGAGATGTGTAACTAAGATTAATCCACATGGGTTGTATCAAGGGGCTTCATAGGGGAGCTCAACATTTTACTTTATGATCAACTGAAGAAAAGGCATGATACCTGGATTATTTTTGTCACTCCTGAGGGACTCAAGGATTGACAGTGTAGCCTATGGAGATGGCTTGCTTAATGTACTCATTTTTGGACTCTGTTTATATTGTGTTCTGTTCAAGATGAACGCTTCAGGCCCCGTGGGCCTCTTGTTTTTTGTACAGGTTACTCTCGAAGCCAGAAATGGACGTAAGTATGTCAATCAACACTGCAAACCACCCCCTTGAAAACAGACAAACATAGTCTGTTTAAAAATAGCTGTTTTTTTAGCTCAACTTTGGCGAAGCCAAATTTGAGCTTATGCCATGGCCAGTTGTCCGTCTGTCCGTCTGTCCGTCAACAATTCAATATGGCTCGGGCTAGAGGCCGTATTTATGAACCGATCTTTACGAAACTTCTTGGGTACCTTTGTTATGACTATGGGACGAGAAGGAGTGTTTTTGGGTCTGATCCGAAATTCAAGTTGGCCGCCAGCCGCCATTTTGTACCGACGATGCAGAAATCTGTTTTTTGTACAGAACTTCCATATGAAAGTGCTGATTTGAATAATTTTTTGTATGAATGTTTAGTACCATGGGATACATCACTTATAATACAGGTTTTTTTCTCGTACGTAAATTATGCAAATTAGACTAACTTTGATGTATTTAGTGTTACTTTCAGCACTGTAAGTGCAAATGCCAATACGGCTCGGGCTAGAGGCCGTATTTATAAACCGATCTTTACGAAACTTCTTGGGTACCTTTGGTATCACTGTGGGACGAGAACGAGTGTTTTTGGGTGCGGTCTGAAATTCAAGATGGCCGATGGCAGCCATTTTGTACAAAATTAGGTGCAGTCAGATTTTTGCACAGAACTTCCATATGAAAGTGCTGACTTGAATAATTTTTGTGTGAATGTTTAGTACCATGGGATACATCACATATGATACGGGTTTTTTTCTCGTGCAGAAATTATGCAAATTAGATGAACTTTGATTTTTTCAGTGCGACTAATACACAGTAAGTGCACATGTCAATACGGCTCGGGCTAGAGGCTGTATTTATCAACTGATCTTCACGAAACTTCTTGGGTACCTCTGTTATCACCTTGGGATGAGAACGAGTGTTTCTGAGTGCGGTCCAAAATTCAAGATGGCTGCCAGTGGCCATTTTGTACCGAAATTAGGTCTAATCAATTTTTTGTACACAACTTCTATACGGCTCAGGCTAGAGGCCGTATTTATGAACCGATCTTTACAAAACGTCTTGGGTACCTTTGTTATCACCGTGGAATGAGAACGAGTGTTTTTGGGTGTGGTCCAAAATTCAAGATGGCCACCAGCAACCATTGTGTACCAAAATTAGTGCAATCAGTCTTTTGTACAGAACTTCTGTATGAAAGTTCTGATTTGAATAAATTTTTGTATGAATGTTTAGTAAAATGCAATACATCACATATAGTACGGGGTTTTTTCTCGTGCAGAAATTATGCAAATTAGATGAATTTTGATTTATTAAAAAATTTGCAGACACCGATGCCATTTTTAGCTCACCTGACTGAAAGTCAGGGTGAGCTATTCTGATCACTTTTTGTCCGGCGTCTGTCGTCCGGCGTGAAGGTGGTGTTTGGGCCTTTTACTCCCAAACCACTGGCTGCATATTAATGAAATTTCATGTGAGTAGGGGTTATATAAGGGCATTTTGATTTTTTGTCAAATTGGGTTTCGGCTCATATTGAGCAGAGAGATGGGGCAAAAATGCTCCAATTCTTAAAAAATCTTCTTCTCAAGAACCAGCAATAGCAGACTTGATATTTGGTATGCAGCTTCCTTTTGAGGTGTAGACTCAAGTTTGTTCAAGAGAAGTTCGAGGGGCTATATTTGACGATGTTAAACGAGGGGCAAAAATTTTGGTCCCGCCCCAAATTTCTATTTTCCAAACCGCGAGGCCGATTTGAACCAAATTTTACGTGAGTGCTTATTGGGTCATAAGTACCTAATTTATGCAAAAAATTTTTTTTCTCATAGCCCCGTGGGAACCACAGGAGCTAAAAATAGAAAAAAATTAAAATGCCCATATCTCCAAAACTACACGGCACTGAGAATTCTTATTTGTTGTGAAGCTTCCTTAGGACCAACAGAATGGAATGGTAAAAAAAATTGCCTTCGGTTTTATCATGGGGTACTTTTTGGGGACATTGAAAAAGTGCTGAGTCAGCATTTTTTAACACTGTGGGTAATGGGAAAAACATAAGACTACTTTTCTCCCAAACCACTGCTCCAAAAGCTTTAAAATTTCACATATAACATCTTTGGAAGATTGTTTCACATGTTTATTGAAATCAATTGCCTGGGTCGATATTTGGGCTCTCTATGGGAGCCCAAATGTTTAAATTAGTGCAGTATGAGGAGTATTTTTGAAAAATCTTCTTCTTCGTGAGATTCAAGTTTATTGAAGCCAAGTCCCTAGGTTCATATTTAGGCTGAAAATTTGGGGTCCCGTTGCGGACTTACAAATTTTGGACCAAAATCCGAAAAAAAATTTTTTTTGTTTTTTCTGCGTTTTGGTCAATTTTAAGACAAAATTTTTTTTTTTTTACCCTGAAAATTTGGGGTCCGGGTGGGACTTAAAAAATTTTGGACCAAAATCTGGAAATTTTGTTTTTTTTGTTTTTTATGCATTTCTGTCAATTTTAAGACAAAAAGAAAAATTTTCTTTTTACCCTGAAAATTTGGGGTCCGGGCGGGACTTAGAAAATTTTGGACCAAAATCCGAAAATTTTTGTTTTTGTTTTTTATGCATTTCTGTCAATTTTAAGACAAACAATTTTTTTTTTTTTCCCCTGAAAATTTGGGGCCCGGGTGGGACTTGGAAAATTTTGGACCAAAATCCGGAAATTAGTTTTATCGTTTTTTATGCGTTTTAAGAAGAAGAAAAAAATTTAGGCTGAAAGTATTTTGTTTGGGAAAAAATTTGTTTTTTATGTGTTTATCTCAATTTTGGGACGTAAAAGTACAGGAACTGAAAATAGAAGGAAAATCCTGTGTATTGTGTGGGCACAATCGCTTCATCTAGTTCGTATATGCTTTTCTAAGGAGGGGCGTATGCAGCTTATTCAAGTCAAGTCCCTGGTTTGATATTTAGACTACCATGTCAGGTGAGCGCCCTCAGGCCCCCTGGGGCCTCTTGTTTTGTTTTTGACCGGTTGGAGGACCCACCCACCCACCCACCCCATGTAATTTTTTTCCAGTTTTACATTTTTTTCCCGGGGTTATCTGAACCACCCACCCCCACTAAATACATGCTTCTGCATCATCCTTCCCACCATACTGCACCATACCCAATTTTATCATACAGTATTGAGTGATTGACCTTGAACAGTAGGACAGGTCTTGAAAGAACATCTGTTTTATCAGACCAAAGTGGTCTCTTAAGGCTAATAAACCAACAACATTCAAAGTGGATTATATATCCAAATATATCCCACAATAAAGCCACACAAATATGGATAACATTAGAACTGACTCTTCAGCCAGTTCTAAAGTTAGCCATACATGTGTTTATTTCAAGTAACCTTATTGAACAGTAATGATTATATGAGAATTTTTATTTTTTTCATATTTTAGAAAAGAATGTTAGGTAAAGGGTTAAATATCATAAATTACTCAACCCATCAGAACCCATTGCATTCTCCATTCATATATACAGTGGAACTTCTCTTGAAAGACCACCTTTTTGAGGAACCACCTCTTTTGTGCTAGAGCATGTTTTATGTGGACAACACAGGACAACATACCATTTCGGCCAGATAAAAGTGGTCTTTCAAGACAGGTGTTCTTGACAGACCACCTGTCTGAAAGACCCCTTTCGTCTGGCAAAAATGTTGGTCTCAAGAGAGGTTCCACAGTATGTGTATACAAAAAGCAATGAGTTTAGTCATTTATGTATTTGTTTATTTTTTGACGGAGGTTTGGGTGGGGCATGGCATGTTATTTTTGGCAAATTTTGTGCTTGATAGCGAGAAAAGTTGAACAAATGTTAACCGATTTGATTCTTTTTCTATTATATGGGTTTTCAGGAAAATTGTGTCCATCGAGTTTGAAAATTGGCTCGGCTCGGTGTGATATACGGCAGCAGAATTATTAGGTTGCCTGAGCCATTTTTTGCAAATTGGTTATTTAGAAAAGGTACTCTGTTGCCTTTTAGTTCATAGCCACTGTTACGGTAGCCACGAAAACACGCCCCCCCCCCCCCCCACCCCACATCTGCGATGCGAACCCTTGTTTATAAAGTAAATGGTTGCTCGGTGAAATTTGCATGGCAGACTAATCAATATTTTCTGCCACCAAATAATTAATATGTCGCTTCCATTTGATACCAGTGAACTGACATGGAAGGTACTATCAAGGTTGAATTGGGTCCAAAGGGTAAAAGTCTAAAGTTGGCCTTCAATGTTCAATGAAACCATTACCCATGATTGAGAAGGAATCATGAAATTTAGTTCAGAATATCAGAGCACTTTTTTTTTTCCAAAGAACAACCCCTGGCTGAATACCCAGTCAATTTTTAAACAAGCACAGTACGGTAAGCAAGCCCAGTACAGTAACATACACATGCGCTGCTTACCAAGCTCACAGGGAATTAAATACCACTTATTTATATCCATTAACATCCTGATAATATCTCGTTTCCATCTGCATTTTGATTATATTCATCATGTGAGCAGACTTCTAACGTTCTGTGTGATCAAGCATTCTCTAGTTACATACTGACACTGACTTATCCCATCTTGATAGCTGCAAATCGACAGATACACCCAATCAATATATATATTTTTTTCAATACAATGTCTCATATAATTATCTGTCATGTGTTACTTGATCATTTTCCTGCCAGTGTTCAGATCTGTGCAAGAATAGTCTCATCCTCATCCATTTTTAATTGAATAATTTGCAGTCGCACATATCATAAATTATTGTTTATACTAGTCAAATGTAAGGCTTTTCAGATAATCTGTTGGTTTTACATAGTTTGTAATTAAATGGGATTGAAATGCAACAATTTTGAAAATACTTGTGTTCAGAACAAAGGTTGCCATTGTTTCTTTAATTTCAAAGGACCCAAGATGATCTTATTTACTACCTTAGTGGCAATGCCTGCCAGAGTAGCTTTTAATATTGTGGCATTTTTTGTTGACCCTGTACCCTTTGAAGTGATCAAATTCATGCAATTCTATTTGTAAACAGTTGTTTACACAGCGTACAACATTCTGTATTAATGGTACCTTGTGGAGGTTACATGAATTGTTATATCTAACCATTTCTTCCGTTGATCCTCTGCTCAATCATATTGCTCTTTTTGAAACAAGGGTCTTTGTTTGTTAGCTAGTAGCAATACATGATTTCCACAACAAAAGTCTGCTTAATTGGTTGACTGCTGGAATCCTGGACATAATATGTATTTGGGCTCCAGTCTGCGTTGCAGGTACCATAACATAAAGGCTCCATGTTTTGTGGAAATGCAGCATATTATCTTTAAAGTGAAATTATTTCCATCTGTAAGTATTTTCCTTGCTACAATTTGTGGAAAAGTGCCTGCTTGGCATTCTAGCAGTTAAACTGAAAAATGCGACAGTCTGTTTGTATTATAAAATTAAGCTGCTGCTAAGCCAATAGCAAAAAAACCTGACACTGGCCAAGCTGCTTTATTGATATGCAGACCCATCATCTGAAGAGAAATCAATGTTGTTTTGTAACTTTACTATTGCTGCAGAGATGCTACATGTATTATGTGAATCACTGTTAGAAAGGTCTCTAAGAGCACTTTCCAACAATGTGTCACATAATAACACTTAATTAGTTTTATGGAAGAAATTTCATACAGGGCGGGCCTAGGTTAATCCAGACTGACCATGTATAAATGCCAGTGATTTCACTGGTCCTTGAAGTGCTTGAATTTGACACTTGTTTTCTCTAGACCTGGAAACCTTTGAAAATAGTTTTTTTTTTTAAAAATCAAGTGCTTGAAAATGTGCTTGAATTTCAAGATTGATGGGCAAGCCTATTATAAATTTAAATAGGTTGATTAAAAAAAATTAATGACTCATTTTCTTTCTATTCATTTCTGTAGTTTAGTTTAAAAAAAATAAACATGGCTTTTTGTTTGCTGATTGACCTTTAATTCTTTGTACGGCCTGGAAAAGATTGAGGCATGCCGGTTTGAAATGACAGAAACGTAACCAAAAATTGCCAACGAAAACATCCACAAACTCTTGTAAAAACTTCCCAGCAGTATTGGTCAATTCATCCCCTGAGTGGTCAAAATATCTCCTTAAGTTTGGTCAAAATGTCCCTCAGCACTTGTCAAAAAGACCTCCCCTGGCATTGGTCAAAAACTCCCCCAACATTGAATATCTTGAGTTGCTCAACTCACGGTTTACAGAGTGGCATCATTCAGATTCAATCTCGGCACCAAAGGTTTCCCAAGAAATTATCAATTTTGATAGCGAGGAGAATGAGTATGTGTTGATGGCAGTGTCTGGCAAAAGGAGAATCATTATCAAGCCCAGAAATAAGCAATCTTTCATTTGCAAAGGAGGTCCCTAGAGGGTGAATTTGCTGATGCTATCCCATACAGTGGACTGGAATCTCCCAATTTTTCCTCTGGGTACCTCTTTCTGTTTCGGCCTGAGACCTTGATTCAGATTGAGGTTCACAGAGGGTCAATTTGTAAGGTTACCCAGCTCACCCTCTGGTGACCTCAATTTGCAGATGACAGTCTGCTTATTTCCAGGCTTGATCATGATTGACAATTGCCTAGACAACTTGTATCAACCAAGTTTAAACTTGTACAGTAACTGACATGTTAGAGGGTATATCAATCAAGGCTGATTGTCCCCTGACAGACATTTTGTCAGGAGGACTAATGTAATCAGCTGTGCCCTTCAATGCGTGTGTCTGTCTGTGCATCCGTCCATCTGGAGTGATAACTAAAGTTTGAGTCATCAAAACAAAACCAAATTTGGTGTATATGTCCCTTAACCCATTGATTACGTGAACTCTGAATATCCGCTGGATTCGATAATTTTTGTCGGAGTTATGCCTCTTTTTCAACGCTTTTCCATCCAATTTCACAACTTTGGAAATTTGGTGTCCAGATGATAACGTCAGTTTGAGTTATTGAAAGAACACCAAATTTTGTACATAGGTTTGTCTTATGAATACGCAGATCAAATTTGAATTTGGGTTCAGTCCGACCCATTTTTGCTGAATTATGGCCATTTTTCCATTTTTTCGACTTTGAAAATTTGTTGTCTGGAAATATGTCCAATGTAAGAACTTGCTGTCGGGGAACATAGCCCATGCCTTGCGGTGGCCTTGTTATATATTGAAGAAGGCAGATATCATAAGACTCCAGACAACATTTGGTATCTATTTGATAATGGTATTACATCATTCAGCTTTTTATGGACAACTCTTTTGTCAGAGACCCCCGTGGGAACCCCGGGAAGTGAAGCAGTGCTTGTTTACTGTGGTAAACAAGCTCTGATTCACTGGTAAAATAGGACCCAGTCACTAATGCTTGGGGTGCGAGTCCTCTAAAATAAGCAACTTGGAGTATAAACGATTGACTGACCTTGACTTTATCTCCATGTTGTGGTCATGATTAGCCATTGTGCAGAAGTATGTGACCATAAACAACAATAAATAAATAAATAAATTTGTCAGAGAACCCTTTTTTCCAATATGTTGTCAAGAAAAAGGCAAACTAACATATTTTTAGCTCAACTTGACACTGTCAAGTATGAGCTATTGAGATGAGTTGCGATCCATCATCCGTCCATCCATCTGTCTGTACATACATATGTTCCTCTGTCCATCCACAATTCCTTTAGCACACCCTACAGGCTGCTGCTCTCACCTGATCAGTTCCAAATTTCATATGTGGCTTTCGGGTAATGTCCAGATGGGAGCTATTGAATTTTTCCGAAATTTCATTGAATTGTCAACAATACCATTTGCTCACCCTGAACAGGCCCCATTTATCACCCGATCAGTTCCAAATTTCATATGTAGCTTTGGGGCAGTTTCTAGATGGGATGTACTGAATTTTTCCGAATTTCTTTGAAAAACATGCCCTCCAATGGCCATCTTAGATATGACATATACATTGTCAACAATTCCATTGGCACACCCAACAGGCCACATCTCTCACCCAATCTTTTTTAGTCGAGTTGTGACGAAGTCAAACTCGACTTATAGTTTGGTGAATGGCGGGCGGGCAGGCGGGCAGGCGTGCGGGCGTGCGTAAACAATTGGTTTCCGGATGATAACTTGATAGTGGTTCAACTCACATTCATTAAACTTCATACGTAGGTTGGTCTTGGGGGGAGGAAGAACCCTCTTGATTTTGGACATGCTACGTCGAAGGTCAAGGTCACAGTGACCTTGAACATAGTAAATCTTAAACAATTGGTTTCCGGATGATAACTTGATAATGGTTCAACTCACATTCATGAAACTTCATAGGTAGATTGGCCTTGGTGAGGGGAAGAACCCTATTGATTTTGGACTCGCTACGTCAAAGGTCAAGGTCAACATGACCTTGAACATAGTAAATCGCAACAATTCCTTTCCGGATGATAACTTGATAGTAGTTCAACCTACATTCATGAAACTTCATAGGTGGGTTGGCCTTGGTGCGAGGAAGAACTCTATTGATCTTGGACTCACCAGATCAAAGGTCAAGGTCACAGTGACCTTTAACATAGTATATCGCAACAATTGGTTTCCGGATGATAACTTGATAGTGGTTCAACCTAGAGTCATGAAACTTCATAGGTGTGTTGGCCTTGGTGCAAGGAAGAACCCTATTGAGCTTGGACTCACCAGGTCAAAGGTCAAGGTCACAGTGACCTTGAACATAGTATATCGCAACAATTGGTTTCCGGATGATAACTTGATAGTGGTTCAACCTAGAGTCATGAAACTTTACAGGCGTGTTGGCCTTGGTGCGAGGAAGAACCCTATTGATGTTGGACTCACCAGGTCAAAGGTCAAGGTCACAGTGACCTTGAACATAGTATATCGCAACAATTGGTTTCCGGATGAGAACTTGATAGTGGTTCAACCTAGAGTCATGAAACTTCATAGGTGTGTTGGCCTTGGTGCGAGGAACTGTTGTCACAACTCGACATTGGATCGGTGATCCTGAGCGGCATTTTTCAAATTTCATATGAAGCTTTGGTGGATGTCTAGATGGGAGCTATGTAATTTTTCTGAATTTCGTTGAAATTAAATTTGGCACATAAATTGTCACCAATTCCATTGGCACACCTTACAGGTTGCATCTCTCGGCACACCCTACAGGTTGCATCTCTCACCCAATCAGTTCCAAATTTCAAATATAGCTTTGGAGCAATGTCTAGATGGGCGCTATTCAATTGTTTCCAATTTCATTGAAAAACATGGCCGCCAGCAGCCATGTTAGATATGGCATATAAATTTTCAACAATTCCATTAGCACACCCTACAGGTTGCATCTCTCACCCAATCTTTTTCGAATTTGATATGTAGCTTTGATGTGATGTCTAGATTTGAGGTATCAAATTTTTTTTAAAATCATGGCCGCCTGCAGCCATCTTAGATTTGGCACATAAATTGTCAACAATTCCATCGGCACACCATAAAGTCCCCATTTCTCACCCTGTCTATTTCAAATTCAGGGGTGGGGATAGAGTAGGTTATCCCTCAGGGGTGAAAATAAAGTAGTTTATGTTCACCCATAGAGATAATTGGGGGGGGGGGGGGGGCTGGGGGAAGATATCGTAGGACACCAGTATTGAACTCTTGGGGTGGAAGTCCAAAAAACTGGTTGGCATTAACTTAACTACATATCAATATCATGATATATATCAGTAGAAACTGAAAGTGGCCATAACCCTTTCCTCAGTGTGCTGGTCAGCCCTATCACCATTCAATTTTCATTATTTTTTCAGTTTTTTGTCTCAAAAACAGCTTATGACCCCTCATTGAACTTGTTCCAATGAGGGGTCATAAGGTATGTTTTTAATGCAAAAATGAAAAAGAATTAGTCAAAAATGTTGTTTCCATGAGTCGTCTCCCTTTTGTTTGGTTAAACTGTTAAACATAAATAAATAACTAGAGAATTGTAATTTGTGGGACAAATTATGGGCTTTCCCAACTTTCCAATGTGAAAATGCAAACTACATATAGCAAACCAAAGTGTTTGAAATTAACCATTTCCAAAATGATAGACAAAAAGCATCCAAAGTTGGCTAAGTTTGGCATTCCCTCACAGTTCTCTTATTCACGCCCTCATTTTGCTTGGGGGTTAAATCTTGAGATTAAAAAGTAAACAGTTACTTTCTTCTACCAAAATAATTGCTACAACAACCTTGCAATTAGAGGAAATGAGTGCAGATGTTTGTAAAATTCACTGAAAATCAATTTTTTTTCTGACAGTACTATTCTTTACATGGCCAAAGCTTGTGTTGTGTTAAGCCCCAAAGCATAACTTACAGCAGAGGATTTGTTCATTAGGCATCTCTGCCCATAGCAAAACAAAGTGTTTAGAATTAACCCTTTCCAAAATGACAGGAAGATGCAACCACAGTTAGCTAATTTTGGCATTTTCGGATGGTTTTGCTTGAGGGTTACAGATGAGATTAAAAACAAAACAGTAACATTCTTCTGCAAGCATTGTTGCATCTATGCATACAAAAATAATTGTTACAACAACCTCGCAATTATGAGAAATTTGCCCTCGAAGTTAGTAAATCTTGAAGATAAAATGATATATTCATATCATTTGTGGTGAATAGGGGTTAATTCTGAAATATTTGTGTGGTGATTTTAGTGTATCATATTATGCTCTTAATGTGTGAACATCAATCACAGACTGAGTGTCTGAAAAGAGACATGGACTAATCTTGAATCTTGGTATTTGAATGAACATGTACAAGTTGAGGGTACTCCAATTCAAGGCTTGACAACTGGGTGAGGGTTAAAACTTGGAATAAAACATATAACAGCAAAATTGTTCTTGGATGAATGCCCTATCTTCTCATGGAAAAGGTTTTGAGACAATATGGCACCAGTGCTGAGAAAGTGCATGTAAAAGTTGGCAAAAATAACAATTATTCCGACAGTACCCTTATGGGAAGTCTCAAATCTGCTAAGGGTTAAATTTTTAATAATAACATATAGAACAAAATTTGTCATACTTTGACTGCTGCAAGCAGCTATTGAAAACATTCAGAGCTCAATCAATTAAAAATGTAGTAAATCATCTCCTAAACTTACCAAATTCTGAAAAAAATTGGAGGTTTTTTTGGACGGTACCTACTTTTATGCAACCATAATGGGATAGGGTTAAACTTTACAACCCAATACAACAGCAAATATGCTCGGTAGTCAATTGTGAATACGTACATGAAAAGTGTTTGAAATTAAGCCTGTCCAAAATGATAGAAAATGCAACCAAAGTTGGCCAATTTTGGCATTTTCCAACGGTACTCTTATTCTCGCCCTCATTGTTCTTGAGGGTTAAATCTGAGATTAAAAAGTAAACAGTAACTTTCTTCCACAATCATTGTTGCATCTATCCATACCAAAATAATTGTTACAACAACCTTATAATTAGAGAAATTTGTCCTTGAAGTTGGTCAATTTTGAAGAAAAAAGCTATATTGATGTCATTTTTGGCCAATGGGGGTTAATATTGAAAGATTTGAGTGGTGATTGTGATGTATCATATTATGCTCTAAATGTGTGGAAAATTTGAGCTAAATAACTGTAAACAGTTTTGAGACTTTCGAAAAATGTTAAAATTTTCAAAGTTTTGGCAGAATGTTTTGAAAATACGTGTTTTCACAGACATGACGATACTGCATTTCACTAGATTTCATGACATTACAGAAGTATGCCAAATTTGGTTAAAATCGTATAACTTGTATTTGAGCAGTTCAACAGACAAAATTAACAGAGAAAAAAAAAAAAGAGAAGAAAAATTTTGAAAAAGAAGAATGACAAGAGTCTTTCCCAAACTGGGTTTGGGAAAGCCTAAAACAAATTTTGAAAAAGAAGAATAACAAGAGTCTTTCCCAAACTGAGTTTGGGAAAGCCTAAAAATAGATGACGAATACACAAGTTTCTAGCTTAACTTGACAAAGTCAAGATAAGCTGTTGCCATCACACGCGCGGAAGTCTTTGTCTGTGAGTCTGTTCACATTTTCCTTTAGCACAGGCTACACCCCGTAGTTCGAATTTCATATGTAGGTTTGGGGTCATGTCTGGATGAGAACGTCCCCTTTTGGTCATGACCGGTCAACCGGTATGGCTGCCCGAGCCCAAAACCCGAAAACCATTAGCACAGTCTACAGGTCGTATTTATTTCATTGTAATTTGGTAGGATGCCTCTGTGTAATGTCTAGATGAGAACGTCCCCTTTTGGTCATGATCTGTCAACCGTGATGGCTGCCCAAGCCCAAAACCCAAAAACTTTTAGCACAGTCTGCAGGTCATATTTAATATGGAAGGATTTCATTGTAACTTGGTAGGATGACTCTGTATGATGTCTAGATGAGAACTTCCCCATTTGGTCACGATCTGTCAACCGTGACGACTGCCTGAGCCCAAAACCCGAAAACCTTTAGCGCAGTCTACAGGTTATATTTATGGAAGGATTTCATTGTAACTTGGTAGGTTGATTTCATATAATATCTAGACGACAACGTCACCTTTTGGTCGTGATCATTCATCTGTGATGACTGCCTGAGCCCAAAACCCGAAAACCTTTAGCAGTCTGTAGGTCGTATTTATGAAAGGATTTCATTGTAACTTGTTAGGTTGACTCCATATAATGCCTAGATGATGATATCCCCTTTTGGTCGTGATTGGTCAACTGTGATGGCTACAGGGGTCCAAAGCCCGAAAACCTTTAACACAGTCTACAGGTCATATTTATGAAGGGATTTCATTGTAACTTTGTAGGATCACTCCAGATAATGCCCAGATGAGAATGTCCCCTTTTGGTCACGATCATTCAACCATGATGGCTGCCTGAGCCCAAAACCTGAAAGTACAAACTGTAAGTTGTTTTTGTGAAGGGATTTCATTGTAACTTGGTAGAATGACTCAGTATAATGTCGAGATGATGACGTCCCCTTTTAGTTGCAATCGGTCAACCATGATGGCTACACAGGCCTGAAGCCTGAAAACCTTTAGCACGGTCTACAGGCCATATTTATGAAGGGATTGGATAGGATGACTCGTTTTGGAATAATTTCACTGTAACTTGGTAACTTTTGTTGACATACGTTAACTGTGAGGGCCACATACATTAACTGTGAAGGCCGCATTAACCCACCCCTCAGGTCTTTAGTAAAGTGTACACCTCATATTATTTTTATTAAAAACAGCATACAGGGAACAGAAATTAACTTATTCCCAATTATCACAATTGTTGTCTTATTTCATAATCCTTTCATAAACATTGGACATTATCCTTTTCATCAAACACAACACACAGACAAGTTAAGCTACAGTGTCATTGACACTTTCATTATCCTCATTATAAAGTAGATCATGTTTCTGGCAGTACTAACAAAGAATACCAAATTTGAGCATACTTTCATGATTAGTTGCCTGAAGTTAGGTATTGAGAGCAAAATCCCGGTGGGAACCCCAGGAAGTGAAGCATTGCCTGTTCACTGTGGTAAACAGGCTCTGTTTTACTGGTAAAATAGGACCTAGTCACCAATGCTTGGGAGGTGTAAACCCTCTCTAAAATGTGCAATATATGGCTTATTAACGCTCACCCCTGGGCTTGAGTTGATACTCATGTTGTGGTCATAATTAACCATTGTGCAAAAATATGTGACCTTAAACACCAATAAATAAATATATATAAATAAATATTGAGAGCAAATAAATCTTTTGATGCAATTGATTTTCGAATGAAACAATCATGTGGCCACTTTGTACTGCTGAAAGTTGCCATCAGAGTGAAGTAAGCTAAACTCTGTTTTGAAAAACAAGATAAAATTGTTGGCCGAGTTTTCAATAAATATTGGTGTAACACTGTATTTTATGTTAGGTAATGGGTTGAACAAATGTACTAATTATAACTGAATGGATATCTTAGAGAAAAAACTTACACAACAGCTTAAAAACAAGTATTGATTTCTTTTGAATACTTCTCTATATTAGTCTTGAGAAAAGCCGTTAATTGTCTCGGTAAAATTAATTTAGAGGAGATATTTGAATAAGAAGTATTTTTATTGCATTTATGGTGTGAAAAAAACAGTTGCTTTTTATGCAGGAGCATTATGTTTTCACCATGTCCGTCTGCTGTCCATTGTCCGGTGTCTGTCATCCACCATCTGGCATT
This sequence comes from Pictodentalium vernedei, assembly GCA_031216915.1. Classification (NCBI taxonomy): domain Eukaryota; kingdom Metazoa; phylum Mollusca; class Scaphopoda; order Dentaliida; family Dentaliidae; genus Pictodentalium; species Pictodentalium vernedei. Next base: position 482,893,258 of record CM062297.1, on the reverse strand, counting down.
CGTCTTCCATACGTTAACTTTTGGTTTCCATCAAATAACTAAAGAACGGCTTATTTGATCAAATCATTATTTTAGGGGTTACTTGTGGATGACCAGGCAATACTTCCTTTCGATTTTGGTCCAGCTTGCCAATTCAATATGGCCACCATGGCTGCCATATTGAATTTGGTTTTCATCCAATAACTAATGAATTCTGACTCAGATCATTTGTATTTTTAGCTCATCTTGACAAAGTCAAGCTGAGCTAATCTCATCACTCTCCGTCCTTTGTCCTTCTGTCGTCCATCCGTCCGCACACTAATGACTACTTATGTGGCTACTTGTTAGTGAAACAGGATACTTATGTGGTTAACAGAATCTCTTATTCTGGGGGGGGAGGGGGGGGTTGAGGGGGGGTGTGGATAAATGTAGAGTAGGGTTAGGGCATTCTGGGTTGGGGTTTAGGAGTGGGATGGTGGTCAGTGAAGGGGTGTTAGAGTTATGTGGCTAGGGTTAGTTTAGGGTTAGGGGTGGGTAGGGTAGGGTTAGGGTCAGTAAAGGGTAAGGTTAGGGTTAGCTGACCCCCCAAAAATTTTCCCCCAAAAAACTTGTTTTATTATGTTGGACATGTGTTTTAGGTTAGCCACCTAACATGTCCATAAAATAGCCACATAAGTGGCCATTTGTAAGAACGTCTGTCCGTCATCCGTCAACACCATGTTTCGGTCTTCTCCTCCGTCATCCGTCAACACCATGTTTTGGTCTTCTCCAAAACCACTAGGCCAATTCAAGTGGAAGTTTGTTTGAGTGATGGTCCCGAAGGGGCATTGCATTTTTGTTCAACTCAACATGCCCAGCCCCATAGGGAGGGAGTGGGGAAAATGCTCCAAAATATTTTTAAAATCTTCTTCTCATGGACCAGTGTGTACAATGACTTGTTATTTGATATGGAGCTTCCTTTTGAGGTGTAGAATCAAGTTTGTTCAAACAAAGTTCGTGAAGCAATATTTGGCTTTGTAATGGGAGGGGTAAGAGTTTTGGCCCTGCCCAAAAATTCTATTTTCTGAACCAATGGTCTGGTTTGAACCAAATTTGGTATGTGGTATTATTGCTCTTGCTGCTGATGACATGCTGATACACTCATCTGTTTTGACAGTTTGAGCCAGGTGAGCGTTTTAGGCTCATTTGAGCCTCTGGTTTAATTATGCATTGTTGTGTCTAGAGGATGCTTCCTTTTGAGTTCAGACCAGTCATCTGAACCAAGATGGCCGCCAGTAGCCAATTCATTATGGCAACCATCTTGAATTTGTTTTCTGCCCAATAACTAATGAATACTGACTCAAATCAGTTTCATTTTTAGCTCACCTGACTTTCAGTCAGGAGAGCTATAGTGATCACTCACCGTCCGTCGTCGTCCGTGAACATGGTGTTTGCGTCTTCTCCTCCCAAACCGCTGAACCAATTTAATTGATATTTGAGATAATAGTTTGTTATGACATCGCAATTTGATTTTGTTCAAATCAAGTTGCCTCACCCCTTGGTAGGGCCACACCCAAAAAGTGTGCTGAAATCTTAAAAAATCTTCTCATGAACCAGCAGTAGCAGAGACTTGATATTTGGTGTGCAGCTTCCTTTTGAGGTGTAGACTCAGATTTGTTCAAGAGAAGTTTGTGGGGCTATACTTGGCGTCGTTATGGGAGGGGCAAAATTTTTGGCCCCGCCCAAAATTTTTATTTTCCAAACCGAGAGGCTGATTTGAACCAAATTTTATGTGAGGGCTTATTGGGTCCTAAGTACCTAATTTATGCTGATTTTTTTTTCCTGTAGCCCCATGGGAACTGCAGGAGCTAAAAATAGAAAAAAATTAAAACGCCCACATCTCCAAAACTGCACGGCACCGAGAATTTTTATTTGGTGTGAAGCTTTCTTAGGACCAACAGAAAGAATAGGTAAAAAAAAATTGCCATCGGTTTTATCATAGGGTACAGTTTCGGGACTTTAAAAAGTGCTGAGTCAGCACTTTTTAACACTGTTGGCAATGGGAAAAACATTAAAAAATCTCCTTCTCCAGATCCAGCAGGCAGAATCTTTTGATATTTGGTATGCAACATTGTAGGGTGGATCTGATTCAAGTTTGTTCAAATCGGCCCCCTGGGTTCATATTTGGGCTCAGTATAGCTAGGAGCCCGATTTCGAAATTAGTGCATTTCAGGCAAATTTCTTAAAAAATCTTCTTCTCCAGATCCAGCGGGCAGAATCTTTTGATATTTGGTATGCAACATTGCGGGGTGGATCTGATTCAAGTTTGTTCAAATCGGCCCCCTAGGTTTATATTTGGGCTCAGTATAGGAGCCCAAATTTGAACTTAGTGCATTTCAGGCAAATTTCTTTGAAAATCTTCTCCAGATCCAGCAGGCAGAATCTTTTGATATTTGGTATGCAACATTGTGGGGTGGATCTGATTCAAGTTTGTTCAAATCGGCCCCTTGGGCTTATATTTGGGCTCAGTATAGGAGCCCAAATTTGAACTTAGTGCATTTCAGGCAAATTTCTTTGAAAATCTTCTTCTCAAGATCCAGCAGGCAGAATCTTTTGATTTTGGGTATGCAACATTGTGGGGTGGATCTGATTCAAGTTTGTTCAAATCGGCTCCCTGGGTTTATATTTGGGCTCAGTATAGGAGCCCAAATTTGAACTTAGTGCTTTTCAGGCAAATTTCTTAAAAAATCTTCTTCTCCAGATCCAGCAGGCAGAATCTTTTGATATTTGGTATGCAACATTGTGGGGTGGATCTGATTCTATTTTGTTCAAATCGGCTCCCTAGATTTATATTTGGGCTCACTATAGAAGCTCGAATTCGAACTTAGTGCATTTCAGGAAAATTTCTTAAAAAATCTTCTTCTCCAGATCCTGCAGGCAGAATCTTTTGATATTTGGTATGCAACATTGTGGGGTGGATCTGATTCCAGTTTGTTCAAATCGGCCACCTGGTTTCATATTTGGGCTCACTATAGAAGCCCAAATTCGAACTTAGTGCATTTCAGGCAAATTTCTTCAAAAATCTTCTCCAGATCCAGCAGGCAGAATCTTTTGATATTTGGTATGCAACATTGTGGGGTGGATCTGATTCAAGTTTGTTCAAATCGGCCCCCTGGGTTTATATTTGGGCTCAGTATAGGAGCCCAAATTTGAACTTAGTGCATTTCAGGCAAACTTCTTTGAAAATCTTCTTCTCAAGATCCAGCAGGCAGAATCTTGTGATATTTGGTATGCAGCATCCTTAGGGGGGTGAGATTCAAGTTTGTTCAAGCCATGTCTCTAGGTCCATATTTGGGCTCACTGTGGGAGCTTGAAATATAACTTTGTTCGAAATGAGGAATTTTCTTAAAAAATCTTCTTCAGATCCAGCAGTCGGAATGGTTTGATATGTGGTGAGTAGCAGTCCATGGGTCCATATTTGGGCTCCCTGTGGGAGCCCAAATTATAACTTAGTCAGTATGAGGAATTTTTCTTTAAAAATCTTCTTCAGATTCAGCAGTTGGAATGTTTTGATATTTGGCATGGAGCAACCTTAGGGGGCTGAGATTGAAGTTTGTTCAAGCCAAGTTCCTTGGTTCATATTTGAGCTCACTATGGGAGCCTGAATGACAACTTAGCTCAAAATGAGGAATTTTCTTTAAAAATCTTCAGATCCAGCAGATGAATGCTTTTGATATTTTTTATGCAGCATCCTTAGGGGGGTAAGATTCTAGTTTGTTCAAGCCATGTCCCTAGGTCCATATTTGGGCTGATTGTGGGAGCTCGAAGTGTAACTTGGTTCAAAATGAGGAATTTTCTTTAAAAATCTTCTTCTTCAGATCCAGCAGTCGGAATGTGTTGATATTTGGTGTGCAGAATCCTTAGGGGTGTGAGATTCAGGTTTGTTAAAGCCAAGTCCCTGGGTTCATATATGGGCTCCCTGTGGGAGCCCGAATTATGACTTAGTTCAATATGAGGAATATTCTTTAAAAATCATTTTTTAGATCCACTGGTCAGAATATTTGGATATTTGGTTTCAGCTTTTCTTAGGAGGAGCAGATGCAACTTGTTGAAATCAATTCTCTGGTTGATATTTAGGCTACCATGTCATGTGAGTGCCCTCAGGCCCCCTGGGGCCTCTTGTTATGTCTACCCATACTATGTATGGTACGCATAATGCCGGCATCCAGGGTGGCCATTCGTCGTTCGTCCATCCTTTGTCTGTGTGTCTGTCTGTCTGTCCATCCATCTGTATCCATTTCTTTGGCATTCGATAACTTGAAAATTATTACTTGGATTGTCAAGTTACTTTATATTTGTGTTCAGGTTACTGATGTGCCGAGCTGTATAGTTGTTGGTGTAAATCTGATAATTTGATCCTGAGATATTAACTCTTTATCCTTCAAATTGAGAATTCTTCCAATCCCTTTGGCATGGGATAACTCAAAAAATATCAATCCAATTGTCATGTTACTGTATATATATCTTCAGGTTACGGATGTTTCCGAGCTGTATAGTTTTTGGTGTAAATCTGTTATTTTGATCCTGAGATGTTAACCCTTTATCCTTCAAATTGAAAATTCCTCCAATCCCATTGGCATTCGATAACTTGAAAATTATTGCTTGGATTGTCAAGTTACTTTATATTTGTGTTCAGGTTACTGATGTGCCGAGCTGTATAGTGTTTGGTGTAAATCTGATAATTTGCTCCTGAGATATTAACCCATTATCCTTCAAATTGAAAATTCCTCCAACCCCTTTGGCACTCGATAACTTGAAAATTATTGCTTGGATTGTCAAGTTACTTTATATTTGTGTTCAGGTTACTGATGTGCCAAGCTGTATAGTTTTTGGTGTAAATCTGATAATTTGATCCTGAGATATTAATCCTTTATCCTTTAAATTGAAAATTCCTCCAGTCCCTTTGGCATTCGATAACTTGAAAAATATTGCTTGGATTGTCAAGTTACTTTATATTTGTGTTCAGGTTACTGATGTATCGAGCTGTATAGTTTTTGGTGTAAATCTGATAATTTGATCCTGAGATATTAACCCTTTATCCTTCAAATTGAAAATTCCTCCAATCCCTTTGGCATGAGATAACTCAAAAAATTTCAATCTTATTGTCATGTTACTTCATATATATGTTCAGGTTACTGATGTGCCGAGCTGTATAGTTTTTGGTGTAAATCTGATAATTTGATCCTGTGATATTACCCCTTTATCCTTCAAATTGAGAACTCCTCCAATCCATTTCTTCGGCATGCGATAACTCAATAAATATTAATCCGATTATCAGGTCACTTTATATATGTATTCGGGTTACTGATGTGCTGTGCTGTATAGATTTTTATGTAAATCTAATAATTTGATCCAGTGATATTAACCCTTTATCCATCAAATTAGGCACTCCTCCAATCCATTTCTATATGTACCCATACCATGTATGTTGTACATAATGTTGGCATCCAGGGTGGCCCTCCGTCATACAGCTTTCTACTAGTTGTGCATATGGGTACACATCTGACGATTTCATCAGCCTATTTTTGAGTTATGCATTATTGGTGTCTAGAGGAAACTTTCTTTTCGATTTTGGATCAGCTTGCCAAGTCTGACATGTGTTGTCCGGCTTCCATTCATTAACAAAAGTTTATTATGACTTTGATCCAAGGTCATACCATCAAGGTCATATACAAGATTTTAATATTGTAAAACAGCCTTTCTCTGGTCTGTATAACTGAATCTGTGTGACAGATCCTGTTCATACTTCACACTATTGTTACCCATACCCTAGCCTTGTGTCATGACCTTGACCCATTGCCATATCATGATGGTTAAGGTCACAAGCTGTAACACTTGGATTCTTGTTTTGTATTTAGCTTCCCCTAAAAGCAGTGACCCTCTGCGGAGCTGTCTAGGCAGAGACGCCTCTTGTTACTTGTTTAGTCTTAAGAGAATGTATACTTCCATGGGAAACAGGCTTCTGGATAACTACAAGAAAAAATATGTGAATTTTTTACTGTGTTGACAATTCCAGATCTTGACAGAGCAGTAGCCTGTACAAAATAGAAATTAAGTCACAAAGAATAAACAAAAGTTGAAGTAGTTTTGATGTGTTTATAATTTTCAATGCAGAATACTAGAGTTTATTTGATGAATTTTACTCCCTGATCTGCTTTCCTGTAATGCTGAGGTGAAAAATGCTCAGTGTTTTTTTAATTTCTAACAGTGTATAACATCAAAGTATTTCTTGACAGTATCAAAAGACATTATGTTAGGTCATCATTATAAAATAACTTAACAGTACCAAAGGTTGTTGATGTAAACATGCCTGCTATTTGTTTGAGGCCTACTATCTAGGCAAAAGACAAAATCCCAATTCTTTACCTAACATGAAAAGCAGACAACACTTGCGAACAAAATTCTTGAATAACTAATTTTTTTCATTTTTTGTCTCAAAAACAGGTTATGACCCCTCGAAACGAGCTTGATGAGCTCATTCCAACAAGGGATCATAACTTATGTTTTTGAGACAAAAATGAAAAAATGATGAAAATTAATAGGCGATATTGGAGAATAGCTCTGGCCAGTTTTGGTCCTTACATTGGGTTAAGGTGATTAATAGGCAAAGAAAACAACTGTTTGCCCACTTTGTGTAGGTCTGAAATAACAAAGGTTACACTTATAGTCTTCAAATAGAAAGTTCCAGAATGAGAAATTTCTCCAGTGTTCTTCTGTTCTACTAATTGCTGATTGGTTGAGTTAAATCACCTTATTAAGTTTCTAGATGATTTGTCATATTTCATGTAAACAAGTGTGAGTCAAATAACCAATCAGTGAGCTAAAAATAGATTCTGTGTAAGAGTATCTGTAAACATGTTGATAGGTACATTCAAAGGTCACTCAATGCAAATGAGCTATCGGCCCAACCAAAGATTTGCCTTCCCCAAGATAAAATATTTTTAGAAATTAAATGTTTTTAATTACTCACCAAAGACGTATCAATTTTGATATAATAAGGCCCTTTTACAATGAAAATGTGAATGAGATGTCAGTTGAGGAGTGATTTGGAATTCCTAGCTGTCCACTTTTCATCCTTTTACAAATAGTAGTGATTCAGTTGATACCTGTTCAAAACATTTAAACATGGATTTTAAATTTCATATCCATGTAAGTCATTAGTAAGTTATAGATTTTTTCGTATTTGCTTCAGCAACAGATGTGTAATTATGTATTCAAGAAGACTGGCATACAATTGTGATCAAGTACAGTTGCTGAAATGTTACAATACTCATCTCCAAACCAAACCTTTTAGAGGCAAAAGGTCACAGGCCTTAAAATTATCTCAAATTGGCACTGATAAGTGTCTGTGCTGAAATAATAGTATGTTTGCCTAAATTGTACAGTATTTAAAAGTCTAAATGTGCCACAGTGTTGCACCCTTAGTTATACCCCCACCCTAGAAGAGAATGGGGGTATACTGGATTACATGCATCCATCCGTGTGTCTGTTCATCCATCCATCTTGTGTGGCCATCCATCCATGCATTCGAATATCTGTCCGCAGCGATATCTCAGCATTGAGTGGATGGATTTCTATGAAATTTGGTATGAGCGATCCTTGTGACAACCAACTCCTGCACGTTATAAAAAGTTGTCAGCATATTTTTCACCAGAATTATGGTCCTTACTTTGTCAATTCTTCATGATTTTTTTTATCCTTACTTTGTTATCCCCCCACCAATATGATCTTTGGTGTGCTGATAGATCACCATGGGGGAAAGGATATTCACAAGTAATAGGTTTTGTACATTTGTTTTCCAAGAGTTATGGACCTTTTTCCCCTTTTTTCAACTTAGAAAATTTCAGTTTTTATGGTTTCTGCTCGGAGGATACCATGGCATTGCACCTTGTTTTCAATTGTTTTATGCTTAATCGGTCCAGCAGTGCAGTGATAATATAATTGCCATCAGCAATAGTTTTTATTAGTCCCCTACCGGCACCGCCGGAGGGGACTATAGGTTTGCTCTCTGTCCATCCGTCAGTCTGTCCGTCTGTCAGTCACATTTTAGTTTTCCGGAGTTTTTTCAGAAACGCTTCAACGGAATGATTTCATTTTTGTTAAACGACTATAGAACGATGACTTACAGATCAAGTTTGAGTTTCATGCTGATTGCATTATTCTTGTGTGAGTTATGGCCCTTGGAAATATGGAAAAGCACCAAAATATCAGTTTTCCACAGTTTTTTTGGAAACGCTTCAACGGAATGATTTCATTTTTGGTAAACTACTATAGAACGATGACTTACAGATCAAGTTTGAGTTTCATGCTGATTGCATTATTCTTGTGTGAGTTACAGCCCTTGGAAATATGGAACAGCACCAAAATATCAGTTTTCCGGAGTTTTTTTGGAAACGCTTTAACGGAATGATTTCATTTTTGGTAAACTACTATAGAACGATGACTTACAGATCAACTTTCATTTGCACTCTCTCCATCCGTCAATCTGTCAGTCAGTCTGTCAGTCATACTTTAGTTTTCCGGACTTTTTTTGGAAATACTTCAACCGAATGATTTCATTCTTGGTAACCTACTATAGAACGATGACTTACAGATCAAGTTTGAGTTTCATGCTGATTGCATTTTTTTTGTGTGAGTTATGGCCCTTGGAAATATGGAAAAGCACCAAAATATCAGTTTTCTGGACTTTTTTGGAAACACTTCAACGGAATTCATGATGATCACATCTAGATTATAACATTTGTATAATTATTAATGCTCATTAGTCCGGTAGGGGACATTGTATTGCTTCAGCGATACATGCGCTCTTGTTTCATCATGTTTCCTGTCACATGTGACCTATTTCCAGATGTACCCATCCAAAAATATAGAATGCAACTAACTGACAGGAAGTTGAAATCACTGAGTTTGCTTGAGTAAATCAAACTATCGACGGTGTTGTATACGACACTGTCCACTTAGGTTGCTTTCTTGGAAAACTCAGGAAACATTACCTTGAGAGAGAAGACAAAAACCTTAGAAAAAAGAGAAAATATCTGAAATAGATGATTCCAAAATGGCACAAATAACAACATTTTCATCTGCACCTAAGCTGCATAAATTTGGGCTTGGGTTCATCATTGTAGCTAAAATAGACTGATAACGGCCTGCATTAAAGCAGTATAATGTCAAACAATCCCCCATGAGAACCTCGGAAAGTGAAACAGTGCTTGTTTACTGTTGTAAACGAGCTCTGTTTTACTGGTAAAGTAGGATCCAGCCACCAATGCTTGAGGTGGAAGTCCTCTAAAATGGGCAACATGAGTATAAATGATTGGCTGGACTTTATACAATTAGCCATTGTGCAGAAGTATGTTACCTTCAACACTAATAAATTAATAATTAATGTCAAACTGTGTAATTTAAATTCTAATTTTTTTTTCTCTAAACAGGGATTAACCCTTTACCAAACAAATAATTTAAATCTGTCCGTTGTCAATCACCAAAAATTGTCATACAGCCCAAGTTCACGTTTTTTACCATATATGTGTGTACTGTTCTCAAGTAATCCTCGAATTTGGACATTAAGTTTACCTTTACTGATTTTTTTTTTAAACTTTAAAATTTTCTTTACAACAACAAAAAAAAACTAAGTTAATATTTTTGCCATATTTGTATTCTGTTCCAGAGTTATTCCCAATGAATTTCTGCAAAATTATCAATTTTATTGTTTTGAGAGTTGGACACATTTGGTAACGGCTCTATATGTTGGTGAATGAATTGGGCGAAGGGCAACTATGACAATGGGGAAAGGGGGCATACCCTTGCTTGGCATTATTGTAATGTAATTATTAGGTCACCTGACTGAAAGTCAGGGTGAGCTTTCGTGACCACTCACCATCCGTCGTCTGTCTGTCATCCATGAACATGGTGTTTGCACTGTCTCCACCAAAACTGCTGAACTGATTTCAGTTAAATTTGCGGTGGTTGTTTTGTTCTGACATCGCATTTTGGTTTTGTTCAAATCAACTTCCGCAGCCCCATAGGAAGGGGGTGGGAGAGAAGGATCTAAAATTAAAAAAAAAAATCTTCTCATGAACCAGTGGGTACATTGACTTGATATTTGATGATAAAGGGACATAACACCCTATGGGGGGGGGGGGGGGGGGAATTTGAACTACGTGTAATATGACAAATAATCTTTAAAAATAAAATCTCTTTCATATTCTCCTATTGATATTTGGTATATGGCATCCTGGGGGTGGAGGGGACAGGGTCAGATTCAAGTTTGTTCAAGTTGAGTTTCGAGGTTGATATTTGTACTCCCTAGTTTTGCATTACTAAAAATCTGGGCATTATTTCTGTGGTAGCATCTCAATACTAGAAAAAAATCCTCTGGCATGCACAACAGAGTTAAAAATAATTAAATAACTTCATTCCTCTGTAATGTTAAGTAGCCATAGATACTAATTAAATCCTTCTTTGACCCTTTAAACCCTGGTGGTATCTTCCATGCCAGTTCAGCATCATCAATTGGAAGGGGGAGGACCAATCAATATTTTCAAGTTGCAGCCTTGGGGCTGCACATTGAAAATCTTGATTGGTCTGCCACAAAAATTCACCGAGCAACTATCAACTTAATGATGTCAGGTTATATCACGATCCCGGACCAGAAAAACGGTCTTTCAAAGGGTTAAAAATTTGCAGAACCTTATCTGCATGGCGTTTTTGAAAAGGTGTTAAATTTGTGTACAATGTTGAATTTCTTTTTGTTTCATGGCACAGTAGCCTTGAGGAGTATGGATTTTTTTCTTAGTCTTGTGTAAAATTAAGTATAATTATCTTTAATTGTGAACTATCAATAATGTATCAGTTAGTTCATTCTCCTTTGCTGAGTGGAATGTAATCTGGCATTCTAATTCTAGCTTGGTTTGTGGATTGATCCACTATTGAAACTTTTACCTAAAGAATTGTTGATGTATACATAATGGCATAATGCTCTGAATGAATTACAAAAGAAAGCAATCCGAAAAAAAGGTTTCTTTACCTTGATTCAGACAACCTATTCTTTTAGCTACCCTTTTTTGCAGACATTTCGGGCATGAAAAATAGCTCATTGTGATGTGATTACTGTTTTTAGACCTGCAAGTGAAACAGTGCTTGTTTACTGTGGAAAACGCTCTGTTTTATTGGTAAAATTGGAACCAGTCACCAATGTTTGGGGTGAAAGTCCTCTAAAATGGGAAACATGATTAATGACTTCAAATATAAATAAATAAATAAATAAATAAATCAATAAATAAATAAATAAATAAACAAATAAAAAATCAAAAGATGGGTCAGTTGTGGTTCGAACTCGACCATACAGCATCATCTGTGTCGGGTCATAGAACAAGACACTTCATCCCGATTGCCTGTGTAGGAACATGGTGATCATGTATACTGAGATGTAAGGCCAGTCAGTGGTACACTTGTCTGCAATCGAGGTTAACCCTGCATCCTTCTTGTACTGGGGACTCCAGCTTCTTGACTGCCTCTTAAACTCTGAAATGGCTTTTAAAAGTTTTATTATATTGACAGAAGCCACCATCATAGCTCAATGGGAAAGTTCTTTTAGTGGCTTTATACCGTTGGCAATTGTTAGTTGTTTCCTTATCAGCAGGCACTCCCCAATAAATTGTAATAAACAATTATTTATGATTGAAATCTTGCTAAACTAATGCTACCCTTGCTGGTAGATGTTATCTTAGAAAAAAATACCCATGTTTCCGATCACCTTTGAAAAATAATTTAGCTCTCAATCAGTTAAACCCCAGTGCTGAGATAAGAAATATAGAATTCCGGGCACAATAATGGTACACTTGTCTTCAGTCGATGCTAACCCATTTTTGTACTGGGGACCCGAGTTTCCTCCACCTCTAAAACTGTCGGACACAACCAGTGGTGGAGCTATGGAGGGCTGGGGGCACTGCCCCCCCCCCCCCCACCCCAAATGTTACTGTGTGCCCCCTCCTAACAATTGTATGAAGATTGTGTTGGCAATTGCATGCATGGGCCTAAATATTTGCGTTCAGTTCTGTCCAATACGTTTATGAAATAATTCTATAAAACTTTAAATGACCAACATTTAATTAAACAAACATCTGGGAGGTTGGGGGCAGGGTGGCAAGGGTATAAATGCCATCAGAGAGAAAATATAGCAAACTCTTCAGATAATCCTTTTGTAACATATGAACCACCTGATCTCGATATCAAACTGTGGCCACTTAATATCAAAGAGAAGTGCCATCTTGCCAACACACCACGGATTGCAGGATTTCGACGGTGTGCAACACGATTCAGGGGATTCACTCACCCTGTTCTGTTGCATTTTCTGGAGAACATTTATCATTTATTATCTTAACGTCGGGCAGGAAGATTTTACTATACATTTAACCGAACATACACACTGTGAAATATCTTCAGCATACGGATTAGCCAGGCCAGTTATCAAAATTAGAATACAGGTTATTTCCTTCAAAATTTTTTTATGCAGGTGAGAAATAGTCTCAGAATCACTCTCAGTGCCTCAAAATTTTGAAATTTTTTCTGGGGACCCCCCCCCCCCCCCCCCCCCAGATCCCAGACTATAGGAAGGTTACACCCCTCCTATATCCTCCCCGCTTAGGCCTTCGGCTTTTGAGATATGCCTTTGGCATATCGTGTTATGACTTTGAAATTCGCTGTGCCACCCCCCCTCTCCCCCCCCCAAAAAACACAAATATAAAACCAAAACAAACAAAAAAAAATTGAAATCATGGCTCTGCCACTGAACACGACTGTTGAAAGTCTTATTAAACCCCAATAAACAAACAACCCATTGTTTGTGCAGTGCTGAGATGAGAAATACAAAATTCATGGCACAGCAATGGTACACTTGCCTTTAGTCGATGCTAACCCTTTTTGTATTGGTGACCCCAGTTTCCTCCAGCTCTAAAACTGTCCGATGGTGCTGTTGAAAGTCGTATTAAACCCCAATAAACAAACAAGATTTTGGAAAGAAAATATTGAGAAATCAAGTCCGAATCAAGAAAAAGTTGATGAAAACAGAATTCTCAGAACCATAAACCACTCAAAGAGTTTCATAATATTCCATCCCAAGCTAGAATCAAAGTCCCACAAACTGGACTCTCTTGTGGCATTCTCTTTGAAAAGAGCCTCCATCCCTTTGAATGGTCTTCATATTGCTTTCTTTGAACGAAAGTCTTCCTGAATGTGTTGGCTCACTGAGTTATAAGCTGTTTGAGGGGCACATCATATCTCATCCCAGCAACTGAAACTATTGTAAATGATATAGCAATAAATGTTGAAAGTGAGCTTGAAATAATATAAAGGGATTCATCTACATGTAATTTTACCTTATTTCAACTGATTTAACTTGTGGGGGTGAGGGTGGAGAATTTAGAAGATTGTTGTATGTTTTCTTTCAGCACTACAGTTGCACCAGTGTCCATTGTGTTATGAACAACGAAAGTATTTAAGATTCCACTCTGTCAGTATTTGTAATAGGCTGTAATGAGATTGTTGGAGCAGATATTGGTTCTTTTCACACTATTGATTCCCCCACCTATAAACCTGTTAATGCTGAAGAAGTGGTTATTGCTTTTTCTTGAGTTTGATTAAATCTGTTTGTCTGCTTAAATTTTATGGATACAGTTCAAGTCTAAAGGCATGTTCTATTTCGATATAGCTCTAGCTGAAATAAAGTGTAGGATGACCCAAGATAATTCGATGGGATGACCCGCAATGTGTCTTTGGGCAATGCATTTTATCCCGGTTGCCTACATTGGGGCACGATGATGCTGTGTACTAAAGCGTACTGCATGTCGATGGTACACATGTCTTCAACCGCTGTAACCGTGCTTGAGCAGAGCTTGAACAGAGTTAGAATGTTGAGTTGACAGTTGCTCGTCGATGCTCGGTGGTTCTCTACGGGTACTCCAGCTTCCTCCACCCATAAAACTGTCACTGTCACGATAAGTCATTGTGCATAAGTATGTGACCGTAAACACCAATAAATAAATAACCCAGGATAACCATTAGAAATTTTGTATCTAATTATTTCTGTTGGTTGTACAAAAACTTAACTTTTCTTGGAAAATTCTTTTCACAGAGCTTCCCAAAAGATGATCTCAGAGGTATTCCAACCAAGCATGTGCAGTTTTTATATCAGATTAAGTGTAGGTAGTCCATTTAGGTATTAGTAATTATTTTATTAGCTCAACTTTGGCAAAGTCGAATTTGAGGTATTGTCATGGCCCGCCGTCCATCGCCTGTCTGTCCGTCTGTCTGTCTGTCTGTCGCACCCTCAACACGGCTTGGGCTGGAGGCCAAATTTATGAACCGATCTTTACAAAACTTCTTGGGTACCTTTGTCATTACCGTTGGACGAGAACGAGTGTTTTTGGGTCCGGTCTGAAATTCAAGGTGGCTGCTGGCAGCCATTTTGTACAAAATTAGGTGCAATCAGATTATTGCGCAGAACTTCCATATGAAAGCTCTGATTTGAATAATTTTTTTTATGAATGTTTAGTACCATGGGATACATCACATATAATATGTTTTTTTTTCTCGTGCATAAATTATGCCAATTAGACTAACTTTGATCTATTTAGTGTTACTTTCAGCACTGTAACTGCAAATGCCAATACGGCTCGGACTAGAGGCCGTATTTATGAACCGATCTTTATGAAACTTCTTGGATATCTTTGTTATCACCGTGAGCCGAGAACGAGTGTTTTGAGGTTCGGTCCGAAATTCATGATGGCCACTGGTGGCCATTTTGTACCGAAATTAGGTGCAATCAGTTTTTTGTACAGAACTTCTATATGAAAGATCTGATATGGATAAATTTTTGTATGAATATTTAGTAACATGGAATACATCACATGTTTTACGGTTTTTTTTCGCGTGCATATATTATGCGAATTAGAGAAACTTTGATTTATTCGGTGCTACTTATATGCAATTAGTGCACATATCAATACGGCTCACGCCGTCAACATGGCTTGGGCTAGAGGCCGTATTTATGAATCGATCTTTATGAAACTTCTTAATTACCTTTGTTATCACTGTGAGATGAGAATGAGTGCTGTGGGGTCTGGTCCGAAATTAAAGATGTCCACCAGCAGCCATTTTGTACAAAATTTTGTGCAAATTTTTGCTCAGAACTTCTATATGAAAGCTCTGATTTGAATAAATTTTTGTGTGAATGTTTTCTAACATGGGATGCATCACATATAATACTTATGTCCTATTCTTTAGACCATTGCAGTCACCTTGTAATTGATTTACTATGGTCCACGTGGTCACAACAAAACTCCTATTTCTCTTATTCATTATTGTTGACTTGGTCACAACAAATACTGATTCCTGTCATATTCATTATTGTTGACCTGGTCACAGCAAATACTAATTCCTGTCATATTCAAAGTTGAGCTACAGTGTCATTGACACTTTCAGTGCTCATAGGATTTGAAGTTAAATACCCCACCATTGAAAATTCTTGAAAATATGGCAGAACAGGCCTTGAAAATCCTTGACTTCATTCTCCAGCTTTCCTTTATGAACCCTGGGAAGTCCAGCAGTGCTTGTTTATTGTGGTAAAGAAGCTCTGTTCTATTGGTAAAATAATCCTGGATGGAAGTCCTCCAAAATAGGCAACATCGGTAAATGATTGACTGGGCTTGACTTTATATCTAAGTTGCTGTCATGCTTGGTTATTGTGCAGAAATAATGTGACCTTAAATAAATAAGTAAATAAATAAATCTCCAGCTAGGTGCTGTAACTGTGTGTAAAAAATAACGTTACAATTTGAGGATGTCTCCAAAGATTGCGGCCAGACCTGTTTATTCATTTATTATTGGAGTTTAACAACACATTCAACTGCCAAGGTCACCTCTTATGAGACAGTTTCAAAGGTGGAGGAAGCTGGAGTACTCTGTGAGAAGCACCAAGCAGCGGCTGGTATCTGTCAGATACCCCAACATACCAACTCTGCACAAGCAGGGTTTGCATTGGTTGAAGGCAAGTACACCATCGACGTGCAGTACACCTTATTACACAACGCCACTGTGCACCCACATGGGCAATCAGGATTAAGTGCCTTGCCCATGGACACGATGCATTTACCCCTGGCAGTGATTGAACTGTGAACCTTTTGGTTTGAAGTCTAAAGCAGTAACCAGTGAGCAACCACACTCCCTGGCCAGACCCTTAACTATCATCAGATGTTGGAAGGGTGGAGTGGAAGAGAGACCCATGTTTGCCGAAACAAGTTACCTGATTTTCCTTATATTCACAACACACATGTATGCGTTGGTGTTTTGGGGTGGGCTGTTCAGATATGGAGTCTATAATTACCAAAATCAGTCCTGACGACTGCCTATATCATGAAAAGCCATGCCATGACTTTTATCATGACATTGCCAATTTCAAGAGCTCATCTGACTCTCATATCTCCAAACTTAGCAACTACCTGTGATGGTTCTATGCTTATATGGAGGTCTTTGAACAAGCCAAGCTTCCACACACATTTAATAATGGATAGCCTGTGAATCTATGAGTGTTCCACGTTGCTGTGTTCTAACATCTGGTCTTTGTCCAACTGTTCCAAATAAGATAAGCTTGTGGTTTAGACTATGTACTATCAGACATTTGAACCGGTACTTTAACTCTTAACCCTCTGAGTATTTTAAGATATTTTTCATCAAATCTAGTCATAGCTGCTGGGAAGCAGCCATGACTAGATTTGATTAAATATTAATCTGAATAAAATGCAAGAAATCATTTGTGAAAAAAATCTATTCAGTTTACAGGACGAAATATGATTAAATGTGCCCAGATTATACTTATTTAAATGACAAGAGAAATCCTGTGCTGGGCAGTAATATCTGCCTGCAGCATGCAAAGAGTTAACATACAGTCAAGAAGAGATTGTATGGACAATAGCCAAATTACCTCTAGAAGCAGCCAGGGCTTGTATACAAATCACTGCTAAGCTACTAAAACTCAAAAGGTATAGTGTAGTTTGAAGTCTGGAAAATTACCCAGTCCCACAAGGGTTAACTCTTAACCTGATGGGTAATTTAAAAATATTTTTTCATCAAATCTAGTCATAGCTGCTTCAAAGGAGCCATGGCTAGATTTGATGAAAAATTCATGAAAATTTGAAATAAGTCATTGGTTATAAGGTCTATACAACTTACAGAAGAAAATTTGGTTGAATATCCTCAAATTTGACTTATTTTAACGGCAAGAGATTTACTGTCCTGGGCTGGAATATCCACCAGCAGCATGCAAGGATTTGAAAGAGACCTGGTAAGTGTCTGTTAGATTTTAGAACCCCTTAGGTTATCAGCATTTTCAAGGTGGGCATTTGCCCTTCTCCTGATTTTCTAATTAAATGGTCCAAGGAGGCCGAGGACGATTGCTCACCTCAAAATGACAGTTCTGTGAATTTTTCTGTATTTCTTGTCATTTTTTCTCCAAGACCAAAAATGCAAGCCAAACGGTAATTATTATTTTTTTTTTTATTTAGTGCCGCTTATGACACAGTGAGCTTACAGAGTGTTGCAATAAAGAAGCTCAGTCGACCTTTCCAGAATGTTACACATGCAAAGCGAGCATACAGAGAGTTTGTATTAATGAAATTGGTTAACCATAAAAATGTAAGTATATATTATTTAAAAGTATATTGTAAATAAGTAATTAAGCCTAAGTTCTAGATATCAGTGTTTATTTACTTACCTTGACAATAAGTGACTAAAGCCTGCTACAGTGAATCCGAATTAATGGACTATCTCTTAATTGAATAACCCTGTTAATGATACCCCCTGCAGTGAGTTGGGGGGAAGTGGTATACTGGAATCATATTGTCTGTCTGCCTCTCCATCTGTCAGTCCATCCATCCATCCATCTGTCCGTCCATTAGTCCATCCATCCTTCTATCTGTTCGCCCATCCATCTGTCCATCCATCCATAGATGTAAGTTTGTCTGGAGATTTCCTATGATGTTTATTGGCCAATCCCTTTGAAACTTGGTATGCATGTTCCCCACTATGGAAAACTATGCATCTGCAATTATAGTTCCGATCAGACTGTTTTCACCATAGTTATGCCCCTTTTTGACTGAGAATAATTTGCAGCAAGGTCTAAATTTTGTCTGGAGTTTTTCTCTGTTGTTTATAGGCCAATCCTGTCAAAACTTGGATTGCATGGGAACCTGTGCCCCTACCATTATAGTTCTGGTCAGACTATTTTCGCCATAGTTTAAACTTTTTGCCCTTTTTTTACTTGGAATAATTTGCTGCTAGATCTAAATTTTGTCTGGAGATTTTCTCGGATGCTTATAGACCAATCCTGTTAAAGCTTGCATGCATATTTACTACCATGAGAACCTGTGCACCAGTTACCATAGTTCCGGTAAGAGTATTTTCGCCATAGTTATGCTCCTTTTTTGGGCAGGGGGTATTGATAAGCCCATCCAGGGACAGATACACCTCTAGTTGAATATAACTTTCAAACACAAAACTTTTTACCATACGTTCAGTACAAATTTGGACTGTAAATTGCATATAGGTTATTGGACAAATTCTTCTTAATTGAATTCAAAATCTTGTAATATGTTGAAACTTTTCCATCGGTCACTGAACTTCCCTTGTTTATAGACCTATTTGGCCTCCATACATTCAATAGAGACATTTAATCTATTCATCTTGTTCGACAGATCTCCATGAGCTCTGCCAGACAAGATATAACAGAAAAAATGCTCAGTTTAACTCAAGAATACCAGAAAGTGACCAAATCCCTGTTAAATAAATACTACTGTTAACGGAATAATTTTCATTGGCAAAGTGGCTATTCAGTTAACAAGATTCCATTTAATTGTGATTTGTCCATCATTCTCTTATTTCTGACACAGACAAGTGATTACATTCCTCAATTTTTGGTAACACAAAGTTTTCAGTGACGGCTGCTTCCGCACTGGATATTTTTTTTCTAAATCTACTTGCCTAGCTGGACGAGTGACTCTAAAATCATACTTGTCCTGCAAAACAATCAACTTCATAAAATATCTAAAATCAAAATTGACTTTGTTCCGTGACAGTCCAATATGATATATATAGAATATACCCATAGTAGCTTGGTGTACCAAATGTTCACCACTCATGGTGAAGTGGTGTTAACCGCAAGCCTTTGGCACGTGGTTAACACCACTTCACCATGAATGGTGAACATATGGTACACCAAGCTACTTTGGGTATATTTTATTTATACCATGATCGTCAGATTAATAAGAGTTTAAATGGAAAATAAATCAATATTCGCACATGTGATTCTGTTTTTGTTTACATGAGCACTGGTGGGCGGTACTTCCGCTGGCAATTTTATCGCCAAAATGAAATAGAAAACGAAACCCGAAAATTACGGGTCTTTTTAGCTCACCTGACTGCAAGTCAGTGTGAGCTATTGCCATCACTTGGCGTCCGTCGTCTGTCGGCCGTTAACATTTGCAAACTTGTCACAGCCATTCAACCAAATTCAAACATACATTGCACAAACCATCCCTGGAATATACCCTTTCTATTTTGTTCAAATGAAGCGGCTGCCTTCTTCGGGCTCTGATCAATGATGTCAAAGCCTAAAAATCTTCTTCTCTTGAACCACCAGAGAGATTGCCTTGATGTATGGTATGGAACACTTTTTGGTGTTGAAGATTAAAGTTTGTTCAAGGGAAGTTGGTAGATCAATATTTGGGCTCTCTGTGGGCACATACCCATTTTGGACTCTGCCCAAAATTTCTATTTCAAGAACCGATGGGCCGATTTGAACCAAATTTGGCATGTAGTATTAGTGGGTCCAAAGTACTTGATTGATGCCCAAAATGTTTTTTTTCGTAGCCCCATGGGTACCCCAGGGGCTAAAAATAGAAAAAAATTCAAATGCCCATATTTCCAAAACTACTCGGAACAGAGAACTGTTATTTGGTATGAAGCATCCTTTTGACCAGTAGAATGGATTAAAAAACCAAATGGCCATAGGTTGTGTCAGGGTGTTCTGTAGGGGGCGTTTGAAAAAATGCTGAGTCAGCATATTTGCAAAAATTGAAAAAAAATATTGTTCAGAACCGCTGATCAGAGTCTTTTGATATTTGGTATACAGCATCTGTAGGATGGTCAAATACAAGTGTGTTCAAATTGAGCCACTTGGTTCATAATTGGGCTGAACACAGGAGCCCAAATAATTAACTTCAGGTGCTTTGGGGAAAAAGCTTTAAAAATCTTCTTCAGATCAAACAGTCAGATTCTTTTGATACTTGGTATACAATATCTCTACAGGGGTCAGATTGAAGTTTGTTCAAATTGAGCCCCTGGGTTAATATTTGGGCTTCCTATGGGAGCCTGAATATTAACTTGTTGCAATATGGGGAATAATCTTTAAAAATCTTCTTTTTCAGATCCACCAGTCATATTCTTTTGATATTCGGTATGCAGCATCTCTAGGGGTGTTAGATTCAAGTTTGTTCAAATGGGATCCTTGGATGAATAATTGGGCTTTTTATTGGAGCCCAAATTTTAACTTAGTGCAGTATGAGAAAATTTCTTAAAAAATCTTATTTTTCAGACCCACTAGTGAGAATCCTTTCATATTTAGTATGTGACATCTCTAGAGGTGTAAGATTCGAATTTGTTCAAATCAAGTTCCTGGGTTAATATTTGGGTTCCTCAAGGGAGCCCAAATATTTACTTAGTGCAATATGGGGAATTATCGTTTAAAATCATCTCCTTCAGATCCAGCAGTCAGATTCTTTTGATATTTGGTGTACAACACCTCTGGGAGGGTTAGATTGAAGGTTGTTCAAATCAGGTCCCTGGGTTAATATTTGGGCTTTTTATTGAAGCCCAAAGTTTAACTTTGTGCAATGTGAGAAAATTTCTTGAAAATTCTTCTTCTTCTTCAGGTCCTTTCATATTTGGTATGTAACATCTCTAGGGGTATCAAATTCAAGATTGCACAAATTGAGTTGCTTGTTTTTTCTTGTTTTTCATTCGGTTGTTTTTTAATACTTCATAGAACAGAGCTTGCTAGGAAGCTTTCCTAGGACCAGCAGAAATGAATGGACAAAAAAGTTGCCTTTGGTTGTGTCGTAGCAAATCAAAAAATGCTCTTGCTGCTGATCACTAACTGATACACTCATCTCTTTTGACAATTTAAGCCAGGTGAGCATTTTAGGCTCACTTGAGCCTCTGGTTTCATTTTAATAACATAATAACATACTATTTCAAGTTATGGATACTTTATTAACATGAGACAATGCATGTTTGTTACTTTTTGGTGTTTTATGGGGTAAACTCATTTAAAAATGTAATAAATAATTGCCCCTTTCATTTCACTCTTCGCAAGGCAACATGCGATAAATTTAGACAAGTTTGCATTTAGGTCAACGTCACCAAAGGTCAACTTGGATGTAGTTCCGCTGTGGGTGTAAATTTTATCTCCTGAAATCCCATTGCTGGCATGTTCACCACGGTTGGTGTATAAAGCTAAATTTTATGTCACAGGCTTTTCATATATAGTAGAATAGATAATCCTGGTATAAAAACTGATCTTCTATGTTCTTGAAAACTACATGTACAGTACTAAGTGTCATAATCCATGAACTTGTTTTCTGCTGTCTTGTGATGCTGAGGACTTGTGGTTGAGTTTCTGTATTCGTTTTAGATTACATGCATTTTAGATTATCAATGCCAGTGACTGCTGGGAAGAGAATGCAGGCGAGTGAATAATCACTCTCCTCATTTTGATTTTGTGAGATTGAAAAATTCAGGAGAGTGATTCTAACCCCTTAGCTAACATGACAGCCCAAACTTGCCAGCACTATACACAAATTGACCATACAACTACTGTTATTTTTTCATTTTTGCACTTAAAACATAGCTTATGACCCCTCATTAGAACATGACTCCTCATTGGAACGATCTCAGTGAGCTCGTTCCAGTGAGATGTCATAAGCTATGTTTAAAGCAAAAAATGAAAGATTTTAGTTATGTGAGATAATGTTTTGCAAGTATCGTCTCCTTGTTGGGTATGGTAATGGGTGATTGAAATGCAAGAAATAACTTGATGTTCAGACATAATTTCTACACACATCGAGAAGTCGAGTGATTAATTGCTCCTCTAGTGAAAAGTTTAGGAGAGTGATGGCGAGTGAGAGTGATCACTCCCTTTCCTGTCAGTCCCTGCAGTGCAGCAATCTTTGTTCCTCTTCTATATTTTAATTTATTAAAAAAACATATTAAGCAGACTGATAAAGGAGACATTTACTTTTGGATGTTTTCTTTGAAATAGGATAACATCATTTTTCTGTTGTGTAGAACATCATAGCCTGAAACGAAAATGTTATATTTTAGTATGAACCTTAATAAGAGAACAACAACCTGTTTTGGTTTGAAGATTTTATTTCACAAAAAAAAATGGAAACTCCACAATCACAGGCATTGATACTGCAACTTTTATTAGTTTGTCCAGATGACCGAAGATGATTTTTCACTCTTCCTCAAATTTTCCTACTGTATGGATTGCCAGTCTTTTCAAACTTTGTATCATGCATTATTATTCTATCAATCTTGAACTGATTCCTCGCAAAACAGACAGTAGTTCACACAGAAACTGGGGTATGGCTCAAACACTGGTGGTAGTCAGAATAGAAAATTATGAGGTGACAGATTCATATATCATATGCAGTACATGATTTACTATGCGTTTATGTGGTGCATATCAGTAGTCACTAATAGCAATGGGATGAATCACCACACCACGATATATCGTGATACAGTTGTCTGCAATTTTTGTTCCACTACTTTTGTTGAAATCGTGGGATTGCAGTGGTCATAACTAGACTCATCACTACCATTAACAATTATTATTACCACTTTGCAGGATGTTCCTAGTGCATTAAAAAGAGTTTAACTCAAACATTAAAACTGTGTAAACCTCAACAGATCACCTGACGTGTTGGGCCATTAATGAGTTGGCATCTCAGTAACAGCCCAACACGCCACATGATCGTGCTCCATTTAATCGATAGTTCCCAGCATTCTGCTGCTCTGGAAATTCTACTCACTGTGACCCGGTGTAAACAAGTTTCATTTCAAAGTGTCCTCTTCATGTCATGGAGGAATTGTACACAAAGGTTATGTTACACATGTTAGACATATGCCCCCCTCCCAAACTATGTGTTCCAACTACTGTTTGACCACTTTTAAGTAGGGCTGTCATGAGTTTTTAATTTGGGAATCGGGGGTGCTTTGGCATTGTGGTAACCGATTCTGGTCAGATCACCGAAGTTAAGCAACATCGAGCCCGGTTAGTCCTCGGATGAGTGACCGTCAGAGCGATTGATTCGGACTCCCGTGTTGTGTCCTTGGGCAAGGCACTTAATCCCGATTGTCCACATGGGGGCACGATGATGCCGTGTACTAAAGTCATACTGCACGTCGATGGTGTGCATGTCTTCAACCAAGTTATGCTGTTGGGGAGCTGGCAGCTGTTCGTCGTTGCTCGGTGGTTCTCTCCGGGTACTCCGGCTTCCTCCATCCGTAAAACTGTCACGGTCATGATTAGCCACTGTGCATAAGTGTGTGACCTTAAACACTAATAAATAAATAAACAAATACTTTAGGAATCGATTAATCGTCACAAATAATCGACTAATCGTACCCATATGACCCCCTCTCCTTCTCTTTGAAGTCGTTAAAAATGAAGTTCATGTCAGTTGACCTACCTCAAGTAAACAACGAAGACGATCCTCTTTTAGGTACATTTAAAGCTTTAATGTTCTGAACTTTTGAACCGTCAGTGCAATAATCAAGACCGGTTTTCAGTTGCAAACTTGCAAAGTTCGCAACTGCCGACCGGTCTTGATTATTACACTGACGGTTCAAAAGTTCAGAACATCAAAGCTTTGAATGTATCTAAAAGACAAATTCTTCTAACGGCTTCTTGGGGTTTAACATCGATGTTCTTCACCTTTTACCTTTAGAAACAATAGTTTTTTCATCAATTTTTTTTTTAATTATATAACATCTAAAACGGGGTAAAATTTACTGATTCTTCGACAATGAAAAATACTAATCGATTTTGGAGTGACCGATTGACAGTCGATTAATCGTGACAGCCCAACTTTTAAGTTCCCTACATTCTCTGTGGGCTAGACCAGTTAGGCTGTTAATCATTTCTGTTTTCTGTTGTGTCGTTAATAAACCACAGTGCTCCCCAAAATCATATTGTTATATTCAACCCTGCATAAACTGTTGTTTTTCAGATCGTAAATGATATATATATCATATACAAAATCAATATTGGGTGGGGGTTACACTGCATTAGTTTGAAAATCAGTTCATATAAGGATGAAAAATATTCAAATCCATTAATATTTTATTTACAATTCTTTTAAAACCACATTGACTCAATGAATGATGAACAAATGACTTCCACACTTTGACGTCATGCAAGTTCACAAATAGAACAAGCAAATGCTTCAGTTGATAAAAGTACAGAGAATTCTAGACTAAATTTATATCGCTGAGGAATGCGACAGTTTTAATGGTTTAGAATGCAGACTGGACATGTGAACATCATCTCATCATTATCTGCATTTTGTAATCGCACATGGCATACCCCTTTGATTCAGTTGACACAGCTACAGTACAAAACAAAGTGATTTGGTACTCAGCCACTCAGTAGAAACTTGCTACACCCACAAGGAAATCTGCAGTTCCCAGACCAGGGGGTATAGTCCATCTGCCAAACATCGATTTTAAGCTTTTGCGTGTTTTAGTGTATAAAGTTTTTTCTCAGTGGATTCTGGTAGTGTGGGGTATCCCTTTGAGGAATTAACTGGGTGACCAGCTGGCACCCTTGGGGAAATTTTTTTTATTCAACCCTTTGTAGACCTACCCATTTAAAATATGCATATTTCTAGGTAAATTGTTTCTAGACAATAATATCATGCGTATTGTGCAACTAACTGAAAAATATCATGACCTATGAATAAATACATGTTGGTGATGTATGTTTATTGTCGTTTATCCATGATTTAATTATTTTTTAGTCGAAAAATGGTCGAAAATGGCGCAAAATGGTGTTTCTGATATTTTGTTTCAAAAATATCAAGTCACATTCAAAGCATTTACTCTGGAAATTGTTTGTAGATTGTTGATATTAAGATCTTAAAAGATAGAAGTGGATATACTGGATTTGGAACAATGGACTTGAACAAATTTTCTGAATATATTTGGGGGGTCCATAGGTAATAATCTACCCCTACCCCTGTTTTTTTTAAAAATTTTTTTCAATTTTCCCACAAAGTTGTCGAAACCAAACTATTTTATTGTAATCTTATTGCAAACATGTAATTTACATTGATTACATTGTGCAGTACACCATTTTACAATATTCACTGATCACTCCGGAAAAAAATCACTTGAACAATTAGCAAATAGTTCATAATTTTGTGATTTTAGTGAGTAATTTGAAATAATACAGAATATTGTAGTCCCATCTTAGTAGGTGTTGTGAAACTAAATGAAACATTAAATAAGACAGTTCGCATTAGTTAAATATTGTCTAGCGAGTGTATATCCCCTCTGCTTTCATCCGGGCTTGGGACCGGCAGGCAAACACTGTCTGGAAGCATTAGATTTTTTTTTTTTTTTCAATTTTTTAAAAGGTTTTTTTTTGGTTTTTAAAAAAATTTTTTTGTTTGCTTTTTAAAATATTTTTATATATATGTTTGTGCTTGTATATCTTACGTATATAGAAATGCAGTGCATTCCTGATATACACTTATTTTATCCATCCTTTTGTGTGTTCATGCATCGTTGTGTACAGACTCGAAATCTCTACCCAAACATGTCTGTTCGTTGCAGCACTCAATATTTCCTTGACATGAACAAAACATTGTACATGCTAATTTAGAAGCACTACAGCTGCACATAGCTGTTCGGCATGGCTGTTGACTAGAACAGGAACATCGTATCATGTGCAAAACCGTATCCGGTGCCAATGATACACCTGTTGGGACAGTCACGGGTAATAACGACTTTGTTATCATCCTTGGTGAAACCGAAGTCTGTGGGGTTCATGTTCGGTGGATCTAGATTTACAGCATTCCTCCAGATACATGCTTGCAAATGAGCTCTCTTTACATTTTCAGAAAATGCCGCGTTGCTTGGAGGTAGACGGTTAAGACTGGATACTTTCGTTGTAATCTTTTTCCCTATCCTTGATGTCCATACACTAACTCGTGCATCGTGTTTGATGCCTTGCATCCATAACAAGAACACATGAATCTGGTGGCCTTCTCTAAGACATCAGCCCATGGAGCATCTATGTCACCAAGAGATGACAATGATTCCAAGCCAGTTTCCAAAACTTTGATGACACGACCCTTTCCAATGCCAAAGCACCCAGCAACAGTATCACAGCCTGAAAGGGCATGTGCTGCAAGAATGTGTGGAATGATTCCTCCTCTATGTTTCTCAACCGTAGCTCGGATATCAACCACCGATCTATCCGTTATAGTGGATGCCATGAACATATCTGAGGTCAACTTATATTTCAAATAATGATACAAGAGAAGAGTATACACATCTGTATCATCAGCCAGAACAGTCACTTGTCCATTCGTCTCAGTTGCAACATTGACAGCCTGTTGGACGATTATATTGTCCGCTTCTTCGTGGCTTGTTGACATGTCCCGTCGATCTATAACAACACCATTGTTGATCTCTATGGGTGCTGCATGTTGTCCAGTAATGAACAGTTTGTGTTTTACTGTATTATCACTGGCGAATAACTGGTCGCATCTGAATTGTTGAACAATAATATCAATCAAATGTTTTTTGTTTTCGGTTACAGTAAGTGTCAGTTTCTGTGTAGGCAATTGTGATGTTATCTTCAACTTGAATTTGCGACAGCAGCTGTCACCACTCCTATTTGCCCTTGTCCCGCACTTGGTACTATAATCATTGTACCTATCAGACACAAAATATGTGTCACCATGCAAGAGAATTTGCTTAACATGATCTTGGAATTTCTGGACAAAATCTCTTACAATTGGTGGGCACATTTTATTTGATGCTGGCCAGTGCGGTATCCACAAAAGTGCACAACCATCTATGATTGTGCTGTGTGAGCTGTTATGTTTAGTGTTTTGTGCAGTTTTGTTTTTGAAAATGGACTTGGACTTTGAGATACGCATATCCCCGTTGTCGTGGAATAATGCAGTGGGAACTGGCGACAATTCATGTGACAGTATATCCTTGATCTCAATGTCGTGTAAACTGGATTGGAGGCCCATTACTCTCGAGTAAATCAGATTACTATCGAACACTCTAGTGTCACCAAATTTAATTGACTTAATCATCGATGACATTGTGACAACAGGCATAGATATGGTATCATAGAATCCAGTGGGTAACCCTGCCTCGAATGTATGCATTTGTCGGAGACCAAGGGCTATTGCGTCATCCACATTGACAGCTGGGGGAGCAATCCTTCCAGTCGCAATATTCACCATGCCTTCAGTGTGTTGCTCAGGGTCCATTGGGTTTATAACCAGCTCCAGTTTCTGTCGGATACCTTCGCGGTCTAATCGATCAGCGGATATTCAAGCTTTTGATTCTTCTTTGTGGTGTTCCTGAACACGTCGTGATTGAGTATCAGATTCCCTCAATTGAGATATGTCATGTAATAGTTTACCACAAGCATGAAGGCTGAGAGCCCAAACCTTCAATGTTTCTGGCTTCAGCGTAATGCCAATGATGCCAGAATTCCCATGACCATAGCGCATGAACGTTGTTTCTGTATACATGTCGCTACAGATCCCATTCCACACGCCATTCAAATGTCTCATTACATGGGAACCTTTCAGAAATTTGTGAAGAATATCTGGCGGTAGCCACTACATTTCTCTCAGGTAGTATAAACCATATCTGGCATAATTGACATGACCTGACACAAAGAAATAAGGCAGCATTTGCTTCACTGCTACTAGGTGAAGTGGCCAGTCCCCCTCTCGTTCAGCCCTGACGTATTGCATTATGATGAACACTGGTTTAATGAAGCAGTCCACCCACATCCTGGTTGTTCGACTCTTTCCAGACAGATCTGTCAACTTATCACCCAAATCATCAAGACACTCGAAATTCTCGCCATCGAAAACATTTCTGAGCAATTCCTCAGTCAATAGCCGGAATGCCCATATATTCATGGAGAACTTTTTCCATATCAACATTTTGGCCACTCCACCAAAGACCGACTCAAGAACCTCAGATAATCCCGTATCGGCCATCAATGTACCGATGGCACCAATGAAACTCATCAGCATGTGCATCCCGCCTAACCGCAGTATCATATGACAAAACTTGTCAGGATCAGACCAGAGAACCTGCAGGGAAACTTTGTATAGTTGCTGATCAACTGTGAAGAGTGTGAACTCTTGTCCGGCCAACTGAGTGAGATGTTGCGCCTCCGACATCGTGGTAGCTATAGTTTCAGGATCAGCCAGTGGCATGTCTATCAATGGCAGATATACTGCTTTTGTGGATGGCTCTGGAGACATCCCACTCTCGCGACACGATTTGGTGTTGAAGCCATTGAACTCGGGACAGCTATCCACATTGAGTATATCCTTGAAAAAGGAGAAGTCAAGTTCATCAGCCCTCAGCTTCGACATGGTCATCTGTGCAAGCAGTTTGAGTGGTGGGATGGTTTTCCTGATGTAGTCAGTTGGACAGGTTTTTTTAGCTCCGCTGACAAAGTCAGCAGAGCTTTTCTTATACTGATTCGTCTGTCGTCCGTCTGTCCGTCCGTCCGTCCGTCCGTCCGTCAACATTTTATTCGTCCGAGCCATAATTTCTAAACCGCTGAATATTTTTCCACCAAACTTCATAACAATATGTATTATCAATAGACGGTGTGTCATCAATTATTCTGCGGTCTGTAAATCCACAGGGTCAAGGTCACAGGTCACAGGATCAAGAAAATCTTAAGATATCTTTGATATTTTTTTCGGCTAAAGTTTGTAACAATATTAGTATTAGAAAACATGCCCATGCGATCAGTGGCCCTCAGCGGAGCTCTCTAGGCGTGACAGGCCTCTTGTTTTACCATTGAACTTGGTCGTTTCTAAACTGTAGTCTATGGCTTGGGTCATTGATATTTTCTTAATTCTTGGTATCTTTGGCGAAATAAGTCCAGTTGCATTGCCAGATTGTGTCATTAAAACTGCTAGTGAATGTGTGCTTTGTTTGCCATTTTGTGACGAAATGTCAGCATCAAAGTTATCAGCAACGAATTGTATCATACCATCAGAAGCATCAGATATACCAGAACAATTTGTGTTCGTTGTTGTTTGAACAGCTGCCGATTTTTTTTAATCGTAAAAGTTCATCGTACGTACAAGAAACACCAAAGTCACTCATTGCTTTTATTAACTCTTTGGAGTCGCGTAGCATAACAGCCAAACTATCTGTAATGGTGTGGCTACACCTTTAACGGCTGACGTCACAATGTTGCATATTAACTTAGCAGGGAGTGTGTTGTCAAGTTTGGGAGATAATCGACCAAGGAAATCGAGGAGTGATTGGCTGGAATACTCAACAACAGCTACCTCATCTAACCTGGATACATAACTACTTGTATCTATTTGGATGGAGTTGATTTCTTTGGAAATTGTATCCTTCATTGTTTTCATGGCAGCTACAATGTCATCGCCGATCTCATTAACAACTCTCAGAACAGAACTGACAATCCCACGCATCGCAAGAATGGTCGCGATCGATGGAGAACTCAGCACCAAAAGGTCATCTCCAAATATTTCTGATAGTTTAGAAACAATCAGCCGGCGCGATAATGTGTCACCTCCGTGTTGGATATACTTGTGGTGTATATCAACAGAGCTCCAACTCAGAGAGTTGTCATCCTTCATGAAATCCACTACTGCCTGGAGGGGGTGATTCCAAGGTCAGGTGATGAAGTAGATGTTTCGGCAACTTTAGCCGCCGCGCTTACAGCGCGTTCGCCCATGAAGGTTTGTCGACAATCAGAATGGTAGCGACCATCAACAGCATGTAAATCACTCAATGTCCCACTGATTCTAACCCTGACTGCTTCAGCCCATTCATCACCACGTTCATCACACTTGTGGTAAATGACCTCTTTTGGTGATAAACCACCACCTGACTGTTGTATTTGCCTGAAAACATAAGCTGGCCTCCAACGCGAAGGATGGCGTGGGTCTTTATCAGCTTTGCATTCATTTGCACAAAACAGACAATCTTGTTTGAAACTGAATAAACCAGCATCGGAGCTTCTGGGTTTTTTTTTCTGTGGTGGTACATCCGCAGCTTTTGAGGGACTGCTATTGCGCCTTTTCATTGCACATTTCACCGTGCGAGGGTGCAGATATGTACTGATACAGTCTCTGTGTGCATCTAATACATTGTTTGCATCACCTTCGATATGCACTCGCAATGCATTGTGAAGACCATCACCATATATTTCACTGTTAGTAATGATCTTTTTTACTCTTGTCGTCAACACTTAAACAAAACGGCATTTGGAATTGGAACAATTGTACACATCTTCGAAAAAACACCTCGCCATAATGATCGATTCCCGATGAACTCTGGGAAAGGGGAGACACATAAGAAAAAAGAAACATAAAACCGACAATTCGATAATAAGTGACACCACATTCGAATAAGATATGACAACAAATGTAATGAAGTATTGAGAATGACTATACACATATAATATAATAAGAATCAATCGATGACTAAGTAGAAATGGAAATGCGGATAAAGGAAGAAGCACGTGTTCGGTAATTGAGTGATTATGCTTCACTGACTGTCTGGGTCCGATAGAACGCGTTATACAGCAGTGTGTGCACACAGCTAAAACAACGCTCTTTATTTGTTGTTGTGTATAGGATAACAATCAAATAGTTAGGTATCAGCAACTTTTTTGGAAAATTAAGAAAAAGACAGAAATAGGGGTAGGGGTAAATAAATACCTATGGACCCCTCAGATATATTCAGAAAACTTTTTCAAGTCCACTGTCCCTTAACCAGTATACCCACACCTATCTTTTAAGATCTTAATATCAACAATCTACCAACAATTTCCAGAATGAATGCTTTGAAAGTGACTTGATATTTTTGAAACGTAATATCAGAAACACGATTTCTTGCCATTTTTCGACTGAAAAATGATTAAATCATAGGTAAACGACGCTAAACAGACATCACCAACATGTATTTATTCATAGGTCATGATATTTTTCAGTTAATTGCACAATACGTATCATATTATTGTCTAGCAACAATTTACCCAGAAATATGCATATTTTAAATGGGTAGATCTCCAAAGTGTTAAATAAAAAACCTTCCCCAAGGGTGCCACCTGGTCACCCGGTTGATTCCTCAAAGGGACACCCCAGACTACCAGAATCCACTGGGAAAAAAACTTTATACCCCAAAACATGCATTAGTGATTCGCGGCCGGACAAGTAGTCTCAGGCCTGAAAATAAGCAATCTGACATTTGCAGAATGATGTCCCCAGAGGGTGCATTTGATGATGCTATCCCATACAGTGGGCTAGTGTTGAAACGATTAGTCGACGTCGACTAGGGTTCTGCCGATAATCGATTAGCAATTTCCTAGTGGACTAGTTTTTTTTTCCACAGTTACATATATTTTGTAGATTAAACTCAGTGGTCGGCCACTGACAGCAAACGCCAACGGAGTCAAGAGCAGTTGCAGACAGACGACTACGGATGAGAATTAAACTTGAAAAAAATGCACTTTGCTGACACCATGAATTGAAACAATTACCGTATATGTCCGTGTATAAGTCGCCCCCGTGTAGAAGTGGCACCCCAAACTCACACTTGGAATTCCTCCCTTTTGCCTAAAGCCCATGTATAAGTCGCACCCCCATTTTTAAATATATGCAGTCAAAAAGAATTAGTTGCAAGTTACATTTTGACACTTTGGGGCAGTTTGGGATGCAACGGAAATAGGTAAGTTTTCAAGAGTTACCACGTGGTGAATAAAATAAAAGAATAAAGGAAAATTATTATTAAAGATTTAAAAAATACTCGCATTTATTTGTTTTTCGTTGTTTGTTTATCACCCCAATGTCTTCATCCCTGTCAAGAAAATCCAACGCTCGTTTGTGACTGAAACTTCAAAGTTTCAGAATCAGAATGCCATTTGCTCCGTAACCTGCGCAGTTGTTGTGATTAAGTTGGTTTTTCCGGAACGTTCCGGAAAAACCAATAAAATACAACAAATGCGCAGGTTACAGCGCAAATTGTTTTCAAATTGTTGTCCCACTTAAGCATTGTTGGTGCTATTGAAACTACGTGTGCATAATTTATAACCGGACATTACACATCAGTGAATTGGGTTCATGGAATAAATAAATACTTCTCTCCAGGTATTGTTGGCATTTAATGTGTTATTATTTATTTTTTCGTTATTTTGATGATTTTGTATTTTTTGCTCAACTTTGGCGAAGCCAAATTTGAGCTTATGCCATGGTCAGTCGTCCGTCTGGCCGTCTGGCTGTCTGGCTTTCTGTACATCAACAATTCAATACGGCTCAGGCTAGAGGCCGTATTTATGAACCGATCTTTACGAAACTTCTTGAGTACCTTTGTTATGACTGTGGGACGAGAACGAGTGTTTTTGGGTCCGATCCGAAATTCAAGTTGGCCGATGGTGGCCATTTTGTACAAACTTAGGTGCAATCAGATTTTTGCGCAGAACATCCATATGAAAGCGCTGATTTGAATAATTTTTTGTATGAATGTTTAGTACCATGGGATACATCACATATAATACATGTTTTTTTCTCGTACGTAAATTATGCAAATTAGACTAACTTTGATGTATTTAGTATTACTTTCAGCACTGCAAGTGCAAATGCCAATACGGCTCGGGCTAGATCTTTACTAAACTTCTTGGGTACCTTTGGTATCACCGTGGGACGAGAACGAGTGTTTTTGGGTGCGGTCCAAAATTCAAGATGGCCGATGGCAGCCATTTTGTACAAAATTAGGTGCAATCAGATTTTTGCCCAGAACTTCCATATGAAAGTGCTGATTTGAAAAATTTTTTGTGTGAATGTTTAGTACCATGGGATACATCACATACAATACGGGTTTTTTTCTCGTGCAGAAATTATGCAAATTAGATGAACTTTGATTTTTACAGTGCGACTTACACACAGTAAGTACACATGTCAATACGGCTCGGGCTAGAGGCTGTATTTATCAACCGATCTTCACGAAACTTCTTGGGTACCTCTGTTATCACCTTGGGGCGAGAACGATTGTTTCTGAGTGCGGTCCAAAATTCAAGATGGCTGCCAGTGGCCATTTTGTACCGAAATTAGGTTTAATCAGTTTTTTGTACACAACTTCTATACCGCTCATTTAATCAGTTTTTTGTACACAACTTCTATACGGCTCAGGCTGGAGGCCTTATTTATGAACCGATCTTTACGAAACTTCTTGGGTACCTTTGTTATCACCGTGGGATGAGAACGAGTGTTTGGGGTGTGGTCCAAAATTCAAGATGGCCACCAGCAGCCATTTTGTACCAAAATTAGTGCAATCAGTCTTTTGTACAGAACTTCTGTATGAAAGTTCTGATTTGAATAAATTTTTGTATGAGTGTTTAATAAAATGGAATACATCACATACAGTACAGGTTTTTTTCTCGTGTAGAAATTATGCAAATTAGATGAATTTTGATTTATTTTGTGCTACTTATAAACTGTAAGTGCACATGTCAATAAGGCTCGGGCTAGAGGCTGTATTTATCAACCGATCTTCACGAAACTTTTTTGGGTACCTTTGTTATCACCTTGGTACAAGAACGAGTGTTTCTGGGTGCGGTCCAAAATTCAAGATGGCTGCCTTTGGCCATTTTGTACCAAAATTAGGTCCAATCAGTTTTTTGTCACAACTTCTATACAGCTCGTATTTATGAACTCATCTTCACGAAACTTCTTGGGTACCTTTGTTTTCACCTTGGGACAGGAATGAGTGTGTTTTTGGGTGCCTTTGTTATCACTGTGCTATGAGAACAAATATTTTGGGGTTCAATCAGACCCACTCTGGGGCTCAAAGATTTCTTTTCTAGTTTAGCATCTGACTGTCACCCACCTTTACAATACTTTACCTATACATTTGTTACAGGCTACGGTCAGTATTTATGTACAGACCGTTACAATACTTTATATGTACCTTTGTTATCAGGTCATTACCTAGATGTTTGTCATTGCTGTGTCACATACTATACATGTACATGTCTTGACAAGTTGAGCTACAGTGTCATTGACACTTTCATTTTTTGGTTTCATCCATATTGGCCCCACAAACCCGTTGATTTCCGGTACACGTACTGATGTAAACACATGGGCCGATTGAACAACGACAACTAAATAGAATATTTCTTTATTATTATTTATGGATAAAAGTAACAGAAAACACACATAATATTTTACTTTCTGAAGAATTTAAACTGAAATAAAATGAAAATAATTTTGGTGAATCTGCACTCAGTCAAAACCACGCGATTGTACTGTCTGTTATACAATTGACAAACGGTATGAACAACGTTTGTCCAAAGAAGTCAGTACCCTGAAAATTCTTTGAAACAAGTCATACTCATGTATAAGACGCACTCCCGATTTTGACATAACATTTCAGGTAAAAAAGTGTGACTTATACACGAACATATACGGTACCTAAAAATCGGTAACATGCTTTAAGAAGCACGGAATCCGTCGGTAACAAAATTTAGGCACCATTCGTGAGCAGTTATGCTTGGTAGCGATGCATTTTGTCACTTTGACTTAAGTCACTGCAAGTCAATCAGTTATCATTGTTGCACATCAAGGGAGATAATTTAGAGCGACATCTGGGAGAACACGGTCAAGGAAGCTCCATGACATTATTAATACAGTTTCAAAACAACACACATGAATACCCTTCGCACTGAAACAATTCACACTGTGAATCCCACTGCCAAATAGTCGGTCCTTGTCACTTGAAAATGATCGACTGGTCACACAGAAATGAATTCCCAACTACAGTGAATTGGTCATTTTAGGGAGCAAATTGCGGAAAAAAGTGACTATTTTCGATTGGGAATGGGGCTGATATTCAGCCTCTCTCGTCGGTCCAAAAAACCCCCTGTGTTCTAACCTTATATTAGGTGTCGACTAATAGCGATTGACTAGTCGACTACAAAATACCCTAGTCGTTTCAACACTACAGTGGGCCAATTTATCCTCTTGGTACCTATTTCTGTTTAGTTTTGAGACCCTTATTCAGATTGAGGTTCACAGAGGGTAAATTTAGTGTGCAGGGTATTATCACTAAATTCACCCTCTGGAGACCTCATTTTGCAGATGACCGTCTGCTTATTTTCTGGCTTGGGTAGTCTACCTGCAGGTGGATCCTCAAATATCACTTGGTCTTGCAAATAAGTGTATCAGGAGATGTCCATAGGCTGAGTAGCAGAGTACAAAATCACCCTGTGTACTGTACTTGTCTCACCCCAATGACATGCCAGGATGAGCCATACCCCATATAACGTCAAAAAAAAAGAGAACAATTCCAAAGTGATGTTACTCGAATGTCAGCTGTTTCATCTCACGTCAGTGTGTTTGCCTATCACTGTTGTGAGCTACAGTTGAAACTAGAAGTCCTGTGACAAGTACCACAGAAAATACTCAGTTAGTGCGCTCCTTCTTGCAGAAGAATGAAGTAGTCTGAAATACACGAGCATTTGCACTGTGCAATACAAAATATAATTTGTGATTAGCAGGGTCGGTAGTGAAATCACAACCTGAACTGATCAAACAGAAAGAAAATATTGAGACTACAGTATGTGGAGGGTGGATTACTACTAAATTGCTGTGGGATAGATTTTTCACTTAGAAATGATTTACAACTTCTGAGGACAAAACACACAGGTGGTCCACGTGATGAAAGTTTACAAGTATTTCTTGTGCTGTTATGAATAGTTAGGCTTTCCCAAACCCAGTTTGGGAAAGACTATTGTTATTCTTCTTTTTCAAAATTTTTCTTCTCTATTTTTTTTTTTTTTTTTTTTTATTTTTATTTTTTTTTCCACCCTAAATTTTGTCTGTTGAACTGCTCGAAAACAAGCTGTACGATTTTGACCAAATTTGGCACACTTACGTAATGCCATAAAATCTAGTGAAATGTGGTATCGTTATATCTGTGAAAATGCATGTTTTCAAAATATTCTGCCAAAACCGTCAAAATTTCACCATTTTTCGAATGTCTCAAAAGTGCTTACAGTTATTTAGCTCAAATTTTCCACACATTTGGAGCATAATATGATACACCACAATCACCACTCAGATCTTTCAACTTTAACCCCCACTGGCCAAAAATGACATGAATATAGAATTTTTCTTCAAAATTGACCAACTTCAAGGGCAAATTTCTCTAATAACAAGGTTGTTGTAACAATTATTTTGGTTTGGATAGATGCAACAATGATTGCGGAAGTTACTGTTTACTTTTTAATCTCAGATTTAACCCTCAAGCACAATGAGGGTGAGAATAAGAGTACCGTTTGAAAATGCCAAAATTAGTAAACTTTGGTTGCTTTTTATGTGTACCCATACTATGGTCCACATAATGCCGGCATCTGGGGTGACCATCCATCGTTCGTCCATCCTTTGTCCATCCGTCTGCCCATCCGTCTGTCCGATCGTCCGTCTGTCCGTCTGGCGTCCATATCCATTTCTTTGGCATTCGATAACTTGAAAAATATTGCTTGGATTGTCAAGTTACTTTATATTTGTATTCAGGTTACTGATGTGCCGAGCTGTATAGGTTTTGGTGTAAATCTGATGATTTGATCCCAAGATATTAACCCTTTATCCTTAAAATTGAAAATTCCTCCAATCCCTTTGGCATTCAACAACTTGAAAAGTATTGCTTGGATTGTCTAGTTACTTTATATTTGTGTTTAGGTTACTGATGTGCCGAGATGTATAGTTTTTGGTGTAAATCTGTTAGTTTGATCCTGAGATATTAACCCCTTATCCTTCAAATTGAAAATTCCTCCAATCCCTTTGGCATTCAATAACTTGAAAAATATTGCTTGGATTGTCAAGTTACTTTATATTTGTGTTCAGGTTACTGATGTGCCGAGCTGTATAGTTTTTGGTGTAAATCTGATAATTTAATCCTGAGATATTAACCCTTTATCCTTCAAATTGAAAATTCCTCCAATCCCTTTGGCATTCGATAACTTGAAAAATATTGCTTGGATTGTCAAGTTACTTTATATTTGTGTTCAGGTTACTGATGTACTGAGCTGTATAGTTTTTAGTGTAAATCTGTTATTTTAATCCTGCGATATTAACCCTTTATCCTTCAAATTGAAAATTCCTCCAATCCCTTTGGCATTTGATAACCTGAAAAATATTGCTTGGATTGTCAAGTTACTTTATAATTGTGTTCAGGTTACTGATGTGCTGAGCTGTATAGTTTTTGGTGTTAATCTGATAATTTGATCCGGAGATATTAACCCTTTATCCTTCAAATTGAAAATTTCTCCAATCCCTTTGGCATGAGATAACTCAAAAAATATCAATCCGATTGTCACGTTACTTTATATATTTATTCAAGTTACTGATGTGCAGTGCTGTAAATCTGATAATTTGATCCGGAGATATTAACCCTTTATCCATCAAATTAGACACTCCTCCAATCCATTTCTATATGTACCCATACCTTGTATGGTGTACATAATGTCGGCATCCGTGGTGGCCCTCCGTCATACAGCTTTCTACTAGTTGCGCATATGGGTACACATCTGACGATTTCATCGGCCTATTTTTCCATTATTTTGGAAAAGGGTCAATTTCAAACACTTTTCGTGTACGTATTCACAATTGACTACCGAGCATATTTGCTGTTGTAAGTTTGGTTGTAAAGTTTAACCCTATCCCATTCTGGTTGCATAAAAGTAGGTACCGTCCAAAAAACTCCAATTTTTTCAGAATTTGGTAAGTTTAGGTGACGATTTACTCCATTTTTAGCTCAACTTTGGCGAAGCCAAATTTGAGCTTATGCCATGGCCAGTCGTCTGTCGTCCTTCTGTCCGTCAACAATTCAATACGGCTCGGTCTAGAGGCCGTATTTATAAACCAATCTTTACGAAACTTCTTGGGTACCTTTGGTATCACTGTGGGACGAGAACGAGTGTTTTTGGGTGCGGTCCGAAATTCAAGATGGCCGATGGCAGCCATTTTGTTCCAAATTAGGTCAATCAGATTTTTGCACAGAACTTCCATATGAAAGCGCTGATTTGAAAAAATTTTTGTGTGAATGTTTACTACCATGGGATACATCACATATAATACAGGGTTTTTTCTCGTTCAGAAACTATGCAAA
Source organism: Pictodentalium vernedei (assembly GCA_031216915.1). NCBI lineage: Eukaryota > Metazoa > Mollusca > Scaphopoda > Dentaliida > Dentaliidae > Pictodentalium > Pictodentalium vernedei. The sequence continues at coordinate 482,854,696 of CM062297.1, read as the reverse complement.
TTAGATGAACTTTGATTTTTTCAGTGCGACTTACACACAGTAAGTACACATGTCAATACGGCTCGGGCTAGAGGCTGTATTTATCAACCGATCTTCACGAAACTTCTTGGGTACCTCTGTTATCACCTTGAGACGAGAACGAGTGTTTCTGAGTGCGGTCCAAACTTCAAGATGGCTGCCAGTAGCCATTTTGTACCGAAATTCGGTCTAATCAGTTTTTTGTACACAACTTCTATACAGCTAAGGCTAGAGGCCGTATTTATGAACCGATCTTTACGAAACTTCTTGGGTACCATTGTTATCACCGTGGGATGAGAGCGAGTGTTTTTGGGTGTGGTCCAAAATTCAAGATGGCCACCACAGCCATTTTGTACCAAAATTATTGCAGTCAGTCTTTTGGACAGAACTTCTGTATGAAAGTTCTGATTTGAATAAATTTTTGTATGAATGTTTAATAAAATGGAATACATCACATACAGTACGGGTTTTTTTCTCGTGCAGAAATTATGCAAATTAGATGAATTTTGATTTATTTAGTGCTACTTGTACACTGTAAGTGCACATGTCAATACGGCTTGGGCTAGAGGCTGTATTTATCAACCGATCTTCACGAAACTTCTTGGGTACCTTTGTTATCACCTTGGGACGAGAACGAGTGTTTCTGAATGCGGCCCCAAATTCAAGATGGCTGCCAGTGGCCATTTTGTACCGAAATTAGATCCAATCAGTTTTTTGTCACAACTTCTATACAGCTCGTATTTATGAACTGATCTTCATGAAACTTCATGGGTACCTTTGTTTTCTCCTTGGGACAGGAATGATTGTGTTTTAGGGTGCCTTTATTATCACTGTGCTATGAGAACAAATATTTTGGGGTTCAGTCCGACCCACTCTGGGGCTCAAAGATTTCTTTTCTAGTTTAGCATCTGACTGTCACCCACCTTTACAATACTTTACCTATACATTTGTTACAGGCTACGGTCAGTATTTATGTACAGACCGTTATAATACTTTATATGACCCTTTGTTTTCAGGTCATTACCTAGATCTTTGTCATTGCTGTGTCACATACTATACATGTACATGTCTTGACAAGTTGAGCTACAGTGGCATTGACACTTTCATTAATTGCTTGAGCTCTGAACGTTTTCTTTTCCTGCTTGCAGCAGTCAAAGTATGACAAATTTTGTTCTATATGTTATTATTAAAAGTTTAACCCTTGGCAGATTTGAGACTTCCCATAAGGGTACTGTCGGAATATTTGTTATTTTCACCAACTTCAAGAGCAAATTTTTCTAATTACAAGGTAGTGGTAATAATTATTTTGGTATGGCTAGATGCAACAATGATTGTGGAAGAAAATTACTGTTTACTTCTTAATCTCAGATTTAACCCTCTAGCACAATAAGGGCGAGAATAATAGTACCGTTTGAAAATGCCAAAATTAGCCATTTTTGGTTGCCTTTTCTATCATTTTGGAAAGGGTTAATTTCAAAAACTTTTCATGTACGTATTCACAATTGACTATCGAGCATATTTGCTGTTGTTAGTTTGGTTGTAAAGTTTAACCCTATCCCATTCTGGTTGCATAAAAGTAGATACCGTCCAAAAAAATTTCCAATTTTTAGTTCAACTTGACAAAGTCAAGCTGAGCTATTGCCATCACTTCTCGTTCGTCAGCGTACGTACGTACATACGTAAGTTAGTACGTACGTCTACAATTTCCTTTGGCTCACCTCACAGGTCGCATTTATGATCAGATTACTTTGAAACTTGGTATGCTTGTTTGGGGTGACCTCTAGATGGGAGCTATCGATTTTCTTCAATTTGCGTCAAAAAATGTTGCCGCGGCCAACGTTCTTAGAACTTAGTTAATCAAACCACAATATTTCCCTTTGGCACACCCTACAGGGCACATTTATGATTTGATTGCTTTGAAACCTGGTATGCTTATTTAGGGTGACCTCTAGATGGGAGCTATCGATTTTCTTCAATTTCCGTCAAAAAATGTTGCCGCGGCCATCGTTCTTAGAACTTAGTTTAGTCAAACCACAATATTTCCCTTTGGCACACCCTACAGTGCACATTTATGATTTGATTGCTTTGAAACCTGGTATGCTTATTTAGGGTGACCTCTAGATGGGAGCTATCGATTTTCTTCAATTTCCGGCAAAAAATGTTGCCACGGCCAACGTTCTTAGAACTTAGTTTAGTCAGACCTCAATATTTCCCTTTGGCACACCCTACAGGGCCCATTTATGATCAGATTGCTTTGAAACCTGGTATGCTTGTTTGGAGAGACCTCTAGATGGGAGCTATCGATTTTCTTCAATTTCTGTCAAAAAATGTTGCCGCGGCCAACGTTCTTAGAACTTAGTTTAGTCAGAAGACTCAATATTTCCCTTTGGCACACCCTACAGGGTACATTTATGATCGGATTGCTTTGAAACCTGGCATGCTTTTTTGGGGTGACCTCTAGATGGGAGCTATCGATTTTCTTCAATTTCCGTCAAAAAATGTTGCCGAGGCCAACGTTTTTAGAACTCAATTTAGTCAGACCACAATTTTTCCCTTTGGCACACCCTACAGGGCACATTTATGATTTGATTGCTTTGAAACCTGGTATGCTTGTTTGGGGAAACCTCTAGATGGGAGCTATCGATTTTCTTCAATTTCCGTCAAAAATTGTTGCCGCGGCCAACGTTCTTAGAACTTAGTTTAGTCAGAGGACTCAATATTTCCCTTTGGCACACCCTACAGGGCACATTTATGATCGGATTGCTTTGAAAGCTGGCATGCTTGTTTGGGGTGACCTCTTGATGGGAGCTATCGATTTTCTTCAATTTCCATCAAAAAATGTTGCCGCAGCCAACATTCTTAGAACTTAGTTCAGTCAGACCACAATATTTCCCTTTGGCCAACGTTCTTAGAACTTAGTTTAGTCAGAGGACTCAATATTTCCCTTTTGTACACCCTACAGGGCACATTTATGATCGGATTGCTTTGAAACCTGGCATGCTTGTTTGGGGAGGCCTCTAGATGGGAGGTATCGATTTTCTTCGGTTTCTGTCAAAAAATGTTGCCACTGGCAAAAAAAAATGACATTGGTACCAATGATCTTCAATTTTGCCATTTCATTTATAACTTACCAAGTTCAAGTTTGTCAAGTTGAGCTACAGTGTCATTGACACTTTCATTTCAGAATTTGGTAAATTTAGGTGGCGATTTACTCCATTTTTAATTGCTTGAGCTCTGAATGTTTTCTATAGCTGCTTGCAGCAGTCAAAGTATGACAAATTTTGTTCTATATGTTATTATTAAAAGTTTAACCCTTGGCAGATTTGAGACTTCCCATAAGGGTACTGTCAGAATAATTGTTATTTTCGCCAACGTTTACATGCACTTTCTCAGCACTGGAGCCATATTGTCCCAAAACCTTTTCCATGAGAGGATTGGGCCTTCATCCAAGAACAATTTTGCTGTTATATATTTTATTCAAAGTTTTGACCTTCACCCAGTTTTCGGGCCTTGAATTTGAGTGCCCTAAAATTCTTCGTAAAATTGGCTAATTTGGAGCTCACTTTTCTTCCATTTTCGAAAGGAATATTGAAAAATGATTTACATGTTCGTATTTACAATTGCCTACCGAGCATATTTGCTGTTGTATGTTTGGTTGTAAAGTTTAACCCTATACTCGTTCTGTTTGCATAAAGATATGTGCAGTCCAAAAAAACTCTCGTTTTCAGAATTTGGTAGGTTTTAGTGACGATTTACTCCATTCCTAATTGACTGAGCGCTGAACGTTTTCTATGGCTGTATGCAGCAGTCATAGTATGACAACTTTGTTTTATATGTCATTATTAAAAGTTTAACCGTTGGCAGATTTGAGACTGCCCATATGGGTATGGTCGGAATAATTTTAATTTTCATAAAATCACTGAATATTGATAAGCGTGCAGTGGTAGTTTGGAATAGAATATCTGAAAATGCTTTCGAAATTCGGATTCGCAGTTCAATTCCAAGAATATTTTCTGTTACAAGGTTGCTGTAAAGTTTAACGCAATCCCTGTCTCAGATGCATAATGGTAGATGTCGTCGAAAAAAACTCATTTTTTCAGAATTTTGTAGGTTTAAGTGACAATTTACTCCATTCCTTATTCATTGAGCGCTGAATGTTTTCTATGCCTGCATGCTGCAAGCATAGCATGACAACTTCTGTTTTATATGTCATTATCAAAAGTTTAACCCTTGGCATATTTAGGAGTTCCCATGTGGGTATAGTCTGAATAATTGTTATTTTCGTAAAATCAATCCCTGAATATATTGGTAACTGTGCAGTGGCCTTTCAGTGTTGCTACATGAAGCCGCAAATAGTTAAGGTTGAAAAGTTCATCAAATAGACAAATATAATACCTAACTCAGCCGGTGACGGGTAAATACTGAATGGAAAAGTCGTTGAGTTGAGAATAAATTGAGAATAAAGTAGGGACGAATCGTGCCCTCGGTTTCCACGTGTTCCACAGTATTTCACGCGGTCTTGGCACTTGACAAAGATACTAAACTATCGAGCAGGGACAGTAGGAAACATTCTGAGAATTTCAAGTTGCTGCCTTGCATGGTCGGGACATAATTGGAATATATCCGACATTGTATCTTTCGGATATATTCCAATTATGTCCCGATCACTTCACCCCGACTATCCGCATGGGGGCACCATGACGCCGTGTACTAAGGCATACTGCACGTCGATGGTGCGCATGTCTTCAACCAATCTAAACCTGCCTGTGCTACAGTGTGGAGGCACTATGTTGGGGAGCTGGCAGCTGCTCTTCATTGCTCGGTGGTTCTCTCTGGGTACTCCGGCTTCCTCCACCCATACAACTGTCACCGACATAATATGACCTTGGCTGTTAATGTGTCGTTAAAACCTAATAAATAAATAAATCCAGTACCAGTTTTGCTTGTACAAATATTAGTACCGTCAGACAAAATTCATTTTCTGATTAATTTCATACTTTTCTGTACTCACCTTCCCTGAGTAAGATTGGTATACCTTTTCAATCCCAGATTTAACCCTCAAGCACAATGAGAGTGAGAATAAGTGTACCATTTGGAAATACCCAAATTATCCAACTTTGGTTACTCTCTACTATCATTTTTGGAATGGGTAAATTTGAGACACTTTGCTTTGCTATATGCAGAGATGTTTAATCAATATATCCGGCTTTAGTTATGTTCTGGGACTTAATGAAACATGTGCTTTGGCCACTTAAAAATGGCACTGTCTGCAAAAAATGACTTTGAGTGAATACTCACATGTCCAAAAACAAAAAGGAAAGAGCTCTTTGAGCTTTTCATAACTGCTTTCAAAAATCAATGGGGAACAAATTTTGTGTTATATGTTTTGGTGTTCTGTGTTATCCAACACCAGTTTGGCCGTACAAATATGAATAACTGCCAGGAAAGAAAGCACATTTTCTCAGTGGTAGACTGTTTGACTTCTATGATAGAGGTCCTGAGTTTGATCCCTATCTGGGACGACCCACTTAATGTCCTTGGGCAAGGTACTTTATCCTGGTTGCCAACATGGGGACACGATGATGCCATGTACTAAGGCGTACTGCATGTCAATGGTGCACATGTCTTCAACCGCTGGTACCCTGCTTCAGCAGAGCTTGAACATAATTAGAATGTTGAGCTGACAATTGCTCGGCGATGCTCGGTGGTTCTCTCTGAGTCCTTCGACTTCCCCCACCCGTAAAACTGTCACGGTCACAATTAGCCATTGTGGATAAGTATGTGACCATGAACACCAATAAATAAATACTGTCAGGGAAACCCTCTGTGAAATCCTTCCGACAATAAATAGCAAAGTAGTAATGTAATGCAAGAAATATTAACAAGCTGTTCAACATCCCTTTAATCAACTCATTTAGAATGAATTGTACCCATCACTGTGTATACTAGCTGTCTAGATGGTTTAAACCATATCAAATAAAGAACTAATTTGTGTGTGACAGTAATTCATATTACATGTATTTCATTGTATCTGAAACAGTTATGTTGGAAAAATTGTGAAGTCATGGAGTAGGAAGCTTACCCTCGTTTGGTGACAAATTCCACACATTCACAAACAGACAAAATGATAGGGAATAAATTAATTATTGATATTTAAGGTCACTTTCAGCATCTACAGCTATATCATGACCATAATATAGGTATTTATTGAAGTCCAGGTATTCATTGCATAGGCGTACATGGCTATTTTTCAGGGGGGTAGGGGTGGGGGTGGGGTGGATGAACCCTTTTAGCCCACCAAAAAAGTTGAATCACAGGAGGAAATGCCAAATGTGGGTATGGGAGGGAGGGAGGGAGGGGGCTGTCTCCCTCCCATTGAGTACCTGGAGAGAACCACCGAGCAATGGCAAGCGACTCAGACTCCCCAACATACTAACTCCACAAAAGCAGGGTTAGCATTGGTTGAAGACAAGTGCACCCTCAAAGTACCCTTAGTACACATCGCCATCATGTCCCCCCCCCCCCTCCCCCCCAACGTTGGAAATTAAATTGGGATGAAGTGTCTTGCTCAAGGACACAATGTGGTTGCCACAGGCAGGATTCGAACCGAGGACTTCTTGGATTGCAATAATCATCTCTACCTTCTGAGCCACCGTGCTCCCATAATATGCAGTAATAGAGCTTTTTATGTGTACTTGTGTGATTATAAATGAATAATATTAACGTGGATATGGTTCCACTGAATCAACTTGTACAGTATAATGGTCAGTTTACTTGCAACTTCTAAGTGATGAGATGGAAAACATTTTGTGTGGAAAACCAAAATGTTTTGTGGTCATTTCTGGCAACTAAATTGTCCGAAATTTTCTGGAATATTAGCCGAAAAATCGGCTCCTTCCTGACTCAGGGGTGGGTTGGGGCACAGTCCTTCATGAAACCCCAGCCCGTACGCCCATAATTCATATGTACTAATTTTTTCCAAAGCACAAAGGACATCTCTTGTTAGCTCACATGACTTTCAGTCAGGAGAGCTATAGTGATCACTCACCGTCCGTCGTCGTCCGTGAACATGGTGTTTGCGTCTTTTCCTCCCAAACCGCTGAACCAATTTAATTGATATTTGAGATAATAGTTTGTCATGACATCGCAATTTGATTTTGTTCAAATCAAGTTGCCTCACCCCTTGGTAGGGCCACACCCAAAAAGTGTGCTGAAATCATAAAAAATCTTCTTCTCATGAACCAGCAGTAGCAGAGACTTGATATTTGGTGTGCAGCTTCCTTTTGAGGTGTAGACTCAGGTTTGTTCAAGAGAAGTTTGATGGGCTATATTTGGCGTCGTTATGGTAGGGGCAAAATTTTTGGCCCCACCCCAAATTTCTATTTTCCGAACCGAGAGGCTGATTTGAACCAAATTTTATGTGAGGGCTTATTGGGTCATAAGTACCTAATTTATGCCGAATTTTTTTTTCCCGTAGCCCCGTAGGAACAGCAGAAGCTAAAAATAGAAAAAAATTAAATAAAACGACCATATCTCTAAAACTGCACGGCACTGAGAATTTTTATTTGGTGTGAAGCTTCCTTAGGACCAACAGAAAGGATTGGTAAAAAAAAATTGCCATCGGTTTTATCATAGGGTACAGTTTCGGGACTTTGAAAAAGTGCTGAGTCAGCACTTTTTAACACTGTAGGCAATGGGAAAAACATTAAAAAGTCTTCTTCTCCAGCTCCAGCAGGCAGAATCTTTTGATATTCGGCATGCAACATTGTAGGGTGGATCTGATTCAAGTTTGTTCAAATCGGCCCCCTTGGTTTATATTTGGGCTCAATATAGGAGCCCGAATTCGAACATAGTGCATTTCAGGCAAATTTCTTAAAAAATCATCTTCTCCAGAACCAGCAGGCAGAATCGTTTGATATTTGATATGCAACATTGTCGGGTGGATCTGATTCAAGTTTGTTCAAATCGGCCCCCTGGATTCATATTTGGGCTCACTATAGAAGCTCGAATTCGGAATTAGTGCATTTCAGGTAAATTTCTTTAAAAATCTTCTCCAGATCCAGCAGGCAGAATCTTTTGATATTTGGTATGCAACATTGTAGGGTCTATCTGATTCAAGTTTGTTCAAATCGTCGGCCCCCTGGATTCATATTTGGGCTCACTACAGAATCCTGAATTCAAACTTAGTGCATTTCAGGCAAATTTCTTTGAAAATCTTCTTCTCAAGATCCAGCAGGCAGAAAAGAATCTTTTGATATTGGGTATGCAGCATGCTTAGGGGGGTGAGATTAAAGTTTGTTCAAGCCAAGTCCCTGGGTTCATATTTGGGCTCACTGTGGTAGCCCGAATTATAACTTAGTTCAAAATGAGGAATTTTCTTTAAAAATCTTCTTCAGATCCAGCAGCAGGAATGTTTTGATATTTGGTATGCAGCATTCTTAGGGGAATGAGATTCAAGTTTGTTCAAGCCATGTCCCTAGGTCCATATTTGGGCTCGCTGTGGGAGCCCGAATGATAACTTAGTTCAAAATGAGGAATTTTCTTTAAAAATCTTCTTCTTCAGATCCAGCAGTCGGAATGTTTTGATATTTGGTATGCAGCATCCTTAGTGGGGGGTGAGATTCAAATTTGTTCAAGCCATGTCCCTAGGTCCATACTTGGGCTCACTGTGGGAGCTTGAATTGTAACTTAGTTCGAAATGAGGAATTTTCTTTAAAAATCTTCTTCTTCAGATCCAGCAGTCAGAATGTTTTGATATGTGGTGTCCCTGGGTCCATATTTGGGCTCCCTGTGGGAGCCCGAATTATAACTTAGTCAATATGAGAAATTTTTCTTTAAAAATCTTCTTCAGATTCAGCAGTTGGAATGTTTTGATATTTGGCATGCAGCAACCTTAGAGGGGTGAGATTCATGTTTGTTCAAGCCAAGTCCCTTGATTCTTATTTGGGCTCACTATGGGAGCCTGAATGACAACTTAGTTCAAAATGAGGAATTTTCTTTAAAAATCTTCTTCAGATCCAGCAGATGAATGCTTTTGATATTTTTTATGCAGCATCCTTAGGGGGTAAGATTCAAGTTTGTTCAAGCCATGTCCCTAGGTCCATATTTGGGCTCACTGTGGGAGCTCGAATTGTAACTTACTTCAAAATGAGGAATTTTCTTTAAAAATCTTCTTATTCAGATCCAGCAGTTGGAATGTTTTGATATTTGGTGTGCAGCATCCTTAGGGGGGTAAGATTCAAGTTTGGTAAAGCCAAGTCCCTGGGTTCATATATGGGCTCCCTGTGGGAGCCCAAATTATAACTTAGTTCAATATGAGGAATATTCTTTAAAAGTCAATTTTTTTAGATCCACTGGTCAGAATCTTTGGATATTTGGTATAAGCTTTTCTTAGGAGTAGCAGATGCAACTTGTTGAAATCAATTCTCTGGGTTGATATTTAGGCTACCATTTCAGGTGAGCGCCCTCAAGCCCCCCTGGGCCTCTTATTTTGCTTTCTATGAAAATATTCTGTAATTATTGAAGAGCAAATTTTGTGTTGAATGTTTTGGTGTCCTGCTGTATCTCAAATATCTGTTTTGGCTGCATAAAAACTAGTAGCATCACAAAAACTTTGATTTCCACTAAATTTTCTGTTTTCAAAACTGATCGATAGTTTTGTGTGCAATACAGTTTGCCTTTTCACATTAAAAAGTTGGGAAAGCCCTTAATTTGTCCAACAAATTACCATTCTCTAGTTATGCTAGTGTTATTTATACAGGATATGTGCTAGGACGGTATCTTGTGGGACTCCAAAAAAAAAAAAAAATTATAATTTCTTTTTTACCTGGTTGCTAATTAGCTATCTGGTACACCTATAATGCGACCATCTTCAAACAATAAAATGTGGCCTCTACCTTTGGTAATGAAGTTTCTACTATTTGTGTTAACATATATCCTGGTAGAACTTTTCCATAATGGTTACAATAATTTGCAATTATTTTTTTCCATTTACCTGTTTGCTTATTTAGTACAGGTAATACCTGTTGTGGCATACCTCTGAAACAATGCACAGCAAACATTGTTGTTAGCTGTCATAGTATCATATGTCAATGGATACGTCTTGTAAGAGGCTTGTGAAAAACTTCAAAACAAATTTTCTTTAAAAATTGACTTTTATGATGGTTCTTACCTGTTTGCTCGTTAATGATAATATACCTGTTATACACCTACTATGCACCACAATCAACCAATAGGGTTACCTTTGATAAAAGGGTATGTTTTGGGAGTGGAAAGTAAACAACAACAAAGTCAAAAATCTTTATTTTCCCATATGTTTTCAATTTTACCAGTTTTCTTGTTAATTAGTTACCTTTTTATTTTATTCCCCCGAAAAAAATTCGGGGGAATCTAGCCGTGACGTTGTCCGTCTGCCCGTCTGTCTGTCTGTCCGTCCGTCTGTCCATCCGGGCATAGACGGAATTCGTGTCCGCTCCATAACTTCTTATAGCCTTCAAGGATATTAATGATACTTGGTATTATTATTGCCCACAACCAGAGGGTGTGTCGCGAATAAGGTTGGAATGGCTATCAAGGCTTTTTTCGGGGGAATCGGCCACCCTTTGGTGGCCATCCTCTAGTTACATGTGTTACCTGTAATTAATACAATATACGGTAAAATAAAAAATGAAGCCTTGAAGAAAATTTAATTACCTTAAAAAATATGTATACAGGTTGATGGGTTTCATCAAAAGAAAGAATAAAAAAGTCAAGATATATGAATTATACATTATTTGTAAAACTTCTGAAAAAAAATATACACGTTTCAACTGCACAGTGTAAGAATTGTAGTGCTCAACCAGTTAATAAACATGCTATTACTTCAAAAGAGCAAAATACAGTCATGAGTTTTTGTAGTATATACCTTTCATATATACAGAACTTTTTAGTGCTCTTTCCGAATATCCAATTCTTTTTTCTCCAAGATCAACCAGTAGAACAGTAAATTATCATCGCATAAGTAGTATTTTGATGTGATGATGCCTTGTGGGTTGTGGTGGGAGAAAAATCATCCTTGAGTGTTGTGGGGGTGCGATGGGTAAATACCTGCCTAAGAGAAAGATATTATACCCCGATATCTTCCTCCTGCATTGAGATTACCCCATCCTGCCCTTAACATCATTCAGAGGCAATAATAGTATTTGATTATGGCTCTTTATATTGCTATGCAAATATATTTGAACATTTGTTGCATTTTATTACACTTTTCCTCGAGTTCCATGTTTACAAATCTGTACAAAACACATGTACCATACAGATTTCCGTTAAGACTATCCCCTTCCCCTGATGTCACAGATCCGTCAAAAGAACTATATTCAACCCATTTTTGTAATCGGCCAATCAAAACGTCACATCCAGACCCAGATCAATTCGGAAGCTGCAGTGACTGCCGATAAATCAAATGTCAATTGGCAAAATAACGAAGAGTTTTAAAGATTTCTGTGTGTGAGGTTTGAATTTTTATGTGTACCCATACTATGTATGGTACACATAATGCCGGCATCTGGGGTGACCATCCATTGTTCGTCCAACTCCATCCTTTGTCCGTCCGTCCATCCGTCCGTCCGTCCGTCCGTCTGTCCATCCGGCATCCGTATCCATTTATTTGGCATTCGATAACTTGAAAAATATTGCTTGGATTGTCAAGTTACTTTATATTTGTGTTCAGGTTACTGATGTGCCGAGCTGTATAGTTTTTGGTGTAAATCGGATAATTTGATCCCGAGATATTAACCCTTTATCCTTCAAATTGAAAATTCCTCCAATCCCTTTGGCGTTCGATAACTTGAAAAATATTACTTGGATTGTCAAGTTACTTTATATTTGTGTTCAGGTTACTGATGTGCCGAGCTGTATAGTTTTTGGTGTAAATCTGTTATTTTGATCCTGAGATATTAACCCTTTATCCTTCAAATTGAAAATTTCTCCAATCCCTTTGGCATTCGATAACTTGAAAAATATTGCTTGGATTGTCAAGTTACTTTATGTTTGTTTTCAGGTTACTGATGTACCGAGCTGTATAGTTTTTGGTGTAAATCTGATAATTTAATCCTGAGATATTAACCCTTTATCCTTCAAATTGAAAATCCCTCCAATCCCTTTGGCATTCGATAACTTCAAAAATATTGCTTGGATTGTCTAGTTACTTTATATTTGTGTTCAGGTTACTGATGTGCCGAGCTGTATAGTTTTTGGTGTGAATCTGATGATTTGATCCCGAGATATTAACCCCTTATCCTTCAAATTGAAAATTCCTTCAGTCCCTTTGGCATTCGATAACTTCAAAAATATTGCTTGGATTGTCTAGTTACTTTATATTTGTGTTAAGGTTACTGATGTGCCGAGCTGTATAGTTTTTGGTGTAAATCTGATGATTTGATCCCGAGATATTAACCCCTTATCCTTCAAATTGAAAATTCCTCCAATCCCTTTGGCATTCGATAACTCAAAAAATATCAATCCGATTGTCTTGTTACTTTATATATTTATTCAGGTTACTGATGTGCTGTGCTGTATAGTTTTTTTTATGTAAATCTGATAATTTGATCCAGAGATATTAACCCTTTATCCATCAAATTAGACACTCCTCCAATCCATTTCTATATGTACCCATACCTTGTATGGTGTACATAATGTCGGCATCCATGGTGGCCCTTCGTCATACAGCTTTCTACTAGTTGCGCGTATGGGTACACATCTGACGATTTCATCGGCCTATTTTTAAATTAATGGATTCCATGTCCTAGAGGTGTGTAATAAATGCAATGCCATGATGTGTGAATGTATTCGTCAATATGGACCTCACGCCATTGCAGAAGGATGGAACTCGAAGCTGTGCCTCTTCTTTTATCCTTACAGCATGTTGGCTGTATTGTAAAACGCATTCACATATCCTGACATTCTGTGTATTTATGGCACAGTACTGTGATTGATCACAAAAGTGGACAGAGAATTCTGACCGGATTGTGATGAAGTTGAAATTGTCTTAACTTTCCTGTCTGCAACAATGTAGAGTCACCCCTGGCAGAAATAAAATGTAAAAACATTGCATCTCACATTCAAATTTTGTTTGTTTTTATTCCTTTAGTCTTATTTTGTAATATTTCATTCACAAAATCTTGTCTGGATCCACTGGTGTAAATGTGTTGTGACCAGATTGAGAATGAGGCCTCTCTTGTGATGACCAAACTGTAATTGCCATTTATGTGTTTTCATTGCTAAACATTAGAGTTTAATCCTGAGAACGGGAATTTTCTAGTCCTCTTTTTTGAAAGTCAGTCACGATAATGGGAATTTTCCCAGGAAATTCATAGGACAGAACCGGGAATCAAAGGTTGCGCAGCCTTTGATTCCTGATTCTAGTCTATGAATTTTCTGGGCATTAGCACTCATTTTCAGAACCGGTAACCTGGAAATTCTCATTAACAAGATTACATTATAGCTCCAATGGCGACTCTGATCTCAGAGGAGACTAATATTCACCATAATCCCATAAACTATAATACGCAATCATGGATATGGTCTATGAATTTCCCAGGTATCATGATTGACTTTCAGAACCTGGAGCCGCAGAGCTGTGAAATTCCCATTCCTGATATTTAACTTTACTGAACATTCAGTATTTTTATTTTACATGTTATTTTTTGATTTTCAGATTATAGGTTTATTAAATGCATTCACTCCACAGAAAACACTAGAAGAATTTCAAGATGTGTAAGTATTATATCAGTGTTTTTATGCTAGATTTTATTGGATAACAAAGTGGAGGTTGCCGATTCCATTATTGTTTCAGATGTTGAATCCTGTTATCACTGAAAAGGATTTATATATTTTTAATCTGTTGCTCAACACATTTTTCCAAAAAAAAAATCCCGAAACTCGTCCAAAAATAATCATATTTTTTTATGAAAGTAATCAGACCCATTCTAATATGAGATGATTAGCAGCCTTTCAGCAGATAAAAAAGTGTTGGGTTTTTCCAATATACATAGTTTGGTCAATTTGCTATTTATTAGGCAGAAAATTCATTGATTTTTGTTTTTCATTCCTGAAAGATATAGTGAAGAGATTATTGGGCTATGCCATCTTTGCCATTTGTGCCTGACAGCTTTTCACATTCGAGGTCTTGTTGAGTCTTTTGTTTTACAAATGCAAAAATTCGCTTTCACAAAGTGCCCTTGCCAAAATTTGAACATCCTTTTGATCCAGAAAATGCCAATTGTGTAATTTTGTATTTGGGTTGAATGCCAAGTATAATGGATTACCGATAAAACTGGGAGTTTCTGCCTCTTAACTGTACTCATAGACCAACTACAGAAGACAATAAAATATGCTGGTCTAGGACTGGTGTGTCTTATTATATTCCCTTGGTAGGTCAGATTTTTTGCTCACCTGACTTCAGTCAGGAGAGCTATAGTAACCACTCACCGTCCATCGTCCGGCTTCCGTCGTCCGTGAACATGGTGTTTGCGTCTTCTCCTCCCAAACCGCTGAACCAATTTAATTGATATTTGAGATAATAGTTTGTTAAGACATCGCAATTTGATTTTGTTCAAATCAAGTTGCCTCGCCCCTTGGTAGGGCCACACCCAAAAAGTGTGCTGAAATCTTAAAAAAGCTTCTTCTCATGAACCAGCAGTAGCAGAGACTTGATATTAGGTGTGCAGCTTCCTTTTGAGGTGTAGACTCAGATTTGTTCAAGAGAAGTTTGTGGGGCTATATTTGCTGTTGTTATGGGAGGGGCAAGAATATTTAACCCTCCCAAAATTTCTATTTTCCAAACCAAGAGGCAGATTTGGACCAAATTTGATATGAGGGCTTATTGGTCATAAGTACTTAATTTATGCAAATTTTTTTGTTCCTGTTGCCCCATGGGAACCGCAGGAGCTAAACATAGAAAAAAATTAAAATGCCCATATCTCCAAAACTACTCGGCAGTGAGAATTCTTATTTGGTATGAAGCTTCCTTAGGACCAACAGAATGGAATGATCAAAAAAAATTGCTATCGGTTTTATCATGGGGTACTTTTCTGGGACTTTGAAAAAGTGCCGAGTCAGCATTTTTTAACACTGTGTGTTATGGGAAAAACATGTAAGACGACTTTTCTCCCAAACCACTGCTCCAAAAGCTTTCAAATTTCACATATAACATCTTTGGAAGATTGTTTCTCATGTTTATTGAAATCAATTCCCTGGGTCCATATTTGGGCTCTCTATGGGAGCCCAAATGTTTAAATTAGTGCAGTGTGAGAAATATTTTTTAAAAATCTTCTTCAGATCTACCAATAAGAATCTTTTGATATTTGGTATGCAGCATCCTTAGGGGAGTGAGATTCAAGTTTGTTCAAGCCAAGTCCCTGGGTTCATATTCAGGCTGAAAATTTAGGGTCCCGTTCTGGACTTTGAAATTTTGGACCAAAATCCGGAAATTTTTTCTTGTTTTTTATGCGTTTCGGTCAGTTTTAAGACAAAATTTTTTTTTCACACTGAAAATTTGGGGGGTTGATGGGACTTTGAAAATTTTAGACCAAAATCCTGAATTTTTTTTTTTTTTGTTTTTTATGTGTTTCTGTCAATTTTAAGACAAATTTTTTTTTTTTTTTTACACTGAAAATTTGGTGGCCGAGTGGGACCACGGAAAATTTTGGACCAAAATCCGGAAATTTTTGTTTTGTTTTTTATGTGTTTTGGTGAATTTTAAGACAAAAAACAATTTTTGACACTGAAAATTTGGGGGCCAGGTGGGACTTTGAAAATTTTGGACCAAAATCTGGAATTTTTTTTTTGTCTCTTATGCATTTCGGTCAATTTTAAGACAAAAAAAAAATTTTTTTTTTACACAGAAAATTTGGGGGCCGGGTGGCACTTTGAAAATTTTGGACCAAAATCTGGAAATATTTTTTTTTTTTTTTTATGCGTTTCGGTCAATTTTAAGACAAAAATTTTTTTTTTTTTGCACTGAAAATTTGGGGTCCAGATGGGACCTCGAAAATTTTGAACCATTTTTTTGTTTTTTATGTGTTTCGGTCAATTTTAAGACAAAAAAAAAAAAATTTACACTGAAAATTTGGGGGCCGGGTGGGACTTGGAAAATTTAAATCCGGAATTTTTTTTTTTTTGTTTTTTGTGTTTCGGTCAATTTTAAGACAAAAAAAATTTTTTTTTTTACACTGAAAATTTGGGGGCTGGATGGGACCTTCAAAATTTTGGACCATAATCCTGAATTTTTTTTTTGTTTTTTATGTGTTTTGGTCAATTTTAAGACAAAAAAAAAATTTTTTTACACTGAAAATTTGGAGTCCGGGTGGGACTTTGAAAATTTTGGACCAAAATCCAGAAATTAGTTTTTTGGTTTTTTAGGCATTTTGGTCAATTTTAAGAAAAAAAAAAAAATTTAAGCTCAAAATATTTTGTTTGGGACTTCGAAAATTTCCAAACAAAAATAATAAAAAATCTGTTTTATGCATTTATCTCAATTTTGGGACGTAAAAGTGCAGGAACTGAAAATAGAAGGAAAAATCATGTGTATTGTGTGGGCACAACTGCTTCATGTAGTTGGTATATGCTTTTCTTTTGAGGGGCATATGCAGCTTATTCAAATCAAGTCCCTGGTTTGATATTTAGACTACCATGTCAGGTGAGCGCCCTCAGGACCCCTGGGGCCTCTTGTTTACTAACATGATATTTCTTGATTGTTTATTGAAAATCACTGGGGTAGGAACTGCGCCTGTGCTCATATCCCATCAAAAACTGGTCATATCATACAATTTAGAGCCTTTTGCTGATGAGGATATCTTCTGATGACTATTTTGTTAAATAGTCAGTTCCTGAATACATCGGGTTGTGTTTGTTCGAATTATGTGTAGAAGTCTGACAAAATATGCTGAAGCAGTATCTTAAAATTTCCTGACATACCATTTACCCTTTAGTTATCAAGAACAATAATTTCTCAGGTTTGTAGTCATGCATGACAATTTACAACCTCATATCACCTCAGGTCCTCCTAAAAGAAGTAAATTATTTGTGACACATTTACTTGATCTTTGATTTCGATACCCTCAGATTGTCTCTTCATTAACTGGTAGAGTGCTAAATTATTTCTGGTCATCAAAATTTATTCACTGGTCTTTGCCAAAAGGCACTCTCCCATAAATTGCAACAAGGCAAATCTACACAGTTAAAATAATTTCACTTCAAAGATAATATGAAGCACACCTACAGAGTATGAAGCCTTTGCATAGTTGAACATGCACTTCAGAATAAATCCCAAATATGGGCTTCCAGCACTCTACTTGTTAAAAACTAACATGTGACAACAAGTTATTTTGCGTTGAGTCTTAACTGGTACAGTGCTGGAAGCCCATATTTGGGCTTTATTCTGATGTGAGGGTGCAACATCGTAAAGGCTTTATTTTCTTTGCATGTGCTGCCTATTATCTTTGAAGTGAAATTATTTAGTTGTCAGGAATTTGCCTTGTTACAATTCTAGGGAGAGTGCGACAATTCATGGGAGAGTGCCTGTCAAGAAAGATATAATAGAATAAATGCTACATTTATCACTAGACTATAGGAAAGTGATCACATCAAATTCCTATTAATGAAATACTCTTGTTAGTTTCATATTTTCTACCTGGCAAAGTGGATATACAATTAACATGGTCCCACTATACTGCCCAAGTAAAGTGAAGACTCAGAAAGGCTAAAAAATGGAGTACTGTATTAATTTTGATAGTCAGAATTTGTTCACCAATAATTGCTATCCTGTCACACTTCATTGGAATGTCCCTGAACGCATTCTCAGAACAAATTCATATGATGAAGATATTTTTTGCTACTGACCAAATATTGAGATTATTCAAAGAATATGAAAGCTTTATCAAAGTACCAGCCTTTTTCAATAGACCCCTGACCCTGTGAGTATTCCAGGAAGTTGAACAGTGCTTGTTTACTAAAATAGACCTATTATGCTTGACCATTATAAGAGGACTCTTTGACCAGTATTTTGAATGAGAGTCCTCTAAAGTAGGCAACATAATTCTATCAAATTGGCTCAACATGCCTTTATACTTGTGTTGTGGCTGTGATACAGCCATAGATCCTAAAGGTGACCTTAAACTCCAGTAAACAAACATAGCCCTGGTATTCTCTACTAGCAGCAAGTTGGTTATCAAATGTGAAAAATTGTCTGGCCTTATTTTCACTCCTTGTTTGCGATGCAGTTTTGAGATTTCACAGTTTGTGGAAACAACGTCACACACAAGCTATCATTTTAGTTCCTGGTAATACCATTTTCCCTCCCAGAAGTTGATTTATTGAAATCAATGTTTTCTTTTGATGTACAGGGCTATTGCAAATGACCTTCTATTTACTTTCAATTGAATTCTGGTATTCCAAGCAGCGAAGTATAACAAATATATTCAGAGATCAATGAAGCTTGATCACATACAAAAAATGCCAGCTATCTTTGATATGAAATGAGGGATGGTAACAGCTCCCCACATCATTTGTTATAATCTTTTAAAACACAATCGATTTGGAGAAAGCATAGATTTATTTGAATAGAATAATCTTTCTATAGATTTATTTGATTAAAATAATCTAACAATAAACTGAGAAATGGTCCAAATATCTGTCTATCTGTTCGTTTGTTTATGTCAGCTGTTCAGTTGTGCTGCATTACCTCTTTAATGGCAGTTGCGTGGCTTAATCGTTAGAGCATTGGACGGGTTGGTTGATGGTTTGATCTGGACCAACGGTAACTGTGTTATATCTTTGAGCATGTGGTTAGTGAGAGACAGTTTGGGCATTGGGGTTATTTTTGTGTGTGGGAGGGGGAAGGGGGGGGGGGGGGTGATGAGCATGTTAGTTCTCTGTCCTAAAGCATACTGCACAGCTGCGGTGCACGTGCCTTCAACTGCAACTAATTTCATGTGCAGAGTTAGTAAGTTGCAGATTCTCTCTGCTGCTGAGAGGTTCCTTCTGGCTATTCTGTCTTCCTCCACCCGTAAAATGATATGACCCTGGCTGTTGAAAGTATCATTAAACTCCAATAAACAAACAGACAAACCACTTGAGTGATTACTAAATTTTGACCCTCTATAACTGTTTTGCCCTAATTTATTGGCGAATCCTAGGAGCACCTTTCATTAACCTGTGCACTTATGTCAAAATACAAAAATTTCAAGCAGTAAATTTTTCCCATATTGCAACTAGGAATTTAATCAATTCAATCTCATTTGACAGAGCGCACTGAATGAAATATGAAGAAAAGTTCTTTTGACTTGTGAAGAAAATCCACTGCTCCCATGAAGACCATGATCAATGAAGAAACAAAAAAAAACTATTTTATTACGTATATAGTACCATGAAATAATCATTTAGCTATAAAGATGGAAACAATAACCATTTTCACGAAACGCACTTAAACCTTTACCCAACGTAACGGCCAAAACCAGCCAGCGCTATTCACAAAAATAGCCAATTAATTGTCTCCCGCTTTTTGAAAAAAACGGGAGATATTAAATTCCAGGTGTCCTTCCGTCCTTCCATCCTTCCGTCATTCTGTCCTTCAGTGTTTTTCGTTTCCAGACTCTAACTTTCCTTACAGTGACCGGATTTCGATGAAATTTGGATAGTAGGTCACTTTCATCAATTGTGGGTCCAAGTTCGAATATGGGCATTTTCTGTGCATATTTAATTAGGTTGCTGAAATTTGATTGGCTGACGGTTTCCAGGCTCTAACTTTCCTTAAAATCAACCGATTTCAATGAAATTTCATATATGGATTACTTTTATCAATACCTAGGTCAAGTTCGAATGTGGGAAATTTTGTATCGAAAATCTGTCTGTCTGCCCCGTGTGTCAACACACTTCGGAGTACAAGCCGTATTTATGAACCGATCTTCACGAAACTTCTTGGGTATCTTTGTTGTCATTGTGAGACCAGAATATGTGTTTTGGGGTTTGGTCCAAAATTCAAGATGGCCACCAGTGGCCATTTTGTTCCGAAATTGAGTGTAATCAGTTTTTAGCTCAACTTTGGCAAAGCCAAATTTGAGCTTATGCCATGGCCAGTTGTCCGTCGGCCGTCTGTCCATCAACAATTCAATACGGCTCGCGCTTGAGGCCATATTTATGAACCGATCTTTACAAAACTTCTTGGATACCTTTGTTATGACTGTGGGACGAGAACGATTGTTTTTGGGTCCGATCCGAAATTCAAATTGGCCGCCAGCCGCAATTTTGTACCGACGATGCAGAAATGTGTTTTTTGTACAGAACTTCCATATGAAAGCGCTGATTTGAATAATTTTTTGTATGAATGTTTAGTACCATGGGATACATCACATATAATAAGGGTTTTTTTCTCGTACATAAATTATGCAAATTAGACTAACGTTGATGTATTTAGTGTTACTTTCAGCACTGTAAATGCAAATGCCAATACGGCTCGGGCTAGAGGCCATATGTATAAACCGATCTTTATGAAACTTCTTGGGTACCTTTGGTATCACGTGGGATGAGAACGAGTGTTTTTGGGTGCGGTCCAAAATTCAAGATGGCCGATGGCAGCCATTTTGTACAAAATTAGGTGCAATCAGATTTTTGCACAGAACTTCCATATGAAAGTGCTGACTTGAATAATTTTTTGTGTGAATGTTTAGTACCATGGGATACATCACATATAATACAGGTTTTTTTCTTGTGCAGAAATTATGCAAATTAGATGAACTTTGATTTTTTCAGTGCTACTTACACACAGTAAGTGCACATGTCAATACGGCTCGGGCTAGAGGCTGTATTTATCAACTGATTCAGACATGTTAACCTTCCAAAATTTTTTTCAGGGAGATTGAAGAAAATTTTCAGGGAGATGACATGATTTTCAGGGAGATTTTTTTTTGCGCGAAGAAGCCACGTGTGGATCAATTTTAATTACAAATTAATACCAAATACCCCCCCCCCCCACACACACAGACATAACAGGAAACAGTCCAACAACAATACATCAAAGGAACATACGCCAACGTTCTACTAACCAGTGGTGAGTGACCCAGACCTGTTAACCTCCCGAGGTGACTGTCAGTGAGATTTTGATGAGCTCCCAGTGAGACGCGGATGCTTGTCAGTGAGATTTTTGCATGTGGGCAGCACATCAATAATTTCCATGTTACCACCCCCCCCCCCCCCCCCCTCCACACACACACACATACATTAAACATTCCACCCTAATGTGTTTTATTTGAACAATTTGTCCTTTCAAAAGCCAAAACATAGAAATATAGAGAAAAACAGAAATCAAAAATATGGATGTGGTCATGTGCCAATATCGAGTTGTTCCAATGACATCCATATTTCAATGGTTTTATGTACAAAATGTTTGGAGATATTTTCGACCTTTTCAGCACTATATCAGTTTTGACGCTGTGTTGAAAGTTTTGGATGCGCCCTGCGGTAACCTGAGGCGATCTGTGGTGTTTAGGCACACCCCAAGCCCGGTTGTTGTGGTAATTCGATCTGCCAAAGCCCAGCGCCCCACCTAACCACACCGGGTACTCACTGGAAGTAGTTGGTCATTTACGAAGGGGATTTGGAATGGGGTGATCATTTTTCAGTGAAACGTGAACATTATGCCACAGCCAGCCCAGGACGAAACATCTCCGGGATATTTAATTTATTTTGTTGTCCATTTATCACAACGAATGAAAAAACGTCCAAGTGCCGTAAATTAGCAACTTTTTAGAGATTTTTTTCACCAAAAACATAATTTTTTTCACAGCCTGCTTTAGAAAATTGCGAATCGGAAATTTTTCCCAATATATTGAAAATTACAGCAACTCATATGTTTGAGCCGTTTGTCTGCAAAATTGGCTATAATTATCTGAAGTGAAAGTGAAATCCAAAATGCACAATAATAAATTTGTGCGTATTTTTGCACATGTTCGATTGGACAAAATTTATGCGTATGGAACTTATTTTTTGATTTGACTGCTACCTGTATACAAGCAAAGGTGTGCCTTTAATATATAATCAATTTCAGCAATTATCCTGCATCTCAAATTCATTTAATCCGCCTGTCACACGTGTTGTAAATAATCACAACACGGCCATTGACAGAAATGAGATTGGTCACCAGTTCTTACTAAGTGGTGACGTTTCACACAAACTTAATGACCTTGCCATTGAGAGTAGAGGACATGCTTTTGTATTTGTAAACAAAAGCTGGTGGATTCAGTTTTTGTCTGGTATGTCGACTTTCCGGGAGATTTTGGCCCAAATTGACTCCCGGGCGGGAGGACAGGAGGGGATAGCTAATTCCGGGAGAATCCCGGGCATTCCGGGAGAGTTAACATGTCTGAACTGATCTTCACAAAACTTCTTGGGTACCTCTGTTATCACCTTGGGATGAGAACGAGTGTTTCTGAGTGCGGTCCAAAATTCAAGATGGCTACAGTGGTCATTTTGTTCCGAAATTAGGTACAATCAGTTTTTTGTACACAACTTCTATATGGCTCAGGCTAGAGGCCGTATTTATGAACCGATCTTTACGAAACGTCTTGGGTACCTTTGTTATCACTGTGGGATGAGAAGGAGTGTTTTTGGGTTTGGTCCAAAATTCAAGATGGCCACCAGCAACCATTGTGTACCAAAATTAGTGCAATCAGTCTTTTGTACAGAACTTCTGTATGAAAGTTCTGATTTGAATGAATTTTTGTATGAATGTTTAGTAAAATGGAATACATCACTTATAGTACAGGTTTTTTTCTTGTGCAGAAATTATGCAAATTAGATGAATTTTGATTTATTTTGTGCTACTTATACACTGTAAGTGCACATGTCAATAAGGCTCGGGCTAGAGGCTGTATTTATCAACCGATCTTCACGAAACTTCTTGGGTACCTTTGTTATCACCTTGGGACGAGAACGAGTGTTTCTGAGTGCGGTCCAAAATTCAAGATGGCTGCCAGTGGCCATTTTGTACCGAAATTAGATCCAATCAGTTTTTTGTCACACTTGTATACAGCTCGTATTTATGAACTGATCTTCACGAAACTTCTTGGCTACCTTTGTTTTCACCTTGGGACAGGAATGAGTTTGTTTTGGGGTGCCTTTGTTATCTCTGTGGTATGAGAACAAATATTTTGGGGTTCAGTCAGACCCACTCTGGGACTCAAAGATTTCTTTTCTATTTAGCATCTGACTGTCACCCACCTTTACAATACTTTACCTATACATTTGTTACAGGCTACCGCCAGTATTTATGTACAGACCGTTACAATACTTTATATGTACATTTGTTATCAGGTCATTACCCAGATGTTTGTCATTGCTGTGTCACATACTATACATGTACATGTCTTGACAAGTTGAGCTATAGTGTCATTGACACTTTCATTCAGATGATAGTCTGCTTATTTTCTGGCTTGTTAATATTTTATAGATGTTGGGCAGATTTTTCATAACAATTGTTATAGTAATCACACACTTTCAAAGGCTGTGATTTTTTAAATTATTTTTTATCAAATAAAGTGCTTATCAATAACAGTATGTAGTTGGTCTAAGGGGAATTGACCCCTTAGATTGCATTATGTAGTTGGTCTAAGGGGAATTGACCCCTTACATTGCATTCATGCATTCATTGACATTTACTTCAATGAAGACGCGACTGTTTATCAATCAACTTAACAATATTTTTGAACGAAAGTAGCTTGACAGAAAGAACAAATATTAAAATTGCAATGAAAACATCCATATTGTTCAATCCACTTGTGTGATAAAAAGTTATGTATTCATTGAATTTCACATCAGTGAAGACATGACCGTTTATCAATCATCTTAACAAATAGTTAACTGTAAATTGCTATGAAAACAGAACACAAATGTCTTATAAACACGACCAATTCAAACAATATTACCCATGTCGGCTTAATAAAAAGGGAATGATACACAACAAATCAATAGGAAAATTTCAAACAAGCAGACCCACAAAAATTAAGAAATGGATGGTGAAAAGTCCGCATGGGGAATTGTCCGTTTTTAGCTCAACTTTGGCAAAGCCAAATTTGAGCTTATGCCATGGCCAGTCGTCCGTCGTCCATCTGTCCATCTGGCCGTCTGTCTGTCAGTCAACAATTCAATACGGCTCGGGCTAGAGGCCGTATTTATGTACCGATCTTTCCGAAACTTCTTGGGCACCTTTGTTATGACCATGGGACGAGAACGAGTGTTTTTTGGGTCCGGCTGAAATTCAAGATGGCTGCCAGCCGCCAATTTGTACCAATGATGCAGAAATCTGTTTTTTGCACAGAACTTCCATATGAATGCGCTGATTTGAATAATTTTTTGTATGAATGTTTAGTACCATGGGATACATCACATATAATACAGGTTTTTTTCTCGTACGTAAATTATGCAAATTAGACTAACTTTGATGTATTTAGTATTTCTTTCAGCACTGTAAGTGCAAATGCCAATACGGCTCGGGCTAGAGGCCACATTTGTGAACCAATCTTTACGAAACTTCTTGGGTACCTTTGGTATCACCGTGGGACGAGAACGAGTGTTTTGGGGTGCGGTCCGAAATTGATGATGGCCGCTGGCAGCCATTTTGTTCAAAATTAGGGGCAATCAGATTTTTGCGCAGAACTTTCACACGAAAGCTCTGATTTGAATAATTTTTTGTGTGAATGTTTAGTGCCATGGGATACATCACATATAATACAGGTTTTTTTCTCGTGCAGAAATTATGCAAATTGGATGAACTTTGAATTTTTCAGTGCTACATACACACAGTAAGTACACATGTCAATACGGCTCAGGCTAGAGGCTGTATTTATCAACCGATCTTCACGAAACTTCTTGGGTACCTCTGCTATCACCTTGGGACAAGAACGAGTGTTTCTGAGTACGGTCCAAAATTCAAGATGGCTGCCAGTGGCCATTTTGTACCGAAATTAGGTCTAGTCAGTTTTTTGTACACAACATCTATACGTCTCAGGTTAGAGGCCGTATTTATGAACCGATCTTTACAAAACGTCTTGGGTACCTTTGTTATCGCCGTGGGATGAGAACGGGTGTTTTTAGGTGTGGTCCGAAATTCAACATGGCCACCAGCAGCCATTTTGTACCAAAATTAGTGCAATCAGTCTTTTGTACAGAACTTCTGTATGAAAGTTCTGATTTGAATAAATTTTTGTATGAATGTTTAGTAAAATGGAATACATCACATACAGTACAGGTTTTTTTCTCATGCAGAAATTATGTAAATTAGATGAATTTTGATTTATTTAGTGCTACTTATACACTGTAAGTGCACATGTCAATACGGCTCGGGCTAGAAGCTGTATTTATCAACCGATCTTCACGAAACTTCTTGGGTACCTTTGTTATCTATTTATTTATATTATTTATTTATTGGTGTTTAAGGTCACTTACTTATGCACAATGGCTAATCGTGACCATGACAGTTTTACGGGTGGAGGAAGCCGGAGTACCCAGAGAGAACCACCGAGCAACAACGAGCAGCTGTCAGCTCTCCAACATCGTAACTCTGAACTCTGCACACAGCACAGGCAGGGTTATATTGGTTGAAGACATGCACACCATCGACATGCAGTACGCCTCAAGTACAGAGCGTCATCGTGCCCCCATGTAGGCAATCGGGGTGAAGTGTCTTGCCCAAGGACACAATGCGGTTGCCGCAGGTGGGATTCGAACCGAGGACCTCTCGGCTTGCAGCCTGCACCTCTACCAACTGAGCCACCACGCCCCCACCTTTGTTATCACCTTGGGACGAGAACGAGTGTTTCTGAGTGTGGTCCAAAATTCAAGATGGCTGCCAGTGGCCATTTTGTACGGAAATTAGGTCCAATCAGTTTTTTGTCACAATTTCTATACAGCTCGTATTTATGAACTGATCTTCACGAAACTTCTTGGGTACCTTTGTTTTCACCTTGGGACAGGAATGAGTGTGTTTTGGGGTGCCTTTGTTATCACTGTGCTATGAGAACAAATATTTTGGTGTTCAGTCAAAAGAAGATTTCTTTTCTAGTTTAGCATCTGACTGTCACCCACCTTTACAATACTTTACCTATACATTTGTTACAGGCTATGGTCAGTATTTATGTACAGGCCGTTACAATACTTTATATGTACCTTTGTTATCAGGTCATTACCTAGATGTTTGTCATTGCTGTGTCACATACTATACATGTACATGTCTTGACAAGTTGAGCTACAGTGTCATTGACACTTTCATTTGTACAGAACTTCTATATGGAAGTTCGGATTTGAATAAATTTTTGTATGAATGTTTAGTAACATGCAATACATCACGTATAATACTGGTTTTGTTCTCGTGCAAAAATTATGCAAATTAGGGAAACTTTGATTTTTTCAGTGCTACTACTAATACACAGTAAGTGCACACCTTCCGTGTTTTTCGTTTCCAGACTCTAACTTTCCTTACAGTCAGTCGATTTAGATCACTTTCATCAATTGTGGGTCCAAGTTCGAATATGGGCATTTTCCACGTATATTTAATTAGGTAGCTGAAATTTGATTGGCTGACGTTTCCAGACTCGAACTTTCCTTAAAATCAACCGATTTTCGATGAAATTTCATACATGGATTACTTTTATCAAATCCTAGGTCAAGTTCGAATGTGGGAAATTTTGTACCGAAAATCTGTCTGTCTGCCTGTCCATCTGCCCTGTGCGTCAACGCACCTCAGACTAAAAGCCGTATTTATGAACCGATCTTCATGAAACTTCTTGGGTATCTTTGTTATCATTGTGAGACCAGAATATGTGTTTTGGGGTTTGGTCCAAAATTCAAGATGGCCACCAGTGGCCATTTTGTTTCGAAATTGGATGTAATCATTTTTTTATACAGAACTTCTATATGAAAGTTCTGATTTGAATAAATTTTTGTATGAATGTTTAGTAACATGCAATACATCACATATAATACAGGTATTGTTCTCGTGCAAAAATTATGCAAACTAGAGAAACTTTGATTTATTCAGTGCTACTACTAATACACAGTAAGTGCACACCTTCCGTGTTTTTCGTTTCCAGACTCTAACTTTCCTTTTAGTCAGTCGATTTCGATGAAATTTGGGTAGTAGATCACTTTCATCAATTGTGGGTCCAAGTTCGAATATGGGCATTTTCTGTGCATATTTAATTAGGTTGCTTAAATTTGATTGGCTGATGGTTTCCAGACTCTGTTTCCTTACAGTTAACTGATTTCAATGAAATTTCATATATGGATTACTTTTCACATCAGTTTAATGTAATATGTCTTGTCATACAGTCTTAATTTTTAGTGATTCTCACAGTTATACTCCACATCACTTTACTTGCTTTGACAGTGACCTCCGTGAAAATAAATCTGATAACCACTGTCTGAAGCACTGTCTGTTCTGTCTCTTCTAAATAACTTACACTTGCAACTCAACTATATTCCATTGAATGCATTAATTCCCCTTGAAACTGCTGCCCAGTGGGAGACATGAATTCACTGAATTTGCTTGTTTTCATTATTATTTTTTTCATTTTTTGTCTCAAAAACATAGGTTATGACTCCTCTTTGGAACGAGCTCATTGAGCTCGTTCCAAAGAAGGGTCATAACCTATGTTTTTGAGACAAAAAATGAAAAAAATTGGATATTCAAGAATTTTGTTTGCAAGTGTCGTCTGCTTTTCTTGTAAGGTAAAGGGTTAAAGCCAGTGATTTTGTCAATGAGGTAGTAGAAACAGTGTTTGGACAAACTTTACTTGGTTTCTCCTTCATCAACAGCAAGTATCAGTCACTGGTGATGAGGTTTTGCTTTTTCTTCAATAAACAAAAATTCTCAGTTTTACAAATTCAACATTTAATTAGATAAATACTGTATACCTTCGGCCTGCTAAGCCCAGTGGATTAATGGTAATTAGTTAATTTATCTCATTATCTGAGTGTGACACCAGATGTACCCACAGCTTGACCATTATTTGAATCGGTGTTATTGATATACAAAGTTCACATGGGGCCTTGTATTCAAGGAACAGCCTTGATTTTGACTAAGGGTCATTCAAGCCTTGGAAGCCAGAGATCAAAGGGAGCATGGTGGCTTAGTATTTACGGCATTGGACTTCAAACTGAAAAGTCCACGGTTCGATCTCCACCAGGGGTAACTGTGTTGTGTCCTTGGACAAGGCACTTAATCACAATTGAGTATGCGTGGGCAGGCACAGTAGCACTGTGTACTAAGGCATACTGCATGTCTATGGTGTACTTTGTACTTGTCTTCAACCAATGCTAACCCTGCTTGTGTGGAATAAGTGCCTTGGGGAGTCTGACAGTTGCTTGCTGCTGCTCAGTGGTTCTCTCTGGGTACTCAGGCTTCCTCCACCCATAAAACTGTCCAACACCGGGTAACCCCGGCTGCCAAAAGTATTGTTAAGCTGCAGTAAATAAATAATACTCCAGTTCATGAATGCATAGTTCTAACTAGAACCCTCCCATCATTATCCCCTCCTCTCACTTCCCTTGTAGGGAAGTGGGAGGTTGGGGTAATAACTGGACGTCCTAGTTCAGACTGGTAAAGGCAGGGCCTTGAATTTGGCTATTGTAGGGCCTTGAAAAATGTTGAAATATATCGAGAAATAGCCTTGAATTTTACAAGTCCTTGCCTGCCGGAATCCTGTCTTTAAATGGGATTAAAATCCTTCAAACTAATTGTAACGTCTGGCTTTGCTTCCACTATAACAAACATTGATTTGAATTGTCGCAACAAATTTTGTATTGACATGTGGAGAATTTTTTTTTCAGTGCCCAGTAGAAAACTCAGAATCACTGAAGGCACAGTAGACCTTAAATCTGTAAATCCTGTCTAAAACATTATGAAACGGCCTCAGGAGGAATCGTAAACACAAGCTAGATTTGGGGGCAAGAACGGAACCAGATACCCTAGAGATAATTGTTCAGTTTCTTCGGATCAAACAGGGAAACCCCCATCCCATCCTGCCATCAACATTTTGGTGGCACCAAAACACTTTGTTATGGCACTATGATATCCATAATGGCTAAAAAATTGGCACCAGAAAATTTCGGGCCAGCTTGACCATTGTTTATAAGGATGATTTTACAAGCTTGCTCAAATCTATTCCTCAGACCTCTTAAGGAGAAAATATTAAAATAAATCTTCTTGCCTACCCCCCCCCCCCCCCCCCCCCCCCCCCAAATACTGATCCAAATACTTTAATGTTTGATATGCAATATCTCTTTGAAGATCTTTACAAGTTTGTTAAAATTGAGCCCCCTGTGTCAAATTTTGGGGTGTCATCGGGCCTATAACAAAAGTAATTGAGAAAACCTTAACAAATTTATTTCTCTCAAATGAGTGCTCCTGATGCTTTCATGTTTCATATATAACAACTGAACAAGGATGATCTTCAACTTTGTTCAAATCATGTCCCTGATGACAGGCATTTAATACTGTGGGTAATGGGGAAAACAATATAAAAATCTCTTAAAATCATTGATTCAAATGCTTCCATGTTTGATATACATGAATAACATCATTATAAAGGCTGTATACTAGTTTGTTCAAATCAAGTGCCTAAGTTCTTATTTATGGGTTTTCATGGGGACCTTTAGATCATAAATATAATTATTAATACTGTTAGTAATGGAAAAAATGTTAAAAATCCTGAACTACTGATTCAAATGCTTTTATGTTTTCTCACACACACTTCTGGTCTAATAATTTCATCTTTGTCTTATCACATCTTAACAATGATCATTCTCACATTTGTGGAAATCAAGCCACTTGGGACAATTTTGAGTGGGCTAGCCCCCATCTCAACCACCCCTATCCACTCTAACCACTTCTTACCCCACCCTACCCCAACCCAAATCACTGTTCTTAACGTGGTTGGTTATGGGGGAGTCCTCGAGAAAATTTTCTCCCAAATCCTTTGATGTCTTATATCTGTAGTATTTTGTTAGGTAAACACTTAAGGGCTCTTTGAGCCTCTTATTTATGAATACTAAGAAAAGCCAGTTTGTTAATAGTAACAGCCAAAATGTGTTTGTGGATATCAGGAAGAGAGATGCTCTCGTCTTTCTTCCCTTGATAAGCAAGACCATGATATTGATTTTCAAATAGAAGAATAAGATGGAAATATTTTTGTGATTATCCCAGAACATCTTGACAGGTTATGTGTGCTGATGGAAAGAGCACCGTCTTTCTTTTCTAGAAGTGTATATTACATGGAAGTGATTCATGAGCTCCCAGAATGTTAGGAATTCTGATGCTTAACTCTGCATGCAGCTGCCAGATATTCCCGTCAAGTCAGCAGTACTCTCACCTCTAAAACAGATATCATTTCTGTTCAACAAAATTACATCCCTTCAGTGGAACAAGGTGTGATCTGCAATGCTGCAGCATTGCAGATGACATCTTGTTTCACTCGAAGGGTGATTCATAACTTGGATCGATCATTTCATGAATGATTCCAGGATGAATTTTTCATCAAATCCAGTTACGACTTCTTTGCATCATCCATGACTAGATTTTATAAAAAAAGTTGAAAATCAATCAAATATTGAGCAGATTGAAGGGTTAAAAATTTTTCCTGGTACCAGCAGAGTGAACATTTAATTTCAGAAAATTTTGCACAGTGAATATGGATACATATTTGGACTGAAGCCGTAGCAAGAATCGATCATGAAAGATTCTCCTGTCAATATGACAATTGTGTTATCTTTTCAGTATTGATGCAGCTACACACCGGAATAACCATATCAGCATTACTTCTTAGAATCACCCTAATTTTACTTCTCCTTTGTCTATTGGTTCACTGCAAATTCAATCATCTTTTTTGTTGATTGCTTTTTTTATCCCTTCAGGTTGTATGAGGTCACCTCTTTTCAAATCCCACTGTTAGCAGGATCACATCACCTGCTTGCACGTCATGATATTCCTGACCTGATTTCATTTCTTGAAATGGAAAAGACTGAAATAATTTTATTTGCATGCCTTCAAGAATAATCTCATTGTAATGAAGTCTTTTAACCCGAACTATTAGGTGTTAACAGAGAATAAAATCTCGAATTTTGAGAAAAACTATTTATTGTTCATCTGGATATAATAAAGAAGACCTATTACAGTACAGCCATCATGGATGGGTCAAAATCTATGGGTGGGCATTTTTCCATGCATATAATTCAAAGATGATCCACTATGACACATAGCAAAATTTACACCAATGAAGCACCGGAGTAATCCGGGTGCTTCATTGGTGGAAATTTTGCTAGGTGTAATAGCAGATCAACTCTGAATTATATGCATGGAAAAAAATGACAACCCCTGGATTTTGATTCGTCCGCGATGGCCCTACTGTATGACTGTTCACAGATTTCAAAAGCATCTGCGACAAGCACGTGGGGCATCAGCTGTCTTAGGGAGTTTGAGCATTGAAGAGAGAGGTCTTCCCACAGGAACATTTTAAAACAATGCCATCAGATGAGGTCAAAAGACACAACTTTTTTTTCGAACTGTTTGTAGTTCCAGACGAACAACTTTTCGGTTATCTGTTTTTTCATTTAGATAACCACCAGAGGAACGATAAAGTCGTTCCTCTCAAATTAGTTAAGTTAATTTAACCTTAGGTCACACCAGGCTGGGGTTTTTTTTAGCTCAACTTGACAAAGTCAAGATGAGCTATCGCCATCACTTCTCGTCCATCGGCGTACGTATGGTCAGGCGTACATACGTATGTCCACAATTCCTTTGGCTCACTGCACAGGTCACATTTATGATCAGATCGGTTTGAAACTTGGTGTGCTTGTTTGGGGTGACTTCTAGATGGGAACTATCGATTTTCTTCCATTTCCATCAAAAAATGTTGCTGCTGGCAACGTTCTTTAAACTTAGTTTAGTCAGACCTCAATACTTCCCTTTAGCACACCCTACAAGTCACATTTATGCTCAGATTGATTTGATGGTATGCTTGTTAAGGGTGACCTCTAGATGGGAGCTATTGATTTTCTTACTTGTCCGTCACAAAATGTTGCTGTTGGCAATGACCTTTGATGAACTTAGTGCAGTTATGCATCAATATTTCCCTTTGACACACCCTGCAGGGCACATTTATGATTGTATCGCTTGGAAACTTGGTGTGCTTGTGTGGGGTGACATCTATATGGGAACTATCGATTTTCTTCCATTTTGTTGAAAAATGTTGCCGCTGAGCTTTGAACTTAGTTTAGTCAGACCTCAATATTTCCCTTTGACACACCCTTCAGGGCACACTTATGATTGGATCACTTTGAAACTTGGTATGTGTGTTCGGGGTGACCTCTAAATGTGACCTATTGATTTTTAGCTCAACTTTGACGAAGTCAAATTTGAGCTATTGTCATGGCCCGTCGTCCGTCCGTCCATCCGTCTGTCTGTCCGTAGTCAACAATTGGCTATGGCTCGGGCTAGAGGTCGTATTTATGAACCGATCTTTACGAAACTTCTTGGGTACCTTTGTTATGACCATGGGACGAGAACGAGCATTTTTGGGTGCGGTCCGAAATTCAAGATGGCTGCCAGCCGCCATTTTGTACCGATGATGCAGAAATTTGTTTTTTGTACAGAACTTCCATATGAAAGCTCTGATTTGAATAATTTTTTGTATGAATGTTTAGTACCATGGGGTACATCACATATAATACAGGTTTTTTTCTCGTGCGTAAATTGTGCAAATTAGACTAATTTTGATGTTTTTTGGTGTTAATTTCAGCACTGTAAGTGCAAATGCCAATACGGCTCGGGCTAGAGGCCGTATTTATGAACCGATCTTTACGAAACTTCTTGGGTACCTTTGGTATCACCATGGGACGAGAACGAGTGTTTTTGGGTGCGGTCCGAAATTCAAGATGGCCGATGGCAGCCATTTTGTACAAAATTAGGTGCAATCAGATTTTTGCACAGAACTTCCATATGAAAGTGCTGACTTGAATAATTTTTTGTGTGAATGTTTAGTACCATGGGATACATCACATATAATACAGGTTTTTTTCTCGTGCAGAAATTATGCAAATTAGATGAACTTTGATTTTTTCAGTGCTACTTACACACAGTAAGTGCACATGTCAATACGGCTCAGGCTAGAGGCTGTATTTATTAACCGATCTTCACGAAACTTCTTGGGTACCTCTGTTATCACCTTGGGAAGAGAATGAGATTTCTGAGTGCAGTCCAAAATTCAAGATGGCTGCCAGTGGCCATTTTGTACCGAAATTAGGTCTAATCAGTTTTTTGTACACAATTTCTATACGGCTCAGGCTAGAGGCCGTATTTATGAACCGATCTTTACGAAACGTCTTGGGTACCTTCGTTATCACCGTGGGATGAGAACGCGTGTTTTTGGGTGTGGTCCAAAATTCAAGATGGCCACCAGCAACCATTGTGTACCAAAATTAGTGCAATCAGTCTTTTGTACAGAACTTCTGTATGAAAGTTCTGATTTGAATAAATTTTTATATGAATGTTTAGTAAAAGGGAATACATCACATATAGTACGGGTTTTTTTCTCGTACAGAAATTATGCAAATTAGATGAATTTTGATTTATTTAGTGCTACTTATACGCTGGAAGTGCACATGTCAATAAGGCTCGTGCTAGAGGCTGTATTTATGAACCGATCTTCACAAAACTTCTTGGGTACCTTTGTTATCACCTTGGGACGAGAACGAGTGTTTCTGAGTGCGGTCCAAAATTCAAGATGGCTGCCAGTGGCCATTTTGTACCGAAATTAAGTCCAATCAGTTTTTTGTCACAACTTCTATAAAGCTCGTATTTATGAACTGATCTTCATGAAACTTCTTGGGTACCTTTGTTTTCACCTTGGGACAGGATGTTTGTCATTGCTGTGTCACATACTATACATGTACATGTCTTGACAAGTTGAGCTACAGTGTCATTGACACTTTCATTTTTTTGGAGGGGGTGGGGGGTATTTTTTTTTTCCACACATTTTGTCCATACGATTCAGAAGCCATTTTCGGACCGATTTTCACCAAATCTTGCACACACATAGAGGCGCACAAAATCTAAAAATGTACCAAAGCGGAATTTTCGATTTAACCCTTATTTCATCAGAATTGGCAGAAAAATGCCAAAATTGGGGTTTATAGGCACTTTCTCGAAGTTTACACGTCTTGTAGATTTTTTTTAAACATTCATCATTATTAGACCTGTCTGACACGACCTTTGATACACACGACATATCAGGCAATGCATATGGTACCTGCCAAACATCGAAATTTTGATGAAATGGACCAGTTTCAGGCACCCACAGCACCCAAATGATACACGAGAGATAAACATAACTTCCTTTATTGGAAGTGGAATTCACCGAGGATCATTTTTGTAGGTAATAAGGGTGTTCAAAAAATCAAGCGTTATCCCGTTTTGGGCTGGTTAAACAGCAATACCCCCAAAAAGCTAAAAAATTCATGTTTTCAGTGGATTTCTGTAAATGAGTCTTGTAGATTTTCAAGAAAAATTTGTCACTCCCAGGACGTGGTGTGACAATAGAAGTTGCATGGACAAAATACTGCGGTGAGCATTTGTTCACCCTCCACAGGCTGTTAAAAATCAAAATTGTGAAAAAATGGGCTGTTTTTGGATGCCAACAGCACCCAATGGGTACGCCACAAAGAAAAGTGTCTTCTTTTATCGAGCGCACAATCTATACAGAAACATTTTTAGCTCAACTTTGGCGAAGCCAAATTTGAGCTTTTGTCATGGCCCATCGTCCGTCTGGCCGTCTGTCCGTACGTCAACAATTGGATACGGCTCGGGCTAGAGGCTGTAGTTATGAACCGATCTTTACGAAACTTCTTGGGTACCTTTGTTATGACCATGGGATGAGAACGAGTGTTTTTGTGTGCGGTCCGAAATTCAAGATGGCTGCCAGCTGCCATTTTGTACCGACGATGCAGTAAGCTGTTTTTTGTACAGAACTTATGGATGAAAGCTCTAATTTGAATAATTTTTTGTATGAATGTTTAGTTCCATGGGATACATCACATATAATACGGGTTTTTTTCTCGTGCGTAAATTATGCAAATTAGACTAATTTTGATGTTTTTTGGTGTTACTTTCAGCACTGTAAGTGCAAATGCCAATACGGCTCGGGCTAGAGGCCGTATTTATGAACCAATCTTTACAAAACTTCTTGGGTACCTTTGGTATCACCGTGGGACGAGAACGAGTGTTTTTGGGGGTCCGATCCAAAATTCAAGATTGCCGA
This sequence comes from Pictodentalium vernedei, assembly GCA_031216915.1. Lineage (NCBI taxonomy): Eukaryota > Metazoa > Mollusca > Scaphopoda > Dentaliida > Dentaliidae > Pictodentalium > Pictodentalium vernedei. The sequence goes on along the minus strand of CM062297.1, from coordinate 482,819,342 downwards.
TGGCAGCCATTTTGTACAAAATTAGGTGCAATCAGATTTTTGCACAGAACTTCCATATGAAAGCGCTGATTTGAAAAAAATTTTGTGTGAATGTTTAGTACCATGGGATACATCACATATAATACGGGTTTTTTTCTCGTGCAGAAATTTTGCAAATTAGATGAACTTTGATTTTTTCAGTGCGACTTACACACAGTAAGTACACATGTCAATACGGCTCAGACTAGAGTCTGTATTTATGAACTGATCTTCACGAAATGTCTTGGGTACCTTTGTTATCACCTTGGGATGAGAACGAGTGTTTCTGGGTGCGGTCTAAAATTCAAGATGGCTGCCAGTAGCCATTTTGTACCGAAATTAGGTCTAATCAGTTTTTTGTACACAACTTCTATACAGCTCAGACTAGAGGCCATATTTATGAACCAATCTTTACGAAAATTCTTGGGTACCTTTGTTATCACCGTGGGATGAAAGCGAGTGTTTTTGGGTGTGGTCCGAAATTCAAGATGGCCACCAGCAGCCATTTTGTACCAAAATTAGTGCAATCAGTCTTTTGTACAGAACTTCTGTATGAAACTTCTGATTTGAATAAATTTTTGTATGAATGTTTAGTAACATGGAATACATCACATATTGTAAGGGTTTTTTTTTCGTGCAGAAATTATGCAAATTACATGAACTTTGATTTATTCAGTGCTACTTACACAATATAAGCACACATGTCAATACGGCTCAGGGTAGAGGCTGTATTTATGAACCGATCTTCACAAAACTTCTTGGGTACCTTTGTTATCACCTTGGGACGAGAATGAGTGTTTCTGGGTACGGTCCAAAATTCAAGATGGCTGCCAGTGGCCATTTTGTACTGAAATTAGGTCCAATCAGTTTTTTGTCACAAGTTCTATACAGCTCATATTTATGAACTGATCTTCACAAAACTTCTTGGGTACCTTTGTTTTCACCTTGGGACAGGAACGAGTGTGTTTTGGGGTGCCTTTGTTATCACTGTGCTATGAGAACAAATATTTTGGGGTTCAGTCAGACCTACTCTGGGGCTCAAAAGATTTCTTTTCTAGTTTAGCATCTGACTGTCACCCACCTTTACAATACTTTACCTATACATTTGTTACAGGCAACGGTCAGTATTTATGTACAGAACGTTACAATACTTTATATGTACCTATGTTATCAGGTCATTACCTAGATGTTTGTCATTGCTTTGTCACATACTATACATGTACATGTCTTTGTCTTGACAAGTTGAGCTACAGTGTCATTGACACTTTCATTGTAAGTAGTAAGGGTATTCAAAAGTCGAAGTCTTAACCCATTTTGGGCAGGCTAAAGAGAGAGACCCCTTAAAATCTTAAAATTCCCATTTTCTGTGGATTTCTATAAAAAACATGAAGTAGGTTTTCAAGAAAAATTGACTACTCGCAGGTCTTTGCGAGACATTACAAGTTGCATGGACACAATATTCCGGTGAGCGTTTATTAACCCTCTACAGGGTGCCAAGCATTGTAATTTTAAGAAAATGGGCTGTTTTGGGGCATCTGCAGCACCCACTGTGTACCTGAGAGATAAACATAATCTCCTTTGTTGGAAGTGGAATTCACCGAGGACCATTTTTGTAAGTAATAAGGTTATTCAGAAATCAAAGTGTTATCCTGTTTTGGACTCGTTTAAGAGTGATTCCCTCAAATGCTTATTTAATCATGTTTTACGTGGATTTCTCTAAAAATGTCGAGAAGATTTTCAAGAAAAAACTGGTCCTTCGCAGGTCTTAGTGTGACATTACAAACTGCAAGGACAAAATATTCTGATAAGCTTTTGATAAAATAGGCTGTTTTCAGCCCCCCCCCCCCCCCCCCCACAGCACCCAACCTGTAGCTGGGAAATAAACATAACTTCCTTTATTGGAAGTGGAATTCACCAATGATAATTTTTGTAAGTAATAAGGGTACTCAAAAAACCAAGCCTTAACCCATTTTGAGCTGGTTAAACAGCGATGCCCATCAAGGGCTTAAAAATTATGTTTTCCTTGGATTTCTTTAAAAAACATCTTATAGATTTCAAGAAAAAATGGCCATTCACAGGTCTTAGTGTGCCATAACAAGTTGCATGGACAAAATATTCCGATGAGCATTTGTTAACTCTCCACGAGCTGCTAAATATCAAAATTTTGATAAAATGGGCCGTTTTCAGACAACAGCAGCATCCAGTGGATATGTAACAGAGAAACATAACTTCTTTTATCAGACGCAGAATTTATAGGGAAATATTTGTATATGGTAAGGATATTCAAAAATCCAAGTCTTAACCCATTTTGGGTTAATTAAAGAGAGATACCCCTCAAAAACTTAAAATTCCCATTTTCTGTAGATTTCTCCAAACACTTCTTGCAGACTTTGAAGAGAAAATGACCATTAGCAGATCTCTGTCTGATCCTACATTTTGCATAGACAAAATATTCTGTTAAGCATTTGCTAACCCTCCATGGGCTGCTAAACATCAACATTTTGATAAAATGTACTGTTTTCAGGCACCAACAGCACCCAATGGATATGTAAAAGCTAAACAAAACTTCTTTTACTGCGCGTAGAATTCACGGAGGATCATTTTTAGCTCAACTTTGATGAAGTCAAATTTGAGCTATTGTCATGGCCCGTCGTCCTTCCGTCTGTCCGTCCGTCCGCCCGTCCGTCCGTCCGTCCGTCCGTCCGTCCGTCCGTCCGTCCGTCTGTCCGTACGTCAACAATTGGCTATGGCTCGGGCTAGAGGTCGTATTTATGAACCGATCTTTACGAAACTTCTTGGGTACCTTTGTTATGACCGTGGGACGAGAACGAGTGTTTTTGGGTGCGGTCCGAAATTCAAGATGGGTGCCAGCCGCCATTTTGTACCGATGATGCTGAAATCTGTTTTTTGTACAGAACTTCCATATGAAAGCTCTGATTTGAATAATTTTTTGTATGAATGTTTAGTACCATGGGGTACATCACATATAATACAGGTTTTTTTCTCGTGCGTGAATTGTGCAAATTAGACTAATTTTGATGTTTTTTGGTGTTAATTTCAGCACTGTAAGTGCAAATGCCAATACGGCTTGGGCTAGAGGCCATATTTATGAACCGATCTTTACGAAACTTCTTGGGTACCTTTGGTATCACCGTGGGACGAGAACGAGTGTTTTTGGGTCCAGTCCGAAATTCAAGATGGCCGATGGCAGCCATTTTGTACAAAATTAGGTGCAATCAGATTTTTGCACAGAACTTCCATATGAAAGCGCTGATTTGAATAATTTTTTGTGTGAATGTTTAGTACCATGGGATACATCACATATAATACGGGTTTTTTTCTCGTGCAGAAATTATGCAAATTAGATGAACTTTGATATTTCAGTGCGACTTACACACATTAAGTACACATATCAATACGGCTCAGACTTGAGTCTGTATTTATGAACTGATCTTTACGAAATGTCTTGGGTACCTTTGTTATCACCTTGGGACGAGAACGAGTGTTTCTGGGTGCGGTCTAAAATTCAAGATGGCTGCCAGTGGCCATTTTGTACCGAAATTAGGTCTAATCAGTTTTTTGCACACAACTTCTATACAGCTCAGACTAGAGGCCATATTTATGAACCAGTCTTTACGAACCTTGTTGAGTACCTTTGTTATCACCGTGGGATGAGAGCGAGTGTTTTGGGGTGTGGTCCGAAATTCAAGATGGCCACCAGCAGCCATTTTGTACCAAAATTAGTGCAATCAGACTTTTGTACAGAACTTCTGTATGAAAGTTCTGATTTGAATAAATTTTTGTATGAATGTTTAGTAACATGGAATACATCACATATTCTAAGGGGTTTTTTTTCGTGCAGAAATTATGCAAATTAGATGAACTTTCACTTATTCAGTGCTACTTGCACAATGTGAGCACACATGTCAATACGGCTCAGGGTAGAGGCTGTATTTATGAACCGATCTTCACAAAACTTCTTTGGGTACCTTTGTTATCACCTTGGGAGGAGAATGAGTGTTTCTGGGTACGGTCCAAAATTCAAGATGCCTGCCAGTGGCCATTTTGTACCAAAATTAGGTCCAATCAGTTTTTTGTCACAAGTTCTATACAGCTCGTATTTATGAATTGATCTTCACAAAACTTCTTGGGTACCTTTGTTTTCACCTTGGGACAGGAACGAGTGTGTTTTGGGGTGCCTTTGTTATCACTGTGCTATGAGAACAAATATTTTGGGGTTCAGTCAGACCCACTCTGGGACTCAAAGTTTTCTTTTCTAGTTTAGCATCTGACTGTCACCCACCTTTACAATACTTTACCTATACATTTGTTACAGGCAACGGTCAGTATTTATGTACAGACCATTACAATACTTTATATGTACCTTTGTTATCAGGTCATTACCAAGATGTTTGTCATTGCTGTGTCACATACTATACATGTGCATGTCTTTGTCTTGACAAGTTGAGCTACAGTGTCATTGACACTTTCATTGTAAGTAGTAAGGGTATTTAATCAGTAATCACAAAATTATAAATATGTAGTTGTCAATAACAAAATTGAAAGCATGTCGGCCAAACTTGCGTGACGTCAGAACTTGACTCGGATGAAATACTGCGGTGATGTAGTGAAAGGATGAGAGTAAGGAATGCTGATATCGAAGTAGGCTTTAAACTGTCCTTGGAATGGTTCTAAAATCAAGTTTATTTTTGCAGCTTTACTGCATTTTTAAAAGGTTTCCTGTTGTTTCTTTTTGAAATGTTGTTTCCGTCAAGGCTAGGTACCATAGAAAATTTGGGATGCTGGGCAATGGTATACGGACACCTGCCCCATGAACAACTGCCCCCTATTAAAATTAATTAACAGGGACATCTGCCCCCTGCTGTTTTTTTAGCTCATCTTGACAAAGTCAAGCTGAGCTAATCTCATCGCTTCCCGTCCGTCGTCTGTCAACACCATGTTTTGGTCTTCTCCTCCAAAGCCACTGTGCCAATTCAAGTGAAAGTTTGTGTGAGTGATGGTCCCAAAGGGGCATTTCATTTTTGTTCAACTCGGCATGCCCAGCCCCATAGGGAGGGAGTGGGGGAAAATGCTCCAAAATATTTTTAAAATCTTCTCAAGAACCAGTGTGTACAATGACTTGATATTTGCTATGGAGCTTCCATATGAGGTGTAGAATCAAGTTTGTTCAAACGAAGTTCGTGAAGTAATATTTGGCTTTGTAATAGGAGGGGGTAAGATTTTTGGCCCCGCCCAAAATTTCTATTTTCTGAACCGATGGTCCGGTATGAACCAAATTTGGTTTGTGGTAGTATTGGGTCATACGTACTTGACCCATGCAAAAAAAAAAATTCCTGCTTCCCCATGGGAACCCTGGGAGCTAAAAATAGAAATATTTTCAAACTCCCATATTTCCCAAACCCCACGGAACAGAGAGCTTTTATTTGGTATGAAGTATCCTTATGACCAGTAGAATTGAATGGTAAAAAAAAAATTGCCATCGGTTATGTTAGGGTGTTCTGTAATGGGCATCGAAAAAATGCTGAGTCAGCATATTTGCAAAAATTTAAAAAAATCTTTTCTCCAGAACCAATCATCAGAATCTTTTGATATTTGGTATACAGCATTCATAGTGGGGTCAGATAAAAGTTTATTGAAATAAAGCTCATTGGTTCATATTTGGGCTCTCTGCAGGAGCCCGAAGTTTTAACATACAGTAATATGGGGAGTATTCTTTAAAAATCTTCTTCTTCAGAACCACCAGTCAGAATCTTTTAATATTTGGTATACATCATTGTTATGAGGGTCAGATACTAGATTGTTCAAACCAAGTCCCTAGGTTAATATTTGGGCTTCCTACGGAAGCCCAAATTTTATCTTTGTTCAATATGGAGGGTAATTTAAACAAATCTTCTTCTTCAGATCCATCAGTCAGAATGCTTTGATATTTGGTATGCAACATCTCTATGGGGGTCAGATTCAAGTTTGTTCAAATCAGATCCCTAGGTATATATTTGGGCTCACTATGGTAGCCCAAATTTTTACTTAGTGCAATATGAGAAAATTTCTTTAAAAATCTTCATCTTCAGATCCACCAGTCAGAATGCTTTTATATTTGGTATACAACATCTCTAGGGGGGTCAGATTCCAGGTTGTTCTATTCGAGTGCCTAGGTTAATATTTGGGCTCCATATGGGAACATGAAATTTAACTTAGTACAATATGAGGGAATTTCTTCAAAAATCTTCTTCTTCAGATTCACTTGTCAGAATGCTTTCACATTTGGTATACAACATCTCTAGGGGGGTCAGATTCAAGTTTGTTCAAATCGGATCCATAGGTCAATATTTGGGCTTGCTATGGTAGCCCAAATTTGAACTTAGAGCAGTTTGAAGAAATTTCTTTACAATTTCTCTTCTTCAGATCCAACAGTCTGAATGCTTTCATATTCGGTACACAACATCTCTAGGGAAGTCAGATTTAACTGTGTTCAAATCAAGAGCCTGGGTTAATATTTGGGAAATTTTGTATTCAGTACCCTCTAGAGGGACTAAGATTAATCCACATAGGTTATATCAAGGGGCTTCATAGGGGAGCTCTACATTTTACTTATGATCAACTGAAGAAAAGGCATGATGCCCAGATTATTTTTGTCACTCCTGAGGGACTCAAGGATTGACAGTGTAGCCTATGAAGATGGCTTGCTTAATGTAGACTCATTCTTGGACTCTGTTTAAATTGTGTTCTGTACAAGATGAGCGCTTCAGGCCCCGTGGGGCCTCTTGTGTTTACTTAGGACACCTGCCTCCTGCTGTTTTTTTTTGCCTAGGACACCTGCCCCCTGCTGTTTTTTCACCAAGTACACCTGTCCCCATTTGTTTGCTAACGGGCCCCTCCCCCATTGACCTTTATATCTTTAGAAGCACCCAGGCTGATGGGGAAAGGGCGTGTTTGGGAGCATAGCTGGAAAGAGCCCAGAAAATATGGGTTGCCCTGACCTCTGGTGCTCCAAGTGGCCCTGTGAAGCACCTCTAGTTGTCGATATGTTTGATGTTGCGTGAATAAAGTAAAAATAAGTTTTTAGCGAGCCAAAATTCTGGCGGGGATTGATGGGGATGGGTTTTTTTTTTGAGAAGTCTGAAGTGCAATTCATAGGATGGGGAGCAGAGCATAACTGAGAAGTATCGGTGGTCGATATAAGATTTCCAGTGAATCCTCTCCAACATGAACTCAAAGTGTATATTTATTTCTTATCAAGAATAACCGCCCATAAGTTCCACTCTCACTGTGTCCCATTTCATTTGTCAATTCCACAGTGTCCCACTCCAGCGGTCGATTTATCCCAACAAAATTTCCGAGCTTACCACCCCCTCCCTGCCTCTTTCTCCAACCAAACACACATTGAAAGGTACGCCTCACTTCATGTTCCACACTGCACTGCATGATATTATTTATTATATATTTATTTATTTATTGGTGTTTAAGGTCATATACTTATGCACAATGGCTAATCATGACCGTGACAGTTCTATGGGTGGAGGAAGCCGGAGTACCCGGAGAGAACCACCGAGCAACGACGAGCAGCTGCCAGCTCCCCAACATCGTAACTCAGCACTGCAGCACAGGCAGGGTTAGATTGGTTTTGAAGAAATGCATACCATAGATGTGCAGTACGCCTTAGTACACGGCGTCATCGTGTCTCCATCTGGACAATCAGGGTTAAGTGCCTTGCCCAAGGACACAACACGGGAGTCTGAATTGATCACTCAGACGGTCACTCGGCCATCCAATGATTAACTTCGGTGATCTGACGAGAACCGGTTATCGCAATGCCACCACACCCCAACACTGCATGGTAAGAAAGCTGTAAATAACGTTAGCTACAATGGGATCAGTTACTTATAATATCAAATACAGTGTTGACACCATAGCATTTCCCTGACAGTGGGTCCAGGTATATACTAGCCTGTAAAACGGCTACACACTGCCCCTCCTCCACCCCAGAGTGGCGACGTGGCAGTATATAGCCATCTTACAGACGCTATGTTGTGCCTAAGGAACCTTACAAAAAAAAAGGGGGGAGTTTCCCAACATGGGAAGGGGGGCAGGTATATTTACTACTCTGTAAGGCGGTTATCAAATGCAGTGGTGGCGCCAACATTTTCCCAGCAGTGGGGCTAGGTATATACTAGTTTGTAAGACAGTTATGCTGCCCCTCCTCCACCATCCCAGGGTATATTTTATCTACATAGATGTACGAACAACACTTCCTATTTTTATATGTAATTATTGTTGTCTATAACTTCATGTTTCTCCTTGTTGTCAATAACTTCATGTTTCTTGTTGTATGTATGGATATCTTCATTGTAATAAATAAAACAAATCCTACTGGGAAAAAACAGTTGGAGAGAAGAGTAGTTCTGCTATTAATAGACATGGTGAACTGTAGAAGGTGTGAAAAGTTGACATAATCATGCATAACAACTGTGGTCTAATAGGAGATAATTGATACAGGGACTATACATGACATGCTTAAGAACTTAAAGTTAACATTTTCTGTGGATATTTTCAAGTAGTTCTTACAGATTTTCAAGAACAAATAAACTCTGGAGAAGAATTATTCTCGCAAGCCTTCATTAACCCTCCACTAGTGTTAAAATGATTAGTCGACTAGTCAACGTCGACTAGGGTTCTGCCGATAATCGATTAGCAATTTCCTAGTCGACTAGTCACCGTTTTCCACAGATACGTTTACGTTGATGGTAAAAAATCATGGAATCTTGTCTGGAAAAGCCATGATTCTCAGGAATCATAAAGTCTAGTCTCAGGATTGTTTTTGAACTTGGTGTACTCATTGGGCGGGACCTCCAGATAAGAGCTATTGATTATCATTCATTTCTGTGAAAAAACGTTGCCGTTTACATTAACCTCTGAACTTACTGCATTTGTGTATCAACATTCTTCCTTTAGCCAACCTTACAGTTTGCATTTAAAAATGCATGGATTACTGTGACGTTGTGCACACACACAATGCTGTTATGTTTAAATTTCACCAAATAACGGTGGTACTAATGATCTTCAATTTTGCCATTTCACTTATAACTTACCAAGTTTAAGTTTGTCAAGTTGAGCTACAGTGTCATTGACACTTTCATTTAAAAATAAAGGGTGGCAAAAATCTCTCTTGGGAGCTACTCAATGTGACCAAATTGCTCTCCTGAATTATTTTTCATGGTTTTGCTTTACAACATCCTTGAATTGCTTTGTAAATGGTGGGAGTTCGGGTAAGGCAATGCCAATAAACTACTGTTAAATGTGTGTTCATTTTTAGCTCACCTTGACATCAAGCTGAGCAAATCTAATCGCTCTCCATCTGTCTGTCTGTCCATCGTCTGTCAACACCATGTTTTGGTCTTCTCCAAAACCACTGGGCCAATTCAAGTGAAAGTTTGTGTGTGTGATGGTCCCAAAGGGGCATTGCATTTCTGTTCATCTCAACATGCCCAGCCCCATAGGGAGGGGGTGAGGGAAAATGCTCCAAAATACTTTTAAAATCTTCTTCTCATGAACCAGTGGGAACAATGACTTGATATTTGTTATGGAGCTTCCTTTTGAGGTGTAGAATCAAGTTTGTTCAAATGAAGTTCGTGAAGGAATATTTGGCTTTGTAATGGGAGGGGTAAGATTTTTGGCCTTGCCCAAAATTTCTATTTTCTGAACCGATGATCCAAATTGAATGAAATTTGGTTTGTGGTATTATTGGGTCATAAGTACTTGACTCGTGCAAAAAAATTAAAAAATCCCGCATCCCTATGGGAACCCCAGGAGCTAAAAATGGAAATATTTTCAAACACCCATATTTCCCAAACAACACAGAACAGAGAACTGTTATTTGGTATGAAGCATCCTTAGGACCAGTAGAACTGAATGGTAAAAAAAAAGTTGCCATTGGTTATGTTAGGTTCTGTAGAGGGCATCGAAAAAATGCTGAGTCAGCATATTTGCAAAAATTTTGAAACTTTTCTCCAGAACCAATGGTCAGAATCTTTTGATAGTTGGTATACAGCATCCATAGGGAGGGGGGGGGGGGGGGGGGGGGGGGGGGGTCATGTCAGATACAAGTTTGTTAAAATGAAGCCCAATGGTTCATATTTAATGTTTGGTATGCATCATTGTTTTGAGGGTCAGATTCAAGATTGTTCAAACCACGTCCCTAGGTTTAATATTTTGGCTTCCAATGGAAGCCCAAATTTTAACTTTGTTCAATATGGGGGATAATTTTTAAAAATCTTTTTCAGATCCACCAGTCAGAATGCTTTCATATTTGGTATACAACAACTCTAGGAGGGTCAAATTCAAGTTTGTTCAAATCAGGTCCCTAGGTATTTATTTGGGCTCGCTATGGTAGCCCAGATTTTAACTTAGTGCAATATGAGGAAATTTCTTTAAAAATCTTCTTCAGATCCACCAGTCGGAATGCTTTCATATTTGGTATACAACATCTCTAGTGGGGTCAGATTCAAGTTTGTTCAATTCGAGTGCCTGGGTTACTATTTGGGCTCCATATGGGAACCTGAAATTTAACTTAGTACAATATGAGGGAATTTCTTCAAAAATCTTCAGATTCACCTGTCAGAATCCTTTCATATTTGGTTTACAACATCTCTAGGGGAGTCTGATTCATGTTTGTTCAAATTGGTTCCCTGGGTTAATATTTGGGCTCCCTATGGTAGCCCGATTTTTAACTTAGTGCAATATGAGGAAATTTCTTTAAAAATCTTCTTCAGATCCACCTGTCAGAATGCTTTCATATTTGGTAAACAACATCTCTAGGGAGGTCAGATTCAACTTTGTTCAAATCGAGTGTCTGTGTTAATATTTGGGCACCATCCGGGAGCAGGATTTGGCCATGTAGCTGAAGAATTAGAAATTTTGTATTCAGTACCCTCTAGAGGTGTGTAACTAAGATTAATCCACATAGGTTGTATCAAGGGGCTTCATAGGGAAGCTCCACATTTTACATTATGATCAACTGAAGAAAAGGCATGATGCACTATTTTATCACTCCTAAGGGCCTCAAGGATTGACAATGTATCCTATGGAGATGGATTGCTTAATGTAGACTCTTTCTTGGACTCTGTTTACATCGTGTTCTGCTCAATGTGAGCACTTCAGGCCCTATGGTGCTTCTTGTTTCCAAACACCTCTACCCCTGTTTGGGCCAATTTTGCCAGAAGTTTTGCCTGGATTCTTGCTCAATCGGCCCATGCAGGAGTAGAGGGGTTTGTGGAAATTCAAACCTTGTGAGAACAGATACTGCTGTATGCAAAACTGAAATAGTATTGTTATAGATATCATAACACTTAATAACATGATTTTGGAAGGCACTGCAGTTTTTTGATGGCCCAACAGGGAATGATTTAACAGCCTGACTCATCCCGGAGTGAGTAGACATAGCAAATTTACTTATATGAGGGTTCAAGATGAAATGAAGGCTTAATGCCACTTCCATTTTACCCTTCCTGAAGGGAGGACCCGTAGAAGTGTCTGAAATACTGCCTATGTCAAAAGTGGCTGATGCATCAGATTTCCATCGCAGCTAAACTCAGTGGTGTGAATTCTTTTTTCCTCATCACTCAGTAGTTGGGCAGTATACTATTGCCTGCTAGTTCTTGGCTTAAGATGCTGGCTTTATTTCAATTTTTGGACTCTTTTAAGAATTTTTTTTTAGAGTTAAACCAATGGCCCCACAAAATTGAATTCTAGTGTGCTGAATGATGCCCACTGGAGTTCTGTGAACTTGCACAGGCCTTAAAATTCCACAAAAATTCCATTGGTGACGGCTGTCCCCAAATTACAAGAATGATTTCAAAATAGATTGTGTAAAAAATGGTGTGGTTTGTTTTTGTATGCATTTTTATCCAATTTCATAAACAGTGATTTAACCATAAAAGGCCGAGATTTTGATACATTTTTGCTTCCCATTGCCACAATACATTGTACATCCTCTGACTTCTCAGCAGTTGTTTCTAGGCAAGTCTTGGCACTTAAAATTAGAACACATAGACCAAGATAAACACATGTAAAGCCCAAATACCCCAAGAAACCAACATTATTAAATAGGGCTGAAACGGTTGGCTCATTTTCATAACCGACTGACCGAAAGCTATAACCAGATAACATCCGGTTATCTGTAGCCATTATTTCACCGAATATGGGATCAAAACTATAAGAATTGGAAAGCAGTATTCTCAAACTATTCCGTAGTGTGTATACAAACGAACGTTGTTGAGTACTCAACAACGTTCGTTTGTATGCATACTACGGAATAGTTTCTGCTATTACTCAGTAGTCAGGAAAACTGCCAATCATTAACAAAGTCTTGAACGCCAAAGGCGATTGTTTCTCAATATATACAATGTGGCTTCGAGGTGTAATCTGTCACAAAGGAAAAGCGGCAGATTTACTATGTTTTAAACGTGGAATGACGATCACTATCGATATTTTGGATAACCGTTTGACGTTTTTTCTAATCGGTTAGGTAGCTAACTGGTTTCAAACCGATCATCCGGTTAACCATTTCGGTACTATTATTAAAAACAGGCAGGTCAGAGGGCAGTATTTCGCAGTTGGATCTCTAAAAGACCTAATTTATCATACAAGTCTGTTAAAGATTCTAGCATTTCTTAAAGTAATCTACCTTTTTAACAAATTTTAAAATTGTTTTTATTATACCCCCCGCAAACAAAGTTTGGTTAGGTATATAGGAATCACCCCTTCCGTTTCTCCGTCTGTCCATCTGTCCATCCTCCTAACATCTGTGCAACTCCTCCTAAACCGTTTGAAGAATTTTCATGAAACTTTACGCAATGGAAAAACTCCATATGAAGATGTGCATAAAGCAATATAATTCCGTTCTGACATTTCCAAGGGGAGATAATCTAACTTACACATTTCAATTGCTACATCATATGGTTGTATCCTCGTAAGCGCAACAACTGAGGTGCGGGGCCTATCACTTTGTGAGCTTGCTCACAATACCTCTAGTTCTTTTAAACTAGACTCAAGTTTCAAATCATCAGATTCATTTATAAGGATTACACTGTATTAGCATCATCTCTTGTTACTACTCAAACTACTCCTGTCTTACACATTTTACTTTCCACTGCTTCTTGCCAAGATATAGACTCAGCTGCAGATGTGGCATTAAGCACAAATAAATAAATAAAGGTAGCTTGGCTTGTTCAACGATGTCTATGTAGGCATAAACTGTCACTGGTGTTGCTTGTTTGGGAATATCTGTGTTGGATCAGCCATCAAATTTGGCCATGGCAATCATGGTAAAAGCCCTGCAGGTTGCAGGTGTTATTTGTAACTCAGCCAGCAACCTTTTTTGCAGCTCTGCAATCTTTTCCTGACCGAAGTTACAAAATAAATGGCTGACTATGACACAGAGATTTCGTAGCTGGTAGTTGCTTTTATCCATTTAGATCATATGAGGTCACCTCTTTTCAAAGCCCGTTCATGGCACTATCACATCAACTTCAGGCATGTCGTGATATTCCTGACCTGATTTCATTTCTTGAAATGGGAAAGACTGAAGTAGTTTTGTTGTGTGGCTAAAGAATAATTTGTCAATGTAACAAGGACTTTTAACCCCCACCATTATGGTGCTGAGTTGATTTAATATAGGTCACACTTGGCCTGTGAAATCTTTTCCTCTGCGGTCAGTAGTTGGACAGAGTTAAACAGATATGCTAACAAAATTGATAACTTGACAGATCATTATATGGAATTGGTTTACTGAATAATGTCAACTGGAGTTCTGTGAACTTCCAGCAATAGCACTATATTGACAGACCCAAAATTAGACCCCCAAGACGAAGATATCCACATAGAGAGTGCAACTGCCCAGGGTAATCAGCATTATTAAAAACAGCATGACAGCTTGGCTTGTGCAGAGCCCTCTGTATAGACATAAAACTGTCACAGGTGTTGGTTGTTTGGTGATATGAAGGCAGGACATGCCACCAAACTTGGCCATGGTGATCCACAATGTCATGGTAAAAGCCCTGCAGGTTGCAAGTGGTGTTTATGGCCCAGCCAGCTACCCTTTTTTGCAGCTCGAAAATCTTTTCGTGGCTAAACAAAATAAATTGCTGGCTATTAGACATACAGAAATTTTGTTTATCTGGTTGTTGCTGCTAGACAGTACAGTGGGGGCTCTTAATTGGATATCTCTTAATTGAATAATCCTGTTTATTGAATATAACTTCCAAAAACAAAACTGTTTACCATACGTTTAGTACAAATTTGATGTGTTATTTGCATATTGGTTATAGAGCAAATGCCTGTAAATAGAATAAAAGAAATTGCAGGGTGTCGAGAAATTATCCTGACAATCACCAAATTCCCTCCCTTTCTTTATAGATCCATTTGGCTTCAGTTCATCCAATGCAGGCATTTACTATATTATATCTTGTTTAACAGAGCTCCAAGAGCTCTTTCAAACAAGATATAAGAGAATAAATGCTCAGTTTGTCGGTAGAATACAGGAAAGTGACCAAATCCTTAATAATCGAATACTCTTGTTAATTTAAAGGGACAATAACCCTCAATTTTGAAAAAAATAAGTTGAGCATCTAACAAAACCACAGTGTCTGTTATGCAAAAGTACTCATGTTTTATATATCATTTGGATGAAAGCGTCCAATTTGATTCAATAAATTGACTTCTAGGTGATAATTTATTGAATATTTAATAAAAAGCACTGTTAAAGTTTTTCAATCCGAACTGGTTAGTCGATCACTCACAGAAAATTCCAAGGCAGTGTTCTTTTCCATATTTGTCGTAATCAGCTTTCTCAGAAAGAAAAATGTGAAGTTGGCTAAATTGCAGGTCTATTTACAGCATTCTCTTTCAGATTGCCGTTGTTAAACATGCAGTGTTTTTTTTATTGGATACATATATTTGAAAGAATACAAAGTTACTTTTATCTAATTATGCCCAATTCGTCCCTTGTGAAGTGAAGCAGTGCTATTTTACATTGGTAAACCAGCTCCATTTTACTGGTAAAATAGGACCCATTCACATGCTTGGGGTGGATGTCCTCTAAAATGGGCAAGCTAGGTATAGACGATTGACTAAATTCGACTTTATACCCATGTTGTGGTCATGAGTAGCCATTGTGCAGAAATATGTACAACAATACTGAATAAATTAATATGCCCAATTAGTGCTAAAATAATGCAAAGTTCTTCGTAGCTGACATTCAAACAGCAGCAGAGTTAAAATTAGAAACTGCTTATATTTAGAAAGGATGTTCCAGTGATTTCCCAGATTTGTTTACCCTCAATAGCTGTGAGGTAACTTTGTTTATATCTTTGCAATGTCGTGTTTTCTGAACTTTTCATCTGCATTAAAGCTTTTGCATTGCTCCTAATGTCTTACACTTTACATGCAGTGTTTTTTTGTTACATGCTCTGTCACATACATCAAAATCCACTAGTCAGTATTTTTAGCTTAACATGACAAAGTCAAGATAATCTATTGCCATCACGCGTGCGGAAGTCTGTTAATCTGTGAGTCTGTTAGTCTGCGAGTCGGTTAGTCTGTGAGTCTGTTCACATTTTCCTTTAGCACAGGCTACACCCCGTAGTTCTTGTCTGATCATCACGAAATTTCATATGCAGGTTTGGGGTCATGTCTAGATGAGAACGTCCCTTTTTGGTCGTGATCGGTCAACCGGTATGGCTGCCAGAGCCCAAAAACCATTAGCACAGTCTACAGGTCGTATTTATGAAGGAATTTCATTGTAACTTGGTAGGATGCCTCTGAATAATGCCTAGATGAGAACATCCCCTTTTGGTCACGATCAGTCAACCGTGATGGCTGCCCAAGCCCGAAACCGAAAAACTTTTAGCACAGTCTGCAGGTCATATTTAATATGGAGGGATTTCATTGTAACTTGGTAGGATGACTCTGGATGATGTCTGGATGAGAACTTCCCCATTTGGTTGCGACCTGTCAACTGTGACGACTGCCCGAGCTCAAAACCAGAAAACCTTCAGCACAGTCTACAGGTCATATTTATGGAGGGATTTCATTGTAACTTGGTAGGTTGACTTCATATAATGCCTAGATGATGACATCCCCTTTTGATCGTGATTGGTTAACTGTGATGGCTAAAGGTGCCCGAAGCCCAAAAACCTTGAGCACAGTCTACAGGTCATATTTATGAAGGGATTTCATTGTAACTTCGTAGGATCACTCCAAATGATGCCCAGATGAGAATTCCCCCTTTGTTTGCGATCATTCAACCATGATGGCTGCCCGAGCCCGAAGCCCGAAAACTTGATAACTTGATAGGTTGACTTCATATAATGTCTAGATGAGAATGTCCCCTTTTGGTTGCGGTCGTTCAGCCTTGATGGCTGCGCGAGCCCAAAACCCAAAAACCTTTAGCATGGTCTATAGGTCGTACTTATGTAAGGATTTCATTGTAACTTGTTAGGTTGACTCCATATAATGCCTAGATGATGACATCCCCTTTTGGTCATGATTGGTCAACTGTGAAGGCTTCAGGGACCCAAAGCCCGAAAACCTTGAGCACAGTCTACAGGTCATATTTGAAGGGATTTCTTTATAACTTCGTAGGATCACTCCAGATGATGCCCAGATGACAACGTCCCCTTTGGTTATGATCATTCAGCCATGATGGCTTCCCGAGCCCAAAACCCGAAAAACTTTAGTACAGACTGCAGGTCGCATTTGTGAAGGGATTTCATTGTAACTTAAATGAATGACTCAGTATAATGTCGAGATGAGGACGTCCCCTTTTAGTAGTAATCGTTCAACCATCATGGCTACACAGGCCTGAAGCCCGAAAACCTTTAGCACAGTCTACAGGCCATATTTATGAAGGGATTTCAATGTAACTTGATAGGACATCTCGTTTTGGAATAATTTCACTGTAACTTGGTAACTTTAGTTGACATATGTTAACTGTTAGGCCCGCATACATTAACTGTGAGGCCATATTAACCCACCCCTCCGCCCTTTAGTACAGTATACACCTCATATTATTTTTATTAAAAACATAGCATACAGGGAACAGAAATTAACATATTCCCAATTATCACAATTCTTGTCTTATTTCATAATCCTTTCATAAACATTGAACATTATCCTTTTCATGAAACACAACACACAGACAAGTTTAGCTACAGTGTCATTGACACTTTCATTTCAAATACCGGTTTATTGTTCCTTAAATAATTTTCACTTACAAAGTGGCTATTCAATTAACAGGATTCCATTGTACTATAATTACAAAAGTGATATTTTTCTCAATCAAATCACAATTGGGTCGTAACACACTTATGCATCAGTAGGTGAGATTTTATAAATGAAATACAGTGGAATGCTGTTAATTGAATAGCCACTTTACCAATGAAAATTATTCAATTAACTTGAGTATTCAATTAACAGGGATTGTGTCAGTTTTCTGTATTCTAGAGATAAAAAAATTAGCATTTATTCTATTATATCTATATAATAGATTAAATGCCGATATTGGATGCACTGAGGCCAAATAGGTCAAAACACAAAGGAAAACTGGGGAGACGCAGGTTAATTTCTGGATAGGTTGCAAGATTTTTTATTCAATTAACAGGAGTTTACTCTATAACCTATATTCAATTAACAGGTCATATTTGTACTGAAGGTATGGTAAATGGTTTTGTGCTGGGAAATTATATTCATTTAACAGGGTTATTTAGTTCAGAGATATCCAATTAAGTGGGTTCCACTGCACTGCAAAATCAAGACCGAATTATAAAAAAAAAATTCAAAATGGCATCTCTGATTTAATATTCTTGCATTTCTTTTCTGACAACTGAAATTCTGCAGGACTGTGAGAGGAAAAGCAGATAGTTCATTTTGACCGGTTCGTGACAGAGTCATGATTCGATCAACATTCTCTATCTGCTTCTGTGATCATAGTACTGTAGATGTGGCCTTGTGATCTCTTGGTAGTGTGGTGGCTCCGTGGTAGACTGTTGAACTTCTATGACAGAGGCCCCGTGTTTGATCCCCGTCTGGGATGACCCGCTTTGTGTCCTTGGGCAAGGAACTTTATCCCAGTTGCCTACATGGGGGCACTATGATGCTGTGTACTAAGGCGTACTGCACGTCGGTGGTGCACATGTCTTCAACCGCTGTAATCCTGCTTGAGCAGAGCTCGAACAGAGTTAGAATGTTGAGGAGCTGACAGTTGCTCGTCGATGCTCGGTGGTTCACTCCGGGTACTCTGGCTTCCTCCACCCGTAAAACTGTCATGGTCACGATTAGCCATTGTGCATAAGTATGTGACCTTAAACACCAATAAATAAATACAATATAATTGGGATCTCTTTGGAACATAATACACAATTACATTGTTCAATGTTTGACTGTTTTTGCAAGTAAACAAACAGGTTTCGAGTGTGTTTCACATGCAGAAACCAGAAAGAAAACAACACAAATAGCACTTAACCCTTTACCTAACATGAAAAGCAAACATAGGTTATGACCCCCTCATTGGAATGAGCTCAATGAACTCGTTCCAACAAGGGGTCATAACCTATGTTTTTGAGACAAAAAATGAAGAGATAAAAATTAATTGGTGATTTTTGAAAATAGCGCTGGCTGGTTTTGGCTGTTACTTTGGGTGAAATGTTAAAGAAATTAATAAATTACATCCTGCAATTTTTTCATTCAAACCTGGGCTATTGAGTTTGATCTTACTGATCAGTTTGTTTCAGATTTTTTTTTTTCAATACGTTATCTGTCAATTCTGAATGTTGTCTGTATCCTTGTGAGTTTTTTTGCATATTTTATGTGCAAACAGGATCGGCGGTGGGAATGACGTTACTATAAAAAGCCAATTGTGTAATTGTGTAATGCTCAAACACCACTTGCCTAGTTTGGATTTTACTGTATGTATTTCACCCTTTGGTGGAGAAAATGAAGTGTTTCAAGACAGTTAACTCAATTATTGGACTTTCTATGAATTGTTGCATTCAAGTCATTTAACCAGCTCAGCATGTGTAATATAGGTGAGTTGAGATTCAGTTGTGTGATAACTTGATCACCAATAATATCGATATGGATTATTGATGGCTGCACCAACCTGGGGCATATTTTTGTTATGCTTCCATTTATGGCAGGAGATAAATTATAAATGTTTAAGCGTACTTATACGACTGGAAATACTTGTACTTGTTCGTGCATCAATATGTTACTTTAATTACATGGTTTTCTGCTAGAACATGATTGTGTTCACCTCAGTGATTTTACCATGATCAAGCTTACACATAAGCAGCCTGTTATTTTTATTGATGGGCACAATTTGCATCTTTGATAGGCATCAATTAATTTGTGCCGGACATAATGACCCATACAGTTTCTTGAATAAACGCTGTTCATTCTGAGGTCGAGGTTTAGAGCTGGGAGGTTGTGGGATTTACACTGCGGTTGCAGTTTGTTAAATAAAAAAAACTTGGTTGCACTGGCGATTTTGGTTGTCCATGAGCATATAGAAACCATCCATGTACACCTATCAGATCGGCCCTATAATTACAACATCCTCTACTAACAACTAACAATGCATCTTCTGTTGATTGTATTGGTTGAATAAATAATTATAACATATCTATGCCTGTGATGTTGTAAAATGTCGGGCAAAAAAAAAAAAACCCTGTGTTCAGAGTAACCCGACTGACCCTAAAAAATTATGCCGACCCTAAAAATTTTATCGAGTAAAAGTCGCTCATTTAGATCATTGTAACCCTAAATTTCAATCTGACTTCAACTGTGAATTTTAAACCGATTTTGGAGTTCAAGCTTTGAAAATTACATGTAGAAATAAATATGTATCAGTATAAATGAACTGCAAGTGCAGTGCTGGAAACGAACAAAATTGATGGGTGTAGTTTTAAGCCTCCACGAAATCAGAGACGAGAGTAAATTGCACCCGTAAAATGTTAGTTTTTGAATTTTTGAGGGAATACTGTCACCAAACACCAGAAACCTTAACCCTTCGAACCCGAGCAGCCACTTTTCCAGCCAGGAACATGATACGTCATAACGTCATTAAATAGGATGGCTGTTCAGTAATTGATTGGTCTACCCCAAATAATGAATATGGATTCTTCGAATTGCTGCCGTTGAACTGGCATGGAAGATCCCACAAGACTTCAAAGGGTTAAATGTATAAGGAACTGCTGAATTATGACGGTAACTTGCCTCTGGCCCCAGAGTGCTGCTTTCTCAACACAACACACATTTGTATGCCCTCACAGTGGATAAGTGCTCCACAATATTTTTCAATGAGTGCATTTTTTAAGCTCCCATAAAATAGAAATCACGGGTGCTGACGGGAGCAAGTGCACTCGTACCCCTCTCATTTCCAGGACTGCAAGTGGCAAGTTCTAGTTCAGCAAAGAAAAACGCATTTGATAAACTGATGAACATTTTACAATGCTCCACCGTTGGTGCCGACGGGTCATGAATATTAATGAAATCATGTTGAGTTTTGTGTATATCAATACATAAAGCCCCCAAATCCTGACTTACTGTCTTGAAAATGTCATTGGTGCAAGTATAGTGTACAACAGTTCTGTTTTTTAATTTCATTCAAATGTATATAAAGAAATAAATGTTTGACAGTGGCTAGCAAATGCTTAGATATTGCATTTAAGTGAATTATGTGGTCATTTTGGTAATTCGATATTCGTTTTATTTCTGTCAGAACGCGCTGGAATTTTAAAACTGAATTTGCAGTTGTGTTTATTGCAGTGCGGTTGCGATTTTCGGTAGTCTCACACTACCGATGTCGACCCGTGGTTGTGGTTAAACTCCTAGCTCTATCGAGGTTCCTGGAGCTTTGGGGAAAAATTGAGAGAGACAGTGAAAAGGAGTGCCTAAATTAAAGTGCAATTTAGGAGTTATGGTGTCCCTGGAACACTTTCTATTACAGGGTTCCTGTGGGGCCTTGGAATCAAGGAATGGCCTTGAATTTGACCATGGGCTACTCAAGGCCTTGAAATACTGGAAAATGGGCCGGGGGGTGTTGAAAAGCCCTGAATATTTACAAAATAAAAACTATTCCTCTTGACGAGGTGCATAATCAATAACTGTATAGTTTTATGTGCCATAGTTCATAAACAGTTAGTCCTAACTAGGACCCTCCGGTCATTACCATTTCCTCACACTTTCCTTCATGAAATAAGGCAGAGGGTCCCAGTAAGTGCCATTGAAGTCAGGGCCTTGAAAATCCTTGAATTTGTTTATTGTCCGGCCTTGAAAAGTGCTGAAAAATTTTGAGAATGAGCCTTCAATGGCCTTCAATTTTATCAGCCATTGCCTGCAGGAACCTTGTATTAGAATGTCCAAAATATCCGTCTGACAGAACAAGATTCACTGGCAGTATAATGGACAAGTGGCATGGGAGAATGAAGGATATGTGGTTATTGGGTGACACAAAGGAGACGGTTAGTATGCGCAGTCCTCAGGCCTTTAAATTCATTTATTTTGGGCACACTGTTTTGTCCTAATTTGGGCACATTAAAACCAGAAATCACAGCTTTATCCTGTTATGTTTTATTGCCATGCCTTTCTTTGAGTTTCTATGGTCATATTATGACAGAAATTATTTGCAAATATAGAAGAGGCACCGAGAATTTATATATTTTTCTTGATGTCATCACACCTTCTCTAATTTGGGCACATCTTTAAAGGGTGCAAAATTGGGGTAATCTAACGGCCTGGCAGTCCTTTGATTTTGAGGGGTGTGATCACAACCACTCACCATAGCTCACATGGATTGAAAAAGCAGCGAGTGATTTGTCACTCGTGTCAAAAAATAAATGAATTTTTGCGACTTTGAATCACAGAATGAAACAGCGTCCAAATTAATGGTTAACATTTCTCCAAAACCAATGGCATTTACAATGAAGAAATAATGTTATGACGGAGGCACGGAAGATCAAAGTGCTCTTTGTTGGTATTAAATGCAGGGCGAATACCCATCACTTTAGAAGTATGAAGAATTTTCATATTCTGAAATTGATCGTACAAATCCTACGTGAAATCAGTAGTTGAATTTACACTTATAAGTAGTCTTGCTCCAATTCGAACGGATCTAGAGCAAGCGGAAGTGACTTGGACACTTGTGTATAAATATGAGGACATCAACACTCATTATGAATATTAGATTTAAAAATAAACGGGTGATTTGTCCAAAAACGGGGGGTGAATTGTCTATCAGGGTGAATCGTCCCGGGGACGAATTGTCCACGGGCGAATTGCCCAGTTCCCAAACTGTTAAATTATGTTTTACTTTAAAAAATTTGTTGCATATTATCTATGTTGAACAGCCATGCCAATGAAGTGGTGCAACTTCTCTTGGGGTGGGGTGGGGGAAGTGATCGCTTGAGTGGGTCAAATGTCAGACGAGCTTAATATCACTTGCCATCGTTTTCCAAAATCGAAGGACTGTATGCGTATCAGAGAAATTGAGAAGAATAAGGTATGGAATATCATCATTACAGAGAACTTTCCAGTAAAGTGATAACAAACCAAGATTTTGATAAGATCAACATATGCAATTAACATGTGAATTATGTATAATTAAGTACACCTGCTCTGAACCTAGAATTTTCTATAGACACAGTTTCTCTGAGTAATTGTACACCATACTGCTGTCTTGTAATCCTTTGGTCAAGAAACGTCCGGTAACGAGGGTTGGGTGACAGTCACAAAACTATTGATACTTATCACCATGACAGGTACATTGGAGCCCACTTAATTGGATATCTCTTAACTGAATAACTCTGTTAATTGAATATAATTTCCCATCACAAAACCATTTACCATACCTCAGTACAAATTTGACATGTTAATTGAAAATAGGTTTTAGAGTAAACTCCTGTTAATTGAATAAAAAATTGTGTAACCTGTAGAGAAATTACACTGACTCTCCCCAGCTTTCCTTCGTTTATGGACCTATTTGGCCTGAGTTCTCATGGAGCTCTGTCAAACAAGATATAATAGAATAAATGCTGAGTTTATTTCTAGAATAAGGAAAGTGACACAACCTCTCTTAATTGAATACTCCTGTTAATTGAATACTTTTCATTGGCAAAGTTGTTATTCAGTTAACAGGGTTCCACTCTTCCAAAATAACAAATATTTGCAGTTTTGACCATGATTATATGAATCCTTGCCATATTTCTTCCTGGTGTGACCTAGAGAAGCAGAGAAATGTTTCTTCACTGTTACTGCATCCCGTAATGCCTTTTCATTGTAAAGTGGCATGTTGATCCTGTTTTTTCAGTGAAGGACACTTGTTCATTCTTATACACGCCCTCTAATAACCTGAAAGCCAAATGTCCAACAGATCCTATTTTTTTACTGGTAGAGTGCTGGAAGCCCATATTTGGGCTTTATTCTGAGGTGCATGTACTGCTGCTTAAAGGCTTCATATTTTGTGGATGTGCTTCCCTTTATCCTTAAAATGAAATTATTTTGTCTCTATAGATTTGACTTTGGGCACAGTGGCTCAGTGGTAGACTTCTATGCTAGAGGTCCCGAGTTCGATCCCCATCTGGGAAGACCCGCGTTGTGTCCTTGGGCAAGGCACTTTATCCCTGTTGCCAACATGGGAGCACGATGATGCCGTGTACTAAGGCATACTGCCCATCGATGGTGCACATGTCTTCAACCGCTGTAACCCTGCTTGAAGGGAGCTTGAACAGTGTTAGAATGTTGAGGAGCTGACAGTTGCTTGTCGATGCTTGGTGGTTCTCTCTGGTTGTTCCAAGGTTTTCTCCTTTCACTTATGCAGTGGTACTTTTCTTCCAGTGACACATGAATATACATCTAAATTATCGCGACTAAATATTTAGTTTCTGTTTCAAATTATAAATAGTATTTCTAACCGTGTTCTCAAAGGTGGAATACTAATAGATGTTTTCATTACTGTTTATGCTCCCTCATTTCATACGGTGTGAATTGATTGGTTATGACTGATGTATATTCTCAGTAGAACATGTTCCCAGCCTATTTGTTTGTGTAGAACTTTGACATAGACATCTTAATGCTTGTTAGATCAAAACTGACAGTTAATCAATTATTATTTGTTGATAAAGCTATTGATTCAAGTAAAATATGTCTCAAGTTAGCTGCGAATGCCAATAGTAGAATTAATAACATCTTGCATTCCTGTCTGTTTAAATTGAACACAATTACCTGTTGTATCAAGGTCTTCACAGATCATACACTCCAGTGAAGGACTGATGTAAGAGGAGCTTGGAGGACTCTCCCAGCTGATTGCAGACCAAAGTTCTGGCAGAACTCGTGTAATCAATAGGTTTTGCCACAAGGAATAATGTATCAACTTGTCCAATTCTGTCGTGATCACAGAAAGCACTTGCCGGTTGTTTACTCTCCCTGTTCACAGAGAATAAAATCATTGGTACTATGATTTACAAAGACCAGTCAAAGCACCATGGTAGAGCAATAGCAATTCATTTGCTGTATTTGGATAAATGTCATTTAATTTTCTCAGCCAGAAGCAAATTAATTCAGATTCTGTTTCTGTACAGGGTAATGCCCTTGAATTTATTGAAAGTTCTGGAAATGAGGAAACCCCTGTCAGTGACCTGGAAGATCCTTGAATATTGAGGCAGGATACAATGAGGGTGCAGTACAGGGGACTGGAATCAACAACCTGAGGTGAAGTTTTTCCTTTATTTCACTTGAACCAAAGGTGCGTTTGAATACAGGGAAAACTCCACCTGGGATCGTTCATTCCTGTCCCCCTCTCCTAAAGTTGTGTTCTGTATTTATATGATGAGTAAACTTAATTTAATTAAGTGGATCAAGCTGATATTTTTATACGGCCGCTCATATGAGCGGGCTGTATTATGGAATGGCAGTGTCCGTCCGTCCGTCCATCTGGGATTTTCAGGGACTTTTGATTGTCTACGCTGTAACTTGATAACTATAGATCCAACAGATACTGCTTTCTTGTGGTTGATTAAGCATGACTAGAGGATGGTTCCTTTCGATAACCAGCATTCTGGCACATCCAATATGGCCATCACAGCAGCCATCTTGGATTTTCAGGGACTTTTGATTGTCCACACGGTAACTTGAAAACTATAGATCCAACAGATACTGCTTTTTTGTGGTTGATTAAGCTAGCAGATGGTTCCTTTCGATAACCAGCATTCTGGCATATCCAAAATGGCCACCATGGCAGACATCTTGGATTTTCAGGGACTTTTGATTATCCAGGCGATCTTGAAAACCATAGATTCAACTGATACTGCTTTTTTATGGTTGATTAAGCATGACTAGAGGATGGTTCCTTTCAATAACCAGCATTCTGGCATGTCCAATATGTCCACCATGGCAACCATCTTGGAGTTTTGGTGACTTTTGATTCTCCACGGAATAACTTGAAAACAATATATTCAACTTTAATGGGTCATAAGTCAGGAATGTACAAATTATTTTTGAAGGAATTATTGACCTTTTGCTCAACTAAAAATGTCTTCACAAGTGCAATTTCTTCATAGGCGGCCGTATATTGATCCACCGCCTGGTGCACTTGTTAAAGTAAAATATCAACTTTGGCAGCCTGATAACTTTCTTGCCCGACACTGTTTTGGGTCTAAGCATTTCATTCACGTCATGATGTCACTCAGATGCACAAGTTCTAATAAGGGTGCACTCTTACATGATGTTCTTATGTGTAATCAAGATTCCAATCATGGTGTATCTAGTTACATTACTCAGTACTATATTGTATCAAGTAATGTTGAATACATACAGCAGGCATGATATTATGAAACTTTCTTTGAAAACCCTTCAAAAATAAGATATCAGGCAATCAGAGGAAATTCATTCCAGCAATGTTCAGCTCACTTCTTGGATCTGCTCTAATAGCTTATAATGTCTAATGGAATGAGAGCCATGCATGAGATTGCAGATATTACTGTGGTTTGACATTAATCATGAAATATTCTGCACAAGTTTCTTCATCTTGCACTGTTCATTTCCTGTGGGAACTCCTGGATGTGAACAGTGGTTAAGCTCTGTTTTACTGGTAAAATAGGGCTTGGTAACCAATGGAAGTCCTCTAAATGAGCAACATTGGTATAAATAATTTGCTGGACTTGACTTTATATCCATGTTGAAGTCATCATAAGCCATTTTGTAGAATTATGTGACCGTAAACCCCAATAAATAAATAAATAAATAAATAAATAAACAGATAGCACTTTCATGTAACTGTGTAGTTTTTGGAAGGGAGCTCTCTTGTTCTGCTCCAGAAAATTCTTAAATTTCTCTGAAGTCACCAGTTTAATTCTGTAAGTAATTTGATGCCATTTTGGCATGGGACCAGTCTAGCCCTTGAATTCGCTTATGTTTGGATTCACTCATGTGGAATATTTCAGTTAGTTGGAAAAGTGAATCTGTGGTTTGCTTTTCTGACCAACTGGTATATTCCAGATGACTTTATCTAAATATAGAAATTAGCCTAACTCTCCCCAGTTTTCCTTTGTTTATGGACGGACATATTTGGCCTCAGTACATCCAATGCAGGCATTTAATCTATTATATCTTGTTTGACAGAGCTCATGGAGTTATCTCTAAAATACAGGAAAGTGACACCATCCCTGTTAATTGAATACTCCTGTTAATTGAATAATTTTCATTGGCAAAGTGGCTATTCAATTAACAGGGTTCCACTATATAACCATTCATTTTCAATTAACAGGGTTCCACTACATAACCATTCATTTTCTTTGAATCTGCACTAGAAATGTTTCTCTGTCTAGATTTGATTTGACCAAATGTTTGATGATGTTACGTTTACAATTGAATACTCACCACAGCCATAGTTTTATGATTATGCTGCATAAATACTTTCTGATTGGAATATCTATAACTGGAGCACGGAACAGTATCTATACCTTTATGAGTAAAATAACATCACATTACTTCAATGGCAGTGTGCACGTAAATTTTCACGAGAAGTAGGTAAACAAACAGCCCATAATAGCAAGCAGAATTAGACTGGTTACCCGCGAGCTAATGCTCTTATTCCTGGAAACTCCTTGAATTGACTAATCACACACAAGTACTGGAACTGCTCAAAATACAAAGAGGGAGACTTGGAACATGCCCATCCGGTGAGGCCCAGCTATCCATATTCTTTTTTCAAGTCTATAGAAACTTGAGGGCCAAGAAAATGAAAGTGCTAAGCAATGTTCCCGATTTGAAAGTGGATCAATGTACTGCAGTGTTAACCTATGGAAATTGGAAAGGAGCCTTTTGGGGATTCATTTTCCACTGTCATGACCAAGGCCTGTCAAGATCTTCTGTAATAGCTTATCTGCCCACTGGAATGAGAGCCATGCATGAGATTGCAAATATTATTATGCCCCCGACTTGAAAAGTCGAAGGGGTATCTAGTAGAGACCTCTGTCCATCTGTTTGTCCGTCTGTTCGTCCATCCATCTGTCCATCCATCCGTCCATACCAACATTTTCCCTTGTGTCTCAGCCACTGCTATTCTGATTTAAATGATATTTTGTGTTGTGATAGAGCATCATGGGGGAACTAGACCTGTGCAGCGTGACTTTCTTCCACACATTTTTTCTTTAGTTATGGCCCTTTTTCACTCTTTCAACTTAGAATATTTTTTGTGCATGGGTTGTATTGGCACACGCTTTATGTTGACCTTTCTTGTGATTTGACATTAATCATGATATATTGAGCACAATTTTCTTCAGCTTGCACTGTTCATTTCCTGTGGGAACCCCGGGAAGTGAAGCAGTGCTTGATTACTGTGGTAAAGAAGCACTGTTTTACTGCTAAAATAGGACCTGGTCTCCAATGCCTGGGATGGATGTCCTCTAAAATGGGCAACATGGGTATAAACGATCATCTGGATTTGTCTTTATATCCATGTTCAGGTCATGATTAGCCATTGTGTTGATATTTGTGACCTTAAATGCCAATAAATAAAAAAATAAATATTGAATTTTCCTTCTGATCAAGTCATGGCTGCTTCACAGCAGCCATGACTTGATTTCATGGAAAATTCAAGAAATTAGTTTGCAGATTGAGAGTTGAAGATGACACTTTTGCAGCTTCAAGTATCCCAGCTGTGAGAGAAAACTGGGAATGATATGAGCAATGTGCTCTCTGTCTCTTGAGATGTATTCCTATTCCCCATCTGATGTGTTTATAGTCATTTGTCTGAATTGTATAACAGTATTACCCATTTGTAGTGCTGTATAATTTATAGCATTCATCAAGCTGATCTATTTCTTATGTCATGTTCTATAATTTAATGGAACCTCGTGTTGTGAGCACATTTGTTCTGTTATAGTTTTTTTCTTTTTCCTTTCAACAAATGCTGTCGCATTGATTGAAGTGATGCTGTTTTGTTCTGGGGTACTCTGATAATAAACCAATAGAATTTTCTCACCATTATAAATGGTAGATTCCCTTGTGGAAATACCATGTTGTAGAATAGAAGATAGAAGCAATAGAGAGCTAACTCAAGTTAGAAGATTACACGATTTTATCTCTTTCTTAAATCAGCCTTGAAATTTTTGAGCTCGTTCCAGTGAGGGGGTCACATGTTGTGGTTTTGTTTGAATTTTTTTTTTAATAATTGGGTGAAAAAAATTAAAATACAAATATGTGTTTTCTATAAAGGGTTAAAATTTATTTGTGGGAAATTGGCCAAATAATACCCTGCGTGCGCAAACATGTGAACAATTCACCATGAATTGTGATGTGACCTAATAACACCATGCTTCAAGTTAAATGTTACTGATCAGAGAATACAGCATGACTCTCATTTTCAATATCAGAAGACTAAGTCCCAGGCAATGTAAACTACATTGTTGAAGTATCTGACTGACGGGACAATAAATTGAAAGGAGAAGGCAGGGATTCCGCTTGGGGTAAAATGTTGGGGTCCCCTAGGCCAAAACACATGTCACCCTGACTTTGGCCAATGAGCCATGCTCAATCAAAGAGTTTTGTGTGACACTATAGCTAATACCATCAAAGCTATTTTCAAAATGAAATCATTAGCTTGGTTACTGGTATCCGTGTTCGGTGTTTTAACCTTGCTTTCAGTGCATGTTGAACTTGCACAAGATCATTCTAAGTGGGTAATACATGATTTTAGGGAAAATTTGGACTGCAGAATCAGACCCAGAATGGGAACCCTTGCACCTTCAGTGGAAACCCTGGTAAATTGATTAACTGTTCAATATATTTGACTTTCAGTGTTTTTATACGCCCATCATTTTTGACGGACGTATTATGTTATGGCGTTGTCTGTCTGTCTGTAAACAATTTTTGTGTCGCCTACTCCTCCAAAAGTTTACATGCTACATTGTTCAAACTTTGCACACATGGTGATCACCAATTGCCGTTGTGCATGTGGGAAGAGCAGGTAACTCCATTTTGTATTTCCAGAGCTATGCCCCTTTTTGTACTTAAAACATTACAGTATTGTGTCACCTTCTCCTTCAACAGTTTACATGCTATATTGTTCAAACTTTGCACACATGTTGATCACCAATTGCCGTTGTGCATGTGACAAGAGCAGTTAACTCTGTTTTGTATTTCCAGAGTTATGCCCCCTTTTAATACTTAAAACATTAGTGTTGTGTCGCCTTCTCCTTCAACATTTTACATGCTATATTGTTCAAACTTTTCACACATGTTTATCACCAATTGCCGTTGTGCATGTGACAAGAGCAGGTAACTCTCTTTTATATTTCCAGAGTTATGCCCCTTTTAGTACTTAAAACATTACAGTATTGTGTCGGCTACTCCTTCAACATTTTACATGCTATATTGTTCATACTTTGCACACATGTTGATCACCAATTGCTGTTGTGCATGTGACAAGAGCAGGTAACTCTGGGTTTTTTTTCCAGAGTTATGCCCTCTTTTAATACTTAAAACATTACACTATTGTGTCGCCCACTCCTTAAAAATTTTACATGCTACATTGTTCAATCTTTGCACACATGTTGATCAGTAATTGCCATTGTGCATGTGACAAGAGCAAGTAACTCTTGTTTTGTATTTCCAGAGTTATGCCCCCCTTTTAGTACTTAAAATATTACAGGATTGTGTCGCCTACTCCTTCAACATTTTACATGCTATATTCTTCAAACTTTGCACACATGGTGATCACCAATTGCCGTTGCGCATGTGACAAAAGCAGGTAATTCCATTTTGTATTTCCAGAGTTATGCCCCTTTTAGTACTTAAAACATTACAGTATTGTGTCTCCTTCTTGTTCAACATTTTACATACTATATTGTTCAAACTTTGCACACATGTTGATCACCAACTGCCGTTGTGCATGTGACGAGAGCAGTTAACTCTGTTTTGTATTTCCAGAGTTATGCACCCTTTTAGTACTTGAAACATTACACTATTGTGTTGCCTACTCCAACATTTTCCTTGCTTTATTGTTCAAACTTTGCACCCATGTTGATCATCAGTTGTCATTGTGCATGTGACTGGAGCAGATAACACCATTTTATTTTTAAACGACGAAAATGTCCTTTTCCTTGGTGCCACCTATTGTCAATCACTATGAATGAAGTTAACTTGTCCATGAATGGACGCTACCATTGTAAACGTCGAGGAGAATCTTCTACAGCAGTCTTTATTTTGTGAAGACCTCAGATCGATTAATATGAAAATGTGAAAACAGATGAATTACCCTTTACCCCAGGCAGGGCAGGGGAATGGGCAATGATTGGAGGGGGAGGGGTGGGGGACAGACATAGTCGAGTCAACAAAACTTTCAAACTTTACCCCAGAGAAACTTGTGCGTGTTCCAATTTTGACGGGCATATGTTGCCCCGCTAGGCTGTGCTCTTGTTAAACGAGTTTGTGTAGTACGATTTAGCGTCTACAGGTTGTGTGTATTTGACATAAAAGTGTCAAACACCATCTGCGAATAGGGTTTAATTCGATTCTGGGTATACCCGGTTCCAGTTCCATTAACGACTATACTCGCTACCCGGTTATTGCGTTGTTGAGAACCGGGTTTTATTACACGTTTATGATCAAGGCCTAAGATCGAATCGCCTCGAAATATTAACTATATATTCCCGTGGCGCGAGTCGCGACTTCAAACATACCGTCGCTGACTCGCTGTAGCTTAACGCGATTTTAATTGATAGCACGTGCGCGAAACACGTGCTCTTATTTATGAGTTATGACGTCAATTCGAATCGATTAACGCGTCACTATTACTCACTAACAGTGATTCAGTGCGTCATTCACGACTCGTAAACTTTGTGGCATTTGGTATTTTGGTTTCGTCAGCCGTAACCCTGTGTCGCCGTAGCGTCCTGCAAAAGTTTTTATTTTATTCAATTTCGAGGATGAGTCGGGAAAACACATTGCAGGTATGGAGATACTTTATACAGCGCGCCGATTTGAGCAACAAAGCCCAATGCCAGCGGTGTGACAAGTTATTGACAATCAACGGTGGTTCGACTAGTAGTTTAGCTAAACACCTGAAACTGGTTCATGGAATTGATTTGTCAAATTCGAAGCGCCCATGTGAGAGTTCCAGCACAGCAACATCAGCCGATTCTAAATCTAAACTGGCAAGATTGGCTACACAAAAGACTGTTGATGCATTTGTAATTAGAGAGAAAGATTCCCTTGATAAAATTTTGGCTATTTTAATAGCGGTTGACGGTTTCTCAATCCACGCAGTTGTCAAGTCAGATTACATTCGGAAAAGTCTCAGCCGAGATGGATATAATTTGCCACATAATCCTTCTGATGTAATGAAATTGCTGTACAATCATGCAGATAATCTAAAAAAGAGTCTAGCGTCAGAATTTAAAGCGCGACTAGAAGCAGGTGAGAGATTCTCCCTTACATTCGATGAATGGACGAGCATCAGAAACCGGCGATACCTCAACATCGACGTTCACGGACAGCACGGGTTATTTTGGAACACAGGCCTTTGACGTATTACTGGAAAGTTCACTTCTGAAGCAACCATTGATGCAGTTCGCGAACATCTGTCAGAATTCGGTTTGAATATTGACGAACACATTGCATCCGTGATGGTCAAGTTTGGTAGGCTCATGCCGACTTTATCTTGTTTGTGCTACAGCCATGGCATACACTTGGCGGTAGTTGACGTACTGTATGCTAAGTCTAAAGATCAGAGCGAAGGCTGTGAAGAAGAGACAGATCAAGAAGAAGAATCAGAGGATAGCGAAATGATTCAGAATCAGAATTAGAAGAAGAGTTCAGTGATGAGCCTGATATACAATTAGAAGCTGAGGAAGAGTCGGTGCTCATGAAAGAAGACTATGCCGGTTTGATTAAAAAAGTTAAACAGGATTGCAAAAAATTTAGACGTGGTCGTGCTGACGAGATATTGCAAAACTATGTACGTTCTGAATTCGGTCGAGAATTGAAACCAAAACTTGATATCAAGACACGCTGGAACAGCATTGAGGAAATGTTGTCGCGTTATCTGCAAATTCGACCCTCCATGCTGAAGGCTTATGTTGACTTGCGCGATGAATCTAAACTTAGTGAAGATGAGTTAGAACTTGTCGAAGATCTGGCCAAAACACTAAAACCCATCACAGTCGCAAATGAAGCACTCTGTCGACGGGACACCACTTTCATTTCGGCCGATGCCATATTGAAGTTTTTATTTGACCAACTAGGACAGATTAACAGCAATATCAGTAGAATAATGTCTGAGCGTCTACAAGACCGACTCAATAAGTGACGAGATAAAACGCTAGTTACGCTTCTGCAATACCTGCATGATCATTCAGCATTCAACGGTAAAACTGGTGATTTCTTCGAGCCCTGTCCAAAAACAACACACGTTCGACTGGCCAAAGCAGAATTAATGCGGCTCCGAAGAATGGATTCGCAAATCGAAACGGAAGACAACGGTTGTCAGATACTAAACCCAGATGATGCCGATGTTAGTGACCCGGTCGCGAATGAGAAAAAGCCGAAAGCACCCAAAGCAGCTACGATGAAAGATATCCTTCAAGAGTATATTGATAAGTCAGCCAGTTACCAAAGGAGACCAGAGGGTTCAATGCCAAACATAAATGCTGAATTTAAATTGTATGAAGCCAACAATGAATGCACCCCAAACCTAGATTTCCTATTCAATGCATTAATGACCGGAAAACCAACATCAGTTGAATTCGAGAGAAGTTTCTCTGCAGCCGGACAATTTGCTACGAAAATAAGGTCACGCCTCAACGATAAATCACTGAGCACGCTTCTCTTTCTGCGCAAGTTTTATAGGCGTGATGGCGGAGGCCGCGGTGCACAACCTACCTAAGCAACCACGTGACATATGAAGTTATCTTATGAACTATGAACTGCATTGACTTAAACATTACGATCATTTCACCGAACACCATACGAAGTTTGAAGAATAAAGCAGGCAAATGATTGACTCGGTTCCAAGTGACTGCTCTGGAGTCTGGACTTTATATGACGTTCGATGAAATGACCGTAAAGTGCATAAAACACGACATGCTGATTGTCAAATGATTATCATTGTTTTCTCGAAACCACGAGATGTTGTCAAGAGACTATTCATTTTATTTTATTTTTCTCGTAATCATACTTTCATTAAACGATTTCCACTTCATTAGTTATCTGTTAATCTTGTTATACCTACCTATATAATTCATACTTACCTCACACTCACAGGAACCGGGAAATACCCGTTACCCGGTTCTGGTTAGTGAAAAATACCCGGTACCCGGTTCCATAAAAAACGGGAATATATTAAACCCTGTCTGCGAAGGCATTAACATTAATATGTTGCATGCTGCATCTGGACTGCAATATTTCCACCGTGCTCTTGTATAATCCTTCTGTTTGACAAATTTATTCCTCTACATTATATCGTCACTTAAGTGCAACAAGGTGCCATTATATCGTCACTTGAGTGCAACAAGGTGCCATCTGCAATGCAGATGGCTCCTTGTTGCACTCAAGAGGTGGTATCAATCATTTCATGAGTTCTGTCATTCAGGATATAGTAGAAAAAAGACTATTGGCCTACAGAATATCAACAACAAATATTACGAACTTCCAAGAAATTGAATACTCCTGTTCATTGAAAAGTTTCGAACTTTACATTATCGACTTCTCATAAACCACTGGGCCAAATTAAACCAAATTTGATATGAATATCTTTATCATATGTCAGTTCAAGTTTGTTCAAATAAAGTTGCCAAACCACAGGGGGACCACAATGGGCATAACTCTGACAGCACCCATAAATTGTTTTCCAAAAAAAATCTTCAGAACCATCAGTTAGAATCTTTTGATATTTGGTATACAACATCTTGGAGGGGTGGGGGGGGGGGGGGGGGGAGGGCAGATTCAAGTTTGTTCAAATTGGGTCCCTGGATTAATATTTGGTCTGTCTGTTGGAGCTAAAGGTTACACTTAGAGCAATATGAGGAAATTTCTTTAAAAAATCTTCTTCAAATCCACCAGTCAGAATTCTTTCATGTTTGGTTTGTGCCATCACTCATGGTATCAGAATCAAGTTTGTTCAAATTGAGTTCCTGGCTTTATATTTGGGCTCACTTTGGGAGTCCAAAGTTTAACTTAGTGCATTATGAGGAATATTGTTTAAAAATCTTCTACATCAGATCCACCAGTGAAAATAGTTTGATATTTGGTATGCAACATCTCTAGGGGGTACAGATACAGGTTTGTCCAAATAGGGTCCCGGAGTTAATATTTCGGCTTTATATTGGAGTCCAAAGCTTAACTTAGGTCAATATGAGGAACTTTCTTTAAAAACCTTTTTCTTCAGATCTGCCAGTCAGAATCCTTTCATATTTGGTATACAACATCTTAGAGCAGTGGGGGTGGGGGTGTTCAGAATCATGTTTGTTAAGCTTCACTCACAAATAAGGTACTGTTCCAATGAATATTATTTCAATAAAGGTTTGTCTGAAGATAAGGTAAGGTTAACAAAAAAGGCAGGGAGCTTGGTGGCTCAGTGGTTACGGCATTGAACTTCAAACCGAAAGGTTCACAGTTTGATCCCTGCCAGGGATAACTGTAATGTGTCCTTGGGCAAGGCACTTCATCCCGATTACCCATGTGGTGGCATGGTGGCACTGTGTACTAAGGCGAACTGCATGTCAATGATGCATTTGTCTTCAGCCAATGCTAACCCTGCTTGTGCGGAGTTAGTATGTTGGAGAGTTTGACATTTGTTCGCCATTGCTCAGTGCTTCTCTCTGTGTACTCCGGCTTCCTCCACCCATAAAACTGTCCAACACGAGGTGACTCAGCTGCCAAAAGTGTCATTAAACCCCAATAAATAAATTATCAACGTTTTTGGAACAAGGGGACACTTTGTATGGGATCAATTGACTCCTGGCATACATGGAACAAATGATCTTGTATACAAATATCCAAGGATGCTTCAAATGCAGATTAATGTTGTTCTTTATTGACTGCAAAACTAAATATATGAGCAAGAAACATGTAGAGTATGAAATGTCCCAACCCACCCAAGTCAGTTTTGTGCTAAGTGTGAGTTGATCAAGTAAATTGAATACCCAATGTTTGGAAGAAAGAGTCTCTGTTCTGTTCTGGATCAACAGGTTTCAAAATAAAACAAAATTACTTTTACACCAAATATGACCACAGCTGGGTGTTCAGTTGCTTTACCCTTTACCTAACAAATCGGCAACGTCTGCCCATGTAATTTACAAATTAAGCCGTTGGAAGAAATTTATTTTTAAAAAAATTGAAACAAAACCACGTCATGTGAGCCCTCATTGGAACGAGCTTGTCAAGCTCGTTCCAATGAAGGGTCACATGATATGGTTTTAATGAATTTAAATTTGAAAAAATATTATTTAAAATAATAAATTTTGATATCATCAGCATTGGGTAAAGGGTTAAATTTGAATACACAAAACATAGTTTGATGCAACAAAAAATGTGAATGGCTAACTCACTGCATCTGAATTGTGAACTTTTCTGACAATATATCAATCTTATGAAGAAATTGTTAAAATCTCATAAGAAAAGAACATTTTAGAGCTTCTTGGCTGTAATTCCTTTCAAATAAAGTCAAGTGGGTTGCAAATAATCACCCATTTTCTGTGTACAGATACTTAGTATGGCTACGATGTGGCAACTGTAGACAAGATTCTGTGGGTTCACCTGTTGTCTGTGAGAATTTGTTTAGATATTGCCTCATTAAAAAAAAGTTCCAATTCTGCTGAAAGTTTTCTTTGCACGTCAGCAAATAAATAAACATTTTACATTTTACCTAGTGCAATGGTCAAACCAACCAGTGCCATTCACAAATATTGCCATTAAAGTTTTATTATTTTTTCAATTTTCGTCTCAGAAAATATAGCTTATGATCCTGCATTGGAACAAGCTCATAGAGCCCCTTCCAATGGAGTTCATAAGCTAGGTTTTTGAGGCAAAGGGTGTAAATCTTTAGTTATCAGAAGCAGTATTTCACAAGTGTTGTCTTCTTGTTAGATATTGAGTTAACAGCATTATTCTAGTAAGTGTACACTTGTGTATTTAATCTGTAATGATACACAATGTCTATTCCAATAATGTACTTGCTGTTCACACTAAGCGTTAATTCAAGTTTGAAAAAAATAGATGACATCACCAGGATGTTTGCAAACTGTGCATGTTTTGGTTGAAATGTGGAAAATATT
Source organism: Pictodentalium vernedei (assembly GCA_031216915.1). Classification (NCBI taxonomy): domain Eukaryota; kingdom Metazoa; phylum Mollusca; class Scaphopoda; order Dentaliida; family Dentaliidae; genus Pictodentalium; species Pictodentalium vernedei. Next base: position 482,782,485 of record CM062297.1, on the reverse strand, counting down.
CTCACCTTTCCTGATGAGTCACAGTAATATCTTGGCCATACCTTTTCATCTTATATTTGTTTTTCATATTGATTTTTATCACCTATGACACATATATATTTTACTTCTTTATCACAATTGATTTTTTTCGATCCGCCTCTACCACTCATTGATGAGTGTTGATTCAGCTATGTTTGGAATGGAACTTTCATTTAAAATTTGTATGGTACACACAGTGTGTATTGGTTTTTGGTCACTGAACAAGTGGACATTCATACTTATTTCTAACTGCTATTTAACCCTTTTACCTAACACAACTACTAGTCACTTGGGAACGAACCCCTTGAACTGGAGCATGCCTTCATTACTGAACCATTTGATTACCGTTGGACTTGCATCACCTTATTCACACATGTCTTAACTAATCCCAGCAGAAACACTGTGGAGTGTTGCAGGGTTTGTCTTCTTTGGTAAACCAGTTCTGTTTTCCAATAAATCAAATTGAAAGCCATATTGCTCAATCCCTTTATTGCTTTATTTATATCAGTGCATTTAGAATGTTAATATTTCATAATGGTAGTTTATACAGTATGGCCACCATGGACTGATCACTTTCCATGGGTGGGTGATATTTCCATGCACGCAATAATATTAGATTAGGCCTAAAAAAGTTTATGTTTCCCAGGCTCTCCTGCATGGTCATTTTGGTTGCCTCCTGCTCTCTTTTTATAACCAGTGCAAACTTAAAAAATTTTAAAATAATTTACCCTAGTCAATAAAATTGATAAATTTGTCCCTAGAGTGCAAGAAGGGTTTGCAATGCTTTGGCATTGCAAGGCCTTCTTGCACTCAAGGGATGAAATACACCACTACCAATGCTATTCTGTAGATTATGAGGCTGAGGTTTTAATCATAAAACAAACCAATAATAGGAACTTTTGATGGCAAAAAAATAAAAAAATTATAAAAATAATAAACCAGCCACCCATATGCAATTTTACAAAAAATGGCCTGAGAAACAAGATATACTTTGTGAGGCCTTACAAACTTGAATTATAGGAATAATCCTCAAAAACCTGGTGTTTCATCAATTCAAATTTTGCTGCTGATGATTTTTATTACTTGGTAAACAGGTTCTGTTTTTCAACAAACCAAACTGAAAGACATATTGCTCAATTCCTGGTGTTTCAGTAGACTTTATCAGCTTTTCACATACCATATTGCTCAATCCCTGGGGTTTCAATAGACTTTAAATATCAGCTTTTCCCATATTGATCATGTAAGCCAACCCACTACATCCACCCCTCAACTCCCACCCCACCCCATAGCCTTTATTTACGAAATAATAAATACATGTGAAGCAAAACAGAGAGGCAGTGATGACAGTTACCATCAATCGCTTCACAGTTTGCTCAATTCCTAATGTATGTCTCAACTTTCCAGACTCCTGAATGACAAATATTGAGAATACTTTATTATGCCCCTGACTTGAAAAGCCTAAAGGGTATCTAGTGGAGACCTCTATGCGACCGTCGTGCCATCCATTCATCCATCTGTCCATCCATCCATCTGTCTGGTAACCGGTTCTCGTCAGATCACCAAAGTTAACTAGTAGAGTGCTGGAAGCTCATATTTGGGCTTTATTCTGAAGTGTCGGTACCACAGCTTATTGGCACTCTCCCATAAATTGAAACAAGGCAAATATATGTGAACAAATTTTGATGACCAAAAATAATTCAGCACTCTACCAGTTAAGCAACGTTGAGCCCGGTTAGTCCTTGGATGGGTGACTGAGCGATCGATTCGGACTCCCGTGTTGTGTCCTTGGGCAAGGCACTTAACCCCGATTGTCCACGTGGGGGCACGATGACACTGTGTACTAAGGCATACTGCACGTCGATGATTCACATATTTTCAACCAATCTAACCCTGCCTGTGCTGCAGGGCGGAGTTACGATGTTGGGATGCTGGCAGCTGCTCATCGTTGCTCAGTGGTTCTCTCCGGCTTCCTCCACCCATAAAACTGTCACCGACACGATATGACCTTGGCTGTTAAAGTGTCGTTAAACGATAATAATAAATAAATCCATCTGTCTGTCTGTACCAACATTTTCCCTTGTATATCAGCCACTGCTACTCCAATTTTAATATTTGGTGTTGTGATAGAGCATCACGGGGGAATGATACCTGTGTAGCTTGAGTTTCTTCCACAAATTTTTTCCAGAGTTATGACCCTTTTTCACTTTTCGACTTAGAAAGAAAATTTTTGGCAGGTTGGAGGCTTTAACACACGCTTTGCATTGCCCCTCTTGTTCATATCAGTGATTATATATTTAGAATGTTAGTCTTTCATAATGGTAGTTCATGCAGTATGGCCACTGTGCACTGGTCACTTTCCACCGGAAGGTGATATTTCCATTGACGCAATAATATTAGATTCCAAAAACTAATTATAGGAATAATCATATTATTTATTTATTTATTTATTTATTGATGCTTAAGGTCACATATTTATGCACAATGGCTAATCATGACCGTGACAGTTTTACGGGTGGAGGAAGCCGGAGTACCCGGAGAGAACCACCGAGCAACGATGAGCAGCTGCCAGCTCCCCAACATCGTAACTCCGCACTGCAGCACAGGCAGGGTTAGATTGGTTGAAGACATGCGTACTATCGACGTGCAGTACGCCTTAGTACACGGCGTCATCGTGCCCCCACATGGGCAATGGGGAGGAATAATCATAAAAAAAATTTCATTGTTGGAACACCGGGTACAACTCTGAGCTTCATTAATTAAAATTTTACTACTGATAATTTTTATTACCTGGTAAAAGCATACATGGACATCATTGCCCACACTTGGAGTACAGCCGTGTGACTGTACTGTAGATTTGCTTTGTAAAGCAACTAAAATATGCAACTTGATTCTGACTATACGCAGTCAAATTTCTATGTATTGTTTGCCTAATGTTTCATTTTCAATTTAGAGTTACCATGTTTATAAATTTTATAATTGATGCGTACTGTAAAGGTTAATTATACTTTTATACCTATGTCGATTTATTTAACTTCGAGTTCACATCAGCCATTTTCTGATAAAAAAAGCTTGTGCATAGCTGACATTCCACATGTGATTAGTTTTGGAAACAAAAGTCACGTAATATAAACCAACTGGGATCACAGTGGCTCAGTGGTAGACTGTTGGACTTCTGTGCTAGAGGTCCCAAGTTCGATCCCCATCCGGGATGACCCACGTTGTGTCCTTGGGCAAGGCACTTTATCCTGGTGGCCTACATGGGGGCACGATGATGCTGTGTACTAAGGCATACTCGGCGTTGGTGGTGCACATCTTCAACTGCTGTAACCCTGCTTGAGCGGAGCTTGAACAGAGTTAGGATGTTGAGGAGCTGACAGTTGCTCGTCGATTGCTTGGTGGTTCTCTCCATTCGTAAAACTGTCACGGTCATGATTAGCCATTGTGCATAAGTGTGTGACCTTAAAACACAAATAAATAAATAAATATAAACCAGCCCGTACTGTTGTCACTGTTTGGCTACAAATACTGTAAGTGACATTCAACTTAAATGTAAATGGATGAATGAGCAAATCCACTCTCATTTATCCCATTTTCTCTTAAACTTTTACATCCGAGAATTAATGTGTTAGGAATCCATTTGAAAACTTGATTAATTCTCTGTTTCTGAAAATACAATTAGCACTCCGCAAATATTTCAGAAGGGTAATTGTTTGTGTCAGTACATTGTTTCCTTGCAAAGAACCATGTGGTCTTCAAATTATTCTTGTAAATTTCAGTTGATATTGGGAACGTAAAGTGCAAATTTTAATAATAAATTAGATTCAGCCAAATTTGTTGGTTGACTTCATGATTATGTCTCGGGCTGTTTTTGACATCTCCTCTTGGGAAACCAGTAAACCAAAATGCATTTCTCTTATTTGGTATTCTGGTTGTGCTTTTCTGTCTGACTGTTCACTTTAGAGGAATAATATTCCCCGTGGGAACCCCGGGAAGTAAGCAGCACTTGTTTACTGCGGTAAACCAGTTCCGCTTTACTAGTAAAATAGGACCCAGTCACCAATGCTTGGGGTGAAAGTCCTCTAAAATGGGCAACATGTTGATCAACGATTGACTATCCTTGACTTCATCGCCATGTTGTGTCACGATTAGCCATTGTGCATAAATATGTGACGTTAACCACCAACAAACAAACAGAGGAATAATATATGTTGTTCCTATTCTATTAATTTACCTTGTGTTCCCACTGAAGAACAAGGTATTTGTCATGGTTCAAATTGAGCAAGGTATGGAACAGGCATGTTTACCTTGGAAAAACTTTTTCAGGGAACTTAACTTGCGGGAGATTTTTAGGAATATTGGATGAATTTCATGGAAAAGTGTGCACAGTTTTATGAGGGAGAGGGTTTTCAGTGATTCCAACAAGCCAGAAAATAAGCAGACTATCGTCTGCAAAATGAGGTCCACAGAGGGTGAATTTAGTGATGCTACCCTGCACAGCAGGGTAGCATCACTAAATTTACCCTCTGTTAACCTCAATCTGAATCAGGGTCTCAAAACTAAACAAAAAGAGGATAAATTGGCCCACTGTATGGGAAAGCATCATCAAACTCACTTTTGGGAATCTCTTTCTGCAAATGTCCGACTAATTATTTTCAGGCCTGGATTCCAATAGAAACTGGCGAGCTGGAATTAGGGTCAAGAGCTCTTTGAAGGGGTTTTACAAAAAATATATGCCAGTTTTTGAGGAGTCATGGATCGTTAGGGGGTCTTTGATATTCAAAGTCAGATCAAAGTCACTCGAATTGAGAGGAAAAATCAGAAAAGGCAAGGAAAGAGGGTGCCAAATGTGCTGATTATGGGTAACAGACCCCTGGAACATTTCGTTTTAGAATGCCCAAATATTTGCCTTGAAGAATAAGGTTTCTTGAAAAATCAATGTGGATAAAGGGTGATAATGAGGAAAAGGGTCACTATCATAGTTGGGGAGATTGAGAAAGTGTTAGCGGGGGAAATAATGAAAAAATGTTTGTGTCAGAATGCTGGGAGATTAGAAGGGACATTGGGATGAGGTAACTATGTGGGTGATATAGGCTGTCCTCGTTACAACTCAGTACAACCCGGTGCTTCATTGATTAAAATTTTGCTGATGATTTTTATTACCTGGTAAATGCATGTGTGGACATCACTGTCTACGCGTGGATTGCAACAGTCCATGCGACTGTAAAGAACAGTTCGATCTCTGGTCATAAAACTTAATGGTTATACATGTATGTATCATGATATATATTGATGTATGTGAATAAAAAAAAAAATTGAATTGAGTTGTAAAAGTGAAGAATAACACACATCACAAATAAATCATCTGAAATAGCTTTCATTCTCAAAAAGATGTCTAAATTTCCATTTTACTTAATCTCATAAATCCTCAGCTTTCTCGTCGCATCAAGTTGAACTTGATGTGTTATTTAGCATGAGCTTGCCCAGTGGGAACCTCAGGCTGTGAAACAGTGCTTGTTTATTGTAAAATAGCACCCAGTCACCTCATTGTAGAAGAGACTGCTTTTTTTACATAGTGAAATAGAACCCAGTCACCAATGCTTGGGGTGGAAGTCCTATAAAGTGGACAACAAGGGTATAAACGATTGACTAAACTTGACTTTATCTCTACATGGTGGTGACAGTTAACCATTGTGTAGAAATATGTAACTTTAATCACCAATAAATATTTAAGCATGAGCTTACAAGATATACCCCCCCCCCCCCCCCCACACACACACACACATCAATTAGATGGTAGTGTGCACAGGTGGGTAGAAGGCAATTGTGTGTGGTGAGGAGTGTGTGTGTGTGGAGGGGGGGGGGGGGGATGGCTTGAGGGGGTGGTGTTATAAAGGATGCGTTTATGTGTGTGTCGTACATTCCATGTCTGAAATTTCTTCGGTTTACTCCAATAAAAGTTGACTTTTAAAACAATTTCTAAGTGGTACAAAGACATAAAATTAATGTAATATTTATTTATTGGTGTTTAAGGCCACATACTTATGGACAATGGCTAATCGTGACAGTTTTATTGGTGGAGGGAGCTGGAGTACCTGGAGAGAACCACCGAGCATCGATGAGTCCATGTATGCAACCGGGATAAAATGCGTATCCCAAGGACACAATGCGGGTCGTCTTGGACAGGGATTGAACTCGGGACCTCTAGCATAGAAGTCCAACAGTCTACTACTGAGCCACTGTGTACCCCAGACATAAATGTTTTACTGAGCTCTTAATAAATTGTAACAGGTTTATGAGTGTTATGTGTGTGTGTACATAGGGTATTGTGTGAGGGTGTGAGTACATATGAATGCATGTGTGTAAGCTGTATTTTGGGTGACTGCATGTAAGTGTGTGTGGATGGTCATTAGTTGTTTACGCATTTATGTTCTGATTTATAATGTAATCAGTGTACTTCTGTTTCTACTTCCATACTTTTTCCAGCATTATGGTTGTGCAATAAAGTATCATCACACAACCACTTAGAATCTGATGAAATTCTGCACAGTTAAAACTAGAAGTCCTGTCCTGAACTGTGTGCTTATATAGGCTTAATTGCGCAAAGGAATTGCATGTAATTGCCATATTGAATGGTTACCCGGTTGTCCATTGGCTGAAACATTTCTTGTGCACAGGCCATATGTACAGAATTTGATAGCCTTACTATGTTCATATGTCATAGAGTAACGTGCAGATTGATGTGCTTTTTGTATGCATTTCATGACAGGACTTCGAGTTTTAACTGTTCAGATGGGAGTTTTGTTTCAACTGCTGACATGCATGAAAAGGGCTGCAGGATTAAATTCTTACTAATCCTTCTGATTAATTTGATGTTGGTTGTCTGCTCAAACCATTTACCATTCCTTCAGTACAAATTTGACCTGTTCTTTGCATATAGGTTTTATAGCAAACTCCTGTTAAGTGAAAAAAAAATATTGTGATTAGTCGAGAAATTACCACTAAATCGCTCACTAAATTCCCCTTGTTTACTGACCTATTTGACCAAAGCACATCCGCTATAGGCATTTAATCTATTACATCTTGTTTGACAGAGCTCCATGAGCTCTATGAAGCAAAATGTAATTGAATAAATGCTCAATTTATCTTTAAAATATAGGAAGTGACCAGATCTCTGTTAATTGAATACACCTGTTTATTGAATAATTTTCATTGGCAAAGTGGTTATTCAATTAATCCTTTATCCTTTGTAATGGCCAAACCTGGCCAGCACTATTTACAAAAGTCATCTTTCAATTTTCATTATTTTAATTTTTTGTCTCAAAAAGATAGCTTATGACCCTTATTGGAATGAGCTCATTCCAATGAGGGTCATAAGCTTTGTTTTTGATGCAAAAAAATTAGTTATTCAAGAATTTTATTTTAGAGTGTCGTCTTTCTTTTTGTGTTGGGTAAAGGGTTAAAATGGTTCCACTGTATTTTTTTATTCCAAAAATTTTGCATATTGGGTTGAAAAAATAACCTAAACTGATTTTGATTCTATCTTTCAGATTTATTCGGTGAGAATTGAAATAAATTTTGTTTTATTTCTTTATTTTTCAGATATTTAGTAATGGAATTAATGGATGCTAATTTGTGCCAAGTGATACAGATGGACCTAGATCATGAGCGAATGTCATATTTGTTGTATCAAATGTTATGTGGTATAAAACATTTACATTCTGCAGGCATCATTCATAGGGTAAGTGTACACAAAGAGTACAGTTCTCTAGGATAGCCACTGTTTCTTAAAATCCTACAAATTTTGGGCCCGCAAATCTCAAATTTTAAGTTGAATATTATTCCAAATCGATTCAGGCAAATCTTACAGCTCTTCATATTGCAACTGTTGTACCTTCTTTCAACTGTGAATATTGCTGGACTACACTCAAATATTTGTATTCAACAGTGACACGTCTGTTTTGGCATGTCAGTAGACAAATATTCCAGAACAGAATCAAGAGTAGTTTTGGGAGCAGAATCTATTTTCTTTCATTGTGTTTCCTTTTTTAGCTCACCTACATCTGTAAGATGTGGTGAGCTATTGTGATAACCTCGGGCGTCAGCGTCGGCGTCCGGCGTGTCCAATATTGTAAGATTTAATGTTAAGGTGAATTTCTCAAACATCAGTGGGCTCAGGCCTTTGATATTGCATATGTAGGTTGTAGGGGACTATCAGAACAGTATTTAACTCTGAAACTACGACTTTTTTCCAAATTTCAGCTAAAATTTTCTGCCAAAAGTTGTTGTAAGAATTTGCGTTTAGGTGTTGTAAGAATTTGTGTTAAAGTCAGCTTTTGTGCAGATTGTGCTGGTTTAACTTCTCATTACTGTTGATTTTCATATTTCAATAACAACTGTAGGTATTAATCCTACAGTATGCAGAAATTTAACGAAAATTTTCTTTTTTTTCACTCAAAATTTTCAGGTTTTTCTCGGACTTAGTACATTTTAAGTTGTAAAACTTTGTAAACTTTGTGTTTAGGTGAGTTGTGTTTCTATGTGTCTTTCCAAGTGATTAATATTCTACACTTGGGTTACTGAACTCCATTGCAGTAATATTTAACCCTCATTACATGCATATTTGAGGAATTTGAGGCTGATTTTCTGCCAAAACTTGTTGTAAGAATTAGCGTTTAGGTGTTGTAAGAATTTGCGTTAAAGTCAGCTTTTGTGCAGATTGTGGTGCTTTAACTTCTCATTACTGTTGATTTTCATATTTCAATAACAACTGTAGGTATTAACCAGACTATATGCAGAAATTTAACGGAAATTTTCTTTTTTTTCAGTCAAAATTTTCATGTTTTTGTCGGACTTAGTAAATTTTAAGTTCTAAAAGTTTGTGTTAAGGTGAGGTGTTAAGCTGAGTTCTCAAAGATCAGTGGGCTCAAGCCTTTGATATTGCATATGTAGGTTGTAGGGGACTATCAGAACAGTATTTAACCCTGATACTATGACTTTTTTCCAAATTTCACCTAAAATTTTCTGCCAAAATTTGTTGTAAGAGTTTGCGTTTAGGTGTTGTAAGAATTTGCGTTAAAGTCAGCTTTTGTGCAGATTGTTTTGCTTTAACTTCTCATTACTGTTGATTTTCATATTTCAATAACAACTGTAGGTATTAACCCTACTGTATGCAGAAATTTAACGGAAATTTTTTTTTTTTTCACTCAAAATTTTCATGTTTTTCTCGGACTTAGTAAATTTTAAGTTGTAAAACTTTGTAAACTTTGTGTTTAGGTGAGTTGTGTTTCTATGTGTCTTTCCAGGCGATTAATATTCTACACTTGGGTTACTGAACTCCATTGCAGTAATATTTAACCCTCATTACATGCATATTTGAGGAATTTGAGGCTGATTTTCTGCCAAAACTTGTTGTAAGAATTAGTGTTTAGGTGTTGTAAGAATTTGCGTTAAAGTCAGCTTTTGTGCAGATTGTGGTGCCTTCACCTCTCATTACTGTTTATTTTCTCATTTCAATAACAGCTGTAGGTATTAACCCTACTGTATGCAGAAATTTAACTGATTTCTTTTCTTTTTTTCAGTCACAATGTTCACGTTTTTGTCTGACTTACTCAATTTTAAGTTCTAAAAGTTTGTGTTAAGGTGAGATGTTAAGGTGAGTTCTGTTTCTATGTGTCTTTCCAGGCAATTGATATTGCACGCATGGGTTACTGAACTACATTGCGGTAACGTTGCGCCCTTATTACATGCATATTTGAGGAATTTAATGGGGATTTTTGGGACTTATATTCACTTTCTTTAAAAAAAAATTTTTTTAATTTTTTTTTTTTATTTAATACTTTCTCATACTTGTTACTAGTAACATTAAGGCTTATTTTAGTTGTTGATGTGATGCATTTTTGTTGGGACTTATAGTCACTCTCTTGAATGAATGTTTTTCCGCAACTCCTCTTTAACCAATGAATGTACTTCAATTACAATTTCAGTGATTTATGAAAGCCTTTCCTAATTCTTATTTATGATTTAATACCTGGCCTCACGATTCATATTCTTAATCATAAACATTTCTAAAAGAAAAAAATGCTTTTATATCCAATGATTCTATGTTGAATTGATATATAATAAATGCAGAAATATAGACTTTCCAAAGCCATCACATAAACCACATTAATCATTTGATGCCTAGTTAATGATTTATATTAACTAAATATTAGGCATGTTACATTGGAACGACATTATGAAGCGCGAAGGTAGGTGAGCATTGGGATGTAACATCCCTTTTGTTTGAGGACATGATAACAAAAGATGTGTTCAAGAAAGACCCCCCTCAGATTTCGAAAACGTCCTGATGATTTTAAAAAATAATTCAAATTATGAAGCTTTGCGGGGCCCTGATTATCAGGAATATCAAGACTGCTGGGGAACTGTAACATGCCGCATTACCCCACTCCCTCCCCCCACCCCCCCCAAAAAAAAACAAAAACAAAAAAAACTTCAGTGTTTTCGACATGTGTAACAACTTCTGAAATGCATATCATAAAAAGAAAATCTAGTGTTTTTGAGTGGATGCCACAAGATAAAAACTGTTTTGAACAGGTTGCCTGTTTGCGTTTGCATGGTCTTAGATTTATCTTACCAATAGTTTCCATGTGATTACTCAACATGGATAAAATGTAGTTTTGTGGAAATTTTTTTTTAAGTCCCCAGTTCAAAAGCCATAGTCATCAATTCCTTACATGCTGCTTGCAGACATCCCTTGCACAACATCTGTTGCCACTGATATAAGTATCATTTGGGCACATTTAACCAAATTCCCCCCTGTAAATTGTATATACTTTTTAATTAATGATTGCTTGAGTTCAATTTAGATTAATTTTTAGCTCAACTTGACAAAGTCAAGCTGAGCTATTGCCATCACTTCTCGTCCGTCGGCATACGTACGTACACAATTTCCTTTGGCACACCTCACAGGTCGCATTTATGATCAGATTACTTTGAAACTTCTTATGCTTGTTTGGGGTGACTTCTAGATGGGAGCTATCGATTTTCTTCAATTTGCGTCAAAAAATGTTGCCGCGGCCAACGTTCTTAGAACTTAGTTTAGCCAAACCACAATATTTCCCTTTGGCACACCCTACAGGGCACATTTATGATTTGATTGCTTTGAAACCTGGTATGCTTATTTAGGGTGACCTCTAGATGGGAGCTATCGATTTTCTTCAATTTCCGTCAAAAAATGTTGCCGCGGCCAACGTTCTTAGAACTTAGTTTAGTCAAACCACAATATTTCCCTTTGGCACACCCTACAGGGCACATTTATGATTTGTTTGCTTTGAAACCTGGTATGCTTATTTAGGGTGACCTCTAGATGGGAGCTATCGATTTTCTTCAATTTCCGGCAAAAAATTCGTAGAACTTAGTTCAGTCAGACCTCAATATTTCCCTTTGGCACACCCTACAGGGCCCATTTATGATCAGATTGCTTTGAAACCTGGTATGCTTGTTTGGGGAGACCTCTAGATGGGAGCTATCGATTTTCTTCAATTTCTGTCAAAAAATGTTGCCGCGGCCAACGTTCTTAGAACTTAGTTTAGTCAGAAGACTAAATATTTCCCTTTGGCACACCCTACAGGGTACATTTATGATCGGATTGCTTTGAAACCTGGCGTGCTTGTTTGGGGTGACATCTAGATGGGAGCTATCGATTTTCTTCAATTTCCGTCAAAAAATTTTGCCGCGGCCAACATTTTTAGAACTCAGTTTAGTCAGACCACAATATTTCCCTTTGGCACACCCTACAGGGCACATTTATGATCAGATTGCTTTGAAACCTGGCATGCTTGTTTGGGGAGGCCTCTAGATGGGAGCTATCGATTTTCTTCGGTTTCTGTCAAAAAATGTTGCCACTGGCAAAAAAACTGACATTGGTCCCAATGATCTTCAATTTTGCCATTTCATTTATAACTTACCAAGTTCAAGTTTGTCAAGTTGAGCTACAGTGTCATTGACACTTTCATTCTTCAAATCTTGTCATGGCTGCTTCAAATCAGCCATGACTAGATTTGATAAAAAATATATTGAAAATGCTCAGTGGGTTAAGAGTTAATCATATTAATTACTCAAAGCATTGAAAACACATTCATGCAATTCTGGATCTGAACTGGCATTGGTGAAGAGTAAGATCTTGTCATTTTTTGTTGGCTCTTTAGATCAAGGGCCAAAGTAATGATAACCTCAATTTTTAAATTAGTTTTTAAGGCTTTGTTGAGGTTTGAATCGATTTTGAATAACAGATATGCCCGTAATTAGCCCCCTTTCAGTTGAAAGTTGAGATAACCATAAACTGACTTTTATAAGAGTCTTTTTTTTCTTTGCAATAACATGAGTAGGCTCCTCATATTTATGGAATTTGTCATTTAAGTTAATATTGGTGATAGGAAGGACTATGTGCGTTTTAACCCTTTACCCAACCAACGTAGAGGATATCAAAATTTATTGTTTTAAATATCATTTTTTTTAGCTCAACTTTGATGTAAGTCAGATTTGAGCTTATGTCATGGCCAGTCGTCGTCTGGCCGTCTGTCCGTCAACAATTCAATACGGCTCGGGCTAGAGGCCGTATTTATGAGCCGATCTTTATGAAACTTCTTGGGTACCTTTCTTATCACCATGGGACGAGAACGAGTGTTTTGGGGTCCGGTCCAAAATTCAAGACGGCTGCTGGCAGCCATTTTGTACAAAATTAGGTGCAATCATATTTTTGCACAGAACTTCCATATGAAAGCTCTGATTCAAATAATTTTGAGCTCAACTTTGGCGAAGCCAAATTTGAGGTATTGTCATGGCCCGTCGTCCGTTTGCCAGCCTGTCGCGCCGTACACACGGCTCAGGCTATAGGCCATATTTATGAACCGATCTTTACGAAACTTCTTGGGTGCCTTTGTTATGATTGTGAGACGAGAACAAGTGTTTTTGGGTCAGGTCCGAAATTCAAGACGGCCGCTGGCAGCCATTTTGTACAAAATTAGGTGCAATCCAATTTTTGTGCAGAACTTCCATATGAAAGCTCTGATTTGAATAATTTTTTTAGCTTAACTTGACATAGTCAAGATAAGCTTTTGCCATCACGCGTGCGGAAGTCTGTTAGCCTGTGAGTCTGTTCACATTTTCCTTTAGCATGGGCTACACCCCGCAGTTCTTGTCTGATCGTCACGAAATTTCATATGCAGGTTTGGGGTCATGTCTAAATGAGAACGTCCTCTTTTGTTCGCGAATGGTCAACCGGTATGGCTGTCCGAGCCCAAAACCCGAAAACCATTAGCACAGTCTACAGGTCGTATTTATGAAGGAATTTCATTGTAACTTGGTAGGTTGACTTTATATAATGTCTAGATGAGAACAGCCCCTTTTGGACACCATTAGGCAACTGTGATGGCTACAGGGGCATGAAGCCCGAAAACCTTTAGCACAGTCTACAGGTGATATTTATGAAGGGATTTCATTGTACCTTGGTAGGATGACTCCAAATAATGTCTAGATGAGAACGTCCCCTTTTGGTCGCGATCATTCAGCCTTGATGGCTGCCCGAGCCCAAAACCTTTAGCATAGTCTATAGGTCATATTTATGGAAGGCTTTCATTGTAACATGTTAGTTTGACTCTATATAATGCCTAGATGATGACCTCCCCTTTTGGTCGTGATTGGTCAACTGTGATGGATTCAGGGGCCCGAAGCCCGAAAACCTTCAGCAAAGTCTACAGGTCATATTTATGAAGGGATTTCATTGTAACTTTGTAGGATCACTCCAGATGATGCCCAGATGAGAATGTCCCTTTTGGTTGCGATCATTCAACCATGATGGCTGCCCGAGCCCAAAGCCCAAAAACCTTCAGCACAGTTTACAGGTCATATTTATGAAGAGATTTTATTGTAACTGTATAGGTTGACTTCATATAATGTCTAGATGAGAACATCCCCTTTGGACGCAATTGAGAAACTGACGGCTACAGGGGCCTGAAGCCCGAAAACCTTTAGCACAGTCTACAGGCCATATTGATGAAGGGATTTCAATGTAACTTGATAGCATGACTCATTTTGGAATAATTTCACTGTAACTTGGTAACTTTCGTTGATATACGTTAACTGTGAGGGCCACATACATTAACTGTGAGGTCATATTAACCCACCCCTCAGCTCTTTAATACAGTGTACACCTCAAATTATTTTTATCAAAAACATAGCATACAGGGAACAGAAATGAACATATTCCCAATTATCACAATTCTTGTCTTATTTCATAATCCTTTTATAAACATTGAACATTATCCTTTTCATCAAACACAACACACAAGTTAAGCTACAGTGTCATTGACACTTTCATTGTATGAATGTTTAGTACCATGGGATACATCATATATAATACAGGTTTTTTCTCGTGCTTAAATTATACAAATTAGACTAACTTTGATTTATTTAGTGTTACTTTCAGCACTGTAACTGCAAATGCCAATACAGCTCGGGCTAGAGGCCATATTTATGAACCGATCTTAACAAAACTTTTTGGGTACCTTTGTTATCACCGTGGGACGAGAACGAGTGTTTTTGTGTCTGGTCTGATATTCAAGATGGCCGCTGGCAGCCATTTTGTACAAAATTAGGTGCAATCAGATTTTTGCTCACAACTTCCATATGAAAGCACTGATTTGAATAATTTTTTGTGTGAATGTTTAATACCAAGGGATACATCACATATAATACGGGTTTTTTTCTCATGCATAAATTATGCCAATTAGACTAACTTTGATCTATTTAATGTTACTTACAGCACTGTAACTGCAAACGCCAATACGGCTCGGGCTAGAGGCCGTATTAATGAACCGATCTTTATGAAACTTCTTGGGTACCTTTGTTATCACCTTGGGACGAGAACGAGTGTTTCTGAGTGCGGTCCAAAATTCAAGATGGCTGCCAGTGGCCATTTTGTACCGAAATTAGGTGCAATCAGTTTTTAGCTCACCTGAGCGAAGCTCAAGGGGAGCTTTACAAATCACTTTCCGTCCATCTGTCGTCCGTCTGTCGTCGTCCGGCGTAAACTTTACAAAACCAACTTCTCCGAAGAAACCACCGGTCCAATATTTTTCAAATGTTGGGTAAATGTTTATTACCTAATGTCAATTCAGATTTGTTCAAATGAACCACCAGTAGCAGAGTCTTGATATTTGGTATGCAGCTTCCTTTTGAGGTGTAGAATCAAGTTGGTTCAAGAGAAGTTTGTCGGGCATTATTTGCCTTCGTTATGGGAGGGGCCAAAATTTTGGCCACGCCTAAAATTTCTATTTGCTGAACCGTGAGGTCGATTTGAACCAAATTTGATATGAGATGATAATGGGTCATAAGTAGTTGATTGATGCAAAAAAAAATTTTCTCATTACCCCGTGGGAACCTCGTTAGCTAAAAATAGGAAAAACCTTAAAACTGCCATATCTCCAAAACTACACGGCACAGAGAATTCTTATTTTGTATAAAGCTTACTTTTATACAGTAGAATAGAATGGTTAAAAAAAATCCCTGTCGGTTTGATCACAAGGTACTTTTTTCAGGACTTTGAAAAAGTGCTGAGTCAGCACTTTTTAACACTGTAGGCAATGGGAAAAATATTAAAAAATCTCCTTCTCCAGATCCAGCAGGCAGAATCTTTTGATATTTGGTATGGAACATTGTAGGGTGGATCTGATTCAAGTTTGTTCAAATCGGCCCCCTGGATTCATATTTAAGCTCAGTATGGGAGCCCGATTTCGAACTTAGTGCATTTCAGGCAAATTTCTTAAAAAATCTTCTCCAGATCGAGCAGGCAGAATCTTTTGATATTTGGTATGCAACATTGTGGGGGGGGGGGGGGGGGGGGGGGGGGGAGGGGGATCTGATTCAAGTTTGTTCAAATCGTCTCCCTAAATTCATATTTGGGCTCACTATAGAAGCTCGAATTCGAACTTAGTGCATTTCAGGCAAAATTCTTCAAAAATCTTCTCCAGATCCAGCAGGCAGAATCTTATCATATTTGGTATGCAACATTATGGGGTGGATCTGTTCAAGTTTGTTCAAGTTGGCCCCCTGGATTCATATTTGGGTTCACTATAGAAGCTCGAATTCGAACTTAGTGCATTTCAGGCAAATTTCTTTAAAAATCTTCTTCTCCAGATCCAGCAGGCAGAATCTTTTGATATTTGGTATGCAACATTGTGGGGTGGATCTGATTCAAATTTGTTCAAATCGGCCCCCTGGATTCATATTTGGGCTCACTATAGAAGCCCTAATTCGAACTTAGTGCATTTCAGGCAAATTTCTTTAAAAAATCTTCTTCTCCAGATCCAGCAGGCAGAATCTTTTGATATTTGGTATGCAACATTGTGGGGTGGATCTGATTCAAGTTTGTTCAAATCGGCTCCCTAGATTCATATTTGGGCTCACTATAGAAGCTCGAATTCGAACTTAGTGCATTTCAGGTAAATTTCTTAAAAAGTCTTCTTCTCCAGATCCAGCAGTCAGAATCTTTTGATATTTGGTATGCAGCATTGTGGGGTGGATCTGATTCAAGTTTGTTCAAACCGGCCCCCTGGGTTTATATTTGGGCACAGTATAGGAGCCCAAATTTGAACTTCATGCATTTCAGGCAAATTTCTTTGAAAATCTTCTTCTCAAGATTCAGCAGGCAGAATCTTTTGATATTGGGTATGCACCATGCTTAGGGGGGTGAGATTCAAGTTTGTTCAAGCCAAGTCCCTGGGTTCATATTTGGGCTCACTGTGGTAGCCCGAATTATAACTTAGTTCAAAATGAGGAATATTCTTTAAAAATCTTCTTCAGAATGTTTTGATATTTGGTATGCAGCATCCTTAGGGGTGAGATTCAAGTTTGTTCAAGCCATGTCCCTAGGTCCATATTTGGACTCACTGTGGGAGCTCTAATTGTAACTTAGTTCAAAATTATGAATTTTCTTTAAAAAATCTTCTTCTTCAGATCCAGCTGTCGGAATGTTTTGATGGGGGGGGGGGGGATTCAAGTTTGTTAAAGCCAAGTCCCTGAGTTCATAAATGGGCTACCTGTGGGAGCCTGAATTATAACTTAGTTCAGTAGGAGGAATATTCTTTAAAAATCTTTTTTTTAGATCCACTGGTTAGAATCTTTGGATATTTGGTATAAGCTTTTCGTAGGAGGAGCAGATGAAATCAATTCTCTGGGTTGATATTTAGGCTACCATGTCAGGTGAGCGCCCTCATGCCCCTTGGGGCCTCTTGTTTGTCACAACTTCTATACAGCTCGTATTTATGGACAGATCTTCACGAAACTTCTTTGGTACCTTTGTTTTCACCTTGGGACAGGAACGAGTGTGTTTTGGGGTGCCTTTGTTATCACTGTGCTATGAGAACAAATATTTTGGGGTTCAGTCAGAACCACTCTGGGACTCAAAAGATTTCTTTTCTAGTTTAGCATCTGACTGTCTCCCACCTTTACAATACTTTACCTATACATTTGTTACAGGCTACGGTCAGTATTTATGTACAGACCGTTAGAATACTTTATATGTACCTTTGTTATCAGGTCATTACCTAGATGTTTGTCATTGCTGTGTCACATACTATACATGTACATGTCTTAACAAGTTGAGCTACAGTGTCATTGACACTTTCATTTGTACAGAACTTCTGTATGATAGTTCTGATTTGAATAATTTTTTGTGTGAATGTTTAGTACCAAGGGATACATCACATATAATATGGGTTTTTTTCTTGTGCATAAATTATGCCAATTAGACTAGCTTTGATCTCTTTAATGCTACTTTCAGCACTGAAACTGGAAATGCCTATACGGCTCGGGCTAGAGGCTTTATTTATGAACTGATCGTTAGGAAACTTCTTGGGTACCTTTGTTATCACCATGGGACGAGAACAAGTGTTTTTGGGTGCGGTCCAAAATTCAAGATGGCTGCCGGTGGCCATTTTGTACCAAAATTAGTGCAATCAGTTTTTAGCTCAACTTTGGCAAAGCCAATTTTGAGCTTATGCCTGTCTGTCCATCAACAATTCACTACGGCTCGGGCTAGAGGCCGTGTTTATGAACCAATCTTTACAAAACCTCTTGGGTACCTTTGTTATGACCGTGGGACGAGAACAAGTGTTTTTGGGTCCGATCCGAAATTCAAGTTGGCCGCTGGCAGCCATTTTGTACAAAATTAGTTGCAATCAGATTTTTGTGCAGAACTTCCATATGAAAGTGCTGATTTGAATAATTTTTTGTATGATTGTTTAGTACCATGGGATGCTTCACATATAATACGGGTTTTTTTCTCGTGCGTAAATTATGCAAATTAGACTAACTTTGATGTATTTAGTGTTACTTTCAGCACTGTAAGAGCAAATGCCAATACGGCTCAGGCTAGAGGCTGTATTTATGAACCGATCTTTACGAAACTTCTTGGGTACCTTTGGTATCACCGTGGGACGAGAACAAGTGTTTTGGGGTCCGGTCCAAAATTCAAGATGGCCAATGGCAGCCATTTTGTACAAAATTAGGTGCAATCAGATTTTTGCACAGAACTTCCATATGAAAGTGCTGATTTGAATAATTTTTTGTGTAAATGTTTAGTACCATGGGATACATCACATATAATACAGGTTTTTTTCTCGTGCAGAAATTATGCAAATTAGATGAACTTTGATTTTTTCAGTGCTACTTACACACAGTAAGTGCACATGTCAATACGGCTCGGGCTAGAGTCTGTATTTATGAACCGATCTTCACGAAACGTCTTGGGTACCTTTGTTATCACCTTGGGACGAGAACGAGTCTTTCTGGGGCGGTCCAAAATTCAAGATGGCTGCCAGTGGCTATTTTGTACCGAAATTAGGTCTAATCAGGTCTTTGTACACAACTTCTATATGGCTCAGGCTAGGGGCCGTATTTATGAACCGATCTTTACGAAACTTCTTGGGTATCTTTGTTATCACTGTGGGATGAGAACGAGTGTTTTTGGGTGTGGCCCAAAATTCAAGATGGCCACCAGAAGCCATTTTGTACCAAAATTAGTGCAATCAGTCTTTTGTACAGAAATTCTGTATGAAAGTTCTGATTTGAATAAATTTTTGTATGAATGTTTAGTAACATGGAATACATCACATATAGTACAGGTTTTTTTCTTGTGCAGAAATTATGCAAATTAGATGAACTTTGATTTATTCAGTGCTACTTACACACTGTAAGTGTACGTGTCAATACGGCTCGGGCTAGAGGCTGTATTTATCAACCGATCTTCGCGAAATTTCTTAGGTAAATTTGTTACCACCTTGGGACGAGAACGAGTGTTTCTGGGTGTGATCCAAAATTCAAAATGGCTGCCAGTGGCCATTTTGTACCGAAATTAGCTCTGATCAGTTTTTTGTCACAACTTCTATACAGCTTGTTTTTATGAACTGATCTTCACGAAACTTCTTGAGTACCTTTGTTTTTTCACCTTGGGACAGGAACGAGTGTGTTTTGGGGTGCCTTTGTTATCACTGTACTATGAGAACAAATATTTTGGGGTTCAGTCAGACCCACTCTGGGACTGAAAGATTTCTTTTCTAGTTTAGCATCTATCTGTCGCCCACCTTTACAATACTTTACCTATACATTTGTTACAGGCTACGGTC
The DNA here is from genome assembly GCA_031216915.1 of Pictodentalium vernedei. Lineage (NCBI taxonomy): Eukaryota > Metazoa > Mollusca > Scaphopoda > Dentaliida > Dentaliidae > Pictodentalium > Pictodentalium vernedei. The sequence goes on along the minus strand of CM062297.1, from coordinate 482,762,785 downwards.
AGTATTTATGTAAAGACCATTACAATACTTTATATGTACCTTTGTTTTCAGGTCATTACCCAGATGGTTGTCATTGCTGTGTCACATACTATACATGTACATGTCTTAAACAAGTTGAGCTACAGTGTCATTGACTCTTTCATTTGTACAGAACTTCTGTATGAAAGTTCTGATTTGAATAAATTTTTGTAGGAATGTTTAGTAACATGGAATACATCACATATAATACAGTGTTTTTCCTCGTGCAGAAAATATGCAAATTAGATGAACTTTGATTTGTTCAGTGCTACTTATACACAGTAAGTGCACATGTCAATGCGGCTCAGGCTAGAGTCTGTATTTATTAACTGATCTTCACGAAACTTCTTGGGGTACCTTTGTTATCACCTTGTGACAGGAACGAGTGTTTTTGGGTGCCTTTATTATCACTGTGGTATGAGAACAAATATTTTTGGGTTCAGTCAGACCCACTCTGGGACTCAAAGATTTCTTTCCTAGTAGCATCTAACTGTCACCCCACTTTTACAATACTTTACCTATATATTTGTTACAGGCTACGGTCAGCATTTATGTACAGATCATTACAATACTTTACATGTACCATTGTTATCAGGTCATTACTTAGATGTTTGTCATTGCTGTGTCACACACTATACATGTACATGTCTTAAAGAAGTTGAGCTACAGTGTCATTGACACTTTCATTTGTATGAATGTTTAGTACCATGGGATACATCACATATAATACAGGTTTTTTTCTTGTGCATAAATTATGCAAATTAGACTAACTTTGATCTGTTTAGTGTTACTTTCAGCACTGTTACTGCAAATGCCAATATAGCTCGGGCTAGAGGCCGTATTTATGAACCGATCTTTACGAAACTTTTTGGGTACCTTTGTTATCACCGTGGGACGAGAACGAGTGTTTTTGGGTCCGGTCTGATATTCAAGATGGCCACCAGCATCCTTTTTGTACTTTAGTCATGCAATCAGTTTTTTGTGCAGAACTTCTGTACGAAAGTTCTGATTTGAATATATTTTTGTATCAATGTTTAATAACATGGAATACATCACATATAATACAGGTTTTTTTCTTGTGCAGAAATTATGCAAATTAGATGAACTTTGATTTATTCAGTGCTACTTATACACAGTAAGTGCACATGTCAATACGGCTCGGGCTGGAGTCTTTATTTAAGAACCGATGTTCACAAAACTTCTTGGGTACCTTTGTTATCACCTTGGGACGAGAACGAGTGTTTCTGGGTGTGGTCCAAAATTCAAGTTGGCTGCCAGTGGCCATTTTGTACCAAAATTAGGTCCAATCAGTTTTTTGTACACAATATCTATACGGCTCAGGCTAGACGCTGTATTTATGAACCGATCTTTACAAAACTTCTTGGGTACCTTTGTTATCACCGTGGGATGAGAACGAGTGTTTTTGGGTGCAGTCCAAAATTCAAGATAGCCGCCAGCAGCCATTTTGTACCAAAATTAGTGCAATCAGTTTTTTGTACAGAACTTCTGTATGAAAGTTCTGATTTGAATAAATTTTTGTAGGAATGTTTAGTAACATGGAATACATCACATATGAGATTTTTCTCGTGCAGAAATTATGCAAATTAGATGAACTTTGATTTATTCAGTGCTACTTATACACAGTAAGTGCACATGTCAATACGGCTCAGGCTAGAGTCTGTATTTATGAACCGATCTTCACAAAACTTCTTGGGTACCTTTGTTATCACCTTGTGACGGGAACGAGTGTTTTGGGGTGCCTTTGTTATCACTGTGCTATATTTTTGGGTTCGGTCAGACCCACTCAGAGATTTCTTTTCTGGTGTAGCATCTAACTGTCACCCCACCTTTACAATACTTTACCTATATATTTGTTACAGCTACGTTCAGCATTTATGTACAGACCGTTACAATACTTTACATGTACCTTTGTTATCAGGTCATTACCTAGATATTTGTCATTGCTGTGTCATATACTATACATGTACATGTCTTAAAGAAGTTGAGCTACAGTGTCATTGACACTTTCATTTAATTAGCTCCGCTGACAAAGTCAGCAGAGCTTTTCTTATACTGATTCGTCCGTCGTCTGTCGTCCGTCTGTCCGTCCGTCCGTCTGTCATCAACATTTTAATTGTCCGAGCCATAATTTTTAAACCGCTGAATATTTTTCCACCAAACTTCATAACAATTTGTATTATCAATAGACGGTGTGTCATCAATTATTCTGCGGTCTGTAAATCCACAGGGTCAAGGTCACAGGATCAAGAAAATCTTAAGATATTTTTGATATTTGTTTGTCCAAGCCATAATTTCTGAACCGCTGAATATTTTTACACCAAACTTCATAACAATATGTATTATCAATGGATGGTGTGTCATCAACCATTATAAAGTCTGTAACCCCACAGGGTCAAGGTCACAGGCCACATGAGCAAGAAAAAAATATTTTGTTTGTCCGAGCCATAATTTCTAAACTACTGAATATTTTTGGACCAAACTTTATAACGTCATGTAATGTCAATAGGCGGTGTGTAATCGATCCAACCCATAATTTTCGTGACAACTGAAAATTTTTCGGCTAAAGTTTGTAACAATATTAGTATTAGAAAACATGCCCATGCGATCAGTGGCCCTCAGCGGAGCTCTCTAGGCGTGACAGGCCTCTTGTTTTTCAAAAACTTCCAACCAAACTATTATCATGTGACCCCTCATTGGAATGAGCTTGATGAGCTCTAAGCTGGTTATTAACAATGAGCTCTTTCCAAAGAGAGGTCACATGATAAGGCTTTGTTGAAATTTGAGGAAAAATAATATTTTTTCAGCTACTGAATTTGCATATTACATGGGCTGATTTGGCTGTTTCATTGGGTAAAGGGTTAAGACACTGGATGACATAAACCTGGTGCTTAAGTTTCGTAAGTTAAATTAATGAAGATTGAATGCATATTATTGACTTGAACCAGTAGATGTGTTTTGCAAATTAACCGCACAAAGATTGAGTTCATCTTGGTGATAGTTCACCAATAGATGTACATTGATGAGAGGAAGAACCTAGTTGTTGGGGGAGGGGGGAAGCACTCAAGCAAGGTCACCGGAACTGAATAAAACATTGACTAACATGAACATTTTTTTTTATTTCAGGACCTAAAACCTAGTAATATTGTAGTAAAATCAGATTGTACATTAAAAATACTAGACTTTGGTTTAGCAAGGACTGCTGGTACAGCCTTCATGATGACACCCTATGTAGTAACTAGGTATTACAGAGCACCTGAAGTTATACTTGGTATGGGATACAAAGAAAATGGTAAGTTGTTTCTGTGTATTGATATGATGCTCTGGGGCACATCGTTGGAAGGAGTTATGTCTTTTGGTAAGCATTACAGTGACTTATCAACTTTTTATTTTTATCATCGAATCAGTAACTGGAATACATATCCTTCATTATCAGCTTCCATGACTGAAAGTAAGCGTATTTGGCATGTATCATCTGTTGTACATTATCCAGCAACCATCATCTGCATTTCAGTCTTTTTCAGAACCACTGGATTGAATCAAACCAATTGGCAGATAACCTTCCAAGTTTGATCAATAGAAGTTGCTAAGCTCGAAGGACTGGTTGGGAACCACAGGAGCTAAAAATAGAAAAAAAATTCAAACGTCCATATTTCCCACACTGCATGGAACAGAAAATTATTATTTGATATTACAGTGACTTATCAACTTTTTTTTATCATCGAATCAGTAACTGGAATACATATTCTTCATTATCAGCTTCCATGACTGAAAGTAAGCTTATTTGGCATGTATCATCTGTTGTACATTATCCAGCAACCATCATCTGCATTTCAGTCTTTTTCAGAACCACTGAATTGAATCAAACCAATTTGGCAGGTAACCTTCCAAGGACTGGTTCCCCTGTGGGAACCACAGGAGCTAAAAATAGAAAAAAAATTCAAACGCCCATATTTCCCACACTGCATGGAACAGAAAATTATTATTTGATATGGAGCATCCTTTGGACCAGTAAAATCTATAGGGAAAAAATTCTAATCGTTCTTTCATGGGGTGTTGAAAATGTTGCCTTTGGCACACCCTACAGGGCACATTTATGATCGGATTGCTTTGAAACATGGCATGCTTGTTTGGGGTGACCTCTAGATGGGAGCTATCGATTTTCATCCATTTCCGTCACAAAATGTTGCCACGGCCAACGTTCTTAGAACTTAGTTTAATCAGACCTCAATATTTCCCTTTGGCACACCCTACAGGGCACATTTATGATCGGATTGCTTTGAAATCTGGCATGCTTGTTTGGGGAGACTTCTAGATGGGAGCTTTCGATTTTCTTCCATTCCCATCGAAAAATGTTGCCGTGGCCAGTTTTCTTAGAACTTACTTTAGTCAGACTTCAATATTTCCTATGGCACACCCTACAGGGCACATTTATGATTGGATTGCTTTGAAACCTGGTATGCTTGTTTGGGGTGACCTCTAGATGGGAGCTATCCATTTTCTTCCATTTCCGTCCGTCAAAAAATGTTGCCGCTGGCAACGATCTTTGAATTTAGTTTAGTCAGGCATCAATATATTCCTTTGGCATGCCCTACAGGGCACATTTATGATCAGATCGGTTTGAAACTTTGTATGCTTGTTTGGGGTTACCTCTAGATGGGAGCTATCAATTTTCTTCGATTTCCGTTAAAAAATGTTTCCACTGGCAATGGCCTTCGATGAACTTAGTAAAAACTTAGTGCAGTTAAGCATCAATATTTCCCATTTACACACCCTGCAGGGCACATTTATGATTGGACCGCTTGCAAACTTGCTGTGCTTGTGTGGGGTGACATCTATTTGGGAGCTGTCGATTTTCTTCCATTTCTGTCAAAAAATGTTGCCTCTGATCTTTGAACTTTAGTCAGACCTCAATATTTCCCTTTGACACACCCTTCAGGGCACATTTATGATCGGATCACTTTGAAACTTTGTATGTGTGTTCATGGTGACCTCTAGATGTGAGCTATTGCTTTTTTTCATTTCCATTAAAAATTATTGTCGTTATCACCAGCCTTTGAACTTACTGCATTTATGCATCAACTTATCCCTTTTGCACTCTCTGCAGGGTATATTTATGAATTTCCATAACCAATCCCCCCCCCCCCAAAAAAAAAACAAAAAAACAATTGCCACAAGCAATGACCTTCTACTTAGTGCATTTGTGCATTAACATCTTCCTTTGGCATGCCTCAGAGGGCATCTTCATTATCAGGTTGTTTTGAAACTTTGTATGCTTATGCAGGGTGACAAAGATTGGAGCTATTGATCTTCTTTCATTTCCATCAAAAACTGTTGCTGTTAGCAACAATCTTTGAATTTATTGCATTTGTGCATCAACATTCTTTGACATGGCCTACAGGCCACGTTTATCATAGGATTGTTTTTGAACTTAGTGTGCTCATTAGGCAAGACCTTTAGATAAGAGCTATTGATTAGCATTCATTTCTGTGAAAAAAAGTTACCATTTACAATAACCTCTGAACATTCTGCATTTGTGTATCAACATTCTTCCTTTAGCCAGTCTTACAATTTACATATACAAATGCATGGATTACTCTGAAGTTGTGCACACACAATGCTGTTATTTTGAAATTTCATCAAATAACATTGGTACCAATGATCTTCAATTTTGCCATTTCATTTATAACTTACCAAGTTAACATTGGTACCAATGATCTTCAATTTTGCCATTTCATTTATAACTTACCAAGTTCAAGTGTGTTTTGGTTATTGGTAAAAAAGTTCTGCTTTACTGGTAAAATAAGATCTGATAACCAATGCCAGGCTCGTCATTTTGAGGCAGGCGATCGCCCTGCGCCGCAGTCGCCCGGTTGAAGTCAAAATTCCGCGGACGATAAACGTCTACCAAACACCGGTTTTTGTGGCCCATTAATTCAGTCGAAGGCACAAAAAAATCGTCTGTCTCAAAAGGCAATTTTCGCGATTTTGAAGGATGTAACAAAGCTTAATTTGTGAAGTTTGTCGTGTGTCGTCGACGCAGTCACCCAGAGACAGTAAGTAACTTTCCAAAGACGAGCGAGAGGTCTGCCAATTTCAAAGTTGTAATTAGTTATTACATTGTACATCAGACCATGACAACTCTCGTGTCACACGCGATTACGGGATGTACCATCCCCAAGCCAGTTTGACCCCTGATGATTTGGCTGGGACGTTTCATCCCAAAATTTGTCTCTCAAATCTAATTGATTCATCCCAAGCTATCGGCATTTGGCGGTGAGCACAGTGCACTGGCCACTGGCTTGTACAGTCACCATGTAATGTGTAGATATGGGCTTGGTTATTGGGATGCAAGATAGCTATAACACTCACTGTTAATGAGTGTCATGGGTAACCTTGTATCTTGCATCCAAATATTCAAGCCTGCATCTATACATTATGGGATGACGTACATCATAATTACACAAACCAGGTACCTTAAAATGATATTAGCTGTCTACCCAGCAGGCTAAAACAAAACGGCACACACAAACCATAATTGGCCCTCTTGGGGTCATTTTAGGCGAACCCAAAATGCCCCTCCTGGAGTCATTTAAGGCGAACCATAATGGCCCTCCCTGCAATTTTCAAAACGACAAGCCTGCAATGCCTGGAATTGAAGTCCTTTAAGTGGAAAGGTATAAACGATTAGCTAAACTTGTCTTCATCAAAAATGCATGGATTACTCTGACGTGGGGGCGTGGTGGCTCAGTAGGTAGAGGTGCAGGCTGCAAGCCGAGAGGTCCTCGGTTTGAAACCCACCTGCAGCAACCGCGTTGTGTCCTTGGGCAAGACACTTCACCCCCATTGCCCATGTGGGGGCACGGTGGCGTTGTGTACTAAGGCGTACTGCGTGTCGATGGTGCACTTGCCTTCAACCAATGCTAACCCTGCTTGTGTGGCATTAGTATGTTGTGGAGCTGACAGTTGCTCGCCGTTGCTCGGTGGTTCTCTCCAGATACTCCGGCTTCCTCCATCCGTAAAACTGTCGCGGTCATGATTAGCCATTGTGCAGAAATATGTGACCCTAAACACAAATAAATAAATTACTCTGACGTTGTGCACACACAATGCTGTTATGTTGAAATTTCACCAAATAACATTGGTACCAATGATCTTCAGTTTTGCCATTTCACTTATAACTTACCAAGTTCAATTTTGTCAAGTTGAGCTACAGTGTCATTGACACTTTCATTTAGAGTTTAACGACACTTTCAACAGCCAGGGTCACCGACAGTTTTATGGGTGGACGAAGCTGGAGTACCCAGAGAGAACCACCAAGCAATGATTGAAGACAGGTGCACCATCTATGTGCAGTATGCCTTAGTACACAGTGCCACTGTGCCCCTTGCCCAAGGACACTACCTTTGTAAAGAGATGAATTTTTTTTTATAATCTGGCAGTTTGATTTGTATGGTTTTAATTAATGTTCTCATTTTATATTTACTTTGATTTTCTTTATTCATTTCAGTTGATATATGGTCAGTGGGTTGTATTATGGCAGAATTAATAAGAGGCAATGTAATGTTTCCAGGAAGTGATCGTATCCTTTTTAACTCACCTCACTGAACTACACTAACCACCAGTCTCCATTAATTATTACTAATTAGACTGTCATACACATACTGTATGAAAGCAATTATAAATATACTCTTCTGGACTGTTTGAAAATTATTTTTCCATGGAATATCATAGGTTCCTGAAAATACTGTGCTCTTATGGAGCTTCTGTTGTGAAGACCTGTAGAGATGAAATTGACTTGTGTTATGAATACATTTTTAGCTCACCTGAGCGAAGCTCAAGGGAAGCTTTACTAATCACTTTCTGTCCGTTGTCCATCGTCCGGCGTCCGTCGTCGTCCGTCCGGCGTTAACTTTACATTATCGACTTCTCCTCCTAAACCACTAGCCCAATTTTATTCAAATGTTGGCTAAATGTTTATTACCTAATGCCAATTCAGATTTGTTCAAATGAAGTTGCCCCTCCTCCTGGGTGGTGCCACGCCCCCAAGGGGCACCAAAATATTTGTAAATCTTCTTCTCATGAACCAGCAGTAGCAGAGACTTGATATTTGGTGTGCAGCTTCCTTTTGAGGTGTAGACTCAGATTTGTTCAAGAGAAGTTTGTGGGGCTATACTTGGCGTCGTTATGGGAGGGGCAAAATTTTTTGCCCCGCCCAAAATTTCTATTTTCCAAACCGAGAGGCTGATTTGAACCAAATTTTATGTGAGGGCTTATTGGGTCATGAGTACTTGATTTATGCAAAAAAAATTTTTCCCGCAGCCCCGTGGGAACCGCAGGAGCTAAAAATAGAAAAAATTTAAAACGCCCATATCTCCAAAACTGCACGGCACTGAGAATTTTTATTTGGTGTGCAGCTTTCTTAGGACCAACAGAAAGGATTGGTAAAAAAAAATTGCCATCGGTTTTATCATAGGGTACAGTTTCGGGACTTTGAAAAAGTGCTGAGTCAGCACTTTTTAACACTGTAGGCAATGGGAAAAACATTAAAAAATCTTCTTCTCCAGATCCAGCAGGCAGAATCTTTTGATATTTGGTATGCAACATTGTAGGGTGGATCTGATTCAAGTTTGTTCAAATCGGCCCCCTGGGTTCATATTTGGGCTCAGTATAGGAGCCCGATTTCGAACTTAGTGCATTTCAGGCAAATTTCTTAAAAAATCTTCTTCTCCAGATCCAGCAGGCAGAATCTTTTGATATTTGGTATGCAACATTGTGGGGTGGATCTGATTCAAGTTTGTTCAAATCGGCCCTCTGGGTTTATATTTGGGCTCAGTATAGGAGCCCAAATTTGAACTTACTGCATTTCAGGCAAATTTCTTTGAAAATCTTCTTCTCCAGATCGAGCAGGCAGAATCTTTTGATATTTGGCATGCAACATTGTAGGGTGGATCTGATTCAAGTTTGTTCAAATCGGCTCCCTAGATTCATATTTGGGCTCACTATAGGAGCTTGAATTCGAACTTAGTGCATTTCAGGCAAATTTCTTCAAAAATCTTCTTCTCCAGATCCAGCAGGCAGAATCTTTTGATATTTGGTATGCAACGTTGCGGGGTAGATCTGATTCAAGTTTGTTCAAATCGGCCCCCTGGATTCATATTTGGGCTTACTATAGAAGCCCGAATTCGAACTTAGTGCATTTCAGGCAAATTTCTTAAAAAATCTTCTTCTCCAGATCCAGCAGGCAGAATCTTTTCATATTTGGTAAGCAACATTGTGGGGTGGATCTGATTCAAGTTTGTTCAAATCGGCCCCCTGGGTTTATATTTGGGCTCAGTATAGGAGCCCAAATTTGAACTTAGTGCATTTCAAGTAAATTTATTAAAAAATCTTCTTCTCCAGATCCAGCAGGCAGAATCTTTTGATATTTGGTATGCAACATTGTGGGATGGATCTGATTCAAGTTTGTTCAAATCGGCTTCCTAGATTCATATTTGGGCTCACTATAGAAGCTCAAATTCGAACTTAGTGCATTTTAGGCAAATTTCTTAAAAAATTTTCTTCTCCAGATCAGCAGGCAGAATCTTTTGATATTTGGTATGCAACATTGTGGGATGGATCTGATGCAAATTTGTTCAAATCGGCTCCCTAGATTCATATTTGGGCTTACTATAGAAGCTCGAATTCGAACTTAGTGCATTTCAGGCAAATTTCTTAAAAAATCATCTTCTCCATATCCAGCAGGCAGAATCTTTTGATATTTGGTATGCAACATTGCGGGGTGGATCTGATTCAAGTTTGTTCAAATCGGCCCCCTGGATTCATATTTGGGCTCACTATAGAAGCTCGAATTCAAACTTAGTGCATTTCAAGTAAATTTCTTCAAAAATCTTCTTCTCCAGATCCAGCAGGCAGAATCTTTTGATATTTGGTATGCAACATTGTGGGATGGATCTGATTCAAGTTTGTTCAAATCGGCTTCCTAGATTCATATTTGGGCTCACTATAGAAGCTCAAATTCGAACTTAGTGCATTTTAGGCAAATTTCTTAAAAAATTTTCTTCTCCAGATCCAGCAGGCAGAATCTTTTGATATTTGGTATGCAACATTGTGGGATGGATCTGATGCAAATTTGTTCAAATCGGCTCCCTAGATTCATATTTGGGCTTACTATAGAAGCTCGAATTCGAACTTAGTGCATTTCAGGCAAATTTCTTAAAAAATCATCTTCTCCATATCCAGCAGGCAGAATCTTTTGATATTTGGTATGCAACATTGCGGGGTGGATCTGATTCAAGTTTGTTCAAATCGGCCCCCTGGATTCATATTTGGGCTCACTATAGAAGCTCGAATTCAAACTTAGTGCATTTCGGGCAAATTTCTTCAAAAATCTTCTTCTCCAGATCCAGCAGGCAGAATCTTTTGATATTTGGTATGCAACATTGCGGGGTGGAGCTGATTCAAGTTTGTTCAAATCGGCCCCCTGGATTCATATTTGGGCTTAATATAGAAGCCTGAATTCGAACTTAGTGCATTTCAAGTAAATTTATTAAAAAATCTTCTCCAGATCCAGCAGGCAGAATCTTTTGATATTTGGTATGCAACATTGTGGGATGGATCTGATTCAAGTTTGTTCAAATCGGCTTCCTAGATTCATATTTGGGCTCACTATAGAAGCTCTAATTCGAACTTAGTGCATTTTAGGCAAATTTCTTAAAAAATTTTCTTCTCCAGATCCAGCAGGCAGAATCTTTTGATATTTGGTATGCAACATTGCGGGGTGGATCTGATTCAAGTTTGTTCAAATCGGCCCCCTGGATTCATATTTGGGCTCACTATAGAAGCTCGAATTCAAACTTAGTGCATTTCGGGCAAATTTCTTCAAAAATCTTCTTCTCCAGATCCAGCAGGCAGAATCTTTTGATATTTGGTATGCAACATTGCGGGGTGGAGCTGATTCAAGTTTGTTCAAATCGGCCCCCTGGATTCATATTTGGGCTTAATATAGAAGCCTGAATTCGCACTTAGTGCATTTCGGGCAAATGTATTAAAAAATCTTCTTCTCCAGATCCAGCAGGCAGAATCTTTTGATATTTGGAATGCCCCCCCCCCCCCCACACACACACACACACACACACACACAAACACAGACACAAACACAGACACACACATCTAAAAGTTCGGCAGCAAAAAACAGTTACTTCAATGTTTAAATGCATTATAGGAACAACTTGCCTAATCAAATTTAAATACTTTTGCATCATTCTGTATCTAGAACAAACCATTTACCATATCTTTACGCAAAATTCTCCAGCATCATTCACAGAAAAACACCATTATTTATATATTCACATTTCTGTCTCAAAAATATACCTGATCTTCCCATACCCCTATTGGAATAAGCTGTTTGAGCTTGTTCCAATGATGATAAAAAAAACTAATATTTTGGAAAATTTGTGAAAATTTTTGTTTTCTTGCATGCAAATATGTACATGTAGCACATGGAAGATATCCACAGTTGGGGAGAGATGTCCAAGGCTATCTCTTCACATTCCTTGTTTGTGCTTCATGCTAAACCAGTTTGTCTGCAGAGATAAATTTGCTTTATTAAAAATCATTGGAGATTGGCCACACACCAATGATTTTAAATAAAACTAATTTTAGGTAACAAATGTTGAACTTCAAACAAAATCTATCACTCAACCAGTTAATGTTGATGAGGCATGACATGGTGAAGGTGACCTAAAATACTTCTTAGAGTCACTTTGTCAGGTGAGCGATTAAGGCCACGTGGGGCCTCTTGTTTTCATTTTATTCTTTGATTACTTTGTGAGATTTTTTAGCTCATATAACTTGTTGAAGACTGAGTGAGCTACAGTGATCACTCAATGCCTGTCCATCTTACATCGTCTGTCATCTGTGAGCATGGTGTTTGTGACTTCTCCAAAACCACTCAGTCGAGTTCAGTTATATTTGAGGTTATTGTTCTGACATAGCATAGTGATTTTGTTGAAATCAACTTGCCCCACCCAATAGAGAGGCGTGAGATAAAATATCACCAACTTTTTAAAAAATCTTCTCACGAACCTATGTGTACAGTGACTTCATATTTTGGTATATTTGGTATATAGTATACTTACGGAACGTGTAGGGGGGGGGGGGGGGGGGGGAGGAGGGGAGAGGGTGCAGATTCAACTTTGTTCAAATCTGGTCCCACAGTGAATATGTGGGCTCCCTATTGGAGCCCTAATTTAGCTTGGTGCCATATGAAGAACATTCTTTGAAAATCTTACGAACCCCCAAACAGAATCTTTTGGTTATGGTGTACACCATCCTTAGAGGAGGCAGATTCAAGTTTGTGAAAATCAAGTCCCTGGGGTTAATATTTTGGCTCCCTTTTGGAGCCTGAATTTTAACTTGGACTAATATGAGGAGTAGTCTTTAAAAATCTTCTTCTCTAGAATCACTTTTCAGAATCTTTTTGTCCCCCGACCCTTCGGGGGACTATTGTAATCAGCAGTGTCCATCCGTCTGTCTGCCTGTCTGTGCGTCCGTCCGTCCGTCCGTCCGTCCATCCGTCCGTCCGTCCGTCCGTCCGTCACACCCTTGTCCGGATGATAACTTTAGTTTGGATGATTTTACTGAAACTAAATTTGGTATGTGTCTTACTTGGGTGGAAATGCAGGTCAAGTTCAAAAATGGGCACGCTCCACTGATTTCTACTGGATTTATTCCCCTTTTTCGACTTAAAAAATACAGTTTTTGTGTTGTCCGGATGATAACTTTAGTTAGGATCATTTGATTGAAATGAAATTTAGTATGCCGCTTATTTGGGTGGAAATGCAGGTCAAGTTCGAAAATGGGCACGCTCCACTGATTTTTACTGGATTTATTCCCCTTTTTCGACTTAGAAAATACGGTTTTTGTGTTGTCCGGATGATAACTTTACTTTGGATCATTTGATTGAAACGAAACTAAGTATGTGGTTTAATTGGTTGGAAATACAGGTCAAGTTAAAAAATGGCCATGCTCTGCGAACAAATTGCATCCTAACAGCTCCCTTAATTTGCCATCTTGGTCGGGGGACCGGGGGCGTTGCCCTTGTGATATATGGATATACAGCATCCTTACAGGGGTTGGATTCAAGTTTGTTCAAATCAAGTCCCTACGGTTAGTATTTGGGCTTTCTTTGGCAGCCTGATTTTTAGCTCACCTGATTGAATGTCAGTGTGAGCTTTTCTTATCACTCTTCATCCGTCCGTCCGTCGTCCATCTTCTGTCGTCCGTTGTCCTGCGTGAAGGTGATGTTTGAGCCTCTTTCTCCTAAACCACTGGCCACATTTTAATTATATTTCATGTAAGTAGTGGTTATATAGGGGCATTTGGGTTTTTCTTCAAATTGGATTTCTGCTCAAATTGTGGAGTGGGGTGGGGGCCAAAATGCACAAAATTTAAAAAAATCTTCTCATGAACCAGCCATAGCAGAGACTTGATATTTGGTATGCAGCTTCCATTTGAGGTGTAGACTCAAGTTTGTTCAAGAGAAGTTTGACGGGCAATATTTACCTTTGTTCTGAGAGGGGCAAAAATGTTTGCCCCGCCCAAAATTTCTATTTTCTGAACCCAGAGGCCAATTTGAACCAAATTTAATATGAAGTATTATTGAGTTATAAGTACTTCATTTATGCCAAAAAAAATTTTCCTGCAGCCCCGTGGGAACCGCAGGAGCTAAAAATAGAAAAAAATTAAAACGCCCATATCTCCAAAACTGCACGGCACTGAAAATTTTATTTGGTGTGAAGCTTCCTTAGGACCAACAGAAAGGATTGGTAAAAAACAATTGCCATCGATTTTATCATAGGGTACAGTTTTGGGACTTTGAAAAAGTGCTGAGTCAGCACTTTTTAACACCGTAGGCAATGGGAAAAAACATTAAAAAATCTTCTTTTCCAGATCCAGCAGGCAGAATCTTTTGATATTTGGTATGCAACATTGTGGGGTGGATCTAATTCAAGTTTGTTCAAATCGGCCCCCTGGATTCATATTTGGGCTCACTATAGAAGCCCGAATTCGAACTTTTTCAAGCAAATTTCTTAAAAAATCTTCTTCTCCAGATCCAGCAGGCAGAATCTTTTCATATTTGGTATGCAACATTGTGGGGTGGATCTGATTCAAGTTTGTTCAAATCGGCCCCCTGGGTTTATATTTGGGCTCAGTATAGGAGCCCAAATTTGAACTTCATGCATTTCAGGCAAATTTCTTTGAAAATCTTCTTCTCAAGATCCAGCAGGCAGAATCTTTTGATATTGGGTATGCACCATGCTTAGGGGGGTGAGATTCAATTTTGTTCAAGCCAAGTCTCTGGGTTCATATTTGGGCTCAATGTGAGAGCCCGGATTATAACTTAGTTCAAAATGAGGAATTTTCTTAAAAAATCTTCTTCTTCAGATCCAGCAGTCGGAATGTTTTGATATTTGGTATGCAGCATCCTTAGGGGGGTGAGATTTAAGTTTGTTCAAGCCATGTCCCTAGGTCCATATTTGGGCTCACTGTGGGAGCTTGAATTGTAACTTAGTTCAAAATGAGGAATTTTCTTAAAAAATCTTCTTCTTCAGATCCAGCAGTCAGAATGTTTTGATATGTGGTGTGTAGCATCCTTAGGGGGGTGAGATTCAAGTTTGTTAAAGCCAAGTCCCTGGGTCCATATTTGGGCTCCCTGTGGGAGCCCGAATTATAACTTAGTCAATATGAGGAATTTTTCTTTAAAAATCTTCTTCAGATTCAGCAGTCGGAATGTTTTGATATTTGGCATGCAGCAACCTTGGGGCTGAGATTCAAGTTTGTTTAAGCCAAGTCCCTTGGTTCATATTTGGGCTCATTATGGGAGCCCAAATGACAACTTAGTTCAAAATGAGGAATTTTCTTTAAAAATCTTCTTCAGATCCCACAGATGAATGCTCAAAATGAGGAATTTTCTTTAAAAATCTTCTTCAGATCCAGCAGTCGGGGGGGGGTAGGTAGGAGGGGGGTAAGATTCAAGTTTGTTAAAGCCAAGTCCCTTGGTTCTTATATGGGCTCCCTGAAGCCCAAATTATAACTTAGTTCACTATGAGGAAGATTTTAAAAAAAATTTTTTTTTTTTAGATCCACTGGTCAGAATCTTTGGATATTTGGTATAATCTTTTCTTAGGAGGAGCAGATGTAACTTGTTGAAATCAATTCTCTGGGTTGATATTTAGGCTACCATGTCAGGTGAGCGCCCTCAGGCCCCTTGGGGCCTCTTGTTAACTTAGTGCAGTAGGAGGAAAAGTTTTCCAAATTTTTCTTCTTCAGATCCTCCAGTCAGTATCTTTTCATATTTGATAATTCAGCATCCTTAGTGGGGTTCAGATTCAAGTTTGTTCAAATCAAGTCCATGGGTTCAAATTTGGGCTCCACATGTGAGTTTAAATTGTAACCTAGGGCAATATGAGGAATGTTCTTTAAAATCTTCTTTAGATCCACCAGACAAAATCCTCTGATAGTTGGTATACAGCTTCCTGATAAGGGGGAATATTCTTTAATAATCTGCTCTCGAATGTTAACCCTTTTCCCAACGTAACGGCCAAAAACCGGCCAGCGCTATTCTCCAAAATTGCCAATTAATTTTCATTATTTTTTTCATTTTTTGTCGCAAAAACATAGGTTATGACCCCCCCTCTTTGGAACGAGCTCGTCCCAATGAGGGGTCAAAACCTATGTTTTTGAGACAAAAAATGAAAAAAATTTGTTATTCAAGAATTTTTTTTGCAAGTGTCATCTGCTTTTCGTGTTAGGTAAAGGGTTAACTTTATATATCAGTCTTCTCCTGTGGGAACACTGGACCAAACCCAACCAAACTTTGCATAAATTATCTTTTGGGGATAGATAACCTTCCAAGTTTGTTAAATAGAAGTGGCTGAGCCCAGTGGGCTGTGGGCAGTGCCTCAACAACCCTAAATTCTTTATAAATCATCTTCTCATAAACCATCTGTCACAATGCTTTGATTTGAAATTTGCTATCAGCTTCCTTATAATCTCAAGATTCAAGTTTGTTCAAAGATAGTTTGTTGAGAAATATTTGGGTTATGGTGGGATGGGCAGTATTTTTGGCCCTAGAATTCAGTGGGCCCTAAAAATCTTAAATTGCTTGCATCACCAGGTGCCATATGGGGTAATGAAAATCGTTAAAAAAGAGTCGGCACTTTTTAAAGATGAAAAAGAAAATAATCTTAAGGATTTCTAATCAAAATACTTCGACATTTGGTATACAACATTTGATTCAGGTTTGTGCAAATCAAGCCCCTGGATTCTTTTTGGGGCTTCCTATGGGTACCAAAATTTTAATCTGGTGCAGTGTGAGAATTCTTTAAAACACTTCTTCAGATCCACCATTCAGAATATTTTGATACTTCATACACAGCAAACATTCTTTGATTCAAGTTTGTTCAAATTAAGATCCTAGTTTTATATTTGGGTTCCTTCTGGGAGAATGAGTTTTAACCTCGTGCAACATTTGCAAAATTCTTTTAGAATCTTGTTTTTCAGATCCACCCATCAGATCATTTCATATTTGGTCTACAGCATCCTTAGGGGAGTAAGATTTAAATTTGTTCAAATCAGGCCTATGAGTTCATATTTGGGCTCCCTATTAGAGCCCAAAGTTCAGCAGAGTGCAACATGAGGAATATTATTTAAAACTCTTCTTCTTCAGATGTGCTGGTCAGAATCGTTGCACATTTGGTTTTCTAACTACTGGAGGAGGTGGGGGGGGGGGGGGGGGGGGGTCAAATCAAGTCCTTTGGTTCACATCCAGGTTCTATGGGAGCCCAAATTTCAACCTAGGGTAATGTAATTACTATTCTTTAACATCTTAAGATCTTCCTGTTAGAATCTCCTGATAGTTGGTATGCAGCTTCCTTAAGGGGCCAGATTCAAGTGTATTACCAAATTCATATTTGTTCTTATAGGAACCCAAATTTTAAATGAGTGCCTTATGAGGTAGATGCTTTGCAAATTATCTTCTTATCCACTTGGGTAGAAATTTTTCAAAGGGATGTTATTAGCTTAACTTGACAAAGTCAAGATAAGCTATTGCTATCACGCATGCGGAAGTCTGTGAGTCTGTTCACATTTTCCTTTAACACAGGCTAGACTCCGTAGTTCTTGTCTGATTGTCACAAAGTTTCATATGCAGGTTTGGGGACTTGTCTAGTGGAGAACGTCCCCTTTTGGTCACGATTGGTCAACCGGTATGGCTGCCCAAGCCCAAAACCCGAAAAACATTAGCACAGTCTACAGGTCATATTTATGAAGGGATTTCATTGTAATTTGGTAGGATACCTCTGTATAATGTCTAGATGAGAACGTCCCCTTTTGGTCATGATCTGTCAACTGTGATGGCTGCCCAAGCCTGAAACCCCAAAACTTTTAGCACAGTCTGCAGGTCATATTTAATATGGAGGGATTTCATTGTAACTTGGTAGAATGACTCCGTATGATGTCCAGATGAGAACTTCCCCATTTGGTCGTGATCTGTCAACCGTGATGACTGCCCAAGCCCAAAACCCAAAAACCTTTAGCACAGTCTACAGGTCATATTTATGGAGGGATTTCATTGTAACTTGGTAGGTTGACTTCATAAAATATCTAGATTAGAACGTCCCCTTTTGGACGTGATTGGTCAACTGTGACGGCTAAAGGGGCCCGAAGCCTGAAAACCTTTAGCACAGTCTAAAGGTCATATTTAAGAAGGGATTTCATTGTAACTTGGTAGGATGACTCCAAATAATGAAAACGTCCCCTTTTGGTCGAGATCATTCAGCCGTGATAGCAGCCCGAGTCCAAAACCAAAAAAACCTTTAGGATAGTCTATAGGGGTCGTATTTATGGAAGGATTTTATTGGAACTTGTTAGGTTGACTCCATATAATGCCTAGATGATGACATCCCCTTTTGGTCATGATTGATCAACTGTGATGGCTACAGGGGCCTGAAGCCCGAAATCCTTTAGCACAGTCTGCAGGTCATATTTATGAAGGGATTTCATTGTAACGGCGTAGGATCACTCCAGATAATGCCCAGATGAGAACGTCCCCTTTTGGGCGCAATCATTCAACCATGATGGCTGCCTGAGTGCAAAACCCGAAAAAATTTAGTACAGACTACAGGTCGTATTTGTGAAGGGATTTCATTGTAACTTGGTAGAATGACTCAGTATAATGTCTAGATGAGGACGTCCCCCTTTTAGTTGCAATCGGTCAACCGTGATGGCTACACAGGCCTGAAGCCCGAAAGCTTTTAGCATAGTCTACAGGCCATATTTATGAAGGAATATCATTGTAACTTGATAGGATGACTTGTTTTGGAATAATTTCTCTGTAACTTGGTAACTTTCGTTGACATATGTTAACTGTGAGGGCCACAAACATTAACTGTGAAAGCCACATTAACCCACCCCTTAGTTCTTTAATACAGTCTGCACCTCATATTATTTTTATTAAAAACATAGCATAGAGGGAACAGAAATTAATATATTCCCAATTATCACAATTCTTGTCTTATTTCATAATCCTTTCATAAACATTGAACATTATCCTTTTCATCAAACACACAGACAAGTTAAGCTACAGTGTCATTGACACTTTCATTTATTTTTCAATAGAGAACACTATACTTCGCTTTGATACATAGTCACTTAGTACATGGAATCCAAGCGTGGGGAAATTCGAGATCTATCAATAAAATTTTTACTCTTTAAAAAGCATGTGCTGCACATAATTAATAACAAAAAGTATCATGCCCACACAGAACCACTCTTCAAAAGAGACAAAATACTCAAGGTGACTGACCTATATAAACTCCCTGTATCCCTCTTCATCTTTGCTCGGAAAAATAATAATCTACCCCAGTCATTTGATAACTTCTTCAAAGTAGCAAGTATACTTGTCAGAACCACTAGTCAATGTGATCTTCTCCAAAATAACCAGAACAAGGATAAAAGCCATGGACTGCCTTCCCATTAACCTGTATCCCAGAATTTGGAATGTGCTAGATAGAGGCCTACGTACGACGAACAATAGAAACCTATTTGAAAAGAAGCTGTTGTCTAGGCTTCTAGCACTTTATTCAGACAATGTTGAATGTAACAATTCCTGTTGTCCAGATTTCGCTATATAAAACACTGTGGCGTCGGTGACCACATCAGCAGTAGTACGACCCATTCTCACTTCTCTGGATTGAGAGGGGGTGTGCTGTTGCTGACATGGACACTGTCATAACACTTCCTCCTGCTTTTCTTTGCCTATACATGAACAAATTAAATGACCATACGAAAAGACATCCTGTCCCCCAAGTAGCTCTATCCATCCTGTCCGCATTAAATGACCATCGCCTGGTGATGTCTTCTAGCTGTGGACCGCACTTTAGATGAATAATGAATCGGAGCAAATTTGTCCAACTCCCTTACTCGAACTACCCAATTTTGGTCACTTCACATGCAGCACACAGTCAGGAAAGCACTTTAACTGCCAAGTCTAACACACCCTCACATAGCAAATTCTCTGTAACCGATGAGATGATTTTCACAAGAACATGGACAGTCTGAGCCTGTAAATAGTGTTGCAATACAATCCTTAGGGAGATGACAAAAAGACGGCCAATCTGGCTATGTCATCTCCTAGTAGTTTTCAGCATCTTATTTGTTAATTGAACTGTGTGATTGTAATCATTGTACTTCCTGTATGCTACTGAATGAATAAATATCTATCTATCTATATTCTCAAGTGTAATGTAGGATGTCTGCTTGGAGTAGGAGGTTGAAAAATAGTCGCAATTTTTCAGACCCTATTTTTACTGTCTCTGCAGTATGTACACATGTACAAGGTGATACTTCATTTTTGCCTTCGTCTTTCTGATCCCTTAACAATTATACCCCCCTTCTTCCTTGACAACTTGATCCAGGTGAGTGGTTAGACTCACTTGAGTCTCTGATTTTCAAAATTCTTAAATCTTTTTGTGAGGAATTAATGTGTGAGTACTTCCGACTCCTTGGGGCCTCTTGTTATGCCCCCAATCTCCAATGGAGGATTCGGTGAAATCCAGTGAAGCCCCTCTGTCCATCCACCCTTCCATCCATTTGTCTGTCTAGCCGTCCATCTGCCCAACTGTCCATCTGCCTGTCCATTCATCCATTCTCACAAGAGATACATTGTATGGTTAACGATCCACCCAAAGGTACGCTGTGTGTCTAATTTGCATAGGTAGCCACAGAGTGTTATGGACTTGGTTAGCCACATAATGTATCATTCGTTGGTCTGTGTGTCCATACAAATGTTTTCCGTTATAATTTCAAAGCCATTGCTCTGATTTGGATCTTCTTTGGTATGCTGATAGACCTGCATGGGGGAACAGGTAGGCACAAGGAATGGGTTCCATCCAATGATTTTTCCCAGAATTATGCCCCTTTTTCCACTTAGAAATTTTTTTTTTTTTCATGCTTTCCACATTGAAAATTTTTCTATCAAAAAATACCTTCAAGGTTTCTTCAAACTTGCATACAGGTTAAGGGCAGTGGCCCACGCTTTGCATTGCCCTCATTTATATATCTGTTACATGATACATTTTCTTAACTCTGTGAAGACATCGATCAGTGGAATAAAATTATAGAACAGCTAGGAACACCTTCACAAGAATTTATGAAAAGGTTACAACCAACTGTAAGAAATTATGTAGAAAATAGACCAAAATATCCTGGTTATAGTTTAGAAAAACTGTTTCCTGATGTTTTGTTTCCAAAAGACAGTACAGAGCATCCAGGTTTACGAGCCACAATGGCAAGAGACTTGTTATGTAAAATGTTAGTAGTTGATCCTGAGAAACGGATTTCTGTTGATGATGCATTAATGCATCCATATATTAATGTGTGGTATGATGAAGGGGAGGTAAATGCTGTAAGTATATTATGTAATTTATTATAAGGTTTGATACTATTAAGTACATGTTTAACTTTTCATTGACTGAAAATTTGGTTGATTTTTTTTTCCAGAACAAATCCATTTACCATTTATCATTAGGCCTTACAAAGTAGATCTGTTTCTCAGGCCATTTTTTTTGTAAAATTGCATGGACGGGCCTTTTTTTATTTTATTTTTTATTTGTTTTTGTAACTATTTCTTTGCCATTAAAAGTTCATGTTCTTGATTTGTGTTTTAGTCCTCATAATCTACAGAATAGCATGGGGGGGGGGGGGGGGAGGGGAGGGGTGTATTTCGTCCCTTGAGTGCAACAAGGCTTTGCAGTGTTAAAGCATTGCAAAGCCTTGTTGCACTCAAGGGACAAATTTATTAATTTTTATTAATCTGGGTAAAAAATCTAGACATAAACCATTTAATATTTAGTTTCGTAAGTTTCCATTGGTTATTAAAAGAGCATGTGGCTGCCAAAAGGACCATGCAGGACTACCTGATACCATATTTTTAACTCTTTTAGGCTTTACAGGCTTATACTTGGCCTGTAGTAGAGAGGTTTTCCTGTGTAGCTTACAAATACTTGGCTACCCAATATAGGTATACTGATTCTCAGGCATCTATACAAACCCTGTTTTCTGAATTTTCAATAAACACAATTTTTAATATCTATGGCATTTTCATCTTTAGATGCTATTGAGTAAGTAGTTCACAAGTTACAAATAAATAATGAAACTTAAACTGATTTTTCCAAGCAGAAGACCAAGAATTTCTCTTCATGGTCAGTTTCAAAATGTGCCTTTATACAGTCTGAAACAATATGGAGAAACAATGCACTGTAAATAAATGAACTGTAGAATATTTCCAAATACACTGTTTTGAACAATTACCCCTACCTCCATGCCCCATCTAGTCCTGAAGAATACATGCCACTCACATTTGAAATCCCAGACTCTAGTTTATGTACTCTTGCCCTGATATTTCTTGGGTCATTAGGTCAACTTTGATGTAGTCAAATTTGAGATTATGCCATGGCCCGTCGTCTGTCTATCTATCCATCAACAATTCACAGCTCAGGCTAGAGGACATATTTATGAACTGATCTTTACGAAACTTCTTGGGTACCTTTGTTATCACCATGGGATGAGAACAAGTGTTTTTTTGGGTGCGGTCCAAAATTCAAGATGGCCACCAGCAGCCATTTTGTACCTTAGTTAGTGCAATCAGTTTTTTGTAGAGAACTTCTGTATGAAAGTTCTGATTTGAATATAAATTTTTGTCTGAATGTTTAGTAACAAGGAATACATCACATATAATATGAGTTTTTTTTCTTGTGCAGAAATTCTGCAAATTAGACGAACTTTTGATTTTTTCAGTGCTACTTACACACAGTAAGTACACATGTCAATACAGCTCAAGCTAGGGGCTGTATTTATGAACCGATCTTCACGAAACTTCTTGGATACCTTTGTTATCACCTTGGGATGAGAACGAGTGTTTTTTGGGTGAGGTCCAAAATTCAAGATGGCTGCCAGCGGCCATTTTGTACTGAAATTAGGTACAATCAGTTTTTTGTACACAACTTCTATACGGCGCAGGCTAGAGGCCATATTTTTGAACCAATCTTTATGAACCAATCTTTATGAAACTTCTTTGGTACCTTTGTTATCACTGTGGGACGAGAACTAGTGTTTTGGGGTGTGGTCCAAAATTCAAGATGGCTGCTGGTGGCCATTTTGTACTGAAATTTGGTACAATCAGTTTTTTGTACAGAACTACTATATGAAGGTTCTGATTTGAATAAATTTTTGAATGAATGTTTAGTAACATGGAATACATCACATATAATACGGGTTTTTTTCTCGTGCAGAAATTATGCAAATTAGATGAACTTTGATTCAATCAATGCTACTTATACACAGTAAGTGCACATGTCAATACAGCTCGGGCTGGAGGCTCCATTTATGAACTGATCTTCACAAAATGTCTTGGGCACCTTTGTTATCACCTTGGGACAAGAACGAGTGTTTTGGGTGAGTTTCGAAATTCAAGATGGCTGCCAGTGGCCATTTTATACCAAAATTAGGTACAATCAGTTTTTTTGTACAGAACTTTTATATGAAGGTTCTGATTTGAATAAATTTTTGAATGAATGTTTAGTAACATGGAATACATCACATATAATACAGTTTTTTTTCTCGTGCAGAAGTTATGCAAATTAGATGAACTTTGATTTATTCAGTGCTACTTATACACAGTAAGTGCACATGTCAATGCGACTCCGGCTAGAGACTGTATTTATGAACCGATCTTCATGAAATGTCTTTGGTACCTTTGTTATCACCTTGGGACATGAACGAGTGTTTTGGGGTGCCTTTGTTATCACTGGGCTATGAGAACAAATATTTTTGGGTTCAGTCAGACACACTCTGGTACTCAATGATTTCTTTTCTAGTTTAGTATCAAACTGTTGCCCACCTTTACAATACTTTACCTATGCATTTGTTACAGGCTACAGTCAGCATTTATGTACAGACCGTTACAATAATTTATATGTACCTTTGTTATCAGGTCATTACCAAGATGTATGTCATTTCTGTGTCACATGCTATACATGTACATGTCTTACACAAGTTGAGCTACAGTGTCATTGACACTTTCATCATTAGCTTAACTTGACAAAGTCAAGATAAGCTATTGCCATCACGCATGTGGAAGTCTGTTAGTCTGTGAGTCTGTTCACATTTTCCTTCAGCACAGGCTACACCCCGTAGTTCTTATCCGATCATCACAAAATTTCATATACGGGTTTGAGGTTATGTCTAGATGAGAACATCCCCTTTTGGTCGCGATCCGTCATCTGTGATGGCTGCCTGAGCCCCAAACCCGAAAACCATTAGCACAGTCTACAGGTCATATTTATGAAGGAATTTCATTGTAACTTGGTAGGATGCCTCTATATAATATTTAGATGAGAACGTTCCCTTTTGGTCATGATCTGTCAACCGTGATGGCTGCCCAAGTCTGAAACCCAAAAACTTTTAGCACAGTCTACAGGTCATATTTAATATGGAGAGATTTCATTGTAACTTGGTAGGATGACTTCAGATGATGTCTAGATGAGACCTTTCCCATTTGGTCACGATCTGTCAACCAGGACGACTGCCCGAGCCCAAAACCCCAAAAACATTAGCACAGTCTACAGGTCATATTTGTGAAGGGATTTCATTGTAACTTGTTAGGTTGACTCCATATAATGTCTAGATGAGAACATACCCTTGTGGTCGCATTTGGTCAACTGTGACGGCGACAGGAGTCTGAAGCCCGAAAACCTTTAGCACAGTCTGTAGGTCATATTTATGAAGGGATTTCATTGTAACTCAGTAGGATGAATTCAGATAATGTCTAGATGAGAACCTTCCCTTTTGGTCGCGATCATCCAGCTGTGACAGCTGCCCGAGCCCAAAACCTGAAAACCTTTAACACAGTCTGCAGGTTGTATTTATGGACGGATTTCATTGTAACTTAGTAGGTTGATTCCATGTGATGTCTAGATGATAACGTCTCCTTTTGGTCGTGATTGGGCAACTGTGATGGCTACAGGGGTCCGAAGCCCAAAAACCTTTTGCACAGTCTGTAGGTCATATTTATGAAGGGATTTCATTGTAACTTGGTAGGATGACTCCAGATAATGCCTAGATGAGAACATCCACATTTGGTCATGATCATTCAACCATGATGGTTGCCCGAGCCCAAAACCCGAAAATCTTAAGCACAGACTACAGGTCATATTTATGAAGGGATTTCATTGTAACTTGGTAGGATGACTCAGTATAATGTCCAGATGAGGACGTCCCCTTTTGGTTGTGATCAGTCAACCGTGATGGTTACACAGGCCCAAAAACCTTTATGAAGGGATTTTATTGTAACTTGATAGAATGACTCGTTTTGGAATACTTTCACTGTAAATTGGTAACTTTCGTTGATATACTTTAACTGTGAGTGCCACATACATAAATTAACATATTCCCAATTATCACAATTCTTGTCTTATTTCATAATCCTTCCATAAATATTGGACATTGTCCTTCATCAAACATAACACAGTGACAAATTAAGCTACAGTGTCATTGACACTTTCATTTTGTTCTTGTTATGCTTTCATGTTATGGAGACTTAAGCCTTAAAAATGGTAGCAAGATATTCCAGTTAGCATAAAAGACATTTTCCTGGAATGATCCTTGACCTTCAACTCTTAACCAGCAGACTATATTCAAAATATTTTTCATCAAATCTTGTCATGGCTGCTGTGAAGAAGCCATGACTAGATTTGCTGAAAGAAATAATCTAAATTTCACTCACTAAAATGTTGGTCAAAAAGAAATTTGGTTAAATGTGCCCAAATTATAAACTTTTCAGTGGCAAGAGATTTTGTGTCTGGGCAGGAATATCTGTCAGCAGCATGCAAGGGGTTAATTATAGGGGATACACACTATTAACTGTGCATGTGGTACAATGAAGTATGGAAAAAAATCAAGCCTGGAAAACAGCAGACTGTCATCTGCAGAATGAGATCCTCAGAGGGTGAATTTGTTAATGTTACCCTGCACAACAGGGTAGCATTACTAAATTTACCCTCTGTGAACTTCAATCTGAATCAAGGCCTTAGGCTTTAACAGAAAGAGGTTCCCAGAGGATAAATTGGCCCACTGTGTGGGACAGTATAGCAAATTCACCCTCTGGGGACCGCCATTCTGAAAATAACAGATTTCTTAGGTCTCGTTTTCTATTAAAAGGTAATTTCCGAGGTTATCGGATATCCTCAGCCAAATGGCTATTTTGAGCAAAGGCTTTAGTTTCTCGTGGTTTGGATTTAGTAAATAATTCTCATTAATGATGACATGGCCAAAAAAATCTGTTGTTGGTCTTGATTCTAATTGTGTATTGTCAAGTGCATTTCAGGTGGGGGTCAAGGTCACATGGGAGTGTTAAATAACTAACCCAGACCTGTTTGGGACCTGACAATTTGCAGGTTACAAATGGGACAATTTTTGCTTAAATTTGCTTTGGGAAAGCCTTCTGAAAGAATGAATAAGAAACCCATATGTTTTTTATTTGTCAGAATGATCATCTTATGCTGTAAAATCCCCTGTGGAGGAATGAGGAATTCCTATAACACAGTTTTATCACTATCGATGCACGAAAATTGGAAATTTATCTCCAAAATGAGAAAATATTGACCATTTTGAGCAATTTTTTTAGCCATCAACTGCGTCATTCAGCTGAGAGTATTTGAGTGATATTGTAAGATTTTTGTTGTTTGCAATTGTCTCCAGAACAGGCCATCTTCAGAGCTTCCAGAAACTGAAAACATTTTGAGTATTGTGAATAGAGGAGGTAATATAAAAGTGAAATATCCTCGGCCGTGTTAATGAGAAGCCGCACATTTCTTGAAAAGCCAACGTTTTCACCTGAATAACTGTAACGAGACCTTATTTCCAGGCTTGGAAAAAATATAATGGCAGCAGAAAAATATTTTGTCCCTCCAACTTCAATAATCCTGGCTATGCCACTGATCATTAGTGCAGATATTTTACAGTTTGATTATTATGATAGCAGAATGATCTGGTTTATCAATTTTGTCAAATTAAAAGGCCAAATTGTCAGATCAAACATTCCCCCAAAGGTGGTGAGTTTGATCTAGTAATCTGACCTGAAGATACCTAATCACTTCACTCTTATATTGATCTATTTATGGTATACCTTAACCCTCCACCTAACACAAGGACCATATCCTGTCAATGCAATACACAAAAAATCACCATTCAAATAGTAATATTTTTTTCAATTTTTGCCTCCTAAACATAGCTCATGGCCCTTCATTGTAACCAAGCTCATTCCAAGGAGGGATTATAAGATTTTGCACCATTTTTAGTGCAAATTAATTATTTTCAAAAAATTCTTTGCAAGGTTTCTAATCTAGTTGTGTTAGGTAAAAAGTTAAATAGAAAAATAGCAATTTGTCTTTTACTTGACATATCAACCCGAGGGTTACTAGCATGCAATTGAAACCAGAACTAGGATTATATCTATTTCCTATTATTGTTATTTGGGCCTATTTCACATGCTCAGAGAAGAGAGGGTGACTTCCACACATATTCTCTTTACAACAAAATCATTCATCAGAATAGCATTGTATTAACTGGTTGAGTGCTAGAAGTCACTATCACGGCTTTAAAAAAATAATACCAGAGCAAAAGCCAACATTTTCCTTGCTTATGTTTCCTATTCAGTCAAATGCAAGTAATATTTTGTTTATATAAGTTTGTTCTATTACAAATTATCTGTGAGTGCCTGTAGGCACTCTCCAATAATTTATAATAAAACAAATTTTGAATAATAAATTTAGACCACCAAAATAAACTAGCCCTCAACCAGTTAACAAATAACTACAATTGGTTAAGAATGATATTATAAAGGAAAATTGTGAAAAAGAGTTTATTTACAAAAATGCAGCATTCATCGATACATATGGTAACTTTTGGAGCAATTGATTGACATTATTTCTAAAAATGGATTTTATAACTAGTGGAGTAATCGATTGACATGCCATGCCAGCCCCATTCTGTAATTTGACATTACCTGATGTATCGGCCACATCCACT
Source organism: Pictodentalium vernedei (assembly GCA_031216915.1). NCBI lineage: Eukaryota > Metazoa > Mollusca > Scaphopoda > Dentaliida > Dentaliidae > Pictodentalium > Pictodentalium vernedei. Next base: position 482,735,101 of record CM062297.1, on the reverse strand, counting down.
CACATAAATTACAAAGTGAGCAGTTGAAAAAATTATTTTTCCAAAAAGGTAACCAAGATCATATAATCTGGCCTCTCATCGGAATGAGCTCATTCTGATGAGGGGTCACGTGATATGGTTTCGATGAATTTTTTGCAAAAATTTTTGGGGAAAAAAAAAATAACAAATTTTGACATCATATGCTTTGAACTGAAACAAAACTAGTTAACTTATTTTCAATAGACAATGATGTTTGGTATTGCTGTCAAATAGATGGCATAAGTATCAAGAAAAATATCTATGATTCAGTAAGAGCTTGTTGTTTTCCAGTACATGAGCAGATGTCTGGTGTCCAACCTCTTTGAAGTTGGAAACCGTTTGTAATCAACAATGAATCTATATTGTTTGTAGGGGCCTGTGAATCCCACATTTTCAATTCAAATCGAATCTTAAATCAAATCGTGGCTATTATTCAAAATCAAATTGAATTTCGAATCTAAACCTGAGCATCTTGATGACTGATAAGGGGAGGGGGACTGTAAACCTGATTGTTCAGACTGTGACTGCTCAAGTCCCTACTGATAAAATATTCCAGCTACATCATTACGGCATGCCTTACTGGAAGGCATGTCTTGATGATGTAGTTGGAATATTACCAAGGAACGGGCATAAGACTTAACAGTGCTACACTACTGCGCAAGCGACCGTTATATGAATATCCCAGGTCCGAGGTGAGACAAAAGGATTAAACCCGCCCGACATTACGCCGACAATGAATGCGATAATTAAATTGGACAAGACATTTGCGGCGAAAGGGATTAACTCAAGAGAGCGTAATCTTGGAATTAATTGTGAAATGGATTAGATCAAATAAACAACTTCATGTCGATGTCAAGAATGTGAATGAAAACGAACCGTCCATAATTTTCCTTTAAGTTTAATGATATTGATGATACATTATATCGTAGTTACATTTTTCCTCCTGTCCTATTACACAGTGTCACAAATGCAACTCACGAAGGCATACATGTATTATAACTATGACGTTGAAATACGACAGTCAATTTTACAAAGCAAAATTCATTGTTGCACGCACAGTTCGGAAAATTTACGCTTTCAGGTCAAATGTCACAGGCAGCTAAAAATAAAATTACTGGTGCCATGTTATCTGCTTCCCAAACCCGCATTTAGAGCGATTGTTTCAAGATGTGTTGTGAGAATTGCAGATGAGGAAGGGGTGTGTAGGAGGAATTCACATGGGGTGGGGCGCCAGGGTAATAAACGGCATTCACCAGCGACGTTGATACAGCCAGACCGAGGAGGCGTTTTTTGTACATTGCACGGGATTCAGATTGTCAGACATATTCGTTAGGTAAATGAAGAGTTAGTCTGTGGTAAAAAAAAAAAAGCTCGGCAATAACATGGGTTTGTCGGGAATTTGGAATGATTAAAAACCCTGCCTTACTCGCACCACTGTCGACTTCGTCTCGGACCTTTCATAAGATTTGGGCATCTGTATCATTTCTGTTGCACAGCTAATGAACCGCAACATCATGTTAAGTTTTATTAATTATAACTTAATGTAGGGCAAATTGTAGAATATTAACACCGTGCAATGGTTGATGTTTTTACAAATTTTTCTGTTAGGGATAGTAAACAAAGCCCCCCCCCCCCCCCCCCCCCCCCCCCACCACCACCACCCACCGTCATCTTGAAATTGAAAAATCAGATTTTTCTGGGAGTTTGCTCCATTTATTATTATAGTGTCAAAAATCCCGTCTATTGTCTTCATTACGAAATCCGGTCTTGTTAGTGTAAACTTTGACCCAAAGTACGTAATATAATTTTTGATGTACATCTTTCAGGATATCACACCAATATATTGTATTGCAGACTTTGAATCCAAGTTCAGACTATCGTCAAGTAAATGATAACTATTTATGGCCAAAGAAGCGTAACATTGTGGATTCCAGACGAAACTTTTCATCTGCATCGTAAATTCAGCCAGATAACCCAGGATAACCTAAAAAGTGACCAACTTTTTCCCCAATTTACAATGAGCGTACATTAAAACCAAAATTTTAAAAAATATTGAAACCCAGAGAGGACAAAAAATACATCTCACTTAGGCTACCTCTTCGATGACAAACTTTTATGTTAATCTTAGCAAAGCATACACAGTAATTGTTATCCAAACTGTGAAATGCCAAGAAGCTGTCATGAAGCCACGCACGCTAATAGCCGCCAAGCTATGATCGAGAAAAGCTGTCAGCATGGCTTCACAAAAGCTTCATGGCGGTCAGTTGCTTCGCTATTGGCTGAATTAAAAATACACACATGCCACAAAGAACTTAAATATCAAGATCTCCTCTGAAAAATCAAAAAAACTTTCATTCATTCAAAAATCAAAAAACTTTCGTTCATTCAAAAATCAAATAAATAAATAACATATTGCTACAATAGGGTTAATGTCAATAATGTGAGATTTCTTTTTTTTACAATTGTGCTAATCACGAAGTCGTTCTCGATATGTGCTGTTCTACCATCGTTGTTGTTTTTTATGTATACATGTATATTTTGATATGAAATAAATCCAGACAAGAACTTCTTCTTTGATGAATTCTTCAAGACAACCCACCTTCTCTGGCCATGCTTGTATCCAACTTTTAAAACTGTGGGGTTATTGGTCGAAAAAAGAAAAAAAAAACATCCGCCATTGGGTAATTGGTATGGCGGGGTGGGGTGGGGGGTATAGGATTCATGTGTGACAGGCCTAATACCATCATCGCTGATAATACCAAGCGCTCTCGGTGAGCTCCGGAACCAGTTTGAGGCCAATATTATCAGTGGAGGAAAGACACCACGAGGTCGTATTTCTGTCCTTAAAAATAGAATTAAAATGCTCTGACTGTATATCTTTCACACAAAGCTGATATGTGTTCAGAAACGCCGATCAGTACTGGGCGAGTCGTGTGGTGCGTTCTTATCTTCCTGTTCAGACCACGTGCATTTGACAATCACGGGAAAACAACAAAATACATAACACGTGCTGGAAATAAACGCCTTAATATAGTTATTTTAATTTTTGTTATTTTCTGGTCAACAAACATCAATCACAACCTCATGCATGGGCTTCAAATGAATATATGACGCCCGAGCAATTTCGATGCAAATACTGATTACCCCAAACACCCACAATTCAAACGCACTGAACAGTACTGTTGTTACCACCCCAACTTCCTCGAATCGCCGTTTGGGAAGAGATTAATGAAGTGTCACCCATTGATTACCACCACGTAACGAAGGCCGGTGCAGGTGGGTATGGAATGAGCATTTCATCCAATTGTGGAAAGAAAACCACAACAGATGAAATGCTCGTTCCATACCCACCTGCTCCGCCCCTCCCGCCCTCCACCAAACGCAGGCTATTGAAATGTTAGTATCTAGTGTAGATTTGCAGGCAATTCATTTAAGCAGACATGAGTTAAAAAGTGCGCACCGGCTTTACTGTATTTGGTGAATCGATCCTTTCCAGAGAAACGAGCGGTGCAGAAACTGCCATTTTAAAATTTTCAGCCATTTAATTCTTAAAAATTTATCAAATCATCAGCAGTTCAAATTTAATGCCGGAAATTGTATTCTATTAAACCTAACTTAAACTAAACGCGATTCTGAATCACATTTATGTACGTTAGTGTTGAGATGTTGCAATTTGGCAGATTTTTAAAAAATATTCTTACTGATTAAAAACGTAAATATTTCGAGTGATGCCAGATGGTAATAGTTTGGCAGACGTCGTTTTGTCGAGACTATTGAATTGTATATGTATTTCGACCACCTAAATTTAACAGCCGTGCAAAATACGATAATAAGTAAATCCCTTTTGCTCAGGTGCCCGAGAAATTAATTACAGCTGTAATCCGTTTGACCGTGAATCACGGCGATTTTAATAACGTGTCGGACATTGACTCGAGAAAGAATCTCCAATATTAGTCGGCGACTTCTCTTAGATCTTGAGTGAACCATTCGCGGACCTGGGATATTCATGCAACCGTCGCTTGCACAGTAGTGTAAGTACTGCAAAGGACTAGCCGCTTGCAACAGGTCATCATCAACATTGTTTGGAAAGTTTAACTTTGTTTTCAACGGTGGTAGAGACTAGTGAGACTGCAGTTAGCATGGGATGTTGCATAGGTCAGATGCTATTTATGTTCATGTAGATGAAATTCCACTCTTGTCTTTATTTTCAGCATTATTTACGTACAAATTCCGTCTCAACTATGCATTTTGTGAGACGATGACATTGACTAATGCCAAGCTATATTTCCTCATAAAGATTCGAAAGGAAACAAATTGGGCAACTTGAGATTCAAAATTGAATCGAATCTCCAATCTTCGAAGGGCCCTAATTGTTTGGTTTTATCTTTTATTTTTACAGCCTGCTCCAGCTCCTTATAACCATGACGTAGATGATCGAGAACATACAGTTGATGAATGGAAAGGTACTGAGTTTCATTATTGAATCTTAACATGCAACTATGTTCCAATAAGATTAAAATCCTTGCCCTCTAATTGGATGAGAGCTTGCAAAGATTGTTCTATGTTTACAGCTCCGGTACCATATGGTACCACTTGATGTCTCCATACAGTATATTTGAAATGTGATTGCCAGGTTCATTGTTATTTCATAAATGGAGTGACTTGCAAATTGCTTCATTTTTCTCAATTTTTTCAGCTGACTTGGGGTGAACTCAGACCTTTATCTGATTTATTGATTGTCTAGTGATGCTATGAGGAACAGGAGAGATTTATTTACTAAACTCTTCATTAGAAGTTGCTTTCTTCATTTCACAATATTGGTATTGAGCTTTCGGTGGCGTCTTGGTTGACTATATACTCTTGAGCTGCAATCCTCAGACCATGTTACCATTAATTCATCACGATGACTTACCAATATTCTGGTTTGTCCTTTTGAAAATCAAAGAAGAGCGAATAACACCCTCCCCTCCTGGGACAAGTTTCGGAAGGGCAACTGCCACCTAGTATAACAGTCATTTCATTATACCCCCACAAAACGAAGTTTAAGGGGGGTATATAGGAGTCAACTTGTCTGTCAGTCGGTCTGCGTTGTCGGTCCGTTGCACATGTAAACTTGTGGAGTGAACTACTTCCACAGTTTTAGTCGCATTTTCATGAAATTTCACAAAACTGATCAACATGATGAGGGGAAGTGTGTGACATAATTTTTTTCCAGATCGGATTCAAGATGGCCAACTGGTGGCCATATTGGATTTTGCAAAATACTTGTGGGGCAAACTGCTTCTATAGTTTTTGCTGCATTTTCATGAAACTCAATATAAATTGATTGACATGATGAGGAGTAGTGCGTGACATAAATTCTTTCCAGATCAGATTCAAGATGGCCGACTTGAGGCCATATTGGATTTTGCGAAATACTTGTCTAGCGAACTACTTCCACAGTTTTAGTCACATTTTCATGAAAACTTCACCAAAATGATCAACATGGTGAGGAGCAGTGCCTGACATAATCTTTTTCCTGATCGGATTCAAGATGGCCGACTGGTGGCCATATTGGATTTTTTTTTTACTTAGAAAAATTGAATCCCCTTTTCAGTCACCCACACTAGGCGGTATTCCACGGTGGGGGTATACTGGCGACAGATCATCTCTAGTTATGATGGGTTACCCTGTACCATAGGCTTTTCTTTAACATCATCCATTTGGGAATCATTAACCGTCAAAGGCCTTTGTAGGACTGACAGACTTTGCTGTCTGAGAACAGGTACTTTAACTTTTATGCTCTCAAGAAGAGGTCTTGTGGACAATAGTTAAATTACCTTTGCAGTAGATTATATCCAAGTCTTGGCTGCCTCTGGAGGCATCTTAGACTTTTTTTTTTTTACTTAGAAAAATTGAATCCTCTTTTCAGTCACCCATACTAGGTGGTATTCCACGGTGGGGGTATACTGGGCGACAGATCATCTCTAGTTATGATGGGTTACCCTGTACCATAGGCTTTTCTTTAACATCATCCATTTGGGAATCATTAACCGTCAAAGGCCTTTGTAGGACTGACAGACTTTGCTGTCTGAGAACAGGTACTTTAACTTTTATGCTCTCAAGAAGAGGTCTTGTGGACAATAGTTAAATTACCTTTGCAGTAGATTATATCCAAGTCTTGGCTGCCTCTGGAGGCATCCTATACTTGGCGAGAAATCATTACAAGACTCAGAGGTCTTGTGGACAATAGTTAAATTACCTTTGCAGTAGATTATATCCAAGTCTTGGCTGCCTCTGGAGGCATCCTAGACTTGGCTAGAAATCATTACAAGACTCAGAGTGTTAATAGTTAACTGGTAGAGTGTTGGAAGCCCATATTTGGGCTTTGTTTTGAAGTGCAGGTACCACGCCTTAAAGGCTTCATATTCCATGGATGTGCTTCATATCATCTTTGAATTGAAATTATTTAGTCTGTAATCCTCACCGAAACCCTGGGAAGTGAAGCAGTGCCTGTTCACTGCGGTAAACAGGCACTGTTTTACTGGTAAAATAGGACCCAGTCACCAGTGCTTGGGAGGTGCAAACCCTCCCTAACATGGGCAACATGGCTTATTAACGCTCACCCCTGGTCTTGAGTTGATACTCATGTTGTGGTCATGATTAGCCATTGTGCAAAAATATGTGACCTTAAACACCAATAAATAAATAAATAAACTTTTAGTCTGTATGAATTTGCTTTAGTTACGTTGTATGGGAGAGTGCCTGTTGGCACTCTCTCATACATTAACAAGGCAAAGATATGTGTTTTTTAATGACCAAAAATAATTTAGCACTCTACCAGTTAATAGAAAGTCTGGGATATTACCCAGTCCCTTGAGTTTTAATAGAGACTCAGTATTAGATTTTATCGTACGGTACAAAAATAGAGTTTAGAAATCCTGAGTTTATCAAGATTTTCCCCTCTTAGGTTGGAATCAGGTGGGTCATGAGTGCAATCGCTCACCTCAAAATGTCTGGCCTGATTATATTGTTTGATCTATTTCCCCATGGCTTGTTAACACAGAAAACATTAACAACATCCACTTTTAAGAACTTAATTCTCTTCAACAAATGCTGATCCTGCTTGTGTTTTGAGTTAGTACATTGGGGAGTCAGACAGTTGCTGCTTGGTGGTTCTATCCGAGTGCTCCGGCTTCTTCCACCCATAAAACTGTCTGACACAAGGTGACCCTCTGGCTATCAAAATAAATAAATTGCAGATGTAAGGCTTCACTCAATAACAAATGCCTTAAAACTTTGCCAGTAGATAAGCGGGCATTTCAATATTGGAAAGAATGATTAATTATAATTTGATCCAACAGCATGTAGGTTCAAATTAATACAAAACCTCAAAATTAATACACAATGGATTTTATTATGTAAGATGATAGTACAGTAAATACCACTTAATTGTATATATTTTAATTGAATAACCTTGTTAATTGCTTATAACTTACAAACACCAAACCATTTACCATACTGTCAGAACTTATTTGACCTGTTAATTGCATATAGGTTATAGAGTAAACGCCTGTTAATTGAATAAAAAAATCTTGGAATTTGTCAGCAAATTATTCCGGCATCTGATGAATTCCCCACATTCATAGACATTTTGGCCACAATAATCCAATATAGACATTTAATCTATTATATCTTGTTTGACAGAGCTCAGTGAAGTTATTATGATTATTATTATTAAGGACACAGAACCAGAAAGCCCTAATTTGGCCTCAAAAATCTCATAGATTTTCCTGTTAACTTTCATTTCACTCCATTTCTTTACACAACTGATGCCTTCCAGGAATATTTCAGCCGAAACTTGTAACCAGCCTAGTTGGTCCTTTTAGAGGGAAACTCTTCTCTTAACATAATCTGAAGCCTACTTTCGGGTGTTTGCTGGGAGTGGGGAGTGAGGGTTGAAAAATAGACATCTTTCAGAGTCTGTTTAGTGACAGTCATTGCAGTGTGCACTGATATACACTGTGACACTTCCTTTTTGACTCTGTCTTTCTAATCCTGTTTTGACTCTGTCCTTCTGATCCCTCAACACAAATACCCCTACTCCTTGCAGTCAACTTGATCCTGGTGAATGTTTTATGTTCACTTCAGTAGAGCTGGTTACTTGGTATCAATGTAACAGAAAAGTATCAATTCGCTCAATGCTTCGTTATGTTGGGAAACCCAGGATTCCAGGGAAGGGTTAAATTAATCGTAATAAAAAAGTTAGCCACACATACCTGTCATACAATTTGTCAATCAAAAATTGGAAAAAGAATCAAAACTAAAAATCCATAATACACTTATATGTGCAAAATGCACATGGTTGTGTTTTAGGGTTTTTAGCTCAACTTTGGCGAAACCAAATTTGAGGTATTGTCATGGCCCGTCATCCGTCCGTCTATCTGTCGCACCATCAACACGGCTTGGGCTAGAGGCTGTATTTATGAACCGATCTTTACGAAACTTCTTGGGTACCTTTGTTATCACCATGGGCTGAGAACGAGTGTTTTGGGGTCTGGTCTGAAATTAAGATGGCCGCTGGCAGCCATTTTGTACAAAATTAAGTGCAATCAGATTTTTGCTCAGAACTTCCATATGAAAGTGCTGATTTGAATAACTTTTTGTGTGAATGTTTAGAACCATGGGATACATCACATGTAATACAGGTTTTTTTTCTCGTGCATAAATTATGTCAATTCGACTAACTTTGATCTATTTAGTGTTACTTTCAGCACTGTAACTCCAAATGCCAATACGGCTCGGGCTAGAGGCCGTATTTATGAACCAATCTTTACGAAACTTCTTGGATATCTTTGTTATCACCGTGGGACGAGTACGAGTGTTTTGGGGTCCTTTCCAAAATTCAAGATGGCCACCAGCAGCCATTTTGCAAAAAATTTTGTGCAATCAGTTTTTTGCTCAGAACTTCTATATGAAAGCTCTGATTTGAATAAATTTTTGTGTGAATGTTTACAAACATGGGATGCATCACATATAATACTTATCTCCTATTCTTTAGACCATTGCAGTCACCTTATAATTGATTTACTATGGTTGACGTGATCACAACAAAACTCCTTTTTCTCTTTTTCATTATTGTTGACTTGGTCACAACAAATGCTGATTCCTGTCATATTCATTATTGTTGACCTGGTCACAGCAAATACTAATTCCTGTCATATTCAAAGTTGAGCTACAGTGTCATTGACACTTTCATTTTCCAAGTAATTGGAATTCTCATAATTCACCGAATATTCCTCCCTAAAAATAACTCTGTGCAAACGGAAAAGAAGAATGGACATGGAAATCAGGTCAGGTGACCATCCTGTCGATAATTTGTATAACTTCTACCGTGCTTTGTAAATCAATGATTCTGGGATTTGGAGTTAGTTTCTTTCTAGTACAAATGTCAACTTGTCCAGTAAGCTTGTGAAATGGGTACTGGTATCTGTCTTTCTAAAAGTAAAATGTGTGTTCTAAAGTTCTCAACTTCTCTTTGCTTTTGGGCAGTTGCTTTCTGAAATTCTGACCGTCTTCACTTATCTTCATGTCAGGGAATATGTCAATGCCGTGAATGGATATGAAAAATGAATTTGACACGACGGTCGAATCATAAATTGATCTGTTTCAGGTGGCATCTTTGTGACAAAATGTTTGAGCCCCCTCCCAGGATGCACACCAGACCACAAAAAATGGTAAGGTTCTTGGTACAGGGGCAGACCAGATCACCGCCATTGGACTGCTTTTGACTGGTCCACACATGGTAGTCCGGTACTGGACCGGTTTGCAGACTTTAATACATAGATTATGTCTAGCTTTAGCACTGGGGTTATCTGGTACGGAAATCCAAAGCTCCAATGACTAGTCAATAGACTCAATACACAATGTCGCAAATGTCTGGTCATCTAGTGTGAGATCTCATAACAGCTTGTAAGATAATTCTTTGATGTCGGTGACATCAAACGACAGTGACTACCGAGTACCGCCTCTGTCTTTTGATTCCACCGACTTCAGAGAATGCCCTGATTGGAACACGCTTGGTTTAGTAACAAACTAACCATCTTCATTCACGATGATGTCACATGGCAAAAGTTCACTGACTTGAGTGTTGGGCTGTTGGCAGATGCCAGATGGTTTCAAATAAATCATTTGTAATTCCATAACTCTACCTACTGGTCATTTGTTTAAAAATATAGCATAACCAGTTGTTAAAATTTAAAATAATAATGGAGCCTTCTAGAGTCGAATGATACTCAATCTAGTGAAGTTAGTGAATCGCCCAGTAATTCTAATACAGCAACAAGTATGGGAACAATACCAAAACACAGGACACTACGGGACTCGCACCTGGCAAAATATTCTTTCCCAGTATATGGGTATCTGTATTCAGAAAAGAATGATGCAGCTTTTTTTTTCGATGTGTAAAATGTGAAGAAAAATAAAGAAAGGTAGTGATGGCCAGTCCAATTTAAAAAACATTTTAAGAGGCACCATAAAGACATTTTCAATACAGTGATTGAACCACCAGCCAAAAGACACATGTCCATGTTGAACTATGTAAAAAAGACATCCTCAACCACATCATCATCCGAATCTATCCCGCTTCCACAAGGATTTTCAGTTCATGAATCCGAGTTCGGGTCAAAAGAATACTACAAGAAAGATAGTCTTCGATACGCGCAATGTAAAAGGAATCTTGCTGAGATGACATGTTCAGATATTCAGCATATATCTATAGTGAATAACCCTGGATTTCTACAGTACTCGTACACATTAAATCCAAGATTCATAGTTCCTTCGAGAGACACAGTGGACAATAAGATCACAAAATTATACAATGATAAGAAAGCTACAGTGCAGAAACTATTTGAAAAAAACATCACATACTTCTGTGCCACTTTTGATATATGGACATCTAAGGCAATGCATTCATATATCTGTTTGACTGTACATTTCATTTCAAATTCATGGGAATTAGAGGGTGTTAGACTTGGAGGTGTATCTTTTCCCAGAGAACACTCAGGGGAAAGTATCGCTGACAAAGTCTCGAAATGTTGGACACATGGGAGCTGCTGAGAGACAGGTTAGTAGCAGCAACATGAGACAGTGTCAATTCGAACATCAAATGTTGCAGAGACTTCTTACATGTTGAACGATTTCCATACCTCGACCATGTTTTGAACTTAGCTGTACAAGACAGACTTAATGTTCGGGGAGTAACTAAAGCCATAGATCGGTGTAAGAAACTGGTAATGGATTTCCGCAAGAGCAAGGTCCTGCTTGATAAAATGGAGGCTGTACAATGAGAAAAGAAACTTAAGACATTGAGACTCATTCAAGATGTATGTACCCATTGAAACTCAACATGTTTAATGCTGTCAAGACTTTTGGAACTTGGACACATTATAACCATCATTGTAGATGATATCCTACCACACAGGAATGCTCCAAAACCCACTTATTTCTCCACTGAAGTTGAGTGGAACCCCATCTATGAGTTAATTTCACTGCTATGACCATTTTATGATGTGACAGTTTGAATGAATTCCTCTTCATATGTGACAATATCGGCGGTTGGACCAGCTGTAGCAATGTTAGGGCAACACTTGGAAATGAAAGTAAATGACCCGGCCAGAATCTAGAAATTCAGTGAGCAAGCAAAACTGAAGATGAACAAATACTTTGATATGAAAGATGAAGAAAATCAAGTGGACATGAGGTCATATGTGGACCCTCTTTTCCGTGCTTCTGCTCACAAGTTGGAGGTAAGATCAACTATTGAGACAAAGGTGACATCCCAACTTACAGGGCTAATCGGGTGTATAAAAGACATCAGATACTTGAAGTGATTTGTGGTATCAGGTGTTGTGGATCCGACAGTACCAACACCATGCGAAGAGAAAGGACATGGCCGTCTTTTTGGCACCATGCTTGGAGCACACATGTCATGTAATTCGAGCAATTCAGACATTGCAGTGGCAGAAATGAGTAGGTACAATGCCTGGCCGTGTGCTGGGATAAATACAAACCCACTTGATTGGTGGAAGTTACATAAAGTTGCACTTCCATACTTGTCTGAATTGGTGAAAAAGTTGATGTGCGTAGTTGCTACTAGTGTGCCAAGTGAGTGCTTGTTCAGTGTTACAGGAGACATTATTACTTCAATACGAAATCGTCTGTTATCCAATACAGTAGCTAAGTCATCATTTTTAGCTTAACTTGACAAAGTCAAGATAAGCTATTGCCATCACGCGTGCGGAAGTCTGTTAGTCTGTGAGTCTGTTCACATTTTCCTTTAGCACGGGCTACACCCCGAAGTTCTTGTCTGATCGTCACAAAATTTCATATGCAGGTTTGGGTTCATGTCTAGATGAGAATGTCACCTTTTGGTCGCGATCGGTCAACCGGTATGGCTGCCCGAGCCCAAAACCCGAAAACCATTAGCGCAGTCTACAGGTTGTATTTATGAAGGGCTTTCATTGTAACTTGGTAGGATGCCTCTGTATAATGCCAAGATGAGAACGTCCCCTTTTGGGCATGATCTGTCAACCGTGATTGCTGCCCATGCCTGAAACCCCAAAACTTTTAGCACAGTCTGCAGGTCATGTTTAATATGGAGGTATTTCATTGTAACTTGGTAGGATGACTCCTTCTGATGTCTAGATGAGAATTTCCCCATTTGGGTATGATCTACCAACCGTGACGACTGCCCGAGCCCAAAACCCGAAAACCTTTAGCACAGTCTACAGGTCATATTTATTGAGGAATTTCATTGTTAACTTGGTGGGTTGACTTCATATAATGTCTGGACAAGAAAGTCCCCTTTTGGACGTGATTGGGCAACTGTGACGGCTACAGGGGCCCGAAGCCCGAAAACCTTTAGCACAGTCTACAGGTCATATTTATGAAGGGATTTCATTGTAACTTGGTAGGATGACTCAGAATGTCCCATTTTGATCGCGATCATTCAGCCTTGATGGCTGCCTGTGCCCAAAAACCATTAGCAAAGGTAAAATGTCATATTTATGGAAGGATTTCATGGTAACCTGTTAGGTTGACTCCATATAATGCCTAGATGATGACATCCCCTTTTGGTCGTGATTGGTCAGCTGTGATGGCTACAGGTGCCCGAAGCCCGAAAACCTTGAGCACAGTCTACAGGTCATATTTATGAAGGGATTTCATTGTAACTTCGTAGGATCACTCCAGATGATGCCCAGATGAGATTGTCCCCATTGGTTGCGATCATTCAACCAGGGTGGCTGCCCAAAGCCCTAAAAACTTTAGCACAGTCTACAGGTCATATTTATGAAGGGATTTCATTGTAACTTGGTAGGTTGACTTCATATAATGTCTAGATGAGAATGTCCCCTTTTGGACACGATTGGGCAACTGTGACAGCTACAGGGGCCCAAGCCCGAAAACCTTTAGAACAGTCTACAGGTCATAATTATGAAGGGATTTCAGTGTAACTTCGTAGGATCACTCCAGATGATGCCCAGATGAGAATGTCCCCTTAAACTTTTGGTTGCGATCATTCAACCAATATGGCTGCCCGAGCCTGAATACCTTTAGCACAGTCTACAGGTCATATTTATGAAGGGATTTCATTGTAACTTGGTAGGTTTGACTTCATATAATGTCTAGATGAGAACGTCCCCTTTTGGACACGATTGGGCAACTCTGACAGCTACAGGGGCCCAAAACCCGAAAACCTTTAGAACAGTCTACAGGTCATAATTATGAAGGGATTTCATAGGTACCTTGGTAGGATGACTCCAAATAATGTCTAGATGAGAACATCCCCTTTTGGTTGCGATCATTCAGCTTGATGGCTGCCCGAGCCCAAAAACCTTTAGCATAGTCTATAGGTCGTATTTATGGAAGGATTTCATTGTAACTTGTAAGGTTGACCTCATATAATGCCTAGATGATGACATCCCCTTTTGGTCGTGATTGGTCAACTGTGATGGCTTCAGGGGCCCAAAGCCCGAAAACCTTGAGCACAGTCTACAGGTCATATTTATGAAGGGATTTCATTGTAACTTCGTAGGATCACTCCAGCTGATGCCCAGATGAGAATGTCCCCTTTTCAGGCCATGAAATTTCAAAAATTTACGGAACCCATTTTTCGTTCGCATGTTTTGGGCTTGCGTAACCCATTGCTTTGTTCACGTTAATTATTTTTGTGCAACCAGTTGGTTATGCAAAAGGTTACATGATTAAAACAAGATATGAGATGAAATATTCAGTGGTTGACATAAGTTGTACAGGTTTACGCTTATACCAATATGGTAAAACCATTAAGAAACAAAGTATTTAAAGGGATTAGTATTCATTGTAATAAATTAGAGCAATAAGGCCAAAAAAAAAAAAGGAATTGATTCTCAGGCACCGCCGCGTTGAAAAAAATGGCCCGCGTTGGGCCTTTTTATTTGGACCGTCATTGCAAGAAAATAGGAAACAGGGAAATTGAAAAGGGACTATTGGTTTTAAGGCCCAAAACCAACGAATAAACAGGTAAATATACACAGGCGTGTGTTAAATGTGAGAGCCTCTGGCCTTGGCATACATTGGGGGCGAAATTCAAGTCGCCCTCCTAAACTTCCTTGGAAGACATGGCAGTTTACTGTATTTTCTTATGTTTTATTTTTTAAAAACACACGCTTCCGCAAAAAACAGTAAACACGGTTGCTGTTCAAGTCCATCACACGGCTATGAAAATAGCCTAAACTAGCCCAATTTTATATTTCTGAAAAGAATTGCAATGGCGTAGTCGTTCGAACAATTCGCCCCAACTGATAGCAACCAGCACAAAATGGCTATTTAAAAACAAAGTACCAGACAAAACAACGAATCACACAAGACACGCATCGAGTTAATTAGAATTTATTAAAAGTTAACCACCGTTTCAAAACAAAAAAAATGTATTGGAGACAGTTCGTCCATATCGAAATTGCTTGCGGTTACGCTCTGTTCCACTGAAAAATTGGCTGCATTGAAATTCGCCCCGCAATTTGCATTGAATGTTTTTCTTTGAAAACGTGTGAAGTTTGTTGGAAGGGGGTTAAATGTAATAAGGCTACAATAGAAATCACAGGTATTTGGATGGATAAGAATGGCAGACCTTCAAAGCACCAATCGCACGTGTCAGTGAAAGATGGTTGGCAGAAATTGTCAGTTTTCTGAACAGTGTATTATTACCCAGCGCAGCCGGGAAGGGAGACAACTGAAATGTTTTGTCATTTACCAAAGAAATTAATTAACTCAAATTGTTAATAACGCTTAATTTACGAAGGATATCGAAAACTTTTTTAACTACGCTTTTCAACTCAGTTAGGGTATTCAGAAACCATGAATGACCCAGCTTCTTATATGAACTTGAAATTTATTTTAAACACTTTAAATATTTTTTTAAAAAGAATATACCTTCTGTTACAGAGAAGAACACTCTCACCATGGGTCATACTAAAAATCAAAATAACTCAATGATACCAAAATAATACGAGGGTGGTCAATAATATCTAGTATTCATAAAATAGTTCTGCTTTGTAAAAGTTTAAAAGTGAAGTCACAGTTCTGTTTCTAAATACAAAAAGTGGTGATATCAGAAAATAAAGAAAAACAGTTTTAGTTTTCAATAAAATTAGTTTTATTTGTATATCATTTTACAATATGCACTTTCCATGCTTTTCAGGTAAAAACAGACATCAGAAAGTGACTTTTGCCTCTCAATCCTTTCTCACCATCTGGAAGAAATAAAAATAAAAAATAAAAATAAAATCCTCCCTCCCTCATTGATTTGAAAAAAAAATTGCCTGAGAATCAATTGATTTTTTTTTTTTGGCCTAATGAATAGTGATGTAGAAGCCATTCCGCAATCAATGAATATTACATGTGACTCGAGCCTTCCTTTGCTGACATCGACAATACGAGTGGCTGGTGTTGTCAATGTCAGCAAAGGAAGGCTCGAGTCAGTATAAGATTCTTTTGCTGATAAACATCAACGGATGCAAGATTGGGGGCTGAGAAAATATTGACAGATCACCGCGCCATTCATAAAAAAATAAAACAAACACCAGTGCATGCGTGTTTACCAAAAAATTGAAGTCTATTAGTGAAACAACCATAGGTGTTCCAGGCCCATGCCATTTTTGCCCACATAAATGTTTAACGTTAGATCAAGTTTTTCCTTGAATATTTTTCTGCATTTCCATATCAACGCCACTGCAAATACTATTTAAGTCCAAATTCTAAAATTAGTGTCTTCAATCTCAACCTCTACATCCCTTTGTTTGCTCCATAAGATATGAAGAAAAAAAAAACTGGGGCGAATTCGCACGCAACATTAATGAGGGGGAAAGCACGCTGAATCTACACCAATATCAAATAGAACACAACTACGGAAAAACCCACAGTGGTTGATATGTTTCATGCTTTAGTGCTGTCAGTTACTATACTTACATAATGTCCGTGAAAATAAATGTTGAAATGTTATGTTTAGAATCGCACATGTGAAATATAGTACTATATAAGTTCAAGCAACAGGACAAACTACCACTTCTACTTCATACTCATTCGTTGTATTTCTTATCTGGCGATCAGAGTACCACGGCACACTGACACATCAATGAACAACAAAAAATTCGGACTATAAAATTTCGTTCACGTCATATTTTTTGCGTGAACGAAACATCGTTCGCGGGTTTTTGGATTTGCGTAACCATTCCGCGAACGAAACGATCGTTTCCGTGAAATTTCGTGGCCTGCCTTTTGGTTGCGATCATTCAACCATGATGGCTGCCCGAGCCCAAAGCCCAAAAACCTTTAGCATAGTCTACAGGTCATATTTATGAAGGGATTTCATTGTAACTTGGTAGGTTGACTTCATATAATGTCTAGATGAGAACGTCCCCTTTGGACGCAATTGGGAAACTGATGGCTACAGGGGCCCGAAGCCCGAAAACCTTTAGCACAGTCTTCAGGCCATATTTATGAAGGGATTTCAATGTAACTTGATAGGATGACTCGTTTTGGAATAATTTCACTGTAACTTGGTAACTTTCGTTGATATACGTTAACTGTGAGGGCCACATACATTAACTGTGAGGTCATATTAACCCACCCCTCAGCTCTTTAGTACAGTGTATACCTCATATTATTTTTATCAAAAACATAGCATACAGGGAACAGAAATGAACATATTCCCAATTATCATAATTCTTGTCTTATTTCATAATCCTTTCATAAACATTGAACATTATCCTTTTCATCAAACACAACACACAAGTTAAGCTACAGTGTCATTGAAACTTTCATTGCATGACAATGTTGAGAAGCTCCACCTTCCCCAATACCTAGGGATGCGTAGTTTGTGCAGCAGCAGGAATTGCAAGCGTCTCGTCCAAGAAGAAGGATCTGAAACCCTATGAAATGCCTGACTGACAAGGAATACATGTGTATTGTGTTTACTGTTTATGTGACTCTCGTGTGACAATCAACAATCATCATGATGCAACAAGTTAACAGTTGAAAGTGTTTTGGAATTATTAGTCGAGTTGTGACGAAGTCAAACTCGACTTAAAGTTTGATGAATGGCGGGCGGGCATAAACTGTTGATTTCCAGATGATAGTAGGTTGGTATCAGTGAGAGGAAGAACCCTATTAATTTATTTACTCTTGCTTGGTCAAAGGTCAAGTTCACAGTGACCTTGAACATAGTAAATTGTAAACAATTGGTTTCCAGATGATAACTTGACTACGGTTCAACCCACATTCATGAAACTTCATATGTAGGTTGGTCTTCATGAGAGGAAGAACCCTATTTGTTTTGGACTCGCTAGGTCAAGGGTCAGGTCACAGTGACCTTGAACATAGTAAATCAAAACAATTGGTTTCCAGATGATAGCTTGATAATGTTTCGACCCAAGTTCATGAAACTTCATAGGTAGGTTGGCATCAGTGAGAGGAAGAACCCTATTTATTTTGGACTTGCTAGGTGAAAGGTCAAGGTCACAGTGACCTTCAAAATAGTAAATCATAAACAATTGGTTTCCGGATGATAACTTGATAATGGTTTGACCCACATTCATGAAACTTCATAGGTAGGTTGGCTTAGGTGAGTGGAAGACCCCTATTTATTTTGGACCCACTAGGTCAAAGGTGAAGGTCACAGTGACCTTGAACATAATAAATCGTAAACAATTGGTTTCCAGATGATAATTTGACAATGGTTCCACCTACGTTCATGAAACTTCATAGGTATTTTGGCATTGGTGCAAGAAAGAGCCCTAATTATTTTGGAATCACTAGGTCGAGGTCACAGTGACCCTTCACATAGTAAATTGTAAACAAATGGTTTCTGGACGATAAGTTGATAATGATTAAACCCACTTTTGTGCTGTCACAACTCGACATTGGATCGGTGATCCTATCGGAATTTTTTTCAGTTTATAATTACACATTGGCAAATGACCAGTTTACAATAATTATGCATTGCAGATTACACAAATATGAGACGATAGTTATAGTTTTATTCTGGTTGGGGCAAATGGGCAAGTGACGATGTCTACAATATACATTGACGATTACAATAAGCCGTTTTATGAAGTCAGATATTGCCGCTTTAGAGGTTAGATGTTTAGCGGGACACTAAAATGTGTTTCATACAGCCATCTTCTCTAACTTGACTGCTTGCATCCAGGACAAAAACAACGATCCTTGATGAAACAAAAAAAGCGTTTTACAGAAATATCCTCCTTAACCTTTGATCTCTGAAATGACAATGTCTGAAATTATGAAACCGTGTATGCAATTACCATGTTCTCGAAATCTGGGCCTATATCTGACACATTGGGTAATTTGGGTAATACCAGTGTGTCAGATATAGGCCAAAATGTTGAGAACATGGTAGTTGTATAAGTAGTTTTGTAATTCCAATGGGTAATGGTATGCATATTGCTAGTGACAATGACTGATGTCAGCCAAGATAGCGAATTAGGAATTATCATGTCAAGTTGTCAACTAACCCTCATAGGCTCATATACATTTCAATCTACTGAAGATAGGTTGCAAATCGCGATATAGTCTATAGTTTGCAATATCTAACTCCAAGTCACTACATCCAATACCGAATAACGGTATTCATACCTGCATGTCGGAAATTGACCAATCTATCTGGAATATGTCAGGTGCCAGTGCTAAGAACAGAACGTTTTTGTGCTGAAAGACTTCGAGCATTTGCACTCTCTATCTTTAAGTTCTTAACCCAGTCATATACTATTTGATATATAGTAGATGATTGGGTTAAGAACTTAAAGATAGAGAGTTCAAATGCTCCAAGTCTTTCAGCACTAATAACATTTAGTCTGTAGTTTATGTTTCTGCTATCCTCTACATGCCATATGACATATAGCATGTGCAGGATAGCGAGAAACGTGAACTACAGACTCCACAGTGAGTCACAGTCACAAGTTGTTAGCACGTTTATTCTCTCTCTAACTTCTCTATAATAATGGATATGAGAAAATAATTCAAAATACACAATGTGTATACAATGCATTATATAACATGCCCAGAGTTACCAAGCTTGTCCATCAGATGGCAGTAACTTGATGCTTTCTTTAACACAAATGCGTATACCAATTCAATCATTATAAAATATCTTGAACAAAGCAAATGTGTTAAAATCTTAATTTGGTATTGCCAAAAGTAAGATTTTAACACATTTCTCTTCATTTAATGTATTTTATAATGATTGGACCGGATTGGACCACCTAGGGTTGTACTGCACCAGTCTGCATCCCTACCCTCCTCCTTCTTCCCACCCCCCCCCCCCTTCCCCAACACATACTCCCGACTCCCGTATCTATGCTCTTGGGGTTGAATTACTTTTTATGAAAGCATATGCAGATTGCAGATGTAATTTTTTGTTCATCGAATTTACAGGAAACAATCATAATACAGTTTTATTTCATTTCTAGTTCACTTGTTCGTTATTTAATATGTTTTAGTTCTATACTGTCCCAGTTTAATGCATAAGATATGGAAAATATGTATTACAGAAACTGAAACTGCAAATCGATTTTTTTTGTCCAAAACCAAACAGAGACGAGGGAAAATTTCAAAACCAACGAGCTCAACACTTGAGCCTCTTGTTTATGAATTTTGATCATCACAATCAAGCCTGGAAATAATCAATCTGTTATTTGCAGAAGACGGTCCCCAGAAGGTGAATTTGCTGATTCTAGTCCAAACAGTGGGCTAGAATCCCCCAATTTATCCTTTGGGTATCTCTGATTTAGTTTGAGGTTCACAGAGAGTAAATTTAATAATGTTACTCTGCTGTGCAAGGTAGCAACACCAAATTCACCCTCTGGGGTCCTCATTCTGCAGATGTCAGGCTGCTTATTTCCAGGCTTGATCATAATCAGAGCCTGATACTTTTTTGTGTAGAATTTGTGGAGTATTTCTTGAAATGCTTGTGAATTTCATTTGAGGATGCTCTAGGCAAGTCGGCAAATAAGCCATTCGTCAATTGCAGAATGAGGTCCCCAGAGGGTGAATTTGCTAATGCTATCCCATACGGTGGGCCAGAATCCTCCAATTTATCCTCTGGGCACCTCTTTCTCTTTAAGCCCAAGGCCTTGATTCAGATTGAGGTTCAAAGAGGGTAAATTTAGAGATGCTACCCTGCTGTGCGGAGTAGCATCACCAGATTCACCCTCTGGGGTCCTCATTCTGTAGATGAGTCTTATTTCCTGGCTTGGATGTAGGTAGACTATTGCCTTGGCACATTCAGACATCAGTGATTCTGTGCATCTGTTAGTATGTCCATGATTTGTTCAGCATGTGCAACAGCCTGCAGTTCTCTTCATTACTAAATTTGATGCCAAATTAAGAATGTTGCATTATGGTCACGTTGTTTGGACGCAGTGGCTGCCACATCAGCCTTCGTTGATTTCTCAACACAGGCTTCAAATCACATTTATTCATCAGTTTTTAAATTTGGCAAGATGACTTATTATGATGAGTAAATGAGAATGTCCTATTTTGGAAACCGGTGGCCATCCATAATTGCCACCATTCCAGCCATCTTTGATTTCTTCATAACACTGTCCACAATTCAGTCAGCACTAGCTATAGCCTGGTACTCATTTTCCGACCATTACCAAATTTCCATTCATCTCCAGATTCACACCAAGATCAGAATGTCCTATTATGGTAACAGACAGCCTGTAGCTATATCAAATTTTTTTGTCAATCAAGATGGATTTGGTTAAATTCTTAGTTGTTAAATTGGAAAAATTTGCAGGTTGAATTTTTTTTATTTTGACATCATTGTACAGAAGCTTAAACTGATGATATGCTTTATGTTGCATACTTGGGGAAATTCCTTGAGGGCCCTTTTCTAAAGTTTATGACAAAACAACAGACATTCACCTGAGGCCAGTATACCAAAAGTCTCCATCATCATTGTAAAATAATTCGTTGTGCAGAAACAGCTTTACCTCAAACATGACATAAATGGGGATGTGTTCAAACCGTAATTTCACTTCTGTTGTTAAAACAAGTCACTGTTACTGATCAAGCAGGTCATCGTTTACAAGTGTTGTAAACTATTCTGTACCTCAAAAATATATATTTGAAATTTTGAAAACTATCTTCAGTAACCTTGAATTAAGTTAATTTTTTACTGTTTGAACCCCACTTTAGTTGACAATTTTCAAATATTTTAAACATTTTTTTTCTCTGTTTTTTTTTCAGAATTAATATATAATGAAGTTATGGAATATGAAAATAGGGACAAGAATGCTATGCAAAACAATACAGGTAAAATAAGTTAGGATATTTATTTTTTTATGTGCTACCCTATAACTTAGAAAAAATCTGTGTATTTTTATACCCCCACAAAACGAAGTTTTAGGGGTGGTATATAGGAGTAAACTTGTCCGTCGGTTGGTCGTCATCTGTCCATTGCACTTGTAAACTTGTGGAGCAAACTACTTCCACAGCTTTTGCTGCATTTTCATGAAACTTCACAAAAATGATCAACATGATGAGGAGCAGTGCTTGACATTGTTTTTTCCCCGATGGGATTCAAGATGGCTGACTGGTGGCCATATTGAATTTATTTTTTATGTAAACTTGTGGAGCGAACTACTTCCACAGTTTTAGCCGCATTTTCATGAAACTTCACAAAAATGATCAACATGATGAGGAGCAGTGCATGACATTGTTTTTTTCCCGATGGGATTCAAGATGGCTGACTGGTGGCCATATTGAATTTATTTTTTATGTAAACTTGTGGAGCGAACTACTTCCACAGTTTTAGCCGCAGTTTCATGAAACTTCACAAAAATGATCAACATGATGAGGGGAAGTGCATGACATAATTTTTTTCCTGCTCAGTTTCAAGACTGGCGGCCATATTGGATTTTTTTTTACCTAGAAAAATTGAATGTCCCTTTTCAGTCACCCACACTAGACGGTATGCAACGGTGGGGTATAGCAGGCGACAGACCATCTCTACTTTTAAATATGATGTCATGGTAGATATGAGAGAATATCTCTCAGGAATGGATGTGCATTATGTAATAAATTTGATATGACCCTGAATTTTCAGAATTTGGGAGCTTTAATTACAGTTAAAACCTTACAACACATACAATAAACAGAATACATACTATTTTTGACTGGGTAGAATAATTATTTCATTGGCGACTGCACAGAAATCTTTTTCACTTGCAGCTTTCAGCCACTTGTGTAAATTTCCATTTCCTTGCAGTCACTCATGAGATAATTCTGGTATTTACTCAAAATCAGTAGGTATCCTCTACAGTCTTGTGATTTTATCTACTTATAACTTGAGTCTGTTTTATCTTGCATTTGATTACTGGGACCCAGCAGATCATGATTTTTTACTTGAATCAAATCTTGAATCAAACCGAATCGCTTTTCTCCAGTGTTCCCACTTGAATGAATAGTCCTTGAATTTTGGCGCCTTCCATGAAAAGTGCTTGAATTTGTTTCTATCCTTGAAAAGTATTTGATTTTCCACCACCTTCCTTGAAAAGTACTTGAATTCAGTTTACCTATTACTTCTGAGACAAGAAGCTTTATGATAATCCGCTCCTCAAACTTGCGATGTCACAAAGTCGATCAGGAACCACACCTCATTGATCTCTACATTGTCCCTTGCATGCAACAAGCTGCCATCTGCAATGCTCTAGCATCAAGGGATGTATCATGCTAGTTAGGTTTTCAAGAAATCAGGTCCTCAAGGCTGAAGTTGTAAGTTCATTTTGAAATTATAACCATTCTTGAAAATAGCGATCAGAGAGTCCTTAAAAAGTGCTTAAATAGTGCTTGAATTTGGAAGTGGAAACCCTGTTGTAGAGTTATATTGTGGAGATCTGCCAAACAACACATTTTCTTCCGGCCACAATTCATTTAGCACATCCAGGTCACATCTCTCAACCGATCATTTTCAAATTTCATACATAGCTTTTGGGTAATGTCTAGATGGAACTATCAAATCTTTCCGAATTTCATAGAAAAACATGGCAGCCAGCCTCCATCTTGGATTTAGCAGATAAAATGTCAGTAATTCCATTAACTCACCCTACAGGCTGTACTTCTCACCCCATCCTTTTCAAATTATATATGTAGCTTTGGTGTAATGTCTAGATGGGACGTATCAAATTTTCTGAATTTCATTGAAAAACATGGCTGCCAGTGGCCATCTTGGATTTGGCATATATATTGTCAATATTTCCATTGGCACACACTACAGGCTGCATCCCTCACCTGATCCCCTTCAGATTTCTTATGTAGTTTTGATGTGATGCGTTTTCTGTAGAAGCTTGAGTGAATGACTTGGCATTACTGGAACTTTCTATTTGTTCAGTCCCTTCTTGGTCAAGTTGAGCTGAATTGTCATTGACACTTTCATTTAACTCTACCCGCTGAGTATTTTCAGAATATTTTTCATCAAATCTAGTTATGGCTGCTTCCCAGCAGCCATGACTAGATTTGATTATAAATTAATTTGAATAAAACACAAAAAATCATTGGTGAAAAATATCCATTCAATTTACAGGGGGGAAAGATGATTAAATGTGCCCAAATTATGCTTATTTCAATGACCAGAGAAACCCTGTGCTGGGCTGGAATATCCACCAGTAGCATGCAAAGAGTTAACAATGTTATTTGATGCAAAAATAGGAAGTACTGTCTGTTTCTCATTCTGTTTAGGTACCTGTCATCAGTTTTGGGATCCAAAGGCTGGTTCAGGCCTAATTTACTGGTTTGATCTTGTAAATTTCTCTATAAACTTTAGACTCATTGAAGACCCTCAATATATTTGTCTTGAAATAGTTAATGGATTTTTTCAGAGCATGTGGGAACCCTGTTCTGTCAAACTTTAGTTTGTTGTGATAAAACAGTTGAGGATGAATGTGGCATTAATAGGAGTGTTATGATTCACCAATATATATATATTGAACAAGCTACAAAATGGTCATTGATCCAGTGGTCAGTGTATTGAATGATTGCAATATTTCACTGTTGTCAGTACCTTTTGGTTGCCTCCCTTTGCTCCATCCACATAATATCAGTTATTTTCTGCTTCATTTCTCGCTGTAACTGTTTAGTTGCAGTTATGGCAGTACCCTAACAGGTTGGTGCTAAACTATTTTGCAGAGGTGATTTGTAACATGTATTTTTTCTGGCTTCCCTGACATCTGAGCCCAAATATTCTCTTTCTCAATCACACCCTGGTAAGAATGTATGTAGGGTTTTATTGTTGAGAATTCATAATATCTCGGCTTTCATTAATCCATGTTTTCTGCCATATTGGCTAAAAGTTATTGATCCAGTGAAAAGAGCCTGAATGCTTACAGATGTATTGGCAAGTTGTATTTTCCATATAAGGTGTGCATTTCATCATTGAAATGAGTGCATTGCATTGAATGTGATATTGCATTTGACTTATCAGGCACACCATACACTGTGTAGATGGCCAAAGTGGTTACATTACTAGTTTAAATAACGACATTGGATACATAACATACATGTAGAATGACCCTAAGAGGTATTCCTCTCTCTCCAGACCATATATTTTACAGGGTTCTTACCTCATTTTGAAATTCTCAAAAAAGTATGGAAATGTGTGCCAGTCTCAAAAAGCTCTTGAAAAGTATGGAAACAAGCAAATTCAGTGAATTCATGTCTCCCGCTGGGCAGCAGTTTCAAGGAGAATTAATGCATCCAGTGGAATATAGTTGAGTTGCAAGTGGAAATTATTTAGAAGAGACAGAATAGGCAGTGCTTCAGACAGTGGTTAGCAGATTTATTTTCACGGAGGTCAATGTCAAAGCAAGTAAAATGATGTGGAGTATAACTGTGAGAATCACTAAAAATTAAGACTGTATGATAAGACATATTACATTGAACTGATGTGAAAAGTGTTAACCAACCTGTAAAGCTTGTGATTGGAAGTTATTGAAACCTTGGAAGTGATGTCCAGATAATATGGTGGTCTGTATATGGTACTGGGAGAGTCTGACTTCGTTGAGTTGCAAAAGAAGTAATGATGAAGACATATTCTGGTCTCACAATGATACCAAAGATACCCAAGAAGTTTCGTGAAGATCGGTTCATAAATACGGCTTTTAGTCCGAGGGGCATTGACACACTGGGCAGATGGACAGATTTTCAGTACAAAATTTCCCACATTCGAACTTGACCTGGGTATTGATAAAAGTAATCCATATATGAAATTTCATCGAAATCGGTTGATTTTTAGGAAAGTTTGAGTCTGGAAACCGTCAGCCAATCAAATTTCAGCAATCTAATTAAATATGCACTTAAAATGCCCATATTCGAACATGGACCCACAATTGATGAAAGTGATCTACTACCCAAATTTCATTGAAATCCGGTCACTGTAAGGAAAGTTAGAGTTTGGAAACAAAAAACACGGAAGGGTGGAAGGACACCCCGAATTTAATATCTCCTGTTTTTTTCAAAAAGCGGGAGACAAAAATGCCAGTCAAGCCTTGAGAGTATTAGAAAAGTATGGGGATTATTTTTTGTACAGTTAACCCTCTCTATGATATTGAAATATAAAAATGTGCAAACTGAAAATATTGACCATAATGCAACTACGAATTTAACCAATTCAGACTTGTTTGACAGAGCTCAGTGAACTCTGTCAAGCAAGATTGAATTGGTTTAATTTAAAGTGAGAAATGTTAAAAAACAAAAAGATTATTACATTGTGTTACTGACTGTTTTTGTAAAAATCTTCTCCCGGTCAGATTTCCATCCATCTGAGGTACTCATATGGCTATGAAAATGGGTTGACATGTCTAAAATGTATGGAACATTTTTTTCCTGGCAATTGTAAGAGCCCTGATGTTATTCTTCAACTGAACTTATGCCCAGGCCAGTGTACTGATGTAGAGTGATACTGTTTTCATGGTCATTAACCCTTGGGTCCCAATACAGCCACAAACTGCCCCTTTTATATGGCTCTGGAAAATTTGTTCCAAATGTTTTCTTCCTTGATAACTCTATTAGTAGGATGCATTTATCTTGGAAGTGTTTTTACATCATTGTTGGCTGCCTGTGCATGCTGCCAGCAATAATATAGAAACACTGTTAAGTCATCTACAGCAATATTATTAGTTACATGGCATGTAGCTGGCTGATATATTTCCGTACAAGGCGATGAGAGTTCATATCAAGTGAAGTGAAGCCAAACCTGATATGAACATTCAGGGTCTTGTATGTAAATGTATCTGCCAGCTGCACACCATGTAACATATTTATTATGTCAGAAGTCTATATAAACCCCCCTTGTTGAATGTTTTTATTGGCTTGCAGTGTCTTCCAAAATGAGTACAAATCATGAGACGTTAAAATTTTATCCCCTTTAATTGACATTTATTTATTTACACATGTTTGCAGTAAAGCATGATTTAAAATAATGTCTGTTGTGATAATTGTTGTGTAAACATCCAGTTTGTTTTGCAGAAAATAACTCAGATATTATGTGGATAGCATTTATTTTTTGAAAAAGGTGCATATAACGGCTGTATCTCAAAACGTCGAAAAAATGAAAATCTGTACTGGTGTGTTCACACAAGAGAACAATAGGCTTAAGGCTATACTCTATATCTAATTAGGATCGGATATTTTGCGGGAAGGATCTATAACCGTGGGGAATAGCCATGGGTGTCTGTTGTGTAATTCTCACTGACGTTTGAATGTTTTGTAAAGCTTGAGAAGCGTATCTTTGTTTGCTCCCCAATTTTTACCTTTATCTTCAGAAAATTGGTTTGGATACTAATGACTTGTACATATATTCAGTACATGGAAAGCATATTATCACTAAATCACCTGCAGAGTGGAGATTTCATCCAAGCAATAATTGCAAATTTGTTGAAAAGCAAAACAAGCACAAGCAAAGTTCCAGCCAATGGACCTTTCGGGTACAGAATTTGAAAGTGATACTTTGGGTGATAACTCTACTCGCCGGGTGATTTAGTTACAATCCATTCTACACATACTCAGTAAACTCTGTTCACTGAGCACAGAAAACCCACCAATTCAATTCAATTTAATTCAATGTTTATTCCCGTTCATCATTTAAATGACATTTGGAAAATATTCCATAACACATAGTTGCAGAAAATAAAATTAAACATTGCGTAGAAGCTTACAGACAAAACTCAAGGATCAGTACACTATGGTACTGATCCACATTTGACATAGGACATCCCAGATCATCAGCGGTCTCATTTAGTTGAATGTGTTTAATCCGCTTCCCAAACAGAGAGTAGGGTTAAAATACATATGTGCTAAAACTGTTTGTATTAAAACTGACTTTAAAGCGTTGTCCATACTATATGCTTTTTGTTTATTTAATTTAGCATTGTGTTTTGTATATAAGCTCAAGATGAGTAATAAGTGTGCTAGCCCCAGTATGGTAGTCCTCTTCATTTATATTTATTGATGTTTAAGGTCACATATTTATGCACAATGGCTAATCATGACCGTGACAGTTTTATGGGTGGAGGAAGCCGGAGTACCCGGAGAGAACCACCGAGCAACGACGAGCAGCTGCCAGCTCCCCAACATCGTAACTCTGCACTGCAGCACAGGCAGGGTTAGATTGGTTGAAGACATGCGTACCATCGACGTGCAGTACGCCTTAGCACACGGCGTCATTGTGCTCCCAAGCGGGCAATGGAGATGAAGTGTCTTGCCCAAGGACACAACGCGGTTGCCGCAGGTGGGATTCAAACCGAGGACCTCTTGGCTTGCAGCCTGCACCCCTACCAACTGAGCCACCGCGCTCCCCGTAGTCCTCTTCAATAATAAAAAGTTAATTCCTTCACTACCAGTGCTTTTCAGTACAGTAGGGGGAAATTTTATTTAGTAAAAAAATTAGAACGATGTGGACAATTTGAATTTTAAAATCCACTGCCTCCAGGCAGATGATTCCAAATCACAAATTGTTTAAGATTTCACATCAATTCAACACCGCCCCCCCCCTCCCTCCCCCCACTCACCCACCCACCGACCCACCTGTTGCTGCATCCCCCATCCCCTCAGTGGAGACTAAACATATTTTTTAGCCCGTTGACTATAAATTATTTATGATAAGAGTTCTGTACAATCACACAGGTATATATCTCATGAAAGAGACTTCAGCACACAGTTTACGAAACGAGCCACATTCGAAAGGGTGTGAGCATTTCGATTGTTAAAGAGTTGCTGAAGTTTAATCATATTTGGTCTTCTAAAATAATACGTTTTCAAGAATTTTTGATGCAATATCCTAAAATTGGGGCATTCTAAAATAGAATGAAATTCGTCTCCAATTACGTCTTGGCAATATGGACAAACCATATCAGATGTAGTCATATTAAACCATGAGCCTGTTTCTATCGGTAATTTGTGATTTCTGGTCCTGAATTTTAATAAGATATGTACCAATTTATCCTGTTTTAGGGAGAGATAAAATTCTTTTACAAAACTACCTTTTATAACCCTATAAAATAAAAATTTATTTGAATTTTCCATATCGCTATACCACTCCTGAATATATTGGTCATGTAATCTCCATGTGATAGACTCCTTAAACCAATTACCGTCATAAGGAGCTTGATTCCAGCAAATTTCTGACATCCCTAAGCCATTTAGCATTTCTCCTACCCATTCAATATAATCAAATTCTGTATTCCGCTGTGAATGTAATTTGTACACACTCCAGTAAAGTGTGTTGCCCAATTGAAACATCGAAGTTTTATCTTGATATCAGTAGGAAGAATTCCCAATTCTCTGAACATAAATACAGAAGAAGTAGATTTTCTTAGCTTAAGAATAAATTTGAGAAACCATAAATCAGTCTTTTTTATGGAATTAATATTTCCAATCCCCCAAACTTCACACCCGTAGATAAGTAAAGGCACAATCGACTTCTCGTATATTTCTACTAGAGAAACTATGGGAAGCCGATGTTGTCTACACCTATTTAACAAACAGTACATTGCTTTTTTTGCAGCTTGGCATCTCAATTTTTTTTCCAAAACAAAGTTACCATTATGGTGAAATGTTGTGCCCAAATACTTATAAGAATCCACTGTTTCCAATTGCTCAGTATCTAGCAAAAAAGTGGGCGTCATAGCTAGTTTCTTACCAAAGATCATTATTTTACTTTTACTAAAATTAACTTTCAGTCTCCAATTTTTGCAGTATTCGTAATAACTGTTTAAAGCTTTTTGAAGGCCTTCGGCTGATTTGGAAACTAATACCGTATCATCCGCAAAAAGTAATAGGAATAATTTAACATATATGCTTAAATTTACATCATCTGTCACTACAAGGGTTATACCAGGACACTCATTTTGAATCATGAAATACTCCAAATCATTCTTAAAAATACAGAACAAAACCGATGATAAATTGTCCCCCTGTTTAACCCCTAGGTTGCTTGGAATGTATGTGGAATATTCCCCATTGACACACGCACAACATTTAATCCCTTTATACATAGCTCTCAAAACGTTAAGAATTCTCCCCGATAAATTAATATTATTTTTTTTCCACAACCCTATTCTCCATACCGTATCAAAGGCCTTGGCTAGATCCATAAATGCACAGAATAATCAGGGTTTTTTAGAGTTCATTACGTGTATTGCTGAATATAGAGTAAAAATATGATCGAGCATTGAGTAATTTCTGCTGAAACCGGCCTGACATTCACTTACCATATTATTTTCTTCAAAAAAAATGGATAGGCACACACTTAGTATACTGTAAAAAATTTTGCATACACAACTGCCAAGGGTAATATTTTTATACTGTACCAATGACCCAGACATAGCTGGTGCTAACTCTTAAAATATAGGGCCAAACACAAATTTTGCCCCCCAATCCCCAAAATTTGCATCTAAAACTAAAGAAAACATGTCCTGAAAGGCCCTCCACACTTCGCCCCTACTGCGCATGCGCAGTGTCAAGGACGTTCCGAAATTGGCGCCATTAATCATTCTAAGTTTGGCCCTTCATCAGTTAACATCTGACTGATCTTTGTGCTTATAAATCTCAGTTTAAATGATGCCAGACACATAAATATTAGTGAAATGGTGATTCTAAGGAGGATAGAGAAGGAGGAGAGGAAAAGAATGTGTGACAGAATATTATCAGGGCTGTAACTTAAAATTTTTTAATGAAATTATGTTAAGTTACCTATTTTCAAGGCAGCAGCCATTTTGTTGTCATTCTGATTATTTAGTTACACTGTTTTTTAAGTGTTTTCCTCTCTCCCTGTCCTTTAAGTTCCCCCTTGCTATTCTCCCATGCTTTTGGCATAGTTTTTGTAATTATTATTACTAAATTTTCTTGGGAGTTTTAGCTGAATAACAGAATGAATTCTGTTCTTTCCCCATGTTTACGTCTTCACCTACGGGTGGTTAGGCGTTGTGTTCTGCATCTGCCATCTGATGTTCTGCAGTTTCTTCCCTGGAAGTCTCTGTTTTGCATCAGATAGTATATTTTTGGTAACTGATTTCGGGCCTGGGTGCCTGGAGTCTTATTTTAGTGTTTTTACACTCATTGTTTACATTTACAACAGCCCTCTGTGTGAGGGGGGGATTTCTAAAAAATAATATCTTGATGTTATTTTAATCATAACTAGATACATTATTATTGTTCGTAAGTGTTGAATAAATTGTTTAAAATATTTTTAAAATTTTTGTCCACACTTAGGCTTGGGATCCATTGGGGCTCAACGTTACTTTTCAGAAACTTGGGCTGTTCTGAAAAAATATTTTTTCAAAATATTTTGATTTCAATTATTTTTTCTATATTAATGGATCATATTATTATTATGTATTTTGATTGCCAGGGGTTAGTGCGAGTACCAGGACTTGTTTTCTTTTCACATTGAAAGGATATTGATCTATTGTTTTAAGAGGAAGTCTTTCTCTGACTTTATTATCATTCTATATGTGGTCAGTGTACTCGCATTAACTCCTGTTCTGTATCGTATGATTTCGATGACAATATGGGAAGCGTATGTCACGGTATGTTGTTGGGGATTTGGACACTCCGGTCCTTTCCCCGCAGGGTCACTCTACTTTATCAATTTCTATTTCAGACGATCAAGATTAGGGTGATGTATCTGTGATGTCTTCCAACAGTGTGCCTCCATCGTCACAATTAATGAAGGGCTAGCGGAAAAGTGCTCATGTAAATACGCCAATTGCCTAAGAGGACCCTAGTAGGTTCGACGGCCTTTGACGTCCGCTAGCTCGCCCGGTGTAGCGTCCATTCACCGAATGGTTCGGCAGCCGGGTTCGTCCGTTGCGGTCTAGAAGGAATTTTGGGGTGATGCGAGCACTATAAATTAACCTAATGCACACCCAGTGACGGCGGATCGGAGGGAGAACGCAGGAAGCCTTTTAGTCCGGTTCATAGCTCGTTCCGGTCCATCCGGACGGCAAGCGAGAGAGGCCCCTCTCTCGTTCAACAACATCTGGCCCCAGATGTTGTGGTACAAAATGTGTCGCAAGCGGAGCATACGTCCGTCGCTCGGGACGCTCCGTTGTATAGGCAGTCCGCTGAGACTGCTAAGGCTTCCTCTTCTCGTCAGCGCACACGACCGCACCTTGGCTGCGTGACCGCCGATATATTACCAGCTTCGCCGATCAAGGATTCTTCGGCGACCAGGTCACACCATCCGGTAGCCAGGGACACGAGGCCTGCAGACTCCGGACGTTTCCATAGGAAGTGTGCGGGAGTCAACGTACACGGAGCTTCCGGCGGCAATGCATCGTAAGACCGCTACTGCACAGGCCTCGGGAATGGACGTGCTTGCCTTAATAGCACAGTTTATCGCAGCATCCCAGCATCAACTGAATCTGTCGCATATATTTTATCCGACGATGCTGGGTCGGGACGCTCCGCGGAAGCGGGTACGGACGTCTGAAAGTTTCATCCGGTCCGACGGGATACCGAAAGGGATTCGGAGGATTTCGAGCTTTCCCTTTCGGAACAACATATGCTGTTGTGTATGTCATCTGACTTGGTCTTCTACAGCTTCTTTCGTCGGACCAGAATGCTGCGATGCCGGATAAGAAACTGATAGCGTCGGTGGACTTAGAAATTTTTGGTTCGGTTCAGGGACATCGTCCCTCAGTTCCGACATAGTCCAATAATGTCACACAAACTTTCGAATTATTGAACGACGCTATATATATTATTATTTTATGCTTGCTAACCAAGCATTTCTGGTTTCTTGTTCGAAGAGTTATGGAGATGTCTTTCAAAAGTGTGCCTCTGTCGTCATAGTTAATGAAGAGTTAGCGGCAATAAGTGCTCATGGAATATGTCTATCGCCTACGGAGTGACATTCGCTAGCTCACCCGGTGTAGCGTACATTCATCGAATGGTTCGGCTGCCGGGTTCGTCCGTTGCGGTCTAGGAAGGAGATTTGGGTGATGCGAGCACTTTAATTACTTTAGTACTCACCCAGTGACGGCAGATTGAGGACAGATCGGAGGAAGCCTGTTAGTCCGGTTCCTGGCTTGTCCAGGTCCGTCCGGGCTGTGAGCGAGAGAGGTCCCTCTCTCGCCCAACAACATAGGGGACCGCATGTTGTGGTTCAGATATTTTACATTCGGAGCATATGTCCGTTGGTCGGGACGCTCCGTTATATTGACAGTCCGAGAGACTGTCTTTAATGCTTCCTCATCCTCACAGCAGGGCACACGACCGCACATTGGCTACGTGACCTCGAGTATCCGTCCAGTTTCGGCATTCAGTGATTCCACGGCGAATAGGTCGCGCCATCCGGTAGCCAAGGGACACGAGGCCTATGCACTCCGTTCTCTCGCATATTGGTAGTAACGATCACGGAGCTTCCAGCGGCAATGCATCGTAAGACCGCTTCTCCTCAGGCCTCAGTGACGGATGTGCTATCCGAGTTAGCACAGTTGTTTCGCAGCATCCCAGCAATTGACAGTTTCTCGGTCGAATCAGGAATTATCCGACGGCGCTGGGTCGGTGCGGTCCGCGGTTGCATCAGCTACGGACGACCGAACGCTTTATAGGGTCCGACAGGATGGCGAAAGGGATTCGAAAGATTTCGAGTTTTCCCTTTAGTAGTATCGGAAGATGCCTTTCATATCTTCTGGCATTATCTTCCAGTGATTATTATTTCGGACTTCATTGCTGCGATCTTGGATAAGAGACTTATAGCGTCATTGGACTCGGATTTTTCGATCGGTTCAGGGACATTGTCCCTGACTTACTGACGCAGTCCAGTATTGTCATTACAACATGTGTTTTATTTTTCGACGCTATATATATATATATATACAAGCCTGCTACTAAGCATGATAGTTTAGTTTCTTGTCCGCGTTGCTCATTTCTGCCATTTTATCATTTTTACAAATAGTTTATTTTGGCAGAGCAGGGCATACCGAGAGTTCATATGCGTCTAGACGGTGTGATTAAAGACTGCATATATTCTTTTTCGCCGTTTATGTCTTTTCCAATTTCAATGTTGGGAACGACATTATGTATAGTAGACTTAACTTAGACGCTTTATTATACGTAATCCGCCTTACTGAGGCGTTATCATTACGTCTTCAAGAAAAGATTTAGGGGATATTATTCTCAATGTAATTTCTTTTGAGGGCAGTAGTTTGTTCACGTATAACTCCGCCCTTCAGTGGCTGATTGGAGTTAGTTAGACGTGACGCAGCCCTAGCTACATCCACACGCGTGGATAGTAAGGTTAAGAACTCTCTCAGAGTCGCTTCGTTCTCGGAGGAGCTTCTCTTCGACGGCAACTTTTCGGCAATCCATGAATTGCTCGATTTACACGTTCTCTTGTCTATCTAGTGTTACAAGAGATTCAGACTGGGGCAAACATTCGGTGGTTGACTCAGAGAGTGCCACCGCAGTTGCCGGACCCGAGTGTGGCTGTTATGACGGTTGCCAGTCAAACAGATTGGGATATAATACTGATCCCTACGGATTCGAAGTGCCAGGGTCTTTGTGTTCCGCAGTCTTTTAGCAATCAGTTTAACTTCCACGGAATAATGTTTTTTAGGCTTGCTTTATGTCATTGCATGAACATTATTCAGAAACGCATGCCCAAATTCCTGTCCTTTAATTCGACAGTAGTGGCGTATCTCCGGAACCAGGGAGGCACTCTTTCATTTCCGTTATTCAATTTAATGGAAAGAATCCGTCTGTTGGTTATAGTACACCAAGTTCAGTTTTGGTCCGTCATATTCCGGGTCGTCTGATTGTTTTATCGGACTCCCGTTCTCTTACGGGTCGCTTGTTGCTGTCAGAATGGACTCTCAACAAACAAGTATTCAATCAGATTTGCTATCTATGGGAGCGCCCAATGATGATTTATTTATGACACAGCTTGCTAATCAATTGCAGACGTATGTGTTGGCTTGTCCATATCTCTGAGCTAATATTGTTAACGCTCTATTGATCTATAGGACGGAATGATAGGATACGCGTATCCTCCGGCGCTGTTGTTTTAGCAGGTATTGCTAAGATAAACAACCACAATACATTTCTGTTGATAGCATCTCTATCTTCACAGAGATCATGAGTAATTTACTCTCTTGTCTACTGTGGGTCTTAACGTGAAATCTTCCTCTATGTGAGGATCTTTTTCACTGGGTAAATCGTGTCATCTTTATCACAACCAGCAAGGTCGCAACCTTCATGTATTCCGTTGTGTGGTCCGTATTGCATTGTAAGCACTGTACTGGACGAGCTTTGGACGCGATTTCTTACTATAGGAGATCCTCTTCTTCGCTATTCTATGCGGCTAAAGTGGAGGCTCTTCCGTCGTGGTGTAGGGATCATTATGTTCATATTGTTGATCCCTCCATACTACTCATTGCTATTTTTTAGTATACTTGTTTCACAAGATCTACTGCAGCCTGTTATTATTTAGGTTATAGGTTTATGTTACCTCATACCTATGCACTCTACGATAGTTTACAATTGAGTCTTTTGTCTCTTTATCTAAGTCAGTTAGTAACTTTTTGATAAATAGACTTAGAATCTTTAGATTAAATTCCTATACGGATTTTAACTTCGGTTCTTATTTAGCTAAGTAATCATTTGAGCCTCTGGAAACAGTAGTTTTCAAATTCTGACCTTTTAGACAGTAATTCTGTTGGTTTCTCTTTTACTGTAGAGTCAGTGAGTTTCATGCACTATCGATGGATGATTTTCACTTTCATAGTATCGGAATCAATACTTCCGTTACTATTTAGGTTGGATTGTTGCATAAGAGTTAGGCTCCTATTATCCGGAACCTATTATTTTAAGGTCCTTCCGTCTTCGTATGGGCATAGGCCTTTACTCTTTCCGGGTACAGTTCATGTATTTATAAACAGATATCTGTTTATTACAAAGGGCGTAAGCTTCTTCTGTCTTTGATGTCTAGTAGAAGGACGTTACGCTCCATTTTATTGTTAATGGATTCTATTAACTATCGGTACTGCTTATGGTATATCATTGACTTAGCAGTTGTGCTTAAGATTTCGGCTCATGAGGTAAGAGTTCTTCTACTTCTTGGGCTTACATTAATAGTGTCGCTATTATAGATTTTTGAAGGCCACTCATTGCGCTCAGCCATCCACATTCATGAATTTTTATCTCAGAAATATCGAGTCCATTTCTGGAGGCCTCTATTGTTAGGTCTATTATCTACTGCTCAGAATGTCATTCACTTAACAGTTGCTACTATAGCTAGGTAGGCTGTCTGTTTCGGCAGTGTCTCCGTTCGGGTGCCCTCTTCGCTCTGGGCTATTTGACCCAGGGCAAGAAAAAGGGGGGGGGGGGGGGGGAGGGTGTTCCCTTGGGTCACCTGTTTTACTATGAAATCAAGGGGATACCTCCTCCGGAGTTAGTAATTCTGAGCTGTTATTGGGATGGTTGTTTAGTGAGAAGTTTAGGTTTTTAAAATTCATTCAAGTCTTAGTTTTTAAAGTATAGCTTTTGAATATTGCATATGTCAACGGACATGATTATGCAATCCTCAGACACTTTTAGGAGTATAAGAGTCTCTATTCTCTAGACTTACTTTATTTATTGGCTTACTTTAAAAATTATTAGTATAAGGATTATTTTGGATATTAATAGAGTACATGGATGTATGAAGCTCAATTTTGGAAGGTGTTGTATCTTTCTAATTTATCATAAATAAGAAAGATACATGTAAGGCCTATTACTTCTTTTTCCCTACAGGGGATGACTCTATTTTATTTTATTGAGCGTATTCCATTTTGCTCTATGTCCTTGGCCCTCCAGCCTTTTTACTATTCAGCTATGTCTGGGTCATTGGTACAGTATAAAAAAGTTAAAAAATTTATAGTAATTTATATATTTTTTATACTTACCAATGACCCAGACGGGGATGGCCCTCCCAGGAGTTGGGAACTCTTGTCTCCCCGCTGAGTACATAGCGCTTACCAGGCACTGGTTATCAGAATGATTAATGGCGCCAATTTCGGAACGTCCTTGACACTGCGCATGCGCAGTAGGGGCGAAGTGTGGAGGGCCTTTCAGGACATGTTTTCTTTAGTTTTAGATGCAAATTTTGGGGATTGCGGGGCAAAATTTGTGTTTGGCCCTATATTTTAAGAGTTAGCACCAGCTATGTCTGGGTCATTGGTAAGTATAAAAAATATATAAATTACTATAAATTTTTTAACTTTTCTAAAATTTTCGGGTTTGAATCCATAGCCTTTTCCTTTGAAAATTGGTTTTATTATTTCTGTTTACCAATCCAATGGAATTAAACCAGTATGTAAACCAATATTAAAAAAGTTTAAAATAATAAGTTTAAAGTCTTCAATTGTGCAATTTATATACTCATTTTTAATGCTATCAATTCCACATGCTTTGCCATTTTTGAGTTTACTGACTGTTTTTGTATTTCGGACAGTGTTATATCCTCATTTAACACATTTGCATCCACTGCGTCATTTGGCAGTGTAGTTCCCAAAGGGGCTGTTTCGGGCTCTTGAGAGGTTTGGTTTGATTCTTCTCAAATGAAATAATTATATTTTACATTTGGGCAGGACATGCTTGGGTTTTTCTTTCCCAGGCCTTTAAGTAGTTGACAAAATGTTTTTGTATCATTACAAACCTTTTTTAAATTCTTTGAAAAAATTTTGTTATAAGTAACTTTGCTTCTTCTAATAACAGTTTTATACAAATGTCTGCAATAATTATAATTTATTTTATTCATTTGGTTGATTTATAAACAGCTTTACGGTATTCTTTTCTGGCCGATATACAGTCTCGGATTATACCACGACATTGTTATTTTTTTTTTTATCGTTTCTTACTTTTTTAGCTTAACTTGACATAGTCAAGATAAGCTATTGCCATCACGTGTGCGGAAGTCTGTGAGTCTGTGACGTCTGTTCACATTTTCCTTTAGCATGGGCTACACCCCGCAGTTCTTGTCTGATCGTCACGAAATTTCATATGCAGGTTTGGAGTCATGTCTAGATGAGAACATCCCCTTTTGGTCGCAATCGGGTGACCGGTATGGCTGCCCGAGCCCAAAACCCGAAAACCATTAGCACAGTCTACAGGTCGTATTTATGAAAGGATTTCATTGTAACTTGGTGGGATGCCTCTGTATAATGCCTAGATGAGAACGTCCCCTTTTGGGCATGATCTATCAACCTTGATGGCTGCCCAAGCCCGAAACCCAAAAACTTTTAGCACAGTCTGCAGGTCATGTTTAATGTGGAGGGATTTCATTGTAACTTGGTAGAATGACTCCTTATGATGTCTAGATGAGAATTTCCCCATTTGGGCATGATTGGGCAACTGTGACGGCTACAGGGGCCCAAAGCCCGAAAACCTTTAGCACAGTCTAGAGGTCATATTTATGAAGGGATTTCATTGTAACTTGGTAGGATGACTCCAAATAATGTCTAGATGAGAACATCCCATTTTGATCGCGATCATGCAGCCTTGATGGGTGCCCGAGCCCAAAAACCTTTAGCATAGGCAAAAGGTCATATTTATGGAAGGATTTCATTGTAACCTGTTAGGTTGACTCCATATAATGCCTAGATGATGACATCCCCTTTTGGTCGTGATTGGTCAGTTGTGATGGCTACAAGTGCCCGAAGCCCGAAAACCTTGAGCACAGTCTACAGGTCATATTTATGAAGGGATTTCATTGTAACTTCTTAGAATCACTCCAGATGATGCCCAGATGAGATTGTCCCCTATGGTTGCGATCATTCAGCCATGATGGCTGCCCGAAGCCCGAAAATCTTTAGCACAGTCTACAGGTCATATTTATGAAGAATTTAATTGTAACTTGGTAGGTTAACTTCATATAATGTCTAGATGAGAATGTCCCCTTTTGGACATGATTGGGCAACTGTGACGGCTAAAGGTGCCCGAAGCCCGAAAACCTTTAGCACAGTCTACAGGTCATATTTATGAAGGGATTTCATTGTAACTTGGTAGGATGACTCCAAATAATGTCTAGATAAGAACGTCCCATTTTGGCCGTGATCATTCAGCCTTGATGGGTGCCCGAGCCCAAAAACCTTTAGCATAGGCAAAAGGTTATATTTATAGAAGGATTCCTTTGTAACCTGTTAGGTTGACTCCATATAATGCCTAGATGATGACATCCCCTTTTGGTCGTGATTGTTCGTGATTGTTCAACTGTGATGGCTACAAGTGCCCGAAGCCCAAAAACCAGGTCATATTTATGAAGGGATTTCATTGTAACTTCGTAGGATCACTCCAGATGATGCCCAGATGAGATTGTCCCCTTTGGTTGCGATCATTCAACCATGATGGCTGCCCGAGCCCGAAGCCGGCAAACCTTAAGCACAGTCTACAGGTCATATTTATGAAGGGATTTCATTGTAACTTGGTAGGTTGACTTCATATAATGCCTAGATGAGAACGTCCCCGTTTGGACATGATTGGGCAACTTTGACGGCTAAAGGTGCCCGAAGCCCAAAAACCTTTAGCACTGTCTGCAGGTCATATTTATGAAGGGATTTCATTGTACCTTGGTAGGATGACTCGAAATAATGTCTTGATGAGAATGTCCCATTTTGGTCGTGATCATTCAGCCTTGATGGGTGCCCGAGCCCAAAAACCTTCAGCATAGGCAAAAGGTTATATTTATAGAAGGATTTCTTTGTAACCTGTTAGGTTGACTCCACATAATGCCTAGATGATGACATCCCCTTTTGGTCGTGATTGGTCAACTGTGATGGCTACAGGTGCCCGAAGCCCGAAAACCTTGAGCACAGTCTACAGGTCATATTTATGAAGGGATTTCATTGTAACTTCGCAGGATCACTCCAGATGATGCCCAGATGAGATTGTTTCCTTTGGTTGTGATCATCCAACCATGATGGCTGCCCGAGCCCGAATCCCAAAAACCTTTAGCACAGTCTACAGGTCATAGTTATGAAGGGATTTCATTGTAACTTGCTAGGTTGACTTCATATAATGTCTAGATGAGAACGTCCCCTTTTGGACACGATTAGGCATCTGTGACAGCTTCAGGGGCCCAAAGCCTGAAAACCTTTAGGACAGTCTACAGGTCATAATTATTAAGGGATTTCATTGTAGCTTGGTAGGATGACTCCAAATAGTGTCCAGATGAGAACGTCCCCTTTTGGTCACGATCATTCAGCCTTGATGGCTGCCCGAGCCCAAAAACCTTTAGCATGTCTGTAGGTCGTACTTATGGAAGGATTTCATTGTAACTTGTTAGGTTGACTCCATATAATGCCTAGATGATGACATCCCCTTTTGTTCGTGGTTGGTCAACTGTGATGGCTACAGGTGCCTGAAGCCCGAAAATCTTGAGCACAATCTACAGGTCATATTTATGAAGGGATTTCATTGTAACTTCATAGGATCACTCCAGATGATGTCCAGATGAGAATGTCCCCTTTTGGTTGCGATCATTCAACCATGATGGCTGCCCAAGCCTGAAGCCCGAAAACCTTTAGCACAGTCTTCAGATCATATTTATGAAGGGATTTCATTGTAACTTGGTAGGTTGACTTCATGTAATGTCTAGATGAGAACAGCCCCTTTTAGACACCATTAGGCAACTGTGTTGGCTTCAGGGGCCCAAAGCCCGAAAATCTTTAGCACAGTCTACAGGTGATATTTATGAAGGGATTTCATTGTACCTTGGTAGGATGTCTCTAAATAATGTCTAGATGAGAACGTCCCCTTTTGGCCGCGATCATTCAGCCTTGATGGCTGCCCGAACCCAAAACCCCAAAACCTTTAACATAGTCTATTTGTCATATTTATGGAAGGACTTCATTGTAATCCGTAAGTTTGACTCCATATACTACCTAGATGATGACATCCTTTTTTGGTCGTGATTGGTCAACTGTGACGGCTTCAGGGGCCCGACGCCCAAAAACCTTGAAGCACAGTCTACAGGTCATATTTATGAAGGGATTTCATTGTAACTTTGTAGGATCACTCCAGAAGATGCTCAGATGAGAATGTCCCCTTTTGGTTGCGATCATTCAACCATGATGGCTGCCAGAGCCCAAAGCCCAAAATCTTTAGCACAGTCTACAGGTCATATTTATTAAGGGATTTCATTGTAACTTGGTAGGTTGACTTCATATAATGTCTAGATGAGAACGTCCCCTTTGGACGCAATTGGGAAACTGACGGCTACAGGGGCCCGAAGCCCGAAAACCTTTAGCACAGTCTACAGGCCATATTTATGAAGGAATTTTAATGTAACTTGATAGGATGACTCGTTTTGGAATAATTTGACTGTAACTTGGTAACTTTTGTTGATATACGTTAACTGTGAGGGCCACATACATTAACTGTGAGGTCATATTAACCCACCCCTCAGCTCTTTAGTACAGTGTACACCTCATATTATTTTTATCATAAACATAGCATACAGGGAACAGAAATTCCCAATTTTCACAATTCTTGTCTTATTTCATAATCCTTTCATAAACATTGAACATTATCCTTTTCATCAAACACAACACACAAGTTAAGCTACAGTGTCATTGACACTTTCATTTACTTTCTGAATTCCAAAAGTTAAAGTAGCCGCATCAAGATGAATTGCCTTTATTCTACTGTAAAACCTTTCAACATCTTGTTGGGTAACATCAAAATTACTCAACTCACAATTAAAATCAGATCGCAATTGCTCTACAGAAACTTTTTCAATATTTTGCATGAATTCTTCTCACTTTGTGTCGTCCAGACTGTATCTCTAATTGATCTCTGAATACAGAAACATCTCACGAGTGACCACTAATTAGATATAAACTATAATTATTATCAAAACGAACTTACCGAGGTGTGAATTTTAGTTTTTCGGCGTTTTGAGAACTCTCCCATATAACTGATCACAAATGAACTTTGATATTTCTTTTAACTGGTAGAGTGCAAATTTTTCTTGAATGTCAAAGTTTGTTCACATGTCTCTTGCATGAATTTTAGCAAAGCAAATCCATACAGATGAAATCAATTCACTTCAAAAAGAATGTGAACCGCATCCACAGAATATGAAACGTTTAAGTTGTGGTACCTATACTTAAGAATGGAACCCAAATATGGGCTTCCAGCTCTCAACCAGTTAACAAACAAAAATAATAGAAATAACCCCGCCCCCCTCTACACCCCTTTCTGTCTTGATTTGAAAAATTAATTTCTTAAGAACCAAATGATTGTTTTTCTGCACCTCCCCCCACTCAAAGAGAATGGGGGATATACTGGATTACATGCATCCATACAAGCATCTGTCCAGCAGTCCATCTGCAGTGATATCTTACCAGTGAGGGGGTGGATTTCAATGAAATTTGGTGTGAGGAAGCCTTATGACAAGCTGCTCCTGCATGTTGTGTAAAAAAGTTGCCATTGTTTTTTTTCAACAGAATTACAGTGCTCATCAGTCCAGCACTGCAGTGGGTGTATGAATTGCCTTCAGCAATAGCTCTTGTTTTATTTGGCCTTTTGTTTTTTTTATTTTCAGTAGGTGCAGCAAACAACGACAATGCCACATCATCAACGGGAACTAGTCAGAACCATCATCGATGAGGTTTATTGTATATGTAGGTTCTTATCATCAAACTGTAAAAAATTAGATGCATAATTTATTCGCTGGTAGTCACAGTTGCCATCATGTAAAAAGGAAATCAAGATTTCATGAATGTTCATCCAGTCATAAAAATACTTGTCATATTGTTTTGTTTCAATATAAGAATGGCATGAAAGTTGAATGTATATCAAATGAGCTTGAGAGCTTCCTGAAAACTTTACAGACTGGAGGCAAAATGAGTTGTGAAGAATAACCTGTGATAAAATTCTCTTAGAACTATTTTCAGTTGAGAGTATATCAATAGCATGATTTTCATTCTTGGTGCAGGCCAGAGGATTCCATGGTAACTGAAGTTTTGCAGGTGTCACTTACCATGGATTCTTTTGGGTATCTACAGGGTCCAATTAAGGGACCCATTCTCAGTGGCATTTTGGCATGATTTTTTCCATTTCAAACCCAAAATTTCCCGATCTCAGTCACATTCAATTAAAAATTTAATCCTTCTTTAACTCTTGAAGGACTAATTTTGAATTTCATCTCTTTTACTGTAACAAAAGCAGGCAGTATTCAGATACATTTGCAAGATACATCCCAAGAACCTTGTCAATTGTTTCTATACAAGTCTTGGCTGCCTATATTGGCAGCCAAGACATGCCTGGCAAGCAACAGAATGTTGACTGTTAAAGGGTAGCAAAATGCATAAATATTGTCATTATTTAATAGAGAACAATTTATTTTATAGAGATTACAGAAATTGATCATTATTTCATGGAACATTTTGTTTTCTGAAACTTATTACCTGTACTATACATGTAGTAGCTTCTGTATTAATATTCTCAGTTTAATATGAAGGTAACATTTCCTATTCTTTGTGTGTTTCTTCGCCCAAATAAATTTCCAGTTGGAGCCTTCATGATGTGGATTTTCCTTATTGCATGGGCCCCAGACCCTTTCCCAAAGAGGGCAGAAGAAACCTTGCTTACAAAGATGCAAAAGCACAGAACCTTTCTACTGGGTACTATGTTTGTGTCCCAAAGAAGACATCATTGTGGCCAAAAAATAGATCCATGTTTCATGCGGTTGCAATGGAAAGAATCATGGAACCAAACAAACGTTGGGGTCCAGGTACTTCTGAAGTCCTCAGTCCTGCATTAGCAGCCCAAATAGTTAGTTACAGTTTTATTATTAATAGCCTAAGTTATTATTCCCTTAGCAAATACATTCCTATACTTATTTATCAAGTGCAGGCTACGAAATTAGCCACTGCAATCAACAATGCCTTGTAGATGCAGGGATTCTTTTGGGTATCTACAGGGGCTGTTTATTGGACCCTTTCCCGGTGACCTTTGGGCATGATACTCAAACAGAAAAGCATAACAAAATCTTCCAGGCAATAATAAACTACCCTGGTAGTAGTTTCTAGCCAAGACGTCACCAGAAATTACTGCCAAACATCCAGACATGTAGGTAGATTTTATGGTTTGGTGCAATTTGTGGAATATTCCACAGATGTCGCCAACCTACCTACCTCTCTCACGGTCATTTCATGGTATATCTTTCAATCAGCCATGATGCTTTGGTTATTTCAAGAAAGCATTTATTGTACTAAAATAATCAGTTAACATAGGTCCGGGGAATGAGACTTAAATTTTTGGAATTTTTTTAACTTAACATATTGCTCAAGCCAAATGCCTAGCATGTGTTTTTCATCAAGTGCTCTCTGCCCGACACTTGACTAGAAAAACTGCACAAAGTTTAAATTTACAACTCTCTACTCACTTTTATCCAGACCGTCAATGTCAAAGCACCTGTTATATTACATCACAGGCAAGTAGATGCGACTTTGGTTTCTGGGTGTTTTAAAATGTTTAATCAGGGGGCACAGTGACTCAGTGGTTACAGAATTTGACTTCAAATTGAAAGGTCCATGCATCGATCCCCATGTGGGATAACTGCATTTTGCCCTTGGGCAAGGCACTTAACCCTTTACCTAACATGAAAAGCAGACGACACTTGCAAAAAAAATTCTTGAATAACTATTATTTTCATTTTTTGTCTCAAAAACATAGGTTATGACCCCTCATTGGAACGAGCTCGACAAGCTCGTTCCAATGAAGGATCATAACCTATGTTTTAGAGACAAAAAATGAAAAAATAATGAAAATTAATTGGCGATTTTTGAGAATGGCGCTGGCCGGTTTTGGCCGTTACGTTAGGTAAAGGGTTAATCCCAATTTCCCACATGGGGGAATAGTGGCGCTGTGTACTAAGGTGTACTGCACATCAAT
The DNA here is from genome assembly GCA_031216915.1 of Pictodentalium vernedei. Lineage (NCBI taxonomy): Eukaryota > Metazoa > Mollusca > Scaphopoda > Dentaliida > Dentaliidae > Pictodentalium > Pictodentalium vernedei. The sequence continues at coordinate 482,690,110 of CM062297.1, read as the reverse complement.
GGTGCACTTGTCTACAACCAATGCTAACCCTGCTTGTGTGGAGTTAGTACGTTTGGAAGTCTGGCAGTTGCTCACCATTGCTCAGTGATTCTCTCAGGGTACTTTCTCCACTCGTAAAACTGTCCGACAGGAGGTGGCCTTTGCTGTCGAAAGTTAAATCCCAATAAATAAATAAATAAATAAATAAATAAATAAAAAGTTTAATTCTTGGAGGCTTGCCATTAATAAACACTGCTGTGGAGGGTTGTTAGTCACAGTCAGGGATGAAAAACAAAATGTATGATGAAAATCATGTTAATTTTATTATCAGATCAACATCAGTAAAATGAAGGAAATTGTCTTTGTTTCTTTGCTAGTATTGATATGATAATTGCTAACAGGCTATCAGTATATTGCAGAATTATAATGCTTTACACAGAAGAAAAGCATTTTTATGGCATTCTTTGCTTCTGTGTTGTTGACCATTGCATTCCAGTGCAATTGACAAAATATTTACTGTTTTTGGTGGCAGGATACTAATTTTATTTTAATATAGTGACCCATGTCCTGACATCAGTTTATTGCCTTCCAGGCCTGGAAATAACCTGCGAACGATCATTTGAGTTATACAGGAGTTACATCTATTTAAAATATGCCAACGAACTACAGGTTAAAAAAAAAGTTACAAAATTATTTCTCAAGCCCTTCCACATGATCCATTTGGCTGCCTCATGCACCCTATTATAACCAATGCAAACTTTAAAAAAATAAAATTTAAATGGTTTATGTCTGATATTTTACCCAAGTTAATAAAATTGATAAATTTGTCCCTTGAGTGCAACAAGGCTTTGCAATGCTTTAGCATTACAAAGCCTTCTTGCTCTCAAGGGATGAAATACACCACCACCCATGCTATTCTGTAGATAATGCGGCCTAAAACATAAAACAAACCAAGAACATGAAGTTTTGAATAATAGTAATTACAAAAATTAAAAATAAATTCAAAAACCACCCACCCTCATGCAATTTTACAAAAATAGCCCGAGAAATAGGGAAACAGAAGATATACTTTGTGGGGCGTTACCACAAAATAATACAACAACAAAATAATACAACATACATTAAATTCCAAATCCAGCTTGGTTTATCTTTCAGACCAGACAGTCTCTCAGGACTAACTCAACTCCTTGGTTGCGCATTGCATCCACATGTGAGTAGAATAGATTCAGTTTATAACTTAACAGAATTTCCGCCATAATAAACAGCAAGAACTAACATCCGATCTCTCCGAAAGCGAGATCGCACGTTAGTTGTTGCTACTTATTTTGGCAGAAATTCTAAGCATAAGCAGCATGGTTGGCGTAGAAAAACAGAGAAGGCGGCAAAGCATCAGAACACATTATTCCCAAAGGTTAACACTATGTCGTATAGCTTAACCTGTTAATGGGTTATGAGGTAAGCTCTTTATTTCCAGGTCTGGCCTTTGGAAACTTTAAAATTCTTATTTTAATGATAATGCTTTCCATTTTGCTAACCCAGTGTGCAAAATTTCAAAAATGACTCTACCCGACTAACCCTTTACGTGGATTGAAGATGGCTAACCGAATGCTCGGCTTTCTAAAAATTCTTGGGAAACTGCTTTTTATACGCCTGTTTAAAAAACGGTCGTATTATGTTATCAGTCTGTCCGTCTGTCTGTCTGTCCATCTGTCTGTCCGTAAACAAATTATTTTCCGTTCATTTAAAGTCGAACGCCTTGACGGATCGACATCAAACTTTCAGAAGTTGTTTTTAGCATTAAAATACAGGTCAAGTTCGATATTGGTGTTTCTCAGTCCATCTGCTGCAGAGATATGGCCCTTTGAAAACACAATTTTTCTAAAAAAAATTGGTTTCCATTCATTTAAAGTCGAACGCCTTCACAGATCGACATCAAACTTTCAGAAGTTGTTTTTAGCAATAAAATACAGGTCAAGTTCGATATTGGTGATTCTCAGTCCATCCGCTGCAGAGTTATGGCCCTTTGAAAACACAATTTTTCTAAAACACTTGGTTTCCGTTCATTTAAAGTCGAACGCCTTGACGGATCGACATCAAACTTTCAGATGTTGTTTGTAGCAATAAAATACAAGTCAAGTTCGATATTGGTGTTTCTCAGTCCATCCGCTGCAGAGTTATGGCCCTTTGAAACCCACAATTTTTGAAAAAAAATTGGTTTCCGTTCATTTAAAGCCGAACGCCTTGGCGGATTGACACCAAATTTTTCAGATGTTGATTTTATACACCCGTTTGAAAAACGGGACATAGTATGTGAATGGTCTCTCCACCCGTCTGTCTGTCTGTCCATGAACACATTTCGTTTCCGGACGATAACTTTAGTTGTAATGGATTGAGCTGAGTTAAATTTGACATGTGGATTTAGTATGACAAAATGCAGGATGGGTTCGATTTCCATTTCTAGCAGCCCATTTGCAGTAGAGTTATGGCCCTTTATTTATGGGAATTTAGCCCAACTTTTCGTTTCCGGACAATAACTTGAGTTTGCCTTGACCGATTTATTTCAAATTTTCAGTTTTTTGTTTTTGACCACAAAATACAGCTCAAGTTCACTTTTGACCACAATCGAATATACCTTTCCAGAGTTATTCCCCTTGAATGATTGCAAATTTGTGATTTATGTGGTTTCCGGAAGATAACTTTAGTTTGCCTTGACCGATGTTTTTCAAATTCTCAGATTTTGTTTTTGACCACAAAGCACAGCTCAAGTTCACCTTTGGCTATAATCGCATGTACCGTTCCATAGTTATTCCCCTTGAATGATTGCAAATTTGTGAATTATGTGGTTTCCGGATGATAACTTTAGTTTGCCTTGACTAATTTGTTTCAAATTCTCAGATTTTGTTTATGACCACAAAGCACAGCTCAGGTTCACTTTCGGCCAAAATCGCATGTACCTTTCCAGAGTTATTCCTCTTGAATTTGTGCATTTTGTGTTTTCCGGATTATAACTTTAGTATGGCCTAACTGTTGGACATAGAATGCATCAAATATTTGGTTTCCGGATGATAACTTATATTATTTGTTTTCCGATTGGTTCCAAACTTGGTATGTTGTTTAATCACAACAAAATACAGGTCAAGTTCGAATATGGGGTTGGTCCAAACAATTTTCACCCTCACGCCCATCCTTTCCCCAACCCTTCAAAAATACAAAATGGGCGTATATTGTCCCGGTGCTCTTGTTTTATCATTAACAAGTATTCACATATTGCATGGAATTGAAATATATATAGCCTCTTGCAGCAAAAGTCTATAAATCTATCAAGACACACGAAAGGCTGGATGAGTACTAGAAGCACATATTTCAGCTTTATTCTGAACTGCAGGTATCTAGCGTTAAAGGCTTCATATTCTGTGGATGTCTTTCATATTATCTTGTAAGTAAAATTACTTCATCTCCATCGATTTGCATCGATACAATTTATGGGAGAGTGCCAATAGGCACTCTCCCAAGAATTGTAACAAGACAAAAATGTGTGAACAAATCTTGAAGCCGTGAAAAAAATTAGCACTCGACCAGTTAAGTGACTCAGACTTAACCATTCTAGATGCAACCTTTGGCTAACCAGTCATCCGTTCGTGTAGCTTTAAATTTGCGTAACCACCACGTGAACAAAACGAGCATTCTCGTCAAATTTTGCACACTGTAACAGAACTTGACAGATTATGTTTACCAAAAGATGTTTACCTTTTATTTTTACTAGTATTAAGTACTTGAGGAGAAATCAATATGAAAACTGTTAATCTTACAGGTTTATCTGCAATTATGCTGTAGCTCCTTTTGTTTGGGAATAACAGTTACCTGAGGCAGGTATTTAACCCCTGAACACTGATGTTTAAATATCAATCTACAAGCGTTTCCCATAATACAACTAGGAATTTAACAAATTCATTCATGTTTGACAGAGCTCTGTCAGACATGAATGATTGGATAGATTTCCAATTGACTAATGAGTAATATTTTCATATTTTGATATCAGTTTGCCGAGGGTTAAAGGATCTTGCATCTGTGAACTCTGTTTCTCAAGTAATGTTTTTTTGTTTTAAACATTAGTTAACAATCATAATTTTATTATATTCATTTAAAAGTTACACTTAAGATTAAGATTAAATTCCAATAATAATGTTTCAATTCACAACAAAATATACCATAAATGGTAAGTCCTAAAAATGTTAAAAATCTGTTTCTCAGGTCTGCATGGTCCTTTTGGCTGTCGCTTGCTCTCTTTTTATAACCAATGTAAACTTAAAAAAATAAAAATTAACTGGTTTATGTCTGATATTTTACCCATGTTAATAAAATTGATAAATTTGCCCCTTAATTGCAAGAAGGCTTTGAAATGCTCTAGCACTGCAAAGCCTTCTTGAACTCAACGGATGAAATACACCACCACCCAGCAGGAAACCCCATGCTATTCTGTTGAATATGAGGCCTATAACATAAAACAAACCAAGAACATGACTTTTTGATGGCGAAGAACTAATTATAAAAATAAAAAATAAAATGAAAAAACGCCCGCATGCATGCAATTTTAAAAAAAAATGGCCTGGGAAACAAGATCTAATTTGTGGGACCTAATGTAACAAGGAACAATTCAGTCTTGTTTGTCTGTACTTCACTTGATCAGTTTTCTTTTAAAATTTTGTGTAACATTTTAGAGATATTTTCAGTACAGAAAAGGTCACATCTTTTTGACAAGATATTTGTAGAGGCATTTTTCTCCCCCCACTGCATGTGTAACATATGTCTGTCCAGGGTGAGATAGCAGGGAGAGACAGATGTATCCCACCCCACCCACGTGATGTTATACATTTATAACGTTATTATGACGTTATGCATATTGTATCAGTTTTTTGCTACAAACTAATTCAAATTGACGTCATCAGAATGCCGTGTGCTCAAAGTTTGATGCTCTAAAACTCTTTAGATCCCATGATGCCACCGTTCCTAATTGATTTCGTGGTATATACCTTTGGTACATACATAACTTTTGCATGCTGTTTCCGATGGTGTCATTAGTTTTTCAAAACAACGAATACCAAATGAGTTGATTATATCAGCACGTGACCGCTGATTACCTCTGGCTAACGTAACCGCTGTCTGGTGGGGGGGAGAAAAATAATCCCTGATGGGTATGGGTGTGGGATGGGAAAATCTCACCTTCAGGACAAGATATTTGGTCCAGACACTCGGCAAGCCTCGTGCCCTCGGGTGAGATTTTCCCATCCCACACCCGTACCCATCAGGGATTATAATATTCTCACCCTCCCAAATAGTTTACATTTTGGGGACAGGTTATTGAGGTGATCCGTCATTTTTTCTAAATCTGCAAGTGTAATTTTTCTTGAGACATACGTTCAGATTATTTTGCCCAGGGTGACATGACAACCCAACATTCTCAACTGATAATTATCCAAACAGAACTTTGTCGTAATCAAACTCTATTGCCTAACTGCATTCATACAACACAACCCACATTTATAATAATAAAGAAAAAAATAATTTTTTTGTGCATCCTAAACATATCTTATGTCCCCCTCATTGGAAGGAATTGAATCATCTTATTCCAGTGAGTTATCAAAAACCATATTTTATAGGCGGAAACTGAAAAATATTAAATAAATTTATTTCCAATTTTTGTGAATGTTGCTACCTACATATTTCCATTATGTTTGGTAAAGGATTAACCTACAGCTTCTCACTAAGTCTTGAGAAAGTTAAGAATCTGTTTCTTGTCCCCCCCCCCCCCCCCCCCCCCCTCCCCGCATGGTCATTTGAGGTGCCGCATGCTCTCCTTTTATAACCAATGCAAACTTAAAAAAATAAAAATTAAATGGTTTATGTCGGATATTTTACCCAAGTTAATAAAATTGATAAATTTGTGTCCCTTGAGTGCAACAAGGCTTTGCAATGCTTTAGCATTGCAAAGATTGCTTGCACGTAAGGCACGAAATACACTACCACCCATGCTATTCTGTACATTATGAGGCCTAAAACATAAAACAAGCCAAGAACATGAACTTCTGATGGCAAAGAAATAATTACAAAAATAAAATAAACCGCCCGCTCACATGTAATTTAAAAAGAAATGGCCTTAGAAATGGAAGATCTACTTTTACTTTTTGGGGTCTAACCAACTGATTGCTTCAAGTATTCTGTGTCAAGGCTGTTCTAAGTGGCTGCACTTTTTTCCTGAAGTTGCTTTAAGATATTCAGATTTGTAACACACAGTGTGGATGATTATTTGAGAGCTCTTTCCAGTACTGTGACACAATACAGCATTTCATTAGCAAAAGCAAATAAGTCACAATCCTTTCTGATGAATTTGGTATAGATTTTAACACATTGAGACAGTGCACTCTTTACATAACACCAGAAGCAGACAACTATTTCAAATTAAAAATTATTTTTTTGTTTTACCCTTTACCTAACGAATGAGTTCCATCTGCCTGCATAATATGCGAATTCAGCAGTTGAAAAAATTTAACCAAACCATATCATGTGACCCCTCATTGGAACGAGCTGTAATGAACTTGCTCCAGTGAGGAATCATAAGCCAAGTTTTATAGGCAGTAATGTTTAAAAATGTAAATGGCTGTTTTTGTGAATGATGATGGACATATATGGTTGTGATGTTAGGTAATGGGTTAACTACCGGTATCTGTGCTGGAAGCTAATATCAGATATCTTTTGAAAAGTGCCAGTAACATGATCAAGATTTTATATTTTTTGAAAATATTTTCAACTTCAGGTAGATGCACAACCAGCCTTGTTTTTGTCAACTAATTCCAAAATTTGTTTGGAACCTCAGAGATGCTCACAAAATAATTTTACAGGTGTCCATTAGAATTCAGTGATGTTGGTTATCACAAGACAACAAGTATACTGCTTACGAGAATTGGAAAGTCAACATCTTAAAAGCTATTTCCTCATTTCTCCAGACCTTAGGAGTGCTCAAAATGAACCCCAAGCTAGGCCTAAAAAAGTTAAAAATCTGTTTCTCGGGCCTTCCTGCAAGATCCTTTTTTTATTCTGCATACTCTCTTTTTATAACCAACCAATTCCAACTTCAAAACAAAAATTAAATGGTTTATGTCTGATATTTTACCCAAGTTAATAAAATTGATAAATTTTTCCCTTCAGTGCAACAAGACTTTGCAGTGCTTTAGCATTGCAAAGTCTTCTTGCACTCAAAGGTCGAAATACATCACCACCCATGCTATTCTGTACATTATGAGGCCTAAAACATAAAACAAACCAAGAACATGAACTTTTGATGGCAAAAAAATAATTACAAAAATAAAATACACCCTCCTTGAGAAACAGAAAATATACTTTGTGGGACCTTATGTGATCTGACATATTTGCCTAGAGCAGAGAAATAACACTAGAAGTCTCAGTACTGGAGAAAATCACATATCATATTTGTGTAGCCATTTTGGAGACAATTGTTGGTAACAGTTCAAAGAAGAAGACTAATTATATACCATACTGTTAGAAAAGAGTTAACCCTTTACATAACATGAAAAGCAGACGATGACACTTGCAAACAAAATTCTTCAATAACTAATTTTTTTCATTTTTTGTTTCAAAAACGTAGGTTATGACCCCTCTTGGGAGTGAGCTTGATGAGCTCGTTCCAAAGAGGGGTCATAACCTAGGTTTTTGAGACAAAAAATGAAAAAAATAATAAAAATTAATTGGCAATTTTTGTGAATAAAGCTGGCCAGTTTTAGCCATTACGTTAGGTAAAGGATTAATATATTTTGTTTGGTCAGATTGTTTTTTTTGCAGAATAACATTAGGAGTTAAATTAATGATTCCAGCTATTTCCTAGTAGGCTTTTCTTATCAAATATTTTTCTCCGTTTCAGCATGTGTCTGGCACTTTTGGTGAAAACACCTGATCTGACATAACAACCACCACGCTGGAATGGTTGAAGTACCCATTGAAAATTTTGATTTCAGTGACTTTTTCATGGGTAAAATATCTATCACAAAACAGTTGAGGGCTAGTTACTCTTTATAGCAGAATCTTGAGACCTCTGTACAAAAAAAAATAATGTTATTTGCATCATTCTTATTCCTATACATTTATGACTGGCCTGTTATTTCAGACAGGAAAAATCTTTTTAACATTGAATTTTATTAGTTACATATCTTGCTATGAAATACAGTGAGACCCACTTAATTGCATACCAACTCATAGAATAACTAGGGTGCTGCAAAGCTTCAAAATCCAATTCGATTTGAAATAGTCCTGATGATTTGGTTTGATTTCAGTTTTGCAACTTCAGAGATTTCCGAATCCCCAAGATGTTCAAAATATTCTGCCAAGTGTCTCCTCTTGAACTCCTCTTCTGTCATCAGGTCTCCTTAACAGGAGGCCTGATCAGAGAAGAAAAGGTTAAGGAGATTTGGCTTTCGGAGTCCATTCTGAAATATTATGCTTTTTTGATTAACTTTCCCAATCAGACAAGTTGCCATTGAATATAATATATGAGAGGAGACGGACAGTATTTAACCCTTTGAACCTGAGCGGTCCCTTTTCCAGCCAGGAACATAATACGTCATAACTTCATTGAATAGGATGGCTGTTCAGTAAAAGTGTGGGGTAGACCAATCAATATTTTCAAAGTGCAGCCCCGAGGCTGCACATTGAAAATATTAATTAGTCTACCCCAAATAATGAATATGGACTCTTCTAATTGCTGCCATTGACCTGGAATGAAAGATACCCCCAAAGGGTTAAGTTTGTAAAAAAATGCATTCTGTACAACATCAACAGCCTTGAGATTTGATTTGAAATCCTCAAGCTGATTCGAATCAGGATTCAATTCAATCAGAAATTTGAATTTGAAGGGCCTATAGAATTACCTTTTCTATTGCTATAACAATTAAACTCCACACCCTCTTCGGAAATATGTGACCTTAAACTCCAGTAAATAAATAGATATCATAATCTCTTAATACAAATTTTAATGAAATGTTAATTGCATATCATTTATACAGTAAATTTGAGTCCGTTGGATAGAAGTTGTTATCCTTTTGAAATTTCTACGGATGGAATCAAAATTCTTTTGCTTTGGAGAGATACTTTGCCTCAGTTCTCGGATGCATTTAGTTCCTCCTATCTTGTTTGACAGCTTTTAACCCTTAGGGGCCTAGAGATTTTTACATATATATATATTGTGCCCGTGGGAACCCCGGGAAGTAAGCAGCACTTGTTTACTGTGGTAAACCAGTTCCGCTTTACTAGTAAAATAGGACCCAGTCACCAATGCTTGGGGTGAAAGTCCTCTAAACTGGGCAACATGTAGATCAACGATTGACTAAACTTGACTTCATCTCCATGTTGTGTCACGATTAGCCATGGTGCATAAATATGTGATGTTAACCACCAACAAACAAACAAACATATATATATTTTTGCTACACTTTGACGGTCTACATCCTGTGACTTTGCTGCTGTTTTTTGGCAGTCAAGACTTGCCTAAAACAACTACCAAGGTGCTTAGAATGTAACTTGTGAGTTAACCCAAAGACTGCATGTAGGGGCACCTGTTATGTTGCAAAAAATGTGAGCAAAGTCGGAATTAGGCCCTTACGGGTTAAAGCTCTGTCAAACATGATATAATGGATTAAATACTCATTGTCTCTCTACTATATTAGCGGTTTACATGATTCTGGTTAATTTAATATTCTTGTTAATTGCATATTTTTCTATGGCATATATAGGCTTTTCAGTTAACAAGGTTTCATTGTATTTTCAATCACTTGTTCAGTTTTATCATTTGACTAAATGGAATGGTTGCTCAAGATATTGTTGATGTATCATTCACTTGTTGAAAAAAAAAGAATATTTTTAATTGTCAACTTTTTTTTAAATACCAAACATTAGCTCACAAGACTTATACTTGCTGGCAGCTTCATATCAATTTCATTAGCAGGCACAGTAAGTTTGATAGTGTTTTTTTTTCCTACATCTTGTCATTTTGAACAATTCCACCTTTGAAGGCCTGGAGATGAGCCTGAAAATAAACAATTTGTCATTTGCTAAATGAGGTCCCCAGAGGGTGAATTTGCTGATGCTATCCCATGCAGTGGGCCAATTTATCCTCTGGTACCTCTTTCTGTTAGGCCTGAGATCTTGATTCAGATTGAGGTTCACTGAGAGTAAATTTAGTGATGCTACCCTGCCGTGCAGGGTAGCATCACCAAATTCACCATCTGGGGACCTCATTCTGCAGATGACAGCCTTCTTATTTCCAGGCTTGCCTGGAGACAATGCAGTCAATGCATTAAGATGACATTCTCCCATTAATGAAACTTCTTAATGAATGGCAGCTGACATTAGCAACCAAGATGACTCAAGTTCAGTTAATTGGCTTTGAGCTCACATTTGGACTTTATACAAATATGCTGAACATCTTTTTGAGTCTTGAGTTCATCACATTCTTCACATGGAATTCACATGTCTAATCCTGCACTGTAGTATGAACATGATTTCCACTCTGGAATAGAGATGGGAGGTTTTCAGATTTGACTTCAGTTTCAATTCGATTTCAGGAAAAAAGCTCTGTTTCAGTTTAGTTTCTATATGTTAGAACATATAGTAAATTACACTTCAGACTCCTTTAGTTGAAAAAAATCCCCAATAGTTTGTACAACACCACTCACCACAAAAAGCCCTTTCTGTTAGTATCTCCATTGGATTCAGCCTAACTTCCCTTTGATCATTCTTGGGGGTTCTAGATGATTAGTTGCTAAGCCTGTTAGGTCAGAAAAAAACATATATTAGGGTAACAAATGAGTAAAATTCATCTAATCTATGTTGTGTTCACATTGTCACATTTTCTCCTTTACTGCCATGTCTGATGACAATGAGAACACGAAATATTCGCCCTTTCGCCAGATAAACTAAGTGACGAGATTCCATAGGGACCACTAGTGCAGTTCCCTCCCAGTAAGATAGTTTGATCAGTTTATGCACAAACACAAGAATACCATTCGGCCATTTTTTGCAGTCTCTTGCAATTTGGTTTTCCAGTTTGCTACAAAAACGGAATCAAACTAGAAAACCAAACCACTAGTGTTGTAGATAAAAGAGAGTTGCAACCAGATTGTGATCAAGTCAAGATCCAATCGAAATTCTCTTCATATTTCTGTGATCACAGTAGTAAATCCAAAAAAAAAAAAAATGAAAAAGGATTTGAATCACTGTTATTGGATTTAGTTTTTCAACAAGTGTGATTCTACAGATTGTAGAAATCAAAATAGACAGAGAATTTCTACCAGATTGTGCCCAGTCCAGTCCACTTTTGTGATCACAGTCCCTTATGTGTTGTGGACACCAACTCCTGTCAGTACAGCACAGTCGCTGTGGACTGGCCATAATCCACACGTGGGCATTGATGTCCATGCATGCATTTACCAGGTAATAAAAATCAGCAGCAGCGCAATTTTAATTAATGAAGCACCGGGTTGTATCTGGTACTTCATTAATTAAATTTTTGATGATTATTCCTCTTCTTAGTGTTTGGAATTCAATATTATTGCGTGGAAATATTGCCCAATCATGGAAAGTGACCAGACCCCAGTGGTTGTATTGTATATTAACCATTGTTAACCCTTTACCCAATGTAACAGCCAAACCGGCCAGGGATATTCACAAAACTCGCCATTAAATTTTCATTATTAGCTCAACTTGGACGTAAGTCAAATTTGAGCTTATGTCATGCCCAGTCGTCTGTCTGTCCATCAACAATTCAATACGGCTCGGGCTAGAGGCCACATTTATGAACCGATATTTACGAAACTTCTTGGGTACCTTTGTTATCACCGTGGGACGAGAACGAGTGTTTTGGGTCCAGTCCGAAATTCAAGTTGGCCGCTGGCAGCCATTTTGTACAAAATTGGGTGCAATCAGATTTTTGCACAGAACTTCCATATGAAAACTCTGATTTGAATAATTTTTTGTATGAATGTTTAGTACCATGGGATACATCACATATAATACGGGTTTTTTTCTCGTGCGTAAATTATGCAAATTAGACTGACTTTGATGTATTTAGTGTTACTTTCAGCACTGTAAGTGCAAATGCTAATACGGCTCGGACTAGAGGCTGTATTTATGAACCGATCTTTACGAAACTTCTTGGGTACCTTTGTCATCACCGTGGGACGAGAACGAGTGTTTTGGGGTCCAGTCTGAAATTCAAGATAGCCGCTGGCAGCCATTTTGTACAAAATTAGGTGCAATCAGATTTTTGCGCAGAACTTCCATATGAAAGCTCTGATTTGAATAATATTTTGTGTGAATGTTTAGTACCATGGGATACATCACATATACTATGGGGTTTTTTCTTGTGCATAAATTATGCCAATTAGACTAACTTCGATGTATTTAGTGTTACGTTTAGCACTGTAACTGCAAATGGCAATACGGCTCCGGCTAGAGGCCGCATTTATGAACCGATCTTTACGAAACTTCTTGAGTACCTTTGTTATCACCGTGGGACGAGAACGAGTGGTTTTGGGTGCGGTATCCCCATGGGAACCCCGGGAAATGAAGCAGTGCTTGTTTACTGTGGTGAACGAGCTCTTTTTCACTGGTAAAATAGGACCCAGTCGCTTATGCTTGGGGTGCAAGTACTCTGAAATAGGCAGCATGGGGTATAAACGATTGACTGGCCTGACTTTATCTCCATGTTGTGGTCATGATTAACCATTGTGCAAAAGTATGTGACCTTAAACACCAATAAATAAATAAATTTTGGGTGCGGTCCAAAACTCAAGATGGCTACCAGCAACCATTTTGTACTTAAGTTTGTGCAGTCAGATTTTCGTACAGATCTTCTGTGTGAAAATTCTGATTTGAATAAATTTTTGAATGAATGTTTAGTAACATGGAATACATCACATATAATACAGGTTTTTTTCTCATGCCAAAATTATGCAAATTAGATGAACTTTGATTTATTCAGTGCTACTTATACACTGTAAGTGCACATGTCAATACGGCTCGGGCTAGACTCTGTATTTATGAACCGATCTTCACGAAACTTCTTGGGTACCTTTGTTATCACCTTGGGACGAGAACGAGTGTTTCTGGGTGCGGTCCAAAATTCAAGATGGCTGCCAGTGGCCATTTTGTACCGAAATTAGGTCCAATCAGTTTTTTGTACACAACTTTTATACGGCTCAGGCTAGAGGCTGTATTTATGAACTGATCTTTACAATACTTTACATGTACCTTTGTTATCAGGTCATTACCTAGATGTTTGTCATTGCTGTGTCATATACTCTACATGTACATGTCTTAAACAAGTTGAGCTACACTGTCATTGACACTTTCATTTTCTCATTTTTAGCTCAACTTTGGCGAAGCCAAATTTGAGCTTATGCCATGGCCAGTCATCCGCCTGGCCCTCTGTCCATCTGTCCGTCAACAATTCAATATGGCTCAGGCTAGAGGCCGTATTTATGAACCGATCTTTACGAAACTTCTTGGGTACCTTTGTTATGACCGTGGGACGAGAACAAGTGTTTTTGGGTCCGATCCAAAATTCAAGTTGGCCGCTGGCGGCCATTTTGTACAGACTTAGGTGCAATCAGATTTTTGCGCAGAACTTCCATATGAAAGCGCTGATTGGAATAATTTTTTGTATGAATGTTTAGTACCATGGGATACGTCACATATAATACGGGGTTTTTTCTCGTACATAAATTATGCAAATTAGACTAACTTTGATGTATTTTAGTGTTACTTTCAGCATTTTAAGTGCAAATGCCAATATGGCTTAGGCTAGAGGCCGTATTTATAAACCAATCTTTACGAAACTTCTTGGGTACCTTTGGTATCACCGTGGGATGAGAACGATTGTTTTTGGGTGCGGTCCGAAATTCAAGATGGCTGATGGCAGCCATTTTGTACAAAATTAGGTGCAAGCAGATTTTTGCACAGAACTTCCATATGAAAGCGCTGATTTGAATAATTATTTGTGTGAATGTTTAGTACTATGGGATACATCACCTATAATACAGGTTTTTTTCTTGTGCAGAAATTATGCAAATTAGATGAACTTTGATTTTTTCAGTGCTACTTACACACAGTAAGTACACATGTCAATACGGCTCGGGCTAGAGGCTGTATTTGGGGGCGCGGTGGCTCAGTTGGTAGAGGTGCAGGCTGCACGCCGAGAGGTCCTCGGTTCGAATCCCACCTGCGGCAACCACGTTGTGTCCTTGGGCAAGACACTTCACCCCGATTGCCTACATGGGGGCACGATGACGCTGTGTACTGAGGCATACTGCACGTCGATGGTGCACATGTCTTCAACCAATCTAACCCTGCCTGTGCTGCGGTGCAGAGTTACGATGTTGGAGAGCTGACAGCTGCTCGTCGTTGCTCGGTGGTTCTCTCCGGGTACTCCGGCTTCCTCCACCCGTAAAACTGTCCCGGTCACGATTAGCCATTGTGCATAAGTATGTGACCTTAAACACCAATAAATAAATAAATACATAGAGGCTGTATTTATCAACCGATCTTCACGAAACTTCTTGGGTACCTCTGTTATCACCTTGGGACGAGAACAAGTGTTTCTGAGTGCGGTCCAAAATTCAAGATGGCTGCCAGTGGCCATTTTGTACCGAAATTAGGTCTAATCAGTTTTTTGTACACAACTTCTATACGGCTCAGGCTAGAGGCCGTATTTATGAACCGATCTTTACGAAACTTCTTGAGTACCTTTGTTATCACCGTGGGATGAGAACGAGTGTTTTTGGGTGTGGTCCAAAATTCAAGATGGCCACCAGCAGCCATTTTGTACCAAAATTAGTGCAGTCAGTCTTTTGTACAGAACTTCTGTATGAAAGTTCTGATTTGAATAAATTTTTGTATGAATGTTTAGTAAAATGGAATACATCACATACAGTACAGGTTTTTTTCTCGTGCAGAAATTATGCAAATTAGATGAATTTTGATTTATTTAGTGCTACTTATACACTGTAAGTGCACATGTCAATATGGCTCGGGCTAGAGGCTGTGTTTATCAACTGATCTTCACAAAACTTCTTGGGTACCTTTGTTATCACCTTGGGATGAGAACGAGTATTTCTGAGTGCTGTCCAAAATTCAAGATGGCTACCAGTGGCAATTTTGTACCTAAATTAGGTCGAATCAGTTTTTTGTCACAACTTCTATACAGCTTGTATTTATGAACTGATCTTCACGAAACTTCTTGGGTACCTTTGTTTTCACCCTGGGACAGGAATGAGTGTGTTTTGTGGTGCCTTTGTTATCACCGTGCTATGAGAACAAATATTTTGGGGTTCAGTCAGACCCACTCTGGGACTGAAAGATTTCTTTTCTAGTTTAGCATCTGACTGTCACCCACCTTTACAATACTTTACCTATACATTTGTTACTGGCTACGGTCAGTATTTATGTACAGACCGTTGCAATACTTTAGATGTACCTTTGTTATCAGGTCATTACCTAGATGTTTGTCATTGCTGTGTCACATACTATACATGTACATGTCTTGACAAGTTGAGCTACAGTGTCATTGACACTTTCATTTGTTGTTACTTTCAGCACTATAAGTGCAAATGCCAATACGGCTCGGGCTAGAGGCCGTATTTATGAACCGATCTTTACGAAACTTCTTGAGTACCTTTGTTATCACCGTGGGACGAGAACTAGTGTTTTGGGGTCCGGTCCGAAATTCAAGATGGCCGCTGGTAGCCATTTTGTACAAAATTAGGTGCAATCAGATTTTTGCACAGAACTTCCATATGAAAGCGCTGATTTGAATAATTATTTGAGTGAATGTTTAGTACCATGGGATACATCACATATAATACGTTTTTTTTTCTCGTGCAGAAATTATGCAAATTAGATGAACTTTGATTTTTTCAGTGCAACTTACACACAGTAAGTACACATGTCAATACGGCTCGGGCTAGAGTCTGTATTTATGAACCGATCTTCACGAAACGTCTTGGGTACCTTTGTTATCACCTTGGGACGAGAACGAGTGTTTCTGGGTGCGGTCTAAAATTCAAGATGGCTGCCAGTGGCCATTTTGTACCAAAATTAGGTCTAATCAGTTTTTTGTTCACAACTTCTATATGGCTCAGGCTAGAGGCCGTATTTATGAACTGATCTTTACGCAACTTCTTGGGTACCATTTTTATCACCGTGGGATGAGAACGAGTGTTTTTGGGTGTGGTCCAAAATTCAAGATGGCCACCACCAGCCATTTTGTACCAAAATTAGTGCAATCAGTCTTTTGTACAGAACTTCTGTATGAAAGTTCTGATTTGAATAAATTTTTGTATGAATGTTTAGTAACATGGAATACATCACATATAATACAGGGTTTTTTCTTGTGCAGAAATTATGCAAATTAGATGAACTTTGATTTTTTCAGTGCAACTTACACACAGTAAGTACACATGTCAATACGGCTCAGGCTAGAGCCTGTATTTATGAACCGATCTTCACAAAACTTCTTGGGTATCTTTGTTATCACCTTGGGATGACAACAAGTGTTTCTGGGTGTGGTTCATAATTCAGGATGGCTGCCAGTGGCCATTTTGTACCGAAATTAGGTCCAATCAGTTTTTTGTCACAACTTCTATACAGCTCGTATTTATGAACTGATCTTCACGAAACTTCTTGGGTCCCTTTGTTTTCACCTTGGGACAGGAGCGAGTGTGTTTTGGGTGCCTTTGTTATCACTGTGCTATTAGAACAAATATTTTGGGGTTCAGTCAGACCCACTCTGGGACTCAAAGATTTCTTTTCTAGTTTAGCATCTGACTGTCACCCACCTTTATAATACTTTACCTATACATTTGTTACAGGCTACTGTCAGTATTTATGTACAGACCGTTACAATACTTTATATGTACCTTTGTTATCAGGTCATTACCTAGATGTTTGTCATTGCTGTGTCACATACTATACATGTACATGTTTTAACAAGTTGAGCTACAGTGTCATTGACACTTTCATTTATCTCAAAAACATAGTTTATGACCCTCTTTGGAACAAGCTCATTGAGCTAGTTCCAATGAGGGGTCATAAGCTGTGTTTTTGATGCAAAAAATTTAAAAAAATAGTTATTCAAGAATTTTATTTGCAAGTGTCGTCTGCCTTACGTAAGGGAAAGGGTTAAAGGCTGTGAGGAAGATGTGCAATTTGGAAAAATACTGTGGGGGAGGGGTGTGTTTTGTGGGGTTTGGGACACCATAGAATATCCTTTTTCCTCTGGTTTCTGCATGGTATGTTTGGATAGTAAATTGAGAAGTCTGACAATAACTCCTTAAACTTTTGCAAGCTGATGTCGAATATATAAAAGTTCCAGCTGCAAATGATTCCCATGATTCATGGGATTTAACCAATTCAGTCCTGTTTGACAGACCTCAGTGAGCTCAAGATGGAATTGGTTAAATCTCCAGTTTGCATTATGGGAAAAATTTGATGCTTCGGTATTTTCTTGTCAGTGCTTTGGGTTAATTGTTACCCTTGCCGACTAGGGTATCATTTCGTAAACTGTCTGAAATGTTTTTTTCCTGTCAGTTAAAAATGTCATTAAACCTTAATAAATAAACAAACATGACCTAAGTGAAGCTTGTGGGTAGCAAAACATCACTAGATACCACATCAGCTGCAAGATTTACAAGATGTCAATATGAGTATCTGTTCTCACTGAGTGGAACTGCTCAAAAGTGTATCTGGGCCTTCAGAGGTTGGTGATTATTTTGACTGTTTCTATTCTTTGAAGATGTTCTTATTTTTGTAGAGTCTGTTTAACCCTTGAAGCCACCGATTAATTTTTACTTTAATTACTTCGATATTTACATGTATACAGCTGTTGACGACTTAACAGTGTTTACATCATTGTTGGCTGCCTATACAGGCATCCAACAGTGCTGTAAAAACATTGCCAAGATAAATGCAGCCTAATGTGTTCTCGATCAGGAACGCACTTTGGAACAACTTTTTCAAAGCAATATGAAAGTGTCTGTTTGTGGCTGCATGGAACTTCAGGGTTAACAAGCTATTTTTTTATTGTTTAATGAATTATGTTACGAAAAATAAGTCAGAATTTATAGAACTTTTCATTTTCTATAAAATTTGTAAATTCAATGGGTTGAGGGTTGGAATAAATAACCTTTTTATGTCATCTCTGCCGGACAGATATGGCTATTCTGTTGAGACAAACTGTGTTGATATTTATTCACTTTTATGATTTTATTTGTTACATGGACATACATTGACTAATTATACCTCCACATAATATACTCAGTGAAGAAAGGAAGTTAATTGGGATGTTGTGTTGTCAAAATAGTCACTACTTGTACAGAGATTCAGCATTTGCATTGATGTCAAACTTAAAAGTGGTTAATTTTAGAAATGCTTAGTCCAAGTATAAGAGAGTGGATTAAAAAATTATAAATGCATCTGACACGTCTGATGAAACTTCTAGATAGTACGTGTAAGCCATGCATTCATAATTTTAAAATTGGTTGTCACTTGTTTTTCAAAATTCTTTACATAATGGAATGGAATAACAAATTTTTTACAAAACCTGTTTCAGTAGTTTTTCTTAAATGATTGAGTACTAGAAGCCACTCTCAGGACTCTGTTGAAAAGTGGTTTTACACTGTATGCATTAGCTTGATGTTTGCTCAGCAGTAGAAATTTTTTTTTATAAAATTGTTGGTTGCATCTTATTGGAGAGTACCTATTTTCTCTCTCCAATAAATTGTAACAAAAGAATTATTTATGAACAAAATGTTGCTAAACTAAGACTACTCTTAGGGTACTTTTCAGTGAACTATTCCAGTTTACTTGGTTTACTATTCCATGTAAACCTAAACTGTGTTTTAATAAACCCAATTGAACGGTATGTTTAATGCGAATACCATTCTATGTAAACCCCTGCTTGATGTCGCTAGGAAACGTGAAGCAAGAATGCATTGTTAGGAGGGGGATATCCAAGGCATGGGAAACATATCCCTGCTTTCATTCTTAAACAGTCTTAGAAAACCATCATTAAAAGGCCCTCATAAGAAACATTCCAAGGATGGTGTCAGAAATTGCATTACTGCTATCATGGAAATAAAATGGCCAAAAAGGATCGTCTGAAAGTTGTAACAATTTTTCTGAGAGAAAAACATCCTTTCAGTTGAGAATCGAATATATTTGAAAAGACGCTTTTATGGGCTAAATAAACGTTATTAACTGTTTTATGGTTTCTTTCTCTTTAATTATAGCATTTTTCATGAACCTTGCACTGTTTATTTCTTTTTCGACACTCGAAATCAGAATATTTTTTTACTGTTGCTGTGCGAGGTCTAGAACTTTTATGTGTGTTCCACTGCACATGTCAAGAATAGAATGATAAACCAGATAACCCTGCTCTCAAGGAAGTTTACATGGTTCAATCCAGAATGATAAACCAGAATAGAAACTGCTCAATGAAACAACCTGGTTTTTAGCTTAACTTGACAAAGTCAAGATAAGCTATTGCCATCACGCGTGCGGAAGTCTGTTAGTCTGTGAGTCTGTTCACATTTTTCATTAGCACAGGCTACACCCCATAGTTCTTGTCTGATTGTCTCAAAACTTCATATGCAGGTTTGGGGTCATGTATAGATGAGAACGTCCCCTTTTGGTCGTGATCGGTCAATCGGTATGGCTGCCCAGCCCGAAAACCATTAGCACAGTCTACAGGTAGTATTTATGAAGGGATTTCATTTTAACTTGGTAGGATGCCTCTGTATAATGCCTAGATAAGAACGTCCCCTTTTGGTCATGATCTGTCAAACGTGACGACTGCCTGAGCCCAAAACCCGAAAACCTTTAGCACAGTCTACAGGTCATATTTATGGAGGGATTTCAGTGTAACTTGGCAGGTTGACTTCATATAATGTCTAGATGAGAACGTACCCTTTTGGATGTGATTGGGCAACTGTGACGGCTACAGGGGCCCGAAGCCTGAAAACCTTTAGCACAGTCTACAGGTCATATTTATGAAGAGATTTCATTTTAACTTGGTAGGATGACTCCAAATAATGTCGAGATGAGAACGTCCCCCTTTTGGTCGCGATCATTCAGCCTTGATGGCTGCCGGAGCCCAAAAACCTTTAGCATAGTCTATAGATCGTATTTTTGTAAGGATTTCATTGTAGCTTGTTAGGTTGACTCCATATAATGCCTAGATGATGACATCCTCTTTTGGTCATGATTGGTGTAACTTCGTAGGATCACTCCAGATGATGCCCAGATGAGAATTCCCCTTTTGGTTGCGATCATTCAACCATGATGGCTGCGCGAGCCCGAGGCCCGAAAACCTTTAATACAGTCTACAGGTCGTATTTATGAAGGGATTTCATTGTAACCTGGTAGGTTGACTTCACATAATGTCTAGATGAGAACGTCCCCTTTTGGACACGATTGGGCAACTGTGACGGCTACAGGGGCCCAAAGCCCGATAGCCTTTAGCACAGTCTACTGGTCATATTTATGAAGGGATTTCATTGTAGCTTGGTAGGATGACTCCAAATAATGTTTAGATGAGAACGTCCCCTTTTGGTCGTGATCATTCAGCCTTTATGGCTGCCCGAGCCCAAAAACCTTTAGCATAGTCTATAGGTCATATTTATGGAAGAATTTTATTGTAACTTGTTAGGTTGACTCCATATAATGTCTAGATGATGTAATCCCTTTTTAGTCGTTATTGGTCAACTGTGACGGCTACAGAGGCCCGAAGCCCGAAAACCTTGAGCACAGACTACAGGTCATATTTATGAAGGGATTTTATTTATGAAGGGCCCAAGCCCAAAAACCTTTAGCATAGTCTATAGGTCGTATTTATGGAAGGATTTCATTGTAACTTGTTAGGTTGACTCCATATAATGCCTAGATGATGACATCCCCTTTTGGTCGTGATTGGTCAACGGTGACAGCTGCAGGTGCCTGAAAACCTTGAGCTCAGTCTAGAGGGATTTCATTGTAACTTCATAGGATCACTCCAGATGATGCCCAGATGAGCATTTCCCCTTTTGGCTGTGATGATTCAACCATTATGGCTGCCCGAGCCCGAAGCCCAAAAACCTTCATATTTATGAAGGGATTTCATTGTAACTTGGTAATCTGACTTCATATAATGTCTAGATCAGAACGTCCCCTTTTGGACCCGATGGGGCAGCGGTGACGGCTACAGGGGCCCAAAAACCTTTAGCACAGTCTGCAGGTCATATTTATGAAGTGATTTCATTGTAGCTTGGTAGGATGACTCCAAATAACGTTAGATGAGCACATCCCCTTTTGGTCACAATCATTCACCCTTGATGGCTGCCCGAGCCCAAAACCCAGAAACCTTCAGCATAGTCTATAGGTCGTATTTATGTAAGGATTTCATTGTAACTTGTTAGGTTGACTCCAAATAATGCCTAGATGATGACATCCCCTTTTGGTTGTGATTGGTCAGCTATGACGGCTTCAGGGGCCCGAAGCTTAAAAGCCTTGAGCACAGTCTACAGGTCATATTTATGAAGGGATTTCATTGTAACTTCATAGGATCACTCCAGATGATTCCCGGATGACAACGTCCCCTTTTGGTCGCGATCATTCAACCATGATGGCTTCCCGAGCCCAAAACCTGAAAAACTTTAGTACAGACTACAGGTCGTATTTGTGAAAGGATTTTTTTGTAACTTAGTAGAATGACTCGAGTATAATGTCGAGATGAGGACGTCCTCTTAACTGGTAAAGTGCTGAGTTTTTTATGACAACAAATCAAAGCTCATCATATACTGCTCTGTTACATTTAATTGGATAGTGCCTTATAGGCACTATCCAATTAAATGTCAGAGAGCAAGGTATTGTATGAAAAGTCTGATTCATATTAGGGACAATAAAGGATTCCTCAGGTAGAATGTTGCTACAGACAGTTATTGCCTGTCACTTTTAGTAAAGCCCAAAATAGGGCTTCCAGCACTCTACCAGTTAAGTAGAAATCGCTCAACCCTCATGGCTACACAGGCCTGAAGCCCGAAAACCTTTGGTACTCCTTGGTGGGGTCCTGAAATTGCTCTTGTATAATGTATATCAGAGAAAGGAAAAATCTGTGTTGCATTACAAATTTTGGGGTCCCTGGTAGCCTTGCCTTAGATGTGTGCTGCCACCAGGATCGGTTATGAGAAGGTTGGAGAAGGAAACACTTGTGGTGTATTGCAAATTTAGTCAACCTTGTCAACACCACTCTATTTTAATGCAAGTCTGTGCCCTTTCTATTATCCTACATGATATTTTTGTGAAAAAAAAAATTACCTGAAACTTTGGGGGGGGGGGGGGGGGGGCATTCAAAAGCTTGACCCCCTAGACTTATTCCACTCTATCCCATTTGAGGAGTTGGTGCTGTGCTTAACCCTTAAAAATTTTCAGGTAACTTCCAGGACCAAAAGAATTAACTCTTTACCAAATACACACAATATCAAATTTTATTATTTTAATTATTGTTTTTTCAACTTTGTAAAAAAATTCAATGAAACTATATCATGTGACCCTCATTGGAATGTGCTTGATGAGTTCGTTCCAGTAGGAGCTCACATGATATGATTTTGTTGAAATGTTTTGAACAATTTATTTTTTTCAGCTGCTTAATTTGTAAATTACGCAGACGCTTGTGTCCAATTTGTTAGTTGAAGGGTTAAAGTAATGTATCAGAATCATTTGATGAGCTGGGATCCTTGAACAGGATCAGGAATACATACCATAATTTCTTGTTTGACCGAGCTTTGAGAGCTCTGTCAAAAAAAAAAGTTACAGTAGATAATGTTTCTGATACTTGTAACTTAAAGGATAAAGAGAAAGGTTGATGGATTTGGAAATCTGTTTTCAGCATGAAAAGAGTCATATAGGCATGCTGAACAGGAATAAAGTAATCCAGTGAAGATTACCTCTGAGCTTATTTCCCACCTCAAAATAATTTGTATAATTATAACAATTTCTGCAGCTTTTATTTTGGTTTTCTCTTGTCTGTACAGTTTAAACTTCTGCTCTGTGAATTTTTCTTTCAGAAATAGCTTTGCGTTTAATTTTTTTTTTTAAATTTAAAACAAAAGTTTTTTCACCTATGACCCTTATTGGAATTCTCTTGACTTACTCGATCCTGTCAGGTGCCATAGGCTATTTTGAAAAAGGAGTGAAAGAAAAAAATACTTCCACATTTGTCTGATGGACTCTTTTAGTACATTTCTGGGTTAATTGCCCATTCCATCAGAAGAAAAAAGGTTAAAAACATTTCACAACTTGGTTTGAATGTACTAAGGTATTGAACAATTGAAAGCCAGTTTTTTGCTCACCTATGAAATTTAACCTTATCTATTAGTGTTCCTTCGTCTATATACCAGATAATTATTTTTTTGAGTAAATAGAATTGAAGTATTTTCACATTTATCATATGAGATGATTCAATTGTAAATTGCACGAGTCCATCAGGTGATGATAACCTATCTTTCAACATCAGGTGATTATAGCCTGTCTTTCAACGTCTGTTGCATGTTCCACTTATTACATACCACAAATTGAAACAATGTCTAAATAACCCATTACCTAACGAATCACTGCATCTGCCTAATCAAGCCTAGAAATAAGCAGACTGTCATCTGCAGAATGTGGTCCATAGAGGGTGAATTTGGTGATGCTACCCTGCACAGCAGGGTAGTATCACTAAATTTCCCCTCAGTCTGAATCTCAGTCTCCGGCCTAAACAGAAAGAGGTACCCAGAGGATAAATTGTCCCACTGTATGTGATAGCATCAGCAAATTCACCCTCTGAGGACCTCATTCTGCAAATAACCACTTGCTTATTTCCAGGCTTGAGCCTAATTGTAATTTACAAATTGATCAGTTGAAAAATAAAAAAAATTTCAAAATATTTCAGCAAAACTGAATCATGTCATGTCTCATTGGAACTTGGTTGCAGTGAGGGGTTGCATCTTATGGTTTTGTTGTAATCTTTACAAAGATTTGAGGAAAAAAAATTCAAAGTAACAAATTTTGATATTGTGTGCATTGGTTGAAGGGTTAAAAATTGGATAGCTTACTGCACAAGTGCAATCAAGTTGTAAGATAACTGCAAGGAAAATCCAGGGGCCTATTTCTTACTTTTTCAAACCTTGTGGCATTAAAATAGATACGCAAGTATGAGAGGAAGTGAGACATTGCTTATTGTCTGCAAGAGAAAAAGTTTGCTTAACTTGTATAATAGAGCCTTCAGTTATCCCCCAAACAATCCCCACCTCATATACTTATGAATTCAAAATCTTTCTCTCTAATGTAAAGGTACTACATGTAGTAGTATCAAAAAGTTATTCAGAATTAGGGTACAGTAATAATTTGAAATGATTTTTTCTCTGTAAGGTTGTGAAGCCTTAGTGGAAAGATCTCAATGAGTTTGGTTTCTGCAAGGAATTGAAATTGGTGTTTTGGAAGAAAAAAATATTAAAAAAATGATTGAGCACCATTTCATTTGTTGCTGAGGCTATTTGACCTTTTTTTAGCTTAACTTGACAAAGTCAAGATAAGCAATTGCCATCACGCATGCGGAAGTCTGTTCGTCTGTGAGTCTGTTCACATTTTCCTTTAGCACGGGCTACACCCGCAGTTCTTGTCTGATCGTCACAAAATTTCATATGCAGGTTTGGGGTCATGTCTAGATGAGAACGTCCCCTTTTGTTCGCGATCAGTCAACCTGTATAGCTGCCCGAGCCCAAAACCCGAAAACCATTAGCACAGTCTACAGGTCGTATTTATGAAGGGATTTCATTGTAACTTTGTAGGTTGCCTCTGTATAATGCCTAGATGAGAACGTCCCCTTTTGGGCATGATCTGTCAACCGTGATGTCTGTCCAAGCCCGAAACCCAAAAACTTTTAGCACAGTCTACAGGTCGTGTTTAATATGGAGGGATTTCATTGTAACTTGGTAGGATGACTCTTTATGATGTCTAGATGACAATTTCTCCATTTGGGCATGATCTGCCAACCCTGACAACTGCCCGAGCTCAAAACCCAAAAACCTTTAGCACAGTCTACAGGTCATATTTATTGAGGAATTTCATTGTAACTTGGTGGGTTGACTCCATATAATGTCTAGATGAGACAGTCCCCTTTTGGACGTGATTGGGCAACTGTGATGGCTAAAGGGGCCCAAAGCCCGAAAACCTTTAGCACAGTCTACAGGTCATAGTTATGAAGAGAATTCATTGTAACTTGGAAGGATGACTCCAAATAATGTCTAGATGAGAACATCCCATTTTGATCGCGATTATTCAGCCTTGATGGGTGCCCGAGCCCAAAAACCTTTAGCATAGGCAAAAGGTTTTAGTTATGGAAGGATTTCATTGTAACCTGTGAGGTTGACTCCATATAATGCCTAGATGATGACATCCCCTTTTGGTCGTGATTGGTCTACTGTGTTGGCTACAGGTGCCCGAAAACCTTGAGCACAGTCTACAGGTCATATTTATGAAGGGATTTCATTGTAACTTCGTAGGATCACTCCAGATGATGCCCAGATGAGAATGTCCCCGTTTGGTTGCGATCATTCAACCATTATGGCTGCCCGAGCCCAAAGCCCGAAAACCTTTAGCACAGTCTACAGATCATATATATGAAGGGATTTCATTGTAACTTTGTAGGATCACTCCATATGATGTCCAGATGAGATTGTCCCCTTTAGTTGCGATCATTCAACCATGATGGCTGCCTGAGCCTGAAGCCCAAAAACCTTTAGCACAGTCTACAGGTCATATTTATGAAGGGATTTCATTGTAACTTGGTAGGTAGACTTATAATGTCTAGATGAGAACGTCCCCTTTTCGACACGATTGGTCAACTGTGACGGCTACAGGGGCCCGAAGCCCGAAAACCTTTAGAACAGTCTACAGGTCATAATTATGAAGGGATTTCATTGTAGCTTGGTAGGATGACTCCAAATAATGTCTAGATGAGAACATCCCCTTTTGGTCATGATCATTCAGCCTTTACGGCTGCCCGAGAGCCCAAAGACCTTTAGTATAGTCTATAGGTCATATTTATGGAAGGATTTCATTGTAACTTGTTAGGTTGACTCCATATAATGTCTAGTTGATGACATCCCCTTTTGGTCGTGATTGGTCAACTGTGATGGCTGCAGGTGCCCAAAGCCCGAAAATCCTGAGCACAGTCTACAGGTCATATTTATGAAGGGATTTCATTGTAACTTCGTAGGATCACTCCAGATGATGCCCAGATGAGAATGTCCCCTTTTGGTTGCGATCATTCAATCATGATGGCTGCCCAAGCCCAAAGCCCAAAAACCTTTAGCACAGTCTACAGGTCATATTTATGAAGGGATTTCATTGTAACTCCTCGGTAGGTTGACTTCATATAATGTCTAGATGAGAACAGCCCCTTTTGAACACCATTAGGCAACTGTGATGGCTACAGGGGCTTGAAACGCAAAAACCTTTAGCACAGTCTACAGGTCATAATTATGAAGGGATTTCATTATAGCTTGGTAGGATGACTCCAAATAATGTCTAGATGAGGACATCCCCTTTTGGTCACGATCATTCAGCCTTGATGACTGCCTGAGCCCAAAAACCTTTAGCATAGTCTATAGGCCATATTTATGGAAGGATTTCATTGTAACTTGTTAGGTTGATTCCATATAATGTCTATATGATGACATCCCTTTTTGGTCGTGATGGCTACAGGGGCCCGAAAACCTTGAGCACAGTCTACAGGTCATATTTATGAAGGGATTTCATTGTAACTTCATAGGATCACTCCAGATGATGCCCAGACGAGAATGTCCCCTTTTGGTTACAATCATTCAACCATGATGGCTACCTGAGCCCAAAGCCCAAAAACCTTTAGCACAGTCTATAGGTCATATTTATGAAGGGATTTCATTGTAACTTGGTAGGTTGACTTCTTATAATGTCTAGATGAGAACGTCCCCTTTAGACGCAATTGGGAAACTGACTGCAACAGGGGCCTGTAGCCCGAAAACCTTTAGCACAGTCTACAGGTCATATTTATGAAGGGATTTCAATGTAACTTGATAGGAGGACTCGTTTTGGAATAATTTCACTGTAACTTGGTAACTTTCATTGATATACGTTAACGGTGAGGGCCACATACATTAACTGTGAGGTCATATTAACCCACCCCTCAGCTCTTTAGTACAGTGTACACCTCATATTATTTTTATCAGAAATGTAAAATACACGGAACAGAAATGAACATATTCCCAATTATCACTATTCTTGTCTTATTTCATAATCCTTTCATAAACATTGAACATTATCCTTTTCATCAAACACAACACACAAGTTAAGCTACAGTGTCATTGACACTTTCATTTAATTGAAGGTGTTTGGTGACCACATATTGAAATGCAGAAAATATAAAATAGAATTATTTTCCCTGGTTCATAGGTCATAGTATTTATTGGAAAAGATGTATCAGTGTACTACAGTAATTTACCCTTGTTATATGCTATAATTTCCTCCAGCAGACACCTGAAAATGAGCTGTGTCAGTTCAGCGTGGGGCTGTGGGCACATGTACAAACTAATAGGTATACTTGACATCATACCTCAGTGTGGTGATGATGTAGCCAAAGATGCTGAAAGTGATTTTAGATACCAATAAATCAGTAGTTCCGTGTGAATAACCAACCTGTTCTAAATGGCCTTGAATGTACTTTCCTTTAACCTTTACTAAAAGTATCGGCTGCATCCACTTGCATAATTTACAAATTGAGCAGTTACAAACAGAATTATTTTTTAATAAATTTCAATAAAACCATATGTGACCCTCTCACTGCAACATGCTTGTTGAGCTCACTCCATTGAGGAGTCAGATAATATGTTTTTAATTTTTTTAACATTTGTCAAAAATAAACAAATTGTATGCATTGGGTAAAGGGATAAATTGCTGGAGAGTCTTTAAGAATTTATGGAGTATTTAACATTTTCCATTGGGGGCACAGTGTCTCAGTAGGTGGAGGTGCAGGCTGCAAACCGAGAGGTCCAGGCTGCTAACCAAGAGGTCCTTGGTTCAAATTTCACCTGCGGCAACCACTTTGTGTCCTTGACAAGACACTTCACCCCCATTGCACATGTGGGGGGCAAGGTGGCATTGTGTACTAAGGCGAACTGCATGTTGATGGTGCACTTGTCTTCAACCAATGCCAACCCTGCTTGTGTGGAATTAGTATGTTGGGGAGTCTGACAGTTGCTCTTGTACTCCAGTTTCCTCCACCCATAAAGCTCTTGACACGAGGTGACCCTGGTTGTCAAAAGTGTCGTTAATCCCCAATAAATAATTAACATTTTCCATTAATCCTTTAACCATCGTAACCGTCAAAAATCAGCTTGCACTATTCACAACAATGACAATTCAATTTTCATAATTTTAATAATTTTTGGTCTCAGAAATGTAAATAATAACCCCCTCATTGGAATGACCTTGTTGAGCGCATTCCAGTCAGGAGACATAATCTATGTTTTTGACATAAAAATGAAAAAAAATGTCATTCAAGAATTTGGTTTGCAAGTGTTACCTGCCTTTCATCTTGGATAAAGGATTTATATATAGTTAACAGTGTATGACCATAAGACTAGTAGGCAAAGTTTGCTGCATATGCAGCAAAACTCAGTTCCTGAGAAACAGATGATTCCCTTTCTGTGGCCTCTACAAAACTATCGTTCTACCATGTATCATTATGAAATTAAATAAATGGCTTCTGATTTTAGGTTGTAAAACTGATGAAACCTCTTATGTTTTGTGTTGTATATATGTGAAAGTATAAATCAATAAACTTAACGGATAAAAAACACCATTACCACTGTACCTTGTTATTTTTAGTTCATTACACATTAGAGATTGGCAATACACCGAAAAAACAAACCAATTCTGATATCATGGTGATACCGAAAAACCAAACCAAACCAATCATTGAATACCAAAACCATCGGTATTTTCAAATTTTCCAACATTCGCTATTTATAAGGCGTTGTGGAGGCTTGATAGTAGCTGAAGTCTTCACTTTCATGAAGGAAGTAGCTCACTTCTCAGTTTTGTAACCCTCAAGATATTAGTAATTGTTCTGAATACCCACTAGACTACAACCTCTACATGTCCAGTTGCTTAGCAGTGATTTCTAGTCAAGTCTTGGCTGCCTTAAAAGAAAGCTCTGCCCAGGTGATTTGGCTGTTGTCGGCTGAATCTCCTAATGATGGCATGTTAAAGGCACATGCTCTGAGATCGCAGAAGTCTGTGATATACTTTAAAGGCAGGCCTGAAAATAAGACGTCTGACATTTGCAGAATGAGGTCCCCAGAGGGTGAATTTGATAATGATATCCCATACAGTGGGCCATTTATCCTCTGGGAACCTCTTTCTGTTTCGTTTTGGGATCCTGATTCAGATTGAGGTTCACAGAGGGTAAATTTAGTATTGCTACCCTGCTGTGCAGGGTAGCATCACTAAATTCACCCACTGGGGACCTCATTTTGCAGATGTCAGTCTGCTTATTTTCTGGCTTGTTTAAAGGATAAGGTGTGTTTGGAACAAGTTACAAAATTACTACAGATATGATTTGTATTGAACAAAATATTCTGAATTTTCCTGCTGTGAATTCCCCCTTGTTTCTATCAGCAAATCTCAGTAAAGTCAGATACCGAATTCTGAAATGATACTGCGGTATACACCCCTAAATATACAGAAACCAATATCGAACTTGAAATTCCAATACTGCCCATCTCTATTGCACAGTGAAAATTCACTTATTTAGATATCTCTTAATTAAATAACCCTGTTAATTGAATATAACTTCCAAACTCAAAACCATTTACCATACTTTTTTTTACAAATTTGACTGCTTAGTTGAGTGTGGGTTATAGAGTAAACTTCTGTTAATTGAATAAGAAATTGTGTAATATGTTGAGAGCTTACCCGCATTATCAATGAATTCCCTTTGTTTATAGACCTATTTGGCCTCATTACATCCATTCAGGAATTTAATCAGTTATATCTTGTTTGAAAGAGTCCCATGAGCTCTGTCAAACAAGATATAAAAGAATAAATGCTTAGTTTCCAAGACGATTTGACCCTGGTCGTCAAAAGTGTTGTTAAAACTCCAATAAATAAATAAATACTCAGTTTATCTCTAGAATACTGAAAAGTGACCAAATCCCTATTAACTGAATACTGATGTTAACTGAATAAATTTCACTGATAAAATGACTATTCAATCCGCAGGATTCAACAGTACTGTCATTGGGAGGTTTATACTTTGGTGTACAGCCAAAAAAGTGTATTCTTTGGAGATGTTGGGAGGAAGATTATAGGAACAGCTGTAGTAGACACTGAAAAGTTTTGTGTGATCTCTATATTTCAATTCTGGATCAAGCCCTGATTCTGATTCTGATAATGATTTACCTCACTTTATGGCCATATTCGGTAGGGCCCTGTGAATCACAGATTTTTTATTTGAATTGAATATCTATTGACCGATACCATGCTATATTCCTATGAAAAAGATTCGAGAGGAAACAAATGGGGCAGCCGATTTCTAATCGAACCAAATATCAACTTGAGAGTCAAAATCAAATCAAATCTCGAAGCTTCACAGGGCCCTGATATTCGGCCAGTACTGTTCATAAAAATCACCGTTCAGATTTTATTATTTTTTAAAATGTTTGCCTTCAGCTTTTGGCTTATTAGAATGAGTTCATCGCTCAGCGATTTTTGTCCAAGAGAATAAATGAAAGTTTGTCAGCTATTTGTGTTAGGTAAAAGAATGATAATAGAATAATCTCAAAATGTTGTGAGAAGGGAGGATGAAAGATTATTCGATTTCTTAACCCTTTACCTTAACACTTTGGTTATAACCATCCACAATATTTACAGCATTGAGCAGTTGAAAAATATTTTTTTTGAATTTCAACAGAACCAGATCATGTGATGCCTCAATGGGACAATGAGGGTTACATGATCTGTTTTTGTTGAAATGTTTTGAAAAATTTGAAGAAAAAAATATTAAAATAGCAATTTTTTACATTGCGTGTGTGTTGGGTAAAGGGTTAAGTGATTTGTAATATGAGTGGGTTTTTTTTTCAAAGATACCATGCTACCAGCAAGGAGAGTCTTAGTTTGTCCAGAATTTGTTCATAAAACATTGCTTTTGAAACAATTTTTTGTAAAGTGTCTATTGGCAACTTCCAATAAACAATAAAATGTAACCTCAAAAATTCATTAAATCTTTACCCATCACACATGATATCAAAATTTTACCTTACAAGAACCCATTTTCCCCAATAGAAGTAAAAATGCCTAGACAAAATGCAAATCTGTTTTGAGGATAGCAATTGCACATGTAATCATAAGATTCAGAAAGAGAATGTTTTTTCCTGCACTTAATTGGCATCTAGTTATTGCACATGTTGAGGCCAATGTTTTTGATAAGAGTAATTAAATGATAAATAAATCACCAACTCAGCGAAATAAATTAGACTGGATCAATTTTTGCCATGATGGTATTTTTATATAAGCCTACCATGCGTTAAAACTGAAAAATAAAACAAAAAAACACACAGCTGAAGCACTACCACATGTATAAACTTTGGCAGTTCTAATACAAATGGAATACTGAATGGGGATAACGTAATGCATAGCTCAATAATGTAATACCATGACGTCATCATGATCTTCATTCATAAAAAATCAATTCAAAGTCTCTGAATGGTTGTCAAAATACCTGTGAACAAGTCAAGAAAGGGAGGAATATTGTAAGATAAATTGGTTATTACAACCCCAGCTTGATGCAAGTTTCTTTATTAACATTTGGTGGTGATGACATAGAGAGTAATCGCTTGACTAGACTGGTTATGTGAAATAATTCTTGAGAGGTGAGGGACGCTGTACAAACATGAGTGTGCGAATGTGCACGAGTGTTTTACAATATAGTCCCCCGCCTTGAATGAAATATTTCACGTAACCAGTCCAGTCAAGCGATTACTCTGTTTATTACTTTTCATTATTAACGATAATTATATTATTTAACCCTTTACCTAACGTAACAGGCCAAAAACGGCCAGCGCTATTCTCAAAATTCGCCAATTAATTTTCATTATTTTTTCATCTCTAAAACATAGGTGATGACCCCTCATTGGAACGAGCTTGTTCCAATGAAGGTTCATAAACTATGTTTTTGAGACAAAAAATGAAAATAAAAGTTATTCAAGAATTTTTTTTGCAAGTGTCGTCTGCTTTTCATGTTAGGTAAAGGGTTGAAAAAAGCAAAAAAAAAACAAATGAAGTCCCCATTACACCCACGACAAAGCGTCTTCGTTTATGCGCAAGGATATACATGACACAATTGTTGATTGCATAATTCACTTGTGAAGTTATCATTTATAATCAAACCCGGAAATCCCAGTAAATTACACTTGGGAAAGTAAAAAATGTATTTTTTTTTTTGTAATTTTTCCCAAAATTTGAAGAAAATCAGATCATGAGCTTGTTCCAATGAAGGGTCACATGATATGGTTTTGTTGAAGTTTTTTGGTAAATAATTTTGTTCAACTGTTCAGTTTGTGAATTATGCTATCAGATGCAGCTGAGTCATTAGGTAAGGGGTTAAAGCTTTCTTTTCACTATGGTAACAAGCAACTAAAGAGTTTTTTCAGCACTTTTCAATAGATCCATTTAAGTTGCTTCCAGCACTCTACTAGCTATAATTATCAACAGCTAGTTTTGTTTTTTTATGGTGGGGAGGTTAGCGACACTTTCAGCAACCTTGTCACCTTTATGAGGAGCCAGAGTACCATGAAAGAACTACTTAGCAGCAGCGAACAACTGTCAGACTCCCCAGTGTACTAACTCAACTCCACACAAGCACGGTTAGCATTGGTTGAAGATAAGTGTCCCATCAACGTGTAGTATGCCTCAGTACACAGCACCATCATGCAACCATATGGGCAATCAGGATTAAGTGCCTTGCTCGAGGACACAATGCAGTTACCCCTGTTGGGGATTGATCAATAGACCATTTGGTTTGAAGTCCAATGCTGTAACCACTGAGCCATCATGCTCCCTACCAGCAGATAGCGTGTCATGCCGGAAGTCTCAAGGTGTCTTATTTTTGTGTGCAAACATTTCTGTCCTTTGTATACTACAAACCCCAGAATCTCAAATTCACTCTCTGAAATGATCTTCCACATCTGGTGCATAAATATTTGATAAAACTTTCATCATCATTTTGATCTGATTAGAAAAGTGTGGTAGTAGGTTTCTGAGGTAAAGCATTGCCAGAATAATTCAGTAAAGGGTGTAAGATTAAAGTTTTGTATTATACATCTCAAGGATTGTGAAATGGGGTTATTTACCACCTCTTGAAAATAAATATTACATCAGTTGCTTTTCTTGCATGTGTGCTATGCAAAATATTGCAGTGATTATAAACTTTCTCAACGTGAATTTCACTCGTTCCATTAGTTCTTGAGCTCTTTGTTTTTTGCCCACCTGAAGAAGTGATGGTGAGCTGTATTTCATCCCATGAATGCTACAAGGCACCAACTGCAATGCCAAAGCAGTATTATGTGGACATATTTAATGAAATTGTAACTCTATAAATTGTTTGGAGTTTTTCAAAAGTGATTCCTGGAGTTGAATTTAAATGAGTTTTTCATCAAATCTAGTCATGGCTGCTGTAAAGCCAAATGATTTCTCTTAGTGGGGGACCACAGTTTTACAAATCTGCTTGTTAACTTAGTCAGCTGTAGGGGAGCATCCCTCAGTTTTACTGAATTTCTTGTTTCTTCCAAACATGACTCCTAAGGCTGAAAATAAAAATTTCAAAATATTTTTAAAATTCCTGTCTGTGTAAGGTAAAGTATAATTTAGCATTACAAGAATTGGAAGAGATGCTCAAATACAACAGAACCCTGTGCAATGATTAGTTACATTTTTAGTGGAAAATATTCAGTTAACAGGAAAATGCAATTAATCAGAAGTTGATCATTATCCTACACCTTGGCAATGATTTGTATTTATTTAATTATTGGTGTTTATGATCACATTTTTCTGCACAATGGCTAATCATGACCTCGACAGTTTTATGGGTGGAGGAAGCCAGAGTACCCGGAGAGAACTACCGAGCAACTGTCAGCTTCCCAACATTCTAACTCCACACAAGCAGGAATAGCATTGGTTCAAGACAAGTGCATCATCGACATGTAGTACGCCTTAGTACACAATGGCACCGTGCCCCCAATGATTTGTATATCTTATTTGACTGAATTCATGAACCTTGATCAAACAAGGTAAGATAGGTTAAATTCTTACATTGGAATTTCTGAAGTCAAATACGTGTGTTATGCTGGGAAATGCAATGAATGTATGAATAATTTTTCAGTTAATAGCAATATATTTTATTCAGTTAACAACTTTTATACCATGATTACCAAAAAAGTCTATGACATAAATTTCAGTTTTACACAAAACTTCCCTGCGGGAACCCCGGGAAGTGAAGCAGTGCCTGTTCACTGTGGTAAACAGGCTCTGTTTTACTGGTAAAATAGGACCCAGTCACCAATGCTTGGGAGGTGCAAACCCTCTCTAAAATGGGCGACATGGATTATTAACGCTCACCCCTGGTCTTGAGTTGATACTCATGTTGTGGTCATGATTAGCCATTGTGCAAAAATATGTGACCTTAAACACCAATAAATAAATAAATAAATACACACCAACCGTGGTGAACATGCCAGCAATGGGATTTCGATAGTAAAAATTTACACCTACAGTAGAACGACATCCAAGTTGACCTTTGGTGACGTCGACCTGAATGCGAACTTGTCTAAATTTATCGCACGTCGCCTCGCGAAGAGTGAAATGAAAGTGGCAATTATTTATTACGTTTTTAAATGGGTTTACTTCATAAGATGCCAAAAATTAACAAACATGCATTGTCTCATGTTAATAAAGCATCTATATCTCTAAATAGTATGTTATTATGTTATTAAAACGAAAAAGGCTCCGTTTCTTTTTCCATTTCGTTTCGGCGATAAAATTGACAGCAGAAGTACTGCCCACCGATGCTCATGTAAACAAAAACAGATTCGCATGTATGTATGTCTGCTGTTTAGTAAAATCGAGAAAAAGTAATGGCAACTTTTAATAATCTGATGATCATGGTATAAATAAAATATACCAAAATTAGTTTGGTGTACCAAATGTTCACCACTCATGGTGAAGTGGTGTTAACCGCGAACCAAAGGCTTGCGGTTAACATCACTTCACCATTTGTGGTGAACATTTGGTACTCCAAGCTACTATGGGTATATTCTATATATCCACCATGAATTGGCAGACAACACTTGCAAAAAGATTTTTATTTTTTATCTCTAAAACATAGCTTATGACCCTGATTGGGACAAACTCAGTGAGATGATTCCAGTGTGGGATCATAAGCTGTTTTGAAACCACCAAAATAGAAAATAATAATATTCAAATGGCGATTTTTTGTGAATAGCGCTTGCTGGTTTTTGCCATTGCATTTGGTAATGGGTACACAGGGAATTAGTCTTTAATCAGTGTGCAATTATTAGATCAATTCAAACTAAAGATATGGTAAATGGTTTGGTTTTGAAAGTTATATACAATGAACAGAATCATTATATGTTTTCGTAGATCCTGGAGTGTATCTGAATTTTAAAACTGAAATTCCTCTCCGGGAGAACCCCGGGAAGTGAAGCAGTGCTTGTTCACTGTTGTAAACGGTAACATAGGACTCGGTCACCAATGCTTAGGGTGGAAGTCCTCTAAAATGGGCAACATGGGGATAAACGATTGATTAAACTTTGCTTTATCTCCATGTTGTGGTCATGATTAGCTATTGTGCAGAAATATGTGACCTTAAACACCAATAAGTAAATAAATAAAATAAAACTGAAATTCCAGGATTAAAAGTGCGTGAAAATTAAACATGTTTGGAATTGGTCCTGGAAAGTATGCAATAGGTATTCTCCAATAAATTGCAACTAAACAATTTTATATCAAACATTTTCTTCTGCAGTTGCTCAAACATCAAGGTAAAGCATACAGTGTAAAGCCACTAAAGTTGAACTGGGTAATTCTTTTTCAAAGATACCCTGCTACCAGCAAGAGAAGCCTTAGATTAGCAAGATTCTGTTCATAAATAAGTGTTTTGTTACAATTTATTGGCAAGTGCCAATAGGCACTCTCCAATAAATTGCAACCAAACAATTTCATAAAAAAAAAACAAATTTTCTTCTGCTGCTGATCAAACATCAAGCTAATGCATACAGTGTGAAGCCACTAAAGTGGCTTCCAGCACTTTTCAGTTGAAAAGAGCCATGGTAATGGCTTCTAGCACTCAGTTAAATTGCAGCAAAGATGTGCTGTTTTGTGTTTGTTTGGGGCTTTTTAGTCCAGGGACAATGGAGCACGGTGGCTCATGTGGTTATGGCATTGATCTTCAGACCGAAAGGTCCACAGTTTGATCCCCGCCAGGGGTAACTGCATTGTGTCCTTGGGCATGTGTCATCTGCTTTTTGTGTTAGGTAAAGGGTTAAGATGATACTGTGGTGTATATAAAGATCAGAAATGATTCAAATAATTCTATCTGGATGTCCTGGACAGTGCTTGAAAAATTCCTAAAAAGGTCTTTGAAAATCCTAGAATTTTTTTCTCTACAAGGTGTGTGTGTATAAATGCAGTTATTCTATTAACCCATATCCCATTAAGTGGGGTGCACTGTATTTCTGTTTTTCTACCCATTACATATCATGTAACTGCATATTGTTACAAGGTCAACAAATATCCTGTATTTTCAGTATTGCATTGTATAATCATGAACTGTTCACTATGAATAAGAAATTACTTTGTGAAGGAAAATTTTTGCCTGGAAAGATGAATATTCATATTACAGAGTCGCAGTGTACCATTTTTGTATGTTTTGTGTATATCTTATCAACCAAATAGGGTAGGAACTAATTACAGTTCTCCAATTATACCTAGTTTTCAGTCAGTCGTCGGTGTTTGTTAGAAGTGAAAATACTGTTTTAAAGATACACATCAAATGGTAGTGAGGTCTGGAATATTTTGCAAGGTAAGGAACTGTGCTATTACTCAGCACCGTGAATGCAGATTAACTCTTTGCATGGTGCTGGCAGATATTCTTGACCAGCACAGGATTTCTCTTGCCATTGAAATAAGTATTATGTGGACATGATTAATCAAATTTTACCTCTATAAATTGTTTGGAATTTTTCCAAAGTGATTCCTGGAGTTAAATTTAGATGAATTTTTCATCAAATCTAGTCATGGCTGCTGTAAAGCAGCCATGACTAGATTTGATAAAAAATATTTAGAAAATACTCAGCGGGTTAAGAGTTAATTCAAACATTTTGGGGGTTCTTTTAAGCATATTATTTGCCTCCCCCCCGCCCCCTCACCCCTCTATTGGATCATGAACAGGAAGCTCAAGTTAGGAGGGTTACATGGTGCCTTGTTACAAGAAAACTTTTGTATAAAATACATTAAACACTGGATGTACATTGGCATAGATACAGTGGGCTCAAGGGGGTCAGCCCCACCCTCCCTCTCTCCCCAAAAAGATTTCTGGCTGAAAGTTATCTGTTCATTGGGAAAAAATTTAAGGCTTTTTGTTGGTAAGAATTTTGCAGAATGTGTGGAAAATTCTTTACATTTAGCCCTTTGAGCACTTTAAAATTATTTTTCATCAAATCTAGCCATGGCTGCTCTGTTGGTTGAAAGTTGAGTCTTTGTCTAATTAAAGAAGCAGATGTGCCACGTTAGTATGAAGAAATGGCATTCTTGTAAATGGTGATAAAAAAACAAAAATATTACTATTTTCTAATTTCCCCAGGTAGTTTGTCAATTTGGGGTGCCCAAATGAGTATGGAAAATGGGCTGGCTTGTCAAGAAAAAGTATGGAAAAATATGGTACTTTTTTCCTGCTTGTGTAAGAACCCTGTGAAAAGAATGAGTTGCCTGTCCTGTACTCTTAACTGGTAAAATGCTGGAAGCCCATATTTGGGCTTTATTCTGAAGTTCCTGTATCACTATTTAAAGGCTTCATGTTATGTGGATGTGCTTCAGATTATCTTTGTAGTAATATTATTTCATCTGTTAGGATTTGCCTTGTTACGGATTATGGGAGACACTCTCTCATAAATTGTAGCACGGCAAAGATGCATAAAGAAATTTTAAGGATCAAAAAAGAATTAAGCACCCTGCCAGTTAAAAAAAGCTGGGGCACTGATTAGTTAAAATGTATTAGAAACAGTTCAAGAGACGTTTAGTTTTATACTTTTGCCATTATACTGTGCAATAAAGTTCTGGTTGGTAATTTTTTTTTTAATATTGTTGAATGTAACCTACTTTGGTTGTGAATCAAGTTGTTATATATGTTCTATTTTGTCTATCCTTGTTTATGTATGTACACGTAGAGTTTATGTATGTACATGTAGATAATTTTTAACTCTTGTGAACTGTAACACTCAAACTTCACTCCTCTCTACTGACTTGCGTCACATGAAAGGTCTTCTGTTCAATCGGTGAAGACCCTATAGGAACTCTGGGAACTGGGGGGCAGTATTTTTCTACTGTGGTAACAAGTTCTGCATTACTGGTAAAATAGGACTTAACTGGTAAAGTGCTGGAAGCCCATATTTTGGCTCTATTCTGAAGTGCTGGTACAGCACTTATAGGCTTAAAATTCAGTGGCTATGCTTCATATTATCTTTGAAGTGATATCATTTTGTCTGTTAGGATTTGCCTTGTTACAATTTATGGGAGAGTGTCCAATGGCACTCTCCCATTAATTGTAACAAAGCAAAGACAATTGAACAAATTATGATGGTCAAAAATAATTTAGCACTCTACCAGTTAATAACATGCCTGAGATGGAAGTAACCTTTTGCCATATTTCAAGATCTGCTGCATGTTCTACTTATTACATAACCTCATTTGAAACAATGCGCAAATATAATTTGTACAGCTGACTGTGCAAGTGAAAATGAGTTGTAGATAACTGCAAGAACATTTTGCTCTTAACTGGTTGAGTACTGAATTATTTTTGGTGGTCTGAATATGTTATTCAGGATTTGTTTAAATATTAATTATTGGAGAGTGCCCACAGGCACTCTCCGATAAATTGTAATAAAACAGTTATATGAGTAAAATATTATTTGCATTTAACAGAAGGTGAAGCAATGAAATGCTGACTTTTGCTCTGGTACCCTCATTTCTAAACGCCCTGATAGTGGCTTCTGGGACTCAACCAGTTAATTTTCTTTCACAGATAATACTGGACTCTGACATAGGCTCTTGGAATGCTGTAGACATTGTCACCTCAGACAACATTTTTCTTGATGCCCCTCCCCCCCCCCCCCCCCCCCCCCCAACAATTATATCAGTCTGACACAGTACACATCAAGGGAAGTTTGCACATTTCCTCAGGCAGGTAGGTTCAGCTTAGTCCTCGTTTTTGGGGTAAAATAGGACCCATTGACCAAAGGCTGGCGTAGATTTCCTCCAAAGTGGGCAGCATGTTTACAATCAATTGGCTAGACTGGACTTCATACATATGTCACGGTATAGTCATAGATGCTAAAAGTGACATTAAACACAGATAAGTAAAAAAATAAACAGTGAAGTCTAGTAAACAATCGTAAAGGCTCCAAAACAATCAGTAAGTCTGGACTTTGATCTCCTGAATGGTAAACTGTTCTTTTGTTTGCTTGTCATTTGCCTCAAAATAAATAAGGGGACATCTTTTCATTTGTCGGTTCTCTGAAATCTGATCGCTAGTGTTAACTTACACAAATTTATCTTTTTATTTCATTAACATTTCACTCTGCCGCAGTCCATTTTACACTGATGAGAAAAAATAAACTGTATTTACTTTTTCTGTTTAGATGCCATGACTTAACTGGCAGAATTCTAGATTACTGCAGGTTGTCAGAATTTGTTCAAATGGATCTTTTGTTACAGTTTATTGGAAAATGCCTATAAGAACTCTACAATAAGTTATATCAAAACAAATTCATTTGACAAAATAATTTTCCTTTTAACTTTCTCTTGAGAATACTGGGAAGTGGAACAGTGCTTGTTTATTATGGTAAATTTGTTTTATTTTACTGGTGAAATATGATCTGGTAACCAATGTTTGGGGACAGCAAATCCTTTACAAGGGGCAATGTAACTATTCACAATAGGCCAATCTTGACTTCATACTTGCTTTGAAGTCTTATATAGACTTATATGATATAGCATACATTAAAAGTGACCCAAAACACCAATAAATGAAGAAATTAATTTGCTTTAACCCTTTACGTAACATGAAAAGCGGACAACACTTGCAAAAAAAAATCTTGAATAACTAATTTTTTTCATTTTTTGTCTCAAAAACATAGGTTATGACCCCTCATTGGAACTAGCTCGACATTGAAAATTGATTGGCGATTATTGTGAATAGCACCGGCCGGTTTTGGCCATTATATTGGGTAAAGGGTTAAACTGAAGATGAAGCACATCCATTGAATATGAAGCCTTTTAAGTGTGGCACTAATATTTTGAATGGAGCTCAAGCCTACTAGTAAGTAGCCTACCCCAACTACCAACCCCACCCCACCTCCCAATGTCATGGGAACAACAGGAAGTGAAGTGGTGTTTGTTTACTGTGGAAAACAAGCTCTGTTTTACTGGTAAAGGGTTAAACTGAAGATGAAGCACATCCATTGAATATGAAGCCTTTTAAGTGTGGCTCTAATATTTTGAATAGAGCTCAAGCCTACTAGTAAGCAGCCTACCCCAACTACCAACCCCACCCCACCTCCCCATGTCATGGGAAGAAGAAGTGAAGTAGTGTTTGTTTACTGTGGAAAACAAGCTCTGTTTTACTGGTAAAGATAAGACACGATTATGTATATTATATACTTAATACACAATAGAATTCACAAACAATCACCCCCCCCCTCCTCCCCACCCCCCCACCCCCCACCCCTAACACCCTTTAGCCAACCTCACGAAGAGGTCATTGCAGTTTACTCTGGTATACAAGTTCCCCCTCTCTGGTAAAATAGAACCCGGTAACCACCAGCATGGTGGAAGTCTTTGGTCAGCACAGGTATGAACGACTTACATCACTTCATTTCACACCTATGTTGCAGTTATGATGTAGCCGTAGATACTGAAAGTTACCAGGAGCACCAATAAAAGACAAGTAACTGTCAGGCTCTCTA
Source organism: Pictodentalium vernedei (assembly GCA_031216915.1). Lineage (NCBI taxonomy): Eukaryota > Metazoa > Mollusca > Scaphopoda > Dentaliida > Dentaliidae > Pictodentalium > Pictodentalium vernedei. The sequence continues at coordinate 482,648,702 of CM062297.1, read as the reverse complement.
ACTTATTAACCCCTCACAAACAGTGTTATCAGTGGTTGAGGCATGTGTATTATCGATGGTGTGTAAGCCTTTGTACACTGAAAAAACAGTCATACTACAAGTATCACTTTTCATTGTTTATGGGGACCAAAATTAATAAAATATTGGTTAAACTTGACTTTAAATTGTCATGATTTAGACTTAGATGCTGAAAGTGACCTTTATCGGCAATAAATAAATAAACAATAATGCTGTAGATTTGCCTTCCCCTCGAACTACCCCACTCCCACCCATCTGCATCGTAGGTGGTCAGATCCATCTGCGAACTTGCCATCAAGAATTCCTCTCATAGTAACATTTTGAGTGAAGAAAAATGGCATTGGAAGAGTAGATGATATGGAGAACAAAAAAGTGGAGGTAAGGTACTGTTATAATTTAATCCCACTGCTGCTACTGAACACACCCCCCCCCCCCCCCCCAATGCAGAATGAATTCTTCCATTTCATGCTGGACACTATAGTATGATATGATACTATCCAGGGTAGCAGTGTGGAAATGGTTAAGAATAAAGAAAATTAAAAAAAACACCCCCTTTTGTTGACCTATATTCTGCATGAATATAAAGCTATATGATATAATTCGTATAAATTTCTAAATCATCTGTTGTTGAAGAGTTCACCTTGAGTAATTTGATATGCTTGCAATGAAGGAGGACAAGTGCAGCCTGTAAACACCAGGCATTATTCATACATCTCACTTTGTTTCTGAATTGTGTCATTGCTCATATTCATGAATTGGGAATGATTTGAATGAAACTGTACCATTGTGCATTGTACAGTGGAAATTATTAAATTGACAGGTGTATTCAGTCACTGGTCTGGAAACCTGACCTAAAGAGATAAATCCAATTGACATATTTATTACCTTAACTTCAAAATATCCCCCTTATTTCTATAATAAATGTATATTGTATATATAAGGGGGTTATTTTGAAGAAAGGGTGATATCAGGTCAATTGGAGCTTATTTATCTCTTTAGATCAGGTTTTCAGATGCCTGCGATTCAGTTAACCCTTCTCTACCCAACGTAACCGCCAAAATCGGCCAGCGCAGTTCTAAAAAATCGCCCAATTAATTTTCATTATTATTTCATTTTTTGTCTCAAAAACATAGGTTATGATCCCTCGATGGAACGAGCCCATCGAGCTCGTTCCAATGAGGGGTCATAACCCATGTTTTTGAGACAAAAAATTTAAAAAAAATAGTTATTCAAGAATTGTTTTTGCAAGTGTCGTCTGCTTTTCATGTTAGGTTAAGGGTTAACAGGGATTTGGTCACTTTCCTGCATGCTATTGTATCTTATTTGACAGAGCTCTGTTGGCCGGGCTGTCTGGCTGTGGCCAACAAGTTTTTTAAACTCAATAACTTTTAAAATGCTTCATAAAATCATTTTGTCTTTAGGATGCAAGTCTAGCCCTGTGTTCAATGCATGTGTAATTCAGAGTATTTTTGTCATAATTATTATTATTTATTTATTTGGGTTAGATAGATATTTTATTTTATGATATATCAATAAAGTTTTACAATTAACAGATAATCTATGACAAGAAACAAAAATATTGATACATTGTAGGGAGATAACATAGCCATGGCTGTCTACCTGTTATCTCCCAGGTAAAGAACCGAAAGCATCAAATGTTGACTGCAAATGAACATTTTCTTTTTTTTCCGGTGGTTGAAGATTCAGGATATGGAATTACACATTTAATTGCAGATGTGCATATACACACACAAGCATACACATATACATGGGCGTATTTTTATACATATACACGCATATACACATACATACTTATATACACGCACATAGATGCATACTTATTAAGGCAGACCTACTTAAATTTCGCAATAAGGCAGACCTACTTTCTTTCCAAAGGATACATGTATGCATATATATACGCACCTCACAATGTCCAATAATTATGGATAGAACCCGAATCCCTGCCACAAATTGTCCGCAACTACATGTTTGTTAAGGCTGTCATATTTTTTATGTTTTTGTTTTTTTTATATGTCTTTAGTACGATAAATGCCTCAGCCAATGAACCACCGGGTTTAAGCCAGAGGTGCATTGACCGAGGCACTACCTGTGCGATCTGTTAATAATTAGGACCTGTCGCATTCCTGCTGCCAGCTTATGAGAAGATTATGTCAAAAGTAAGTGCCGGGTTAGCGGCAGGATCTCTCTAACCGTAATTGTAACGTCAAACAACCGCCGCAGTCGAGAGGTCACTTATTGAGACGGCTCTAACGCTTGCCACACAATGAGGTTTGGGCCAATCAAGAGATACATGACATTTGATTTGACATTTGTGGGCATTACATCTGTTTGTCTCACAGAAAGGGGCACATCGGGTCGCGACGGCAGCTCGACAGGGTTAGATATACATACGTAGGCCTTCTTACTGCATGTTCATAACTGTAGACTTGGTAGACTTTTAACGGACATGACAGGATGAGATATCCTGGCTTGATGTAAGTGGGAGGTTAATAGATAAACTTTAGCGAGTATTTTGTATGTGTGTGGTGCCTTATTAATAAGTATGAGTTGTGATAGCTCAAATTTGACAATCAGGACAGTAAGGGTTGGTACATTGAACATTCACAGGATATTGGGATAGTAGATTCTTCATCAGTAACTTTTTAAACACGTTTCTATTCTGGATGTTTCGTAGTTCTAGATCTAGTTCATTCCATAATTTGGGGAATAAAAAAATGGGTAATTTATCTAAATATTTTGTGCGTGTTCTGCTAATATGAAATAAATCAGACTGCCTCGTGTTTGTCTGTGAAACATTTTGCATTAAACTAAACAACTTGCTAAATGAACCTGGGAGTCTTTTCCTTTTCCAGTCAAACATAAAGAGGCAAGCTTGAGTTTTATATAAATCATTCACTTTCAGAATATTGTCTTTAAAAAACAATGGGTCAGTATGGGCATTATATATTTTATTGTTAATTATTCGCATTGAACGTTTTTGCATTATTAATAGTTTGTTAATAGCTTCAGAACTTTCCCATATGTGGATTCCATAAACAAGATGGCTATGAATAAGCGCATAGTAGAGAGTTTTTAAAGCTGAATGTGGCAGTATATTTTTTACTTTATTCAGGGCAAAATTAGCTCACCCTATTTTGGAGCATAGTTGCGATATATGGGCATGGTAAGACAGGTTGTCGTCAATGTTTATTCCGAGGAATTTTAGTGATTTTTCAGTCTGGTTGTGTCCAATTCTAGTTATCTGTTGATTCTTTATGAAAATATGTAAGTGCTCAGTGCGTTTGTTGCTGCGAGCCAGGTTAATGAGGATGTACTTGGTTTTATTAGCATTCAAGACTGATCGATTAGCACCGCACCAATCCAGGATTTTCTCAAGTTCTTTATTAATATAGAGGTCAAGACCAGCAATATCTGCATCTGAAGCATACCCTGTTGTGCCATCGGCGAACAACAGAAGATTCAGATTTGTTGAACATTTGATGTCGTTAATATACAATAAGAATAAAATGGGCCCAAGTATAGATCCCTGGTGGACACCACACATTATTGCAGCTAGATCAGAGCTGTGTTCGCCATATTTCACGTATTGAAACCTTTGAGTCAGGTAGCTTTTAAACCAGTTATTGCAGATTCCCCTAAAACCGTATTTTTCGAGTTTGGCTAGTAGGATAGTGTGGTTTATTGTGGCAAATTTGAGCTTTGGAAAAGTCTAGAAAAATGGCTAAGGTGTTTTGTTTACTTCGTTTGTTATTTTCTAATGCTAAATCTTTCAACAGGTGCATTACTGAGTGTATCATGCAATGTTTTTTTCCAAAATCCGTATTGATGTTGGTATAAGATATCAAAGTTGTCTAAAAAATTTATTATTCTTTTGGACATTATTTTTTCCAAAACTTTTGAAAAGGTTGGTAAAATACTAATAGGCCTATAGTTTGTGAACATTTGTTCATCGCCTGTTTTATATGTAGGGATGACTTTAGCTATTTTCATCCTTTCAGTAATGGTTCCGGTAATGAATGAGCTATTGACGATATGGGCAAGTGGTTCTGCCAATACACCGACAGTATTTTTTAGGATGCGCGTTGTGATGCCATCACAATCTTCACTGTTTTTGGACTTCATGTTGTTGGTTACATTTATCACCTCTGCGGTCGTTGTTGGCTTAATGAAGAAATTATGAGAAGAATTTGTGTTCATATAATCTAAGAACGGTTTATTTGCATTGCCAATTTGTTCGCTAGTGAGCTTACCAATGTTAGCAAAAAAGCTGTTAAATTCATGTGCAATTTCTGTTGGGTCGTTTAGTATATCTCTATCGTTCTTGACGAATGAGGTGGGCATTGTTGCAGAACCTTTTGCCTTTTTAATTGTTTCATTCAGGATTTGCCATGTTTTGCATAGAATGTTTTTGTTTTCATTTAAAATATTATTGTAGTACATTGCTTCGCTTTGTTTTTTAATTTTTTCAAAAATTTTACAGTACTTTTTATAGCTTCTAATATTTTCTTCGGTCGGGAATTTCAATTGTTTGTTACGGAATCTTGCCTTAGTAATGGATGAGGTCAAAAGCCCCTTGGACATCCAAGGTTGTTTCCGATTAAATTGTTCTTTCAATCGAACTTGTTTGTAAGGAAATGATTTTTCAAAGGCCGATAGATATATATTAATGAAGGTTTCGTAAGCCGCGTTCGGACAGTTTTCTTCAAAAATAGATGAAAAATCACTCTCTGACAGGAGGGTATTGAAAATAGCCATATTGTAGGCGTTAAAATGCATTTGTTGAGAATAGTTGGGGCTCTTCCTGGGTTTACAACAAGATTTTGTATAAAATATACCAAAGTGATCAGAGACATCTGTGATAATTATTCCGGAGTAAGACGAGGTTGATATGTTATTCGAGAAGATATGGTCTATCAAGGTCGCTGAATGATTTGTAACCCGTGTCGGTTTAGTGATCAAGGGCAGGAAGCATTGGCTAATCATCATATCTGTGTATTCGTCTGTTTTAGTGTGGGACCCAGACTTGAGTAAGTCTGTATTTAGGTCACTCATGACATAAGCCTCTTTATTTTCATGACTAATTTGATCTTTTATCATTTTCAATTTGGACAGGAATAGGTCTATATCTGCGTTTGGAGGGGTATTTGGTCTGTATATAACTCCGATTAATTTCGAGGAATTGTTCACCTTGATTTTGATAAAGAGGGACTCCATGACATGAGGGATAAAGATAGATAAATCATGGCCTGTTTTTGGAGTAAGACCTTTAACATTTCGTCCAACACCGCCTCTCCCGTCGTCGCCTTTAGCTCGTGTGTTTTTTATTAATGGAAGATAGCCATCTAGTGTGTACCAGATATTTAGGAGGTATATGAAAGATTTCAGTAAGTCCGATAACATCAAAACAATTATCCGATTCGAGCATGTCATATAATAATGTTTTAAGGGAGTCCCAGTGAGCATTTAGGCTTTGGCAATTTAGATGGAAGTGGGAGAACTGATCTGACGCGTTTCCAAATTTAGATAGGAATTCTTTGGGAAGATTTGGCAGTTCGTTTCGAATTCTTTAAATAGGGAATCGTCACCGATTGGTGTCTCACAAGCTCTTTCATAAAGAACGTGTGATAGATCATATTTGACATTAGCCTGGAGCTCATCCAATGTTACACTACCCATCATCATGCGTGGAAAGTTCACCAAGTCTTATAGCTTTTAGGTAATTCCATGAAGCAGAGACATCTGCCACTCTCACAAATTTCAAATTCATGGAGTGGTTTTAGTCATGACCTTCCAAGACAGTCTCAACTATGCCAGAAATAAATGCAGAAATTATAAGCATAAAGTTAGAGAAGGAAATTGCAGTCAGATGCGGTAATGAAGATTCTAGAGAGTAAATACACAAGTAAAATGAAAATATAACATAATACATATACTCTCCCAAAAAAGAAAGTGTGCATGCCAAAAAATAACACTTAAAAAAAGATATATATCATTTTCGTTCATGGAAATTTTATTCAATCAAAGATGAATCAATTTGTGATCAACACGAGAAATGTCATTACGCTACGACGAATACTCTTGGTGCCATGGAGAGTCAAAGACACTGAGGGTCAAACACAAAAGTCACACACTCAATATCTGGTATGACCTCAGCCTGCATCGGCTACTGCTGTGCATCTTCGCCTCATGGAAGTGAACAAGTTAGCATGGAAGTGTTGTGGGATGTTGTTCCATATTCTGATAAGCTGTCTTTGGTGTTCCACAAGCGTTGACGGTGCATGGGGAAGCCGGCATAGCTGACGTTTCATTTCGTCCCATACGTGCTCAATGGGTGAGATATCGGGCGAATTTGTGGGCCAGGGAAGAACATCCACTTGTTGTTGCTGCAGATACTGTTGAACAACACGAGCTGTGTGGGGTCGGGCGTTGTCCTGCTGTAGAATGACGCTGGGGCCGTGACGTTGCAGAAATGGGACAACAACAGGTGTAAGCACTTCATCACGATATCTGGCTGCATTGAGATTGCCATCAATAATGACCAGCTCAGTTCTGTTACGGGCAGTGATGCCACCCCACACCATGAGAGACCCTCCCCCATAACGGTTTCGCTCCACGACACATGGATCTGCGTAGCGTTCGTTTCGACGTCTGTACACTCTCTGGCGGCCATCTGATGTTGAAAGATGGAAACGACATTCATCTGTGAATAAAACACGTCGCCACCAGTGTAAGGGATGCCTGAGATGTTGTCTACACCACTGCAGTCGAGCACGACGATGACGTAACATCAAAATCGGACGAATTGCAGGTCTTCGAGGACGTAAGCCGTATTCTCTCAGCTGGTTGATTACTGTTTATGGATGTGTCTGTCTCAGGTTAGGGATGTTCCTGGATGTCGTCGTTGCCGTTTGTTGCTGGTTCCGGAGATGGACGACACGGATATACCGATCTTGTGCAGGGGTGGTAACTCGGGGTCTCCCGGAGCGGGGTCGGTCTCGAACGTCATCATGTTGTGCATGTCGATGGACTAGCCTGTCTACAGTGTTACAGTGGCAGTTCAATTGCTGGGCAACCTCTCTGTGTGTTCTGCCAGCTCTAATCATACCCAATGCAAGGAGACGTTGATTCATTGTCAATCTTGGCATGCTAATGTGGAGACGTTTTAACAGCAGCGCAAGTTTGAATGTGAGCGATAGGAAGGCCTTACTTTAGTGTTTAAATACCCAAGGATTCACACTGCTGCATGAATTTTCAGACTCTCCACGTGCAAAACATGCCTTTTCACAAACGTGCAGCATGTCATTTAACGTTAATGCAATTTTAACGGGGAAAGCTGTTTTTGTGTTCATTATAACAGGTTAACACTATTTACACCTATGAAATTATTTTTTTGGAGTTTGATCAATTTCTGCAATGCACACTTTCTTTTTTGGGCGAGTATATATACAAATTTCAATGTTGGTTGGTGAATGGGTATTTAAACCATAGGGTTGGGAGAGGTATCATATGTAGGAAGCATCGTGTGCGCAACACCAGCAGAACGCCAGTTAAGTCTATGCCTGTGAGTGTCAAAAACAACAATAGTGTAAGTATTTAATTAGTTGGATCTACAAGTGTTGCGCCCGCGGTGGGTACCATTTATATTCAGTAGTATCAATAAAGTCATGGGTGTATGTCCTTCTGGACAGTATTGCCAACATTTTCAATTCTTAGTTCTACATATAATTATTCCTATCAGATATCCACAATCAAAGTGGCGTTTTGATCGGCTGAATGAGAGTTGGGGGTTAATGGTTATTTATTTTCACACTGGATTAATTATTTCGGAGGTCGCGTACAGCAGTCTCATAGCGAAACAAGGAATTACACGGAAAAGTCGGTCTCAACTCACTGTTTACCAAACCTATATTACCTATATATTAGATAGCAATCATGAGTGAGGGGTCACGCTCCTGCTTCGGTCGCAAGACCTAATAGAATATAAGAAACTGAGCAAGGAAAATTAAGATTAGCACATATAGCGCCCGTCCAGCCTGATCCTAGACAGGCGCTACACATGCCAATCTCAACTTTGTTTTGTTTTTAGCTTAACTTGACATAGTCAAGATAAGCTATTGCCATCACGCATGCGGAAGTCTGTTAGTCTGTGAGTCTGTGACGTCAGTTCACATTTTCCTTTAGCACGGGCTACACCCCACAGTTCTTGTCTGACCGTCACGAAATTTCATATGCAGGTTTGGTATCATGTCTAGATGAGAACGTCCCCTTTTGGTCGTGATCGGGCAACTGGTATGGCTGCCCGAGCCCAAAACCCGAAAACCATTAGCACAGTCTACAGGTCGTATTTATGAAGGGATTTCATTGTAACTTGGTAGGATGCCTCTGTCTAATGCCTAGATGAGAACGTCCCCTTTTGGGCATCATCTATCAACCGTGATGGCTGCCCAAGCCCGAAATCCAAAAACTTTTAGCACAGTCTGCAGGTCATGTTTAATGTGGAGGGATTTCATTGTAACTTGGTAGGATGACTCCTTATGATGTCTAGATGAGAATTTCCCCATTTGGGCATGATCTGCCAACCGTGACGACTGCCCGAGCCCAAAACCCAAAAACCTTTACCACAGTCTACAGGTCACATTTATTGTGGAATTTCATTGTAACTTGGTGGGTTGACTTCATACAATGTCTAGATGAGAAAGTCACCTTTTGGGCGTGATTGGGCAACTGTGACGGCTACAGGGGCCCAAAACCCGAAAACCTTTAGCACAGTCTAGAGGTCACATTTATGAAGGGATTTCATTGTAACTTCTTAGGATCACTTCAGATGATGCCCAGATGAGATTGTCCCCTATGGTTGCGATCATTCAGCCATGATGGCTGCCGAAGCCCAAAAACCTTTAGCACAGTCTACAGGTCATATTTATGAAAGGATTTCATTGTAACTTTGTAGGTTAACTTCATATAATGTCTAGATGAGAACGTCCCCTTTTGGACATGATTGGGCTACTGTGACGGCTAAAGGTGCCCGAAGCCTGAAAACCTTTAGCACAGTCTACAGTTCATATTTATGAGGGGATTTCATTGTAACTTGGTGGGTTGACTTCATACAATGTCTAGATGAGAAAGTCACCTTTTGGGCGTGATTGGGCAACTGTGACGGCTACAGGGGCCCAAAACCTGAAAACCTTTAGCACAGTCTAGAGGTCACATTTATGAAGGGATTTCATTGTAACTTCTTAGGATCACTTCAGATGATGCCCAGATGAGATTGTCCCCTATGGTTGCGATCATTCAGCCATGATGGCTGCCCAAGCCCGAAGCCCAAAAACCTTTAGCACAGTCTACAGGTCATATTTATGAAGGGATTTCATTGTAACTTTGTAGGTTAACTTCATATAATGTCTAGATGAGAACGTCCCCTTTTGGACATGATTGGGCTACTGTGACGGCTAAAGGTGCCCGAAGCCTGAAAACCTTTAGCACAGTCTACAGTTCATATTTATGAGGGGATTTCATTGTAACTTGGTAGGATGACTCCAAATAATGTCTAGATGAGAACGTCCCATTTTGGCCATGATCATTCAGCCTTGATGGGTGCCCGAGCCCAAAAACCTTTACCATAGGCAAAAGGTTATATTTATAGAAGGATTTCATTGTAACCTGTAAGGTTGACTCCATATAATGCCTAGATGATGACATCTCCTTTTGGTCTTGATTGGTCAACTGTGATGGCTACAGGTGCCCGAAGCCCGAAAACCTTGAGCACAGTCTACAGGTCATATTTCTGAAGGGATTTCATTGTAACTTCGCAGGATCACTCCAGATGATGCCCAGATGAGATTGTCCCCTTTGGTTGCGATCATTCAACCATGATGGCTGCCCGAGCCCGAAGCCCGAAAACCTTAAGCACAGTCTACAGGTCATATTTATGAAGGGATTTCATTGTAACTTGGTAGGTTGACTTCATATAATGTCTAGATGAGAATGTCCCCTTTTGAACATGATTGGGCAACTTTGACGGCGAAAGGTGCCCGAAGCCCGAAAACCTTTTGCACTGTCTACAGGTCATATTTATGAAGGGATTTCATTGTAACTTGGTAGGATAACTCCAAATAATGTCTAGATGAGAACGTCACGTCCCATTTTGGCTGTGATCATTCAGCCTTGATGGGTGCCCGAGCCCAAAAACCTCTAGCATAGGCAAAAGGTTATATTTTTAAAAGGATTTCATTGTAACCTGTTAGGTTGACTCCATATAATGCCTAGATGATAACATCCCCTGTTGGTCGTGATTGGTCAACTGTGATGGCTACAGGTGCCCAAAGCCCGAAAACCTTGAGCACAGTCTACAGGTCATATTTATGAAGGGATTTCATTGTAACTTGGTAGGTTAACTTCATATAATGTCTAGATGAGAACGTCCCCTTTTGGACATGATTGGGCTACTGTGACGGCTAAAGGTGCCCGAAGCCCGAAAACCTTTAGCACAGTCTACAGGTCATATTCATGAGGGGATTTCATTGTAACTTGGTAGGAGACTCCAAATAATGTCTAGATGAGAACGTCCCATTTTGATCGCGATCATTCAGCCTTGATGGGTGCCCGAGCCCAAAAACCTTTAGTATAGGTAAAAGGTCATATTTATGGAAGGATTTCATTGTAACCTATTAGGTTGACTCCATATAATGCCTAGATGATGACATCCCCTTTTGGTCGTGATTGGTCAGCTGTGATGGCTAAAAGTGCCCGAAGCCCAAAAACCTTGAGCACAGTCTGCAGGTCATATTTATGAAGGGATTTCATTGTAACTTCGTAGGATCACTCCAGATGATGCCCAGATGAGATTGTCCCCTTTGGTTGTGATCATTCAACCATGATGGCTGTCCGAGCCCGAAGCCCGAAAAACTTAAGCACAGTCTACGGGTCATATTTATGAAGGGATTTCATTGTCACTTGGTAGGTTGATTTCATATAATGTCTAGATGAGAACGTCCCCTTTTGGACATGATTGGGCAACTTTGATGGCTAAAGGTGCCCGAAGCCCGAAAACCTTTTGCACTGTCTACAGGTCATATTTATGAAGGGATTTCATTGTAACTTGGTAGGATGACTCCAAATAATGTCTAGATGAGAACGTCCCATTTTGGCCGTGATCATTCAGCCTTGATGGGTGCCGGAGCCCAAAAACCTTTAGCATAGGCAAAAGGTTATATTTATAGAAGGATTTCATTGTAACCTGTTAGGTTGACTCCATATAATGCCTAGATGATGACATCCCCTTTTGGTCGTGATTGGTCAACTGTGATGGCTACAGGTGCCCGAAGCCCAAAAACCTTGAGTACAGTCGACGGGTCATATTTATGAAGGGATTTCATTGTAACTTCGCAGGATCACTCCAGATGATGCAAAGATGAGATTGTCCCCTTTGGTTGCGATCATTCAACCATGATGTCTGCCCGAGCCCGAAGCCCAAAAACCTTTAGCACAGTCTACAGGTCATATTTATGAAGGGATTTCATTGTAACTTGATAGGTTGACTTCATATAATGTCTAGATGAGAACGTCCCCTTTTGGATACGATTGGGCAACTGTGACGGCTTCAGGGGCCCAAAGCCCGAAAACGTTTAGAACAGTCTACAGGTCATAATTATGAAGGGATTTCATTGTAGCTTGGTAGGATGACTCCAAATAGTGTCCAGATGAGAATGTCCCCTTTTGGTTGCGATCATTCAACCATGATGGCTGCCAGAGCCCAAAGCCCAAAAACCTTTAGCACAGTCTACAGGTCATATTTATTAAGGGATTTCATTGTAACTTGATAGATTGACTTCATATGATGTCTAGATGAGAACGTCCCCTTTGGACGCAATTAGGAAACTGACGGCTACAGGGGCCCGAAGCCCAAAAACCTTAAGCACAGTCTACAGGCCATATTTATGAGGGGATTTTAATGTAATTTGATAGGATGACTCGTTTTGGAATAATTTCACTGTAACTTGGTAACTTTTGTTGATATACGTTAACTGTGAGGGCCACATACATTAACTGTGAGGTCATATTAACCCACCCTTCAGCTCATTAGTACAGTGTACACCTCATATTATTTTTATCATAAACATAGCACACAGGGAACAGAAATGAACATATTCCCAATTATCACAATTCTTGTCTTATTTCATAATCCTTTCATAAACATTGAACATTATCCTTTTCATCAAACACAACACACAAGTTAAGCTACAGTGTCATTGACACTTTCATTTTGCTTTGTAGGGGAGGGGTGCATAGGTCACTTTTTTACAATCTATATAACTTGCCTCCAAACCTCTAGTAGAATAGGAGTAGGGCAGGTGAGACAGTGGATATATTGGGTTTACTTTTATCTAGTTAGTCAGTCTCAACTTATTGTTTACCAAACCTATATTACCTATATATGAGATAGCAATCATGAGTGAGGGGTCACGCCCCTGCTTCAGACGCAAGACCTAATGGAATATAAGAAACTGAACAAGGAAAGTTGAGATTAGCGCAAACTGAACAAGGAAAATCGAGATTAGCACATATAGCGCCCGTCCAGCTTAATCCCTGTGTTAGACAAGGATCAAACTAGACAGGCACTACACATGGCACTCCCAACTTTGTTTGCTTTTTTTTTTACCTGCGTCGCCATCGGCGAAGCAGGTCTAGTAACCGCTCGACTCTGTCAGTCCGTCCATCCATCCATCAGTCCATCTGTCCGTCCGTCCGTCCGTCCGTCCGTCCGTCCGTCTGAAACACTTTTTCCGTCAAAGTTTTCTTGGCTTCTATGAAAGGGAATGATTTTATATTTGGTCTGCTGCTTCATAATGATGAGTTGTATCGTGTAAGCAATTTTCAGATCTGCCGTGCAGCCACTTCCTGTTTGCCGATACTTTGAAATTTTACTGTACCCACTGAACATTGAAATTTTCCGTCAAGGGTTTCTCGGCTTCTATGCAAGGGATTGATTTTATATTTGGTCTGCTGCTTCATAATGATGAGTTGTATCGTGTAAGCAATTTTCAGATCTGCCGTGCAGCCACTTCCTGTTTGCCGATACTTTGAAATCTTACTGTACCCACTGAACATTGAAATTTTCCGTCAAGTTTTTCTCAGCTTCTATGCAAGGGATTGATTTTATATTTGGTCTGCTGCTTCATAATGATGAGTTGTATCGTGTAAGCAATTTTCAGATCTGCCGTGCAGCCACTTCCTGTTTGCCGATACTTTGAAGTTTTACTGTACCCACTGAACATTGAAATTTTTCGTCAAACTTTTCTCGGCTTCTATGCAAGGGATTGATTTTATATTTCATCTGGAGCCTGATAATGATCAGTTGTATCGTATATGCAATTTTCAGATCTGCCGTGCAACCACTTCCTGTTTGCTGATTCAATTTGCATTCAGCGATGCAGGTCCAGACCCGGTATTGGTCTTGTTTGCTTGGGGGGGAGGGAGGGGGTGCATAGGTCACTTTTTTACAATCTGTTTAACATATAAATGATGATGTTATATATTAACCCTTTGTTATATACCTTTATCTTATACCTTAACCGTTAGACATAAAGGTTTTTTATTCTTATTTTTTTATTTTATTTATTTTGTCATTTATTTCTTTTCTTTTTTTTTTGGGGGGGGGGGGGGGGGGCGGGGCTTGATATAGATCATTTTCCAACAATCTTACTTATATAGAGGTCATATATTAACCGTTAAAACCTTAAGCTATAGACAAACTTCCAGTGGCTACTGGCATCTGTTAACCCCAAGCTGCTACAGTTCAGTATAATCACCACACATTAATTAGAAGTTACTAAGAAGTTACCTCGGTATTTACCACATCCCCTTTGAGTATGAAGGTCAGGTAGTTGCCCACGATATCATAGTTTATCATAGTTTATCACTTTGCCCCAAAATTGTGCTAATCATTCTTTGAGTAAGTGCCGTAGATCTTGTGTACGTCCTACTTATTTGCATTAACCGGTTTTCGAAAGCTGTTCCATGTCCTCAGCACATCTCAGTTGTGAAATAACTTCATTTTCCCTCTTAGCATAAAGTTTACCATCACTGGTCCATGTCTGTTGGATTTTTCCTTCTTTCTTAAGTGTAAGTGATTCCCTGAAAAGTTTATATTTCATCTGAGTTAGGTCTTCATTGATAAAACATGTTTTACTGCCTGGCTGGGACATGAGCTTCTTTCTAGCTAAGTAAAAATGTCGTCTAGCATTGTAGTTCGTGAATCTGACTAGAACTTGTCTCGTTGTGCCTACTTTAGGGGCGCAACTCTATGGGATCTATCTATATCAGAAGTAGAGATACTGGCTTCTAGTTTCCTTGCAACACCCAGAATGAGATCATCAGTAGATTCACCATCCTTTTCCTGCAAACCACTCACACGTAGACTATACCTGTGGGTATACTGCTCAAGTTTGTCAGTTCTAATTACCAAATTATTTACTTCCTTTTGAAGTCTTTTGTTTTCATCTTTCATCATTTCCAACTTGGTAGACAGACTCTGGGTGGCATTAGCCACAGTCTTTTTCACAGTTCTGTCGATCATTGTTTCAATGTCATCAATCATTATGAGTTTCAATTGTGCAGCCAAAGCCTGAACGTCCACGCAAGGTATGTTCAAAGCCATCACCTCCGATTCACTATCCAATATCAACTCAGATTCGTCAGAATTTTCTGTAATTCTATGTAATTTTGATAATCGCAATATTTCTTGTGAAATCTTGTGTGGACTTGACAGCTTATGTTTAGATTTACTCCTTGGCATCACAGATCGACAAAGACGAGACCAGGTTAACAATCGATATGTAAATAATGGGTGACTTTGAACTCAGATCCAAGGGTATTGGGTCGAAAACGGGAGACACATTATCACACGAAGCTTCAGTTGATGCTAAATATCTTTCACCATTGAAAACCACATTAAATTTATAACTCAGTTCTTTCACAGGGTCCAATAAAGCTGATACTACATATTCTACAAAAACAGATCTCCCAAGAATTATATAAACGTCATCATATTGATGTTCCCATCAACAAAACAACATCCATTCAAGCATCATCCGGGTACCTTTTTATTTTTGTCATAATTATTATTATTTATTTATTTGGGTTTAACAAGTAATAACAGCACTTGCGACAGACAGGGTCAGCTCATGTCAGACAGTTTTATGGGTGTAGGAAGCCGGAGTACCTGGAGAGAACCACCAAACAATGGCGAGCAACTGCCATTCCCAAATGTACTAACTCTGCACAACCACGCCTTAGTACACAGCACCACCGTGTCCCCCACACATGGGCAATGGGGATGAAGTTGTCATAATTATTGCCCTTGGAATTTGTTAAATTTTTACCAACAAACTTAATAACTTTTAAGCTACATGTACTTGGTGGAATAACATCATATTTGGTATGCGATATTGTACCTTATTGATGTCTTGTGCGATGTTCAATGCAGGTGCTATTCAGAGTATTTTGTCAAGAGTTATTGCCCTTTATAGACTTACAATTTGTTTCATTTTTACCATCAATCTTTTAAAATACTTGGTGGAATGACATAGAATTTTGTGTGCAAGTGTATCTCAATGATGTCTAGCCTCATGTTCAATGCCACTGTTATTCGAAGTATATTTGTCAGAGCTATTGCCCTTTATGGACTTCGCAATTTGTTTCATATTTCACATCCGTTGCAATAATAAATACACTAAAAAATCTGCTGGGTTAAAAATCAACTCAAATCAACTGGGTTCAGTGAATATGAACCCATTTGGGTTCATATTCACTCAACCTTGTTGATTTGGGTTGATTTTCAACCCAATCGATTTTAGAGTGTACCTCCATTTGGCATTGATCCTTGCAATCTCTCTTTGAAAGCAGCCCAAGAATTAGTATCAGGTGCAGGTATTCTTTGTTTGATATACATGTATAAGAGCGGGTAACCTACTATCATGTATACATGCATAAGAGATGATTAAATTATTTAAGCTGAAGATCCTGGAAAATGTTTAGAAAATTTCTTGGAGAAGCCCTAGAAAGTCCTTGATGTTTGTTTTCTAAGAGGGGTACAAACCCTGCTCTGTGTGGAATCTGAAAATTGTCCTTTGTTCTAAAACTAACACAAATATTGAGACCAAGGTGCAAATTGAAACATAAAATCTTTGATGATAATTTTGATGCAATGAGTCATTGAATGAAAATTATATTAGATGATTATAAATTTCACGTTGAACATTGGACATAGTTTTGATTTCTTATTGTCTTTGTTCCAACAGCTTGGCTCACATTTAACCCTTTACTTAACATGAAAAGCAGACGACACTTGCAAAAAAAATTCTTGAATAACTAATTTTTTGTCTCAAAAACATAGGTTATGACCCCTCGTTGGAACTAGCTCAACAAGCTCATTTCAAAGAGGGGTCATGACCTATGTTTTTGAAACAAAAAATGAAAAAATAATGAAAATTATTTGGCGATTTTTGTGAATACTGCTGACTGGTTTTAACCATTAGGTTGGGTAAAGGGTTAAAGCATCACACTATGTCAAAATTACAAACTGAGAAAAAAACTCAATTATTACTATCCTGTGCATACTCACATTTGGTTCAGGGTGTGAAGGCCAAAATATCTATTGGGATTGACCCATTATTCTATAGCTGCTCATATGAGTCAGTCATATAATGGTATGGCAATATCTATCCATTCATTAACTTTTGGTTTGGATCACAATAACTTGAAAACCATTTGTCCAACAGATTCCATGTTTATTGTGGATTGAAGCTAACTAGAAGAAAGTTACTTTCTATAATCAGCATTCTGACAAATCCAACATGGACTTTTTGTTATTTTTGCTTGTCCCAATAATACTTTGAAAAGTGAATGACCAATGATTACAGTTAAAACTAGAAGTCCTGTCACGAATAGTGCACTTATCTAGGCTTAATTGCGCGTTGGAATTGCGCGCAATTGCCATATCGAATGTCATCCAAAGCACGGCAGGTTCTCCTGGTTACTCATAGCAAACACATGCAATGTTTCTGCCAACGGGTTACCTGGAGGTCCATTGGCTGAAACATTGCCTGTGCACAGGCCATATGTACAGAATATGATAGCTTTAATTGGGTCATAACGTGCACATTAACGCGCATATCAACGTGCTATTTGTGAACATTTCATGACAGGACTTCTAGTTTTAACTGTACTTTCTTTCTGTGCATTACTGTTCACTAGGAAGGTTCCTTTCGATAACCAGCATTCTGACCTATCCAATCTGGCTGCCATTTTTTCTTGTCTAACCCTTTACCTAACACGAAAAGCAGACGCCACCTACAAACAAAATTCTTGAATAACTAAATTTTTTTTTTTTTTTCAAAAACACAGGTTATGATCCCTCATTGGAATGAGCTCATCGAGCTCATTCCAGTGAGGGGTCATAAGCTATGTTTTTGAAACAAACAATAAAAAACATAATGAAAATTGAATGGTGGTTTTTGTAAATAGTCCTGGCTGGTTTTGGCCATTACGTTGGGTAAAGTGTTAAGCAATAAATTGAAAAAAGGTGGACTAATGGATCCAATTTTCTTCATGCTGCATTGATATTAACTGTAGTAAAGTTTCTTTCAAGGGTTTTGAGCCTGGTGTTTATAAGCACTGCACTTGTCAAGAAATGATGAGGCGGTCTCTATACCTGCAGGTTGGTTGATACGACCCACTGTGATGTGGTATAAGCACAGAATGACACACACGTGTGAATGGGTTAATCAATATGACATGAGTGCCAGCATGGAATGATAGAACGAGAGGCCACAGGCCTCGAGTTTTATCCTTCCGCGATGACACAAGTGCCATATCGATTAACCCATTCACACGCATGTCATTCTGTGTTTATTAATGCCTTCACGTCTATAAATACAACTATTGGGACACTCAGCAATTCATTTTACAACTATCAACAAAAAGAACACATCGCCAACCAAATTTGTTAGGGGAACCTGTGTTACTATTTCTTCCCCTGAGTTCCAATGTGTTCTATGTGCCTACTGGCACATAGAACACATTGGAACTTGGGGTATTATTTTTAGCTATCGCTAGCGATTGAAGTTGTAATTGCGGCGCAGGATTTGTAGAAAATTCCAGTGAAATTTTGCTTCTATTTAAAAAATAGTCTGTGATCGATTTCCATTCTGGACATATGTGCGGAACAGATTTTCATTTTCCGCATGGTTTAGTGTTGCTGTAAATGGGGATTACATAGAACAGGTATGTAATAAAATTGGTTATTAACTGGCAGAGTGCTTGTTTAACTTTGTTTGTCAGAAGTTTTTCATTCGGGTTTGTTTTGCGAACCTTTTTTGTGGAGAAACAAAGCACTCTCCAATCAGAAGTTACAAGGTAAATCCATAAAATATTTTTCTGTTATCACAGTAGGATGCATGTCTGCAGAAGACAAAGCCATTTAGCTGCCTTACCAGTCTTGTACAGTGAAGCCATGTTAATGAATGGAACAGAGACTCTGCTTTTCAAAAATATTCAATTTACAGTATTCAGTTAATTGGTTAAGTTCTGGAAGCCCATGTTTGTTTGATTTTTTCTGAAACACAGGTACCACAACTAAAGGCTTCATACACTGTGGATATGTTGTATATTATTTTGGAAATGAAGTTATTTGGTCTCTGTGTATCTGCTTTGTTACAGTTGATGGGAGGGTGCCCACAAGCAGTCTTCCATCAAATGTAACAATGCAAAAACCTGTGAAATAAATTTGACGACCAAACATAATCTAGCAATCTGTTGGTTAAAAGAAATTTGATCATTTACCTTATTCTGCCGATAAACTGAGCATTTATTCTATTATATCTTGTTTGATAGAGCTCACAGGCACTCTTCCATCAAATAACAAGGCAAAAACCTGTGAAATAATTTTGACAACCAAACATAATCTAACAATCTGTCGGTTAAAAGAAATTTGATCATTTACCTTATTCTGCCAATAAACTGAGCATTTATTCTATTATATATTGTTTGACAGAGCTCTTGGGGCTCTGGCAAAGAAGATATAAGCACATAAATGCTTACATTGGTTGAATTGATGATAAAAAGGTTGGTAAATTAAAATTGTAAATTATGGAAATTTGGGGGTTGTCATTGTAATTCTTTTATACATGTATATCATATTTATTTATTGTTACTTATTGGTGTTTAAGGTCACAATTTTTTGCACAGTGGCTAATCATGACTGCTACATGAATATAAAGTCAAGTTCAGCCAGTCGTTTATACTCATGTTACCCATTTTAGAGGACTTCACCCAAGCATTGGTTACTGGGTCCTATTTTACCAGTAAAACAGAGCTTGTTTACCACAGTAAACAAGCACTGCTTCACTTCCTGGGTTTCCCACGGGGAAATATATGTATATCACATGTTTTTTTTATTTGGTTAACAAGATTTTCCTTTTTAACCTAAATGCAGTGAACAGGTTAAATTTGTCCTGAGGGTATGATAAATGGTTTGGTGTTTAGGAGTTGTACGCAATTAATACGGTTATTCAGTGAAGAGCTAACCAACTAACTTAGACTGGAAAATACTTTCCCATGGAGTGAATTCACTGAACATTAAGATTGTAGAAGATTTATAACATAGTAGTTGTTTCTAATCAAGTATCGTCTGCCTGTCCAGGCAGACGACACTTGACTAGAAACAACTACTCAGCATTTACAACTCCGACTCACGATTATCTAAAACACCAGTATCCGGGCAAGAACTGGTGCGACATGGGATGCAACTATTCAGTGGGCTCCACCTCAAAGGCTCAGTATGAACTTCCACATTCCAGTCTTGTCTCGTCATGGAAATTGACTTTCGACAAAGTTATCTCCCCTGAAATATTTTGGTGGACGAAGAAGGTCCAATTAAGAAGTATGTCATTGTTGAGAAAACAGTAGAAAATAAAGCGAAGTTTCTCTTTGTCACTTTTGATAAACGAAAACAACAGACAGCTTTCAGAGTTGTCTGTTGTTTTCGTTTATTAGTCCCCTACGGGAATCGTAAAGGGACTATAGGATTGTACTCCGTTCATCTGTCCGTCCATCCATCCATCCATCCATCTGTCCGTCCGTCCATCTGTCTGTCTGTCTGTCTATCCGTCTGTCTGTCTGTCTGTCTGTCTGTTTTTTATGTTACCACCTCTCCCTCCAACATGCTTTAAGCTACACCTTTCATATTTGGTACTGAGGGGATGATGCACGCTCAAAAATTTTTTTTCAAAATCCAAGATGGCGGAATGGCAGCCATTTTTGTTGTGTTTTTTAAGCTTTTTTTCTCTATTTTCTTGTTACCACCCCTCCCACCAACATGGTTCAAGCTACACTTTGCATATTTGGCACATGGATAGAGGGTTGGGAGGGGATGATGCACGTTCAATATTTTTTCTTCAAAATCCAAGATGGCGGCCATTTTTGTTGTGTTTTTTAAGCTTTTTTCTCTATTTTATGTTACCACCCCTCACTCCAACATGGTTCAAGCTACACTTTTTATATCTGGCACATGGATAAAGGGTTGTAATGGGATGTTGCACATTCAATATTTTTTTTTCCAAAAATCAAGATGGTGCCATGGCAACCATTTCTGTTGTGTTTTTTTAAGCTTTTTTCTCTATTTTATGTTTCCACTGCTCCCTCCAACATGGTTCAAGCTGCCCTTTTCATATATGGTACATGGATAAAGGGGTTGTGAGGGGATTATGCACGCTCAATATTTTTTTTTCAAAATCTAACATCTTCCTGTCTGTCCGTCTGTCTGTCTGTCTGTCTGTTTTTATGTTACCACCTCTCCCTCTAATATGCTTCAAGCTACACCTTTCATATTTGGTACATGGATAAATGGTTCTGAGGGGATGACGCACAGTCAATATTTATTTTTCAAAATCCAAGATGGCAGAATGGTGGCCATTTTTGTTGTGTTTTTTAGCTTTTTTCTCTATTTTATGTTACCACCCCTCCCTCCAACATGGTTCAAGCTATGCCTTTCATATATGGTACATGGATAAAGGGTTGTGAGGGGATTATGCACGCTCAGTATTTTTAAAAATCCAAGATGCTTATATACTCTAGTGTCTTCTGTGACAAAAACACCTTATGTCACAAAAGCGCCGTAGGGGACTAATACCACCTTGGTGGTCAAACACTTGTTAAAAGTTACAAAAGGAAACTTTGCCTTTTACTGCGAGCTAATTAGAAGCAATGCAGTCTGCTTTGGCTCTTTGTGTAGCGAATGTGTTTTTACTGTAATTTGCAAGTTTTTATTCTTCCCGAGAAAAAAATAGCTAATCTTCCCCCTAGACTATTATATTAATGGAGAGAGTAGTGTCAATATTATATGTCACGATGCACACAATGTTGAAATAATGAACAGAAAAAACGTTACAAAACATCAAAATATGGTGAAACTGCCGTTTTCTTATTTTAAATAGGTTTACACAGAGAATAATAGCCAAACGTCCAAACTGATCAGGGAAAAATTGTAAAAAGCCAGCTTCTATATTTTTATTCTACTGTACAGGAAAGTTTCTGAATTGATGTGCACATTGATGATACAACTTTGCTAACATTTTCCAAATTTCAATTTTAATATGAAATTCCCATATCCTTAACTTTAAATTTACTGACAACTATAGAAAACTAAGGGGAGCTAACTTTCCTACAAATCTCTTCCAATGACGAAATTTGTCATCTATGCAGCTCTCAACCAATAAAATTATTTTTAGTGTTTAAGCATTTTTGTTACATACTTTCTAACAAACTGGATATGTATGGTTGTTTTTACAGACATATATGTACAAAAATCCTTCAGTCCTGGGTCGTGAGTTGACTGCTTGGTGTGATGTGTTGTTCAGTTTGTACAAATGTCATTTTCAAACTTTGTTTGAAAAACATCATTATGTGTATTATTATTTTAGTGTAAACATCATCCAACTAAAAAGAAAAAAAAATAAAGTGATTAGATCTGAAACATGTCTTATTGATCATTTCAGGCCAGTGTTACGAAAAAAAAACTTTGTTTGAAATACATCATTTTGTATATTCTTATTTTGATTGTTTAGTGGTTACGGAATTGAAAACTTCAAACCGAAAGGTCCAGGGTTCGATCCCCTCCAGTGGTAACTGTGTTGTGTCCTTGGGTAAGGCATTTCATGCTGATTGCCCGTATGGGGGCACGGTAGCGCTGTATAAAGCATACTGCACATTGATGGTACACTTGCCTTCAACCAATGCTCACCCGTCTTTTGTGGAGTTAGTACGTTTGGGAGTCCGACAGTTGCTCGGCGGTTCTCTTCATGTACTCCGGCTTCCTCCACCTGTAAAACTGTCCGATACGTGGTGACCCTGGCTGACGAAAGTGTCGTTAAACCCCAACAAATAAATAAATTCTCATTTTAGTGTGAACATCGTCCAACTAAAAAGAAAAAATGTAATAACCCTCTTGCACTCTGATGTCAAAATGGCAAAGTTTTCAGCCTGCAAATATTTCCCATAATGCAGTTTGATATTTTACCAAATATACCTTGTTTGACAGAGCTCAGTGAGCTCTGTCAAACAAGATATAATTGGTTAAATTCATAGTTAAACAAGAGAAATACAGAATGGTTGGAGAAACCTCTGTTGCACTACCGGAGTGCTAGAGGTTAAAGTAATTATACCTGAAAAATATCTTGTTTTATTTCAGCCTGCAAATATTTCCCATAATGCAGTTTGATATTTTACCAAATATACCTTGTTTGACAGAGCTCAGTGAGCTCTGTCAAACAAGAAATAATTGGTTAATTCCATAGTTAAACAAGAGAAATACAGAATGGTTGGAGAAACCTCTGTTGCACTACCGGAGTGCTAGAGGTTAAAGTGATTAGACCTGAAAAATGTCTTGTTTTGATTTCAGGCCATTCTGATGTTTGAAGGAGCTTTTAGAGCTTCGTCCTGTCTCACTTTGTTGCGTGATCCGTTAATGTCCCTACCCCTTTTGCAAAGGTTTTTTTTCAGATTGAAATAAAAGTCCCTTTTCATAAAACTTTACACAATCTTGTTACACTGTTGGATCCCAGGGAAAGGGAGCAGTTCTCGTAGACAAGTTCCTTTTCTCTGGTAAAATATGACCCATTACCTGGGGTCAATCCTATAAACGTCCTTCATGTGTACGCTATTACAAGTGTAATTCCCAGTCCGGGTACACATGTATCCGAATCACCAGTAGTGTTTTATAGGATTCATGATGTCTTCGGGTCGTTACTAAGCTAAATGCGGAATTAACGACTGTGGCATTGTTGAATAGGATTGGCCATTTTCCAAGCGTGTAAGCTGCTACAGATGTAATTGGCATCAGTTAGAGCTGATACGGTTAACCAATTAATCGATTAATCAGTGATCAACATCTTGATCAATCCAAAAAGTAATTGATGGGTTAACCATTACTTTTGTACTTCTGTATTATATGGGTTAAAAAAAGGAACCAACTTATTCCAAAACAGGCAAACATTGTCACACTGACTCGCATCAATTATATCATGAGACAGACTAAAGCATGCAAGTTACTTGCTGACATACTTGTTCACTTGCATGATCACCACACTCAACAAGTAGCTGGAAATGGTAATTCTTTAACCTTTACCCATTGCGGGTAGCGGACGATACTTGCAAAATAAATTCATGAATTACTAAATGAGCTTGTTCCAATGAGTGGTCTTGAGTTATGTTTTTGAGACAAAAATTGAAAACTTAATAAATTTGAATGGAAATTTTAGTATTCTGACATAGTCGGTTTTGTTTGTTACGTTGGGCAAAGTGTTCATGCTGTAAATCATCAATGGTATGGCAATTATTCAGATATCTATTTGGACAAGTGATTAATCGATTAACCAAGGTTAATCCATGTGATTAATCTATCAAGAAAACTCCTTAACCATTTCAGCTCTAGCGTCAATATTACAAGGATACTTTAACTTTACAAGTAGTTTATAGATTTCAGTAAATTACAGACGTGTACGTAAAATACACTTGTGGTGAAGTTTGTAAATCAAAATTGTCCTACATCGCAATGACCCTAACATTGGTCTGTATGTGTATACTTCGAGTGTAATGTTCGCTATTATTAGCTTAACTTGACAAAGTCGAGATAAGCTATTGCCATCACGCGTGTGGAAGTCTGTGAGTCTGTTCACATTTTACTTTAGCACAGGCTACACCCGGTAGTTCTTATCCGATCGTCACGAAATTTCATATGCAGGTTTGGGGTCATGTCTAGATGAGAACGTCCCCTTTTGGTCGCGATCGGTCAACCGTGGTGGCTGCCCGAGCCCACGAAAACCCGAAAACATTTAGCACAGTCTACAGGTCGTATTTATGGAGGGATTTCATTGTAACTTGATAGGATGCCTCTGTATAATATCTAGATGAGAACGTCCCCTTTTGGTCATGATCTGTCAACTGTGATGGCTGCCCAAGCGCGAAACCCAAACATTTATAGCACAGTCTGCAGGTCATATTTAATATGGAGGGATTTCATTGTAACTTGGCCGAGCCGAAAACCTTTAGCACAGTCTACAGGTCGTATTTATGAAGGGATTTCATTGTAACTTGGTAGAATGCCTCTGTATAATATCTAGATGAGAACTTCCCCATTTGGTCACGATCGGTCAACCGTGACGACTGCCCGAGCCCAAAACCCAAAAACCTTTAGCACAGTCTACAGGTCATATTTATAAAGGGATTTCATTGTAACTTGGTAGGTTGACTCCATATAATGTCTAGATGAGAACGTCCCCTTTTGGTCACAATTGGTCAACTGTGACGGCTACAGGGGTCCGAAGCCCGAAAACCTTTAGCACAGTCTGTAGGTCATATTTAAGAAGGGATTTCATTGTGACTTGGTAGGATGACTCCAGATAATGTCTTGATGAGAACGTCCCCTTATGGTCACGTTTGGTCAACTGTGACGGCTACAGGGGCCGAAGCCCAAAAACCTTTAGTCTGTAGGTCATATTTATGAAGGGATTTCATTGTAACTTGGTAGGATGACTCCATATAATGTCTGGATGAGAATGTCCCCTTATGGTCACGATCATTCAGCCGTGACAGCTGCCCAAGCCCAAAACCCGAAAACTCTTAGCACATTCTACAGATCGTATTTATGGAGGGATTTCATTTTAACTTGGTAGGTTGATTCCATATAATGTCTAGATGATAACGTCCCCTTTTGGTCACGATTGGTCAACTGTGATAGCTACAGGGGCCCGAAAACCTTTAGAACAGTCTACAGGTCATATTTATAAAGGGATTTCATTGGTTGGATGACTCAGTATAATGTCTAGATGAGGACGTCCCCTTTTGGTTGCGATCGGTCAACCGTGATGGCTACACAGGCCCGAAGCCCCAAAACCTTTAGCACAGTCTGCAGGCCGTATTTATGAAGGGATTTCATTGCAACTTGGTAGGATGACTCCAGATAATGTCTAGATGAGAACGTCCCCCTTATGGTCACGATCATTCTGCCGTGACAGCTGCACAGAGTCCAAAACCTGAAAAGCTTTAGCACAGACTACAGATCATATTTATGAAGGGATTTCATTGTAACTTGGTATGATGACTCAGTATAATGTCTAGATGAGGACGTCCCCTTTTGGTTGCGATCGGTCAACCGTGATGGCTACACAGGCCCGAAGCCCCAAAACCTTTAGCACAGTCTGCAGGCCGTATTTATGAAGGGATTTCATTGTAACTTGATAGGATGACTCGATTTGGAATAATTCCACTCTAAATTGGTAATTGTTGTTGATATACATTAACTGTGAGGGCCACATACATTAACTTTGAGGGCCACATTAACCCACTCCTCAGTTCTTTAGTACAGTCTACACCTCATATTATTTTTATTGAAAACATAGCATACAGGGAACAGAAATTAACATATACTCACCCAAAAAAGAAAGTGTGCATTGCAGAAATTGATCAAACTCCAAAAAAATAATTTCGTAGGTGTAAAGAGTGTTAACCTGTTCATGAATAAGTTATATTGAACACAAAAACAGCTTTACCCCGTTAAAATTGCATTAACGTTAAATGACGTGCTGCACGTTTGTGAAAAGGCATGTTTTGCACGTGGAGAGTCTGAAAATTCATGCAGCAGTGTGAATCCTTGGGTATTTAAACACTAAAGTAAGGCCTTCCTACCGTTCACATTCAAACTCGCGCTGCTGTTAAAACAACTCCACATTAGCATGCCAAGATTGACAATGAATCAACGTCTCCTTGCCCTGGGTATGATTAGAGCTGGCAGAACACACAGAGAGGTTGCCCAGCATTTGAACTGCCACCGTAACACTGTAGACAGGCTAGTCCATCGACATGCACAACATGATGATGTTCGAGACCGACCCCGCTCCGGGAGACCCCGAGTTACCACCCCTGCACAAGATCGGTATATCCGTGTCGTCCATCTCCGGAACCGGCAACAAATGGCAACGACAACAGCCAGGAACATTCCTAACCTGAGACGGATACATCCTCAAACAGTAATCAACCGCCTGAGAGAATACGGCTTACGTCCTTGAAGACCTGCAATTCGTCCGATTTTGACGTTATGTCATCGTCGTGCTCGACTGCAGTGGTGTAGAGTAGGGTTAGGGTTAGCCTAACCTAACCCTAACCCTACCCTGACCCTAAACTAACCCTAACCCTACCCTAACCCAAACCCTAACCTGACCCTAACCCTACCTAACCTTAACCCTAACCCTAACCTTACCTAACCCTAACCTAACCTAACCCTACCCTAACCCACTTCCATGCTAACTTGTTTGCTTCCATGGGGCGTAGATGCACAGCAGAAGTCGTTGCAGACGGAGGTCATTCCAGATATTGAGTGTGTGACTTTTGTGTTTGACCCTTAGTGTCTTTGACTCTCCATGGCACCAAGAGTATTCGTCGTAGCGTAATGAAATTTCTCGTGTTGATCACAAATTGATTCCTCTGTGATTAAATAAAATTTCCATGAATGAAAATGATATCATCTTTTTTTAGTGTTATTTTTTAGTGTGCTGTTTTTTGATAAATGGAGTCGGGGGTTTGTCGTCCAACAGGGGTTAATTCCATATTACTTATTTGCTCTCTCTGTGGTGGTTGTCTCCACCAGTGATTAGAGTGTCAGGTAGCACGAGATCTAGTAACGGTTGATTGAATTGTTGTCAAGTTTCACTGAGGGAAATGCACACACCAGCGATTTCCTGAATCGATACAAGATTTCAGAGGTTGCATGATTTTTTCGTGTTGTGTATGAATTGAAGTGGGTGATCTGGACCGTCGAAAAAGTCAGTTCGAGATAGGATTTCACTGGGGTAGGTTGTTTAGCTTTTCTCTGGAAGGTTTGGGAAGAGCCGGCTGGTCATGAGTTTAAATAGTAATTCCTTGGAGTTCCGGAATGAGAAACTAAACACCGAATTCTCTGTGCATTGGTGAGACCGGGATAGTTATTTAGGAATTTATTTGGTATTCTTTTTTCTCCGTTTGTCGGATCAATGGAATCAGAGTTAAGTAAGTTTTAGAGTAGTTTTTTTTTCTCTGGAACTCCGGGAATATTTTTTTGAAGAATTTCGCCTTCGACAAACTTTTGTCGAGTGTGAGTTCTTCTTGTTGGGTAGTCACCGAGTGTGCGGGGTGTCAGAGATGGCAGCGCGGAGGTGACTCCTTAGTTATATGTGGAAGACTTCACACTCGACGAACTTTGGTTCTTCGAGGGTGAAAGCTTCTTACTTGATTGAGGCCTGATTATTGATATTTGGTATGACACCTATGGAGGAGCAGCGGTAACTCCTCATTTATATTGGAAGACTTCACACTCGACGAACTCTGGTTCTTCGAGGGTGAAAGCTTCTTACTTGATTGAGGCCTGATTATTGATATTTGGTATGACACCTATGGAGGAGCAGCGGTGACTCCTCATTTATATTTGGAAGACTTCACACTCGACGAACTCTGGTTCTTCGAGGGTGAAAGCTTCTTACTTGATTGAGGCCTGATTATTAATATTTGGTATGACACCTATGGAGGAACAGAGGTGACTCCTTATTTATATGTGGAAGACTTCACACTCGACGAACTTTGGTTCTTCGAGGGTGAAAGCTTCTTACTTGATTGAGGCCTGATTATTGATATTTGGTATGACACCTATGGAGGAGCAGCGGTAACTCCTCATTTATATTGGAAGACTTCACACTCGACGAACTCTGGTTCTTCGAGGGTGAAAGCTTCTTACTTGATTGAGGCCTGATTATTGATATTTGGTATGACACCTATGGAGGAGCAGCGGTGACTCCTCATTTATATTTGGAAGACTTCACACTCGACGAACTCTGGTTCTTCGAGGGTGAAAGCTTCTTACTTGATTGAGGCCTGATTATTAATATTTGGTATGACACCTATGGAGGAGCAGAGGTGACTCCTTATTTATATGTGGAAGACTTCACACTCGACGAACTTTGGCTCTTCGAGGGTGAAAGCTTCTTACCTGTGTAGTCCTGACCATTACTATTGGGAGATGACATCTATGGAGGAATGTAGGTGATTCCTCATTTATATTTGGAAGACTTCACACTCGACGAACTCTGGTTCTTCGAGGGTGAAAGCTTCTTACCTGTGTAGTCCTGATCATTACTATTGGGAGATAACATCTATGGAGGAACGAAGGTGACTCCTCATTTATATTGGAAGACTTCACACTCGACGAACTCTGGTTCTTCGAGGGTGGAAGCTTCTTATGACAGTTCCCTTTGGTCATTGGTACGTCCTCTATGGGAGAATAGTAGTCTCCTAATATTATATTAGAAAATCGGGGTGGCCTGGACATAATAAAAAGGGCCTTGTTTATCGGATTCTTGATATTTTTTTTTCTCTAGCCTCCGAATTTCAGCCCAATTTAAGATAGTGAAACAAACGCTTTTTGGATATGTAATAATGTTTAATTTCATTCAATAAATTATACCATAACATTTCTTAGTGTTGAATTATTGTTACCTTGCTACATCTTGATGGTTTGTAGTTTTTAATTTCAGTCTAAAGGTGGGTCATCTACCCGAGAACTTTATGTGGGGCTCCGACCTACCCATTATAACTGCGATCCCTTTTCCTTATTTTAAAGCCCGGTCGGAAACGCAAATGTTAAATATCTCTTATAAAATAGTTCGACCATCTGGGGTGATGTGGTTTTAGAAACCGCACCGCCTCGGCTGATCGAACTGTTTTTGGGAGGGAGAAATTGAATCTAGACTTGTGTTGGGTTGGGGATAGTGGATTCGTCACATTAGCATGCACACTTTCTTTTTTGGGAGAGTATATTCCCAATTATCGCAATTCTTGTCTTATTTCATTATCCTTTCATAGACATTGAACATTATCCTTTTCATCAAATATAACACACAGACAAGTTAAGCTACAGTGTCATTGACACTTTCAATTTTTATCTCATTTTATGATTTATGGAATATTATTCACGCTGCATTTCGAAATTATAAAATGATCTGTTGTACCGATTTCAAGGATAATTCTGCTCATTTAACATTTATGATAACAGATGACTCTAGATAAAATTAATTTGCACTCGATTTTTCAAATGGTACATTAATATCATGAAGTGTCAAAATTATGGTTATACCACCAATATTTCTGCGAATGTATGTTATTGTTGCCACGGTAAGGTATTGAAATAACAGATTATGCAATAGCTATTTACAAAGTTCTAAATTTCGTTTATGAAAACGACTCCAATTGGAAATTAAATATATTGAGAATGGGAATAATCAGTCAGTAAAAGATTTTTATTATGTCAATTTTTAGGATCAACCAATCAGCATGGATAAATGGTGGTGGCCTATGAAGCCATATCAGGTCAATGATAGCGTCATCTGTGACCCCATACGAAATCAATATTAGGTGTGTGTCCACCATATTGTTTTTAGAAATAAAATACAACCGCCTCGTCTCCAAAATGGCCTTACAGCAAACATTCTGAATCGTCCGTTGAATGTGATTAAAGTTTCATTAAATTCTCTTGAACAAAAATAAATAACCTGTTTATATAATTTTGTATACCAAATTGCGAAACTTATTTCGATCGATAACCCCATCCGACAGCACTGTGATTTGCTATTACGGATGACTGGTGTGATCGCCATTGACATTTGATTGCTTTGAGAATTCCAGATGCAAACCAACCCAACGAGAAAATAAATTACTGGGCCGATTAATTGAAGGGACACACTGGATTTTGTCCGCTGACATAATAAGTACATTACGAGATGTTTAGTGGTCGGGTATGGTGTCATGTGAGGCGAAGTGAGATCAATATTAGGCGAGGCACTTCGCCTCACATTACACCATATCCGACCATTAAACGTCCCATAACTTATAATATTAGCCATCTGCCCATTCGCATACAAAAGTAATACAAACAAAAATAAAAAAAATAATGAAAATAAAAAATAAAATCGGGCCTCATGTATCCAAAATTAGTAAATCTACCTCGTAAAAACAACATCTTCATTCGAAGAATAGGACATTTTCAACAATTACAAAAAATTAGATTGTTGTCTCATAAACAGTCCACTCGTAAATTGCTTAATAGAGAAATTCACGTATAAGATTGCACTCCCATTTTCAGGCTAATTTACACGTGTACCCATTGAAAATGCCTTTATAGGATTGGTAAATTATCCACACTGGTAGTTGCGTGGTTACACTTCGGTTTTACTAGTTGGCTATACACGTCGTTTAGGCATTACAAGTGTAAATAACTGTTTATAGGATTGACCAACGCTTTTTTGGTTAAATGTGTACATGATTTACAGCGACACCACTACACGTGTTAACTTCACTTGTACGCGTCTGTTTATAGGATTGGATTAGCTATGCACTAGTAAATCGTTGCATGAGTGCTGGAATGTTCTATGTCCCCTACGGGACATAGAACATTCTAGCACTCAGGCGATGAAATTACATGTGTTACAGAAAAACAGTAATCTCCCTTAATAAACTTCATCTTAAAATTTATCCCTTCCATTTTATTACTTTTACATGGGGGGCCATCACTTTTAAATTCATCCTGAGGCTCCTGCGTGGGATTTGGGCACCTCTTTTGCTAACCAGAATTATGGGAACCTGGTTTGGTTAGTTTAAGACGTGTTTAAACCTACATTTAAGCTTTATGTCAACTAATAACTTGTAATTTCTTTTATTACATCTACGTCACCATTCCAGGCACATTTCCCATTACTTTATACTCAAAGTATGCTTTGATAAGGCCTCCCTGATTCCTTCCACTAATATAAGGTGAAACACTTTCGCTGATTTAGTTTACTATATAAAAAAAAAGAAACTAAGATGGAACACTTATCTGAATCCTTTTCTGTCCTTGGATAAATTTGGTTTGGGGCTGTTTAATTATATCTTGTGGAGTCCACCCACGAAAGATCAAATGCACCTGCTTCGAGGGATCAGGATATTTGGGGAAAAAATCATTTACTGAGAGTTAGAGTTGTCCTCTCTAGAAGGGAGTTCCCAATCTTAATACATATTTACAGGACTTTTCACCATTTCCCGTTACACATTCACAGAGCCACAATTACATGTGTAGGCAGTTTTATAGGATTGACCCCTTTTTCAAGCTTTGACAAATTCAGGAATGTTATCTCCCCTTGAACTAAGATTTAAAATGTGTAAAACGACTCTTTGTGGAATTCTTGTGTGCAATACTCTTACATTTTATAGAACTTTGTATGTATGATCATCAAATTCAGATGCCCAGGACATGTGCATATTCCCAAATTTTCCTCCTGCAACAATTTTGATCAAGATATATATTTCTTCCCTTCGAACCTAGGACCTCTCGACTTGCAGCCTGCATCTCTACCCACTGAGCCACCGTGCACCCTCCTAGTAAGTTATATAGAATCTGTTGGTACATGAACGTTCAGCAATGAATTTTTCAGCCAACCTTAGAGAAATGCAGAATAAGCTTTATTATAAATATTGCAGAGCTTGGAGTTGACTCTGCCAAATAGTGGTCCTTGAGAATGAATAGCCCACCGACGCTGGGTCTAAATTTGGGGAGCATCCATCAGCTCTGTTGATGTCTTCTGCTTGTTCAGATCAAGTTACCGTTCCTTGTGAAGAAGTGGGGAGGGGATTAAGATCTTCCCGATTTTTTTCCAAGATCACATGAACCGATGGATGCACTGACTTTATATATACGGTATTCAGCTTCATTTTGAGGTGTAGAATAAAATGTGTTCAAACAAATTTGGAGAAACAATATTTGCGGTTGTTCTGAGAGGAACAATATTTAGTCTGCACTCATGACCCCCCCCCCCCCCCACCCCACCCCACCTGTGCTGATTTGGGGAAAAAACTGTATTATGAGGATGAGTTACTCGTTTGTTCAAACGAAACCCCTGGGTAATATGTAGGTGTGTTGCGGAGCCCCTAGTTTTTAATGAGGGAAATGAGTAATGGGGAAAACATGAAAAAAGGCGCCTTTTCACAAAGCACCAGATCCTTTTATTTTCAAAATATAGCATCTCTGTAATGAAGATGTAGCAATTTATTTAAAGCGAGCGCCTAGAGGCATATTCAGGGGTGTCGTGTTACCCCACATTTTAACATTGTAATGGAGAAAACATTAAAAAATCTACTTTCAAATAACTGCATCAAAGGCTTCTGCATTTGATGTATAACATCCTTGGAAGGATGACTCACAGGTTTGTGCAAATCAAGACCCTGCGCTAATATTTAGGGATGTTCTGGGGCTCCAAGATTTTAAGTTACTCTGTGTGTAATGGGGAACACAAAAGTAGTATTTCTCGGGCTTTTGAGGACTCATTTAGGGGATCTCATCGGGGGATCTCATCTGGCGTCATAGTCACGTGACGTAGTGGCGCCATGTTGTGTTGTCATGGTAACCCGCGTGAGCGGCCATCTTGTGACGTCATCCCCATAGTGATACGTGGTGTGACTGCGCATGCGCAGCGCGTGTTGTTAGGGTGATACGTGTTTCCGTCGTCCATTTTGTATACTGGTGGCTGCCATCTTGGTTTCTATAGTGGCACGTGATTGCTATGTTACCAATGGCTTCTAACAAGACAGGGGTATGTTCGGGGGTATGTTCCTTTGTAGAAGAGTAAATCTAATTGCCACAAACAACCCGACAATCCCTCCAAATCACCAAAATCCACCCAAAATCACCGAAATTGACTTTATTTGATACGGATTTCCCATGTTATTGGTTTTATTGACTTAGCACGTAGTGCCATAGTACTAAGGGGGTACAAGGGGTGCGTTCGATTGAACAGGAGTAATGTTCTGGCTTTGAATTCGCCCAGATTCCCTTTTTGGATCCCTATCCCATGACGTTGTTCCCATTAAAAGACACGTTCCTTTGGTCATTACCCAGAATTCTCTGCTTCTATCTATATATGCAATACTTTTCGTCTATCTGGCCCAGTTTCTTTGTTCTAGAGTATACTCCAATAGCGTAGAAGAGCCTATTAACTGGAACAGCTTTGCTTATTACTATATTTAGCTATTCTAGTCTATTCTTGTTAGTTCTGACCCTATTCCAAGTACTCTTCTTGTTTCATTTATCTAGATCATTTATATAAATTATAACTAACCAATCAGATTGCTTGATTTCCCATAACCTGTATGCAGAGTTATCTCCCTTCTGTACAACAAAAGCCAATATCATTCCCAAAGCCAATATCATTCCCAAAGCCAATAACCTATCGAGCAGTTACTGATAAGTCATTGCTCGAACGACTCGAAGCTCATCGAGCAAATGAGCCTTAGAGCAATTGCTCGATCGAGTGACTCAGCATATTGCTCGAATGACTCGAAGTCCGTCGAGCAAATGAGCTATCGAGTAATTGCTCGTTCGAGTGACTCCTCGAACGACTCTTCGACTCATTTCAGTATTTGAGGATACCTATGGCCCGGCATTGTATTATTTGAGGATACCTATCGAGGATACCTTTTATAGGATACTTATCTGAGGATACTATTACCTATATCACAAGGCATACCTATCCCAAATATCCCTTATAAGCTAAAGAGCAAGAGAGTAATTGCTCCATGGGCAATTGCTCGATCGACTCGAAGCTCATCGAGCAAATGAGCCTAAGAGCAATTGCTCGATCGAGTGACTCGGTATATTGCTCGAACGACTCGAAGCTCATCGAGCAAATGAGCTATCGAGTAATTGCTCGTTCGAGTGACTCCTCGAATGACTCTTAGACTCATTGCAGAAAAAAGGGGTGCCGAAGGCCATATGTTTTCCAAAAAGGGGTGCCGAAATTGGGGTGCCTTCTGGAGAATCCCTTTTTTGTCAAATGAGCTATCGAGTAATTGCTCGATCGAGTGACTCGACATGCTGCTCGAACGACTCGAATCCCATCGAGCAAAGGAGCTAACGAACAATTGCTCGTTCGAGTGACTCCTCGAACGACTCTTAGACTCATTTCAGAAAAAGGGATTCCATAGCCATAGCCGTTTTCGGAAAAGGGATTCTGTAAAATGGGATTCCTATTCGAGTCCGTAAAATTTGGATTCCGTGTTTTAACATCTGTCGTTTATCGAGACCGAATCGACTCGTGAAAAAGGACATCCGCGAATCGGAGACGAGTCGAGTAGATTTTGCGTTCCGACTCGAGATTCGGTTCGAAATTCGAGTAATCGCAGCGCCCTAGTCTATGCTTCATATTATCTTTGAAGTGCTATTATTTAGTTAGTCTGCTAGGATCTGCCTTGTTACAATTTATGGGAGAGTGCCCACAGGCACTCTCCCATGAATTGCAACAAGGCAAAGACAACTGAACAAATTTTGATTGTCAAAAATAATTTAATACTCTGCCAGTTAATTATATGAGGTGATTGAAGATTCCCTCGTTTGGCTTGTCTATTTGTCTGCATGTCTTAGGTTACATATTTGACGAATTGCCCCATCGTGCCGAAACAATGTTCCGGCCCGATGTGGAATTTTGTTAAATATGGAGCCAAAATGTGCACTTTTCTCATTGTCGGTGGAGGTTCGTTCAGTTTCTAAGCATTTAAATGGAGCAAAGATTCAACGATTATTCGATTGAGGAAAATACTATAACCGGCGCTCATTTAATGATTGTTTGTTTAATCCAGTCTGGCCCGGTCCAGAGCTTATGACGCACCGCAAACATACATCCATAGCAGTGGTCACTCAGCGAGTTGACCCTCACTATAGGAGAGTTATGGTGACGGGACGACAATTGCTCAAGTACTGACGTAAAGGGAATTAGCATGTTGTTCACTCGCGTCGTTAGCTTGGCAGTTACTTGGTTGTTGGTTTTGCAACCGTTCTATGGAATGGCTTCAGAATGGGATCTGTGAATGAAAATGATGACTTACAACACAATTTATATTTATAACCCTCTGAAATGCTGATTTACAAACACAACAAATTATATTTATTTACAACCCTCTGTACATTGTATCTAATGACGTAATTAACTAATAATAATAATAATAATAATAATAATAATAATAATAATAATAATAATAATAATAAATTACAGCCAATTTGCTTAAGATTACACTGTTCCAATTATAAAATTCTATTAATTGCTTTCTTTGTTCATAACAAGATCTTGAATTACGCCCTGTGATAATACTAACGATTATGCCGTGAACGACCGACAGTCGACTTATCGAATATTCGTGTCAGCTCAACATGGGATACGTGCAAACCAAGCCGCTGGGTTATATGTATGTAGTGTTATTTGGATCTCAACTTTCAACTCTATGGTTATGGACAAAACATCTTTAAAAATTCTCTTTCCAGACCACTGCTCCAAATACTTCCTGTGTGCTCCGTTTGATATTCGACATCACTGTAAGGATAATTACCAAGTTTGTTCAAACCACCACAGGGATGAGGGTATTAAAGGGGGTTACAGGCTATCAAATTTTAACACTGTGGGTAATGGAGAAAGCACTTAAAAACTTTTCTCTCAAATCACTACTTCAAAAGCTTTCATTTTTGACATATTTGTGTCGATGATTCACAGGTTTGTTCAGATAAATACTCTGGGATCATATTTAGGGGTATTATGGGGTTCTTGGGTTTTACCACTGTAGGTAATAAAGACAACTTTTTAAAAAAAACTCTTCTTTTCTCAAAATCTACTCTAAAACCTAAATACCACCTTGTGCGATGTATGACATTATTACAGTGGTGTAGCATATGTCCGAACCCCCAAATTTTAGTCATCACCCCCAGGTGATGTGGCCTAATTATTGATGCCTTTCACAACTTATAAATTTTGGACATACAAACGGACTCAGAATCAAGGAAATAGACTTTAAATCTCTCAAATTTAAAAAAAAATTGCCTGGGGGAGACCCCCTCTCCTGCCTGCGAGAGGGGGTGTCCCCTCTTGTGTTCGCCCCCATCTCGCCGCTACGTGTCTCGGATGGTGCTGCGCATTCTATTCTCTATGCCCCAAGTGGTTCAGCGATCTGAACGTAGCGGCTAGCCACCCCCCCCCCTTACATATTACTCTTGCCCCCTAACTTTGATATCCTAGCTACGAGCCTGCATCATTGTAAGGATGAAACCCCAACTCTGTTCAAACTATCCCCCTGACGGAAATTTTAAGTGTTGGGCTTCAGATTTTAATACTTTAGGAAATGGAAAGATAAAAAACCCCACTTAACAATCAAGAATCTTCCCCCAAACAACTACCCCACAGCAATCCGGTATGAATTACTCGCAGGTTCAATCAAATCAAGCCTCTTGGGTCATAATTATTGTTAACAGATGTTAACACTTCTGGTAATGGAAAAGCATTTAAAAAAAAACACTTCTTTTTCAATCACCGCTCCAAATTCCGCCTCATATAATATATATGGGGGGGGGGGGGGCATCTATATCTATGGGGTGTCACGGGGTCCGTAGGTTTTAAAACTGGACAGATAATGGAGAAAACATTGAAAAACTCTTGTCCCTATCTCCCGATAAATTCTGTCTTTTGATTGGTCAGAAAGCCCTGGACAAATAGCCCTGGCAAAGGGTGCGCCCAACATCCAAGGTATTTAAGAGCGTGCAACATCCAGGGTATAAACGCCCGCGAAACATTGGGGGTATGGTTTCAAT
Source organism: Pictodentalium vernedei (assembly GCA_031216915.1). NCBI lineage: Eukaryota > Metazoa > Mollusca > Scaphopoda > Dentaliida > Dentaliidae > Pictodentalium > Pictodentalium vernedei. The sequence continues at coordinate 482,611,432 of CM062297.1, read as the reverse complement.
GAAAGCTTTTCGCTTCCGCTCGCCTCATTATAAAACTCGAACAAAAAACCCGAAAATAGTCACAAATATCATCAGATTTCCGACAATACAATCATAAAAATAAAATAAGAGCAAATAATTCGTCCCTTGAGTACCAATGTGTTCTATGTGCCAGTAGGCACATAGAACACACTGGAACTCAGGAGACAATATGTCAACAAAATACTGTTTACTCGTTTCCTTAACGACCGAATGGATGTAACTCTATCTGTTGTCTTCTGCGATTATAAAAACAAAATTATTATCACGAATTTGGTCCAAATGATTATGGAGCTGAGAAATGTGTCCACAAATTTATTTCCACTAAGTTCTATTGTGTTTCAAACGGGACAAAAACGTTATCTCTGCCATCATGTATGGTATATGGAGATTTAATACCTGGATGTCTGCGGCTCGGTGTTTAAAAACCGACATTCAGGTATTAAATCTCCATATACCATACATGTTGGCGGAGATAACTTATATTCTCACAATCCAATGGTCCTAAGACTTCCATGTTTAGCAGATGACACCTTAGGGAGGATGATTTACAAGTTTATGAGAATCGAGTCTATGGGGTAATATTGAGGTGCCACGGTGCCCCCAGATTTTAATATTATTGTGTAATGGAGAAAACATTTTTTAAAATTCGTTTCTCAAACCATTTCTCAAAATACCTCTACATGTGAAATATGACATCGTTGTGAGAACAATCCCCAAGTTTGTGTATCCTTCTGTACACTGGTGTCACATAATGTGTAATTTAACTTTTTACCTAACGTGGCTAGATTTGTTAAAAAAAATCGCCAGTCAAATTTTATTATTTTTTTTTCAATTTTTGCCCCTACGCTGGAACGTGTTTGTTCCAATGAGGGGTCATAACCCTTGTTTTCGGGACAAAAATTCAAATATTTAGTTATCCAGGAAATGTTTTCTGCGAATTTAGTCTACTATTTGTATTCGGTAAATAGTTAATGAAATGTAAGAAGGAAATTCTACTTCCGAAACCAACTCACTCACATTGGTGCGACGTCAATATATTGATGTCTGATATGACCCAGTGGCGGCATCACAGAGGGGCCTCTGGGGGCTCTCCCTCCCCCCACACTTTTCCCTCGGGCCCCCAAAATCAAACTTCAAATTACTATCTGACCGTGGTTTTCCCACCCAATATCACACCAGCACACGGCACACAACAATAAACATCATGGCAGGTGTTGCAGAAACGCTCAGATATCGCTTCCAGGACGTCCAAATATGAAATTTTTTCCTGGGGAGATCCCCCAGACCCCCCCCCCCCCACAAACGGGAGGGGACACCCTCCTCCCTAGTTCAGCGATATGAAAGTTGTGGCTACTCCCCTTAACGGGGGTAGCCACTACGTTCAGATCGAGGAACTACCTCTCCTCCCTTATCCTCCTCTAGCTCAGGTCTGCGGCGTTCGGGAGATAACTTCGGCATTTCGACCTTAGATCCCCCATACCTTACTTAGCACCCCCCCCCCCCCCCAAAAAAAAAAAAAATAATAATAATAATTGAAATCCTGGCGCCGCCACTGCTGATGTCCGTATTAGACGTGTTGTGAACAATATTTCCGAAATAAGCTATTTAATGGTGATTATTTGATAAAAATATTTTTGACATAAAAATGGGGAAAAAAAAATTTGAATGGAGATTTTTTTAAAGTGGGCCTGGTCTTTTCCCGGTATGTTGGATAAAAGGCCAATGTGTGCTTTGTCGATTTGGTGACTTGTGATTCTTAATAATTTTCGTTGATGTTGGGACTTTGAATTCAATTAAGTTGATCTATTTTAGGCTCCCGAAGCGTTTTGTTAAGGGTGTTATCCTCGTCACTTCCCGTACTTTAACACTGGTGATAAAGGGTAAAATATTATATAAACGACTGTTCCAAATGTTTTCATATTTGGCGTATAACATCTCTGTAATGACTTTTAGCAAGTTTATTTTCAAATCAAGACTTTTCGATCATATTTAGTGGTGTTGGGGCTCAAGACCGCAACACCGACGAATGTGGAGAACACTGGTCACCGGTCCCAACAAGGTGGTACACGTCATGCTTCTGGGGTGTACTGATCTGGCCACACAACACCATATTACGAAAGGTAAATTATTTCTCTGACAGGACAACAATTATAACAATATATGGGGAGGGTTAACTGCCATGGTCAATAACTGGGACGGTTTCTTAATAAAATATGTTGTGACACGTGTTGTTTACCGTGTCAATAAGTAGGACTTTATAACTGTCTTGTTCTGTCAGAGAACCGGGCATTAATGCATTAATGTGTTACAAGGAGAACGGGTTCTCAGGTGCGCATTTGCGAACCTACGACGCACCCTATTTGTAACTGAGGTACGCAACAAAACTCGAGTTCTGCAATGCACTTCTATTTTCAAAACTCTCCAGCCAGACTAATTACAAAGACAAAGACATATGACCATATTACACGGGTTCTGAAAAGTCCACCGGTTACAGGTAAAACAACACATCAATTCAAAATTCTTCTTTAGACTTTCAAGTCTCTTTATGGATGTGATTCAACATATACAGGGGGTGGGGCAACTAAAATATAAAACGTCTACGCGTGATATTTGATATTATTCAACCAAATCATTAGAGTAGTAGGAGGCTATGAGGGATAGTAAATGAGGCCTCATTGTTTTACATAGCCCCCATGGCCTCATACGACAAAAAAGGGGTGCCGAAGGCCATATGTTTTCCAAAAAGGGGTGCCGAAATTGGGGTGCCTGGGGATATGGCTGTTAAATACCGAGATGAGGCTAAGAGGGATAGTAAATGAGGCCTCATTGAGGAATTTTTTCATGGCCCTCATGCCCTCAAAAGAAAATGAGGCTATGAGGGATAGTAAATGAGGCCTCATTGAGGGATTTCTAATGACCCTCATACAACAAAAAGAGATTCTCCAAAAGGTATCATCGATAGGTGCCCTCAAATAATACAATACCAGGCCATAGGTATCCTCAAATACCGAAATGAGGCTATGAGGGATAGTAAATGAGGCCTCATTGAGGGCTTTTTCATGGCCCTCATGCCCTCAAAAGAAAATGAGGCTTTGAGGGATAGTAAATGAGGCCTTATTGAGGGCTTTCTCATGGCCCTCGTGGCCTCATGCGACAAAAGGGATTCCATAGACACAGGTATTTTCCAAAAATGGGATTTCATGGGATATGGCCATTGTATATAGAGGTGATGAGAATCGGAAAGGACTTCGTTGTAATAAGGGGAGATAACTCTGCATAGAGATTACGGTAAATCATACAATCTTATTGGTTAGTTGGCGCCAGTAGAGTGAAATGACTGGGTGATCTAGATAAATGAAACAACAAGAGTACTCGGAATAGGGTCAGAACTAACAAGAATAGTCCAGAAATTTCTAAATATAGTAACAATAAGCAAAGCTGTTCCAGTTGATAGGCTCTTCTAATCTACCGGAGTATACTCCTATTCAATCGAACTCACACACCAACTGGCCCCTCGGTACTACAGCACTACGCGCTTAGCCGATAAAATGGGGAATCCGTAGTAAATAAAGTCAATTTTGGTGATTTGGAGGGATTGTCGGGTTTATTTCGGTAATTCGTGATACTCCGATTCAGTCGAACATACCCTCCGAACATACCCCTATCCTATTATAAGCCTTTGGGTAACATAGCAACCGCGTGCTACCATAGAAACCAAGATGGCGGCCTCTGGTATACAAAATGGACGACGGAAACAAGTATCACCTTAACAACACGCGCTCGGCATGCGCACTAACACCCACGCATCACTATGGGGATGACGTCACAAAATGGCCGCTCACGCGGGTTACCATGACAACACAACATGGCGCCACTGGGTCACGTGACATGACGTCACTTCCGGGGTCCGGACCGGGGTCCAGCCAATGTGGCCCGTTTAACTCATCTCCTACTACTCATTAGTCATTCCCAAAGTTCAGTTAGAAACTGGGAAAAGATCATTTTTATATGCCGGACCAACACTCTGGAATAACTTTCCTGACAAAATTAAACTATATCTGCATCTATTGACTAAAAACCCATCTGTCAGATCACATTTTGACTAGATAAAAAATTCATCCCCCAAGTTCACAAGCGCACTGGACACGTGATTCCCGCGCTATATAAAATTTGTATATTAAAATCATTCTTGTCTTCTTAAAATTTCAGCTGGAGGGGGGGGGGTATATCTAATAATTTCTACACAACACCCCAGACCTATCTGGGCTCTAGCCTGGGCGTGGCGTAGAATTTAGCACCTAGGTAGCACCTTCATGTCCATTTAGAGACTACTAGTAAATGGACATGAAGGTGCTCCCGCTTCCTTGAACTGGGTGCTGCATTTTTACCTCATTCCTTAATTTCAACTTTCTGGCTATGCCGCCTGATGTCAAAATGCACGTAGGCCTGGGACAGGATTTGTTCTGTGCTGCGATTATCACAAGTTGTTTTCACCAATGTATATCGTGCTTTTCACAACTTCTGATACATGAGCTTATCACTAAATTTCTTGATAATGTCACTTTGTATAAAATATATACAGATGAATAGATTAACACACACTTTCCAAATCAGTGGCCTTGTCCATCAGCAGTGGTAACTTTATTTCCTCTAACAGAACATCTAAATAAAGGTAGGTGCATTATTTTGTTTACTTTTGTTTACTCGCCTTGTCTTGGCAGAAATGAAGCACAGAGGGTTGGGGCACTTGCTTCTATACGGGTGAAGGTGGACAGTACTTGTATCAAATATTTTAAACGGGGGAACAACATAAATTTTTCCCTTCCCTTTTTTTCGATCGAACAAAATGAATATAAATGTTCAAGCTGAGGTAGGGAGTGTGGTGGCCCACTGGTTAGAGCATTCGACTTTATTACGAAGTTCACAGTTCGATTCTGACCAGCGATAAGTGCCCTGTGTCGTCGGGCGAGACACTTCATACCGTCTACCCACGTGGCGGCACGCTGGCGCTGTTTATTAAGGCGTACTGATGATGCACTTACGTTAAACAGCTGCTGATTCAGTGATTCTTCTTACACATAGTTAGTGCGTTGGGGGGGGGGGGGGGGGGGGGGGGTCCGATAGCTGCTTGGTGGATCTCCCCGGGTACTTCGACTGCCTCCAACCGTAAAACTGTCCGGTACGATATGACCATGACTATTGAAAGTGTCGTTAAAGCCTCAATAAAAGTGGCTTCACATCGTCCTACTATCGTGTAAACTTAATTCTACAGTCACTGATGGTTGTATTATTATTAGAGAAACGGTTAGTTCACTTTAACGGCAATTAGTCTTAACCCTTTACCCAACGTAACGGCCAAAACCGGCCAGCGCTATTCTCAAAAATCGACAATTAATTTTCAAAATATTTTCATTTTTTGTCTCAAAAACATAGGTTATGACCCCTCGTTGGAACGAGCTCGTCGAGCTCGTTCCAACGAGGAGTCATAACCTATGTTTTTGAGACAAAAAATGAAAAAATTTAGTTATTCAAGAATTTTTTTGGCAAGTGTCGTCTGCTTTTCATGTTAGGTAAAGGGTTAACAAACACTCAGGTTAATCTATTTAACCCTTTAGACTCTATGGCCTATCACTTATCAGTTCAGAGCCATCAACCGGTAGAGACTATTTTTTTTTTACTTGGGGGAAGAGCAATCAATATTTTCAACGTGGAGCATTTGGACTACACGTTGAAAAATCTTGATTGGTCTACCGCACAAATTCACTGAGCAATTATATTGTTTATGAATTCCGGTCGTATCACGATCCTGGGCGGGAAAAACGTCCTTTTGGGTTCAAAGGTTAAGTTACGTAACATAACGATAGTCCAAAAAATTAACTGCAAGTAGTAGATCTCGTAACTATTCATGCCAATACTGTAATGAAAATCGTGTTATTTAATTAGTTATTGGGGTTTAACAACACTTTCGACAATCAAGGTCACCTCGTGTCAGACAGTTTGACGGGTGGAGGAAGCCGGAGTGCCCGGAGAGACAGGGCCGTATTATTCATAAGACTGACTAGGCTGAAATCTAGGGATCCGCAGGGACAGGGGACCCGCCATTTTTTTTTTTTTTTTTTTTTTGCTGAGTCACTGATACAAGCGCCTTAGGGCGCCATTGGTTAAAAGGTACTTTGCACTCTGTGCCATAGCGATGCATGTACATATGTATTTATCCGTATATATACTCTCATAAGTATACAATATACATACTCGCCCAAAAAAGAAAGTGTGCATTGCAGAAATTGATCAAACTCCAAAAAAATAATTTCGTAGGTGTAAAGAGTGTTAACCTGTTCATGAATAAGTTATATTGAACACAAAAACAGCTTTCCCCGTTAAAATTGTATTAACGTTAAATGACGTGCTGCACGTTTGTGAAAAGGCATGTTTTGCACGTGGAGAGTCTGAAAATTCATGCAGCAGTGTGAATCCTTGGGTATTTAAACACTAAAGTAAGGCCTTCCTATCGTTCACATTCAAACTTGCGCTGCTGTTAAAACGACTCCACATTAGCATGCCAAGATTGACAATGAATCAACGTCTCCTTGCCCTGGGTATGATTAGAGCTGGCAGAACACACAGAGAGGTTGCACAGCATTTGAACTGCCACCGTAACACTGTAGACAGGCTAGTCCATCGACATGCACAACATGATGACGTTCGAGACCGACCCCGCTCCAGGAGACCCCGAGTTACCACCCCTGCACAAGATCGGTATATCCGTGTCGTCCATCTCCAGAACCGGCAACAAACGGCAACGACGACAGCCAGGAACATCCCTAACCTGAGAAGGATACATCCTCAAACAGTAATCAACCGGCTGAGAGAATACGGCTTACGTCCTCGAAGATCTGCAATTCGTCCGATTTTGACGTTACGTAATCGTCGTGCTCGACTGCAGTGGTGTAGACAACATCTCAGGCATCCCTTACACCGGTGGCGACGTGTTTTATTCACAGATGAATGTCGTTTCCATCTTTCATCATCAGATGGCCGCCAGAGAGTGTACAGACGTCGAAACGAACGCTACGCAGATCCATGTGTCGTGGAGCGAAACCGTTATGGGGAGGGTCTCTCATGGTGTGGGGTGGAATCACTGCCCGTAACAGAACTGAGCTGGTCATTATTGATGGCAATCTCAATGCAGCCAGATATCGTGATGAAGTGCTTACACCTGTTGTTGTACCATTTCTGCAACGTCACAGCCCCGGCGCCATTCTACAACAGGACAACGCCCGACCCCACGCAGCTCGTGTTGTTCAACAGTATCTGCAGCAACAACAAGTGGATGTTCTTCCCTGGCTCGCAAATTCGCCCGATATCTCACCCATTGAGCACGTATGGGACGAAATGAAACGTCAGCTACGCCGGCTTCCCCATGCACCGTCAACGCTTGTGGAACTCCAAAGACAGCTTATCAGAATATGGAACAACATCCCACAACACTTCCATGCTAACTTGTTCGCTTCCATGAGGCGTAGATACACAGCAGTAGTCGATGCAGACGGAGGTCATACCAGATATTGAGTGTGTGACTTTTGTGTTTGACCCTTAATGTGTTTGACTCTCCATGGCACCAAGAGTATTTGTCGTAGCGTTATGAAATTTCTCGTGTTGATCACAAATTGATTCATCTGTGATTGAATAAAATTTCCATGAATGAAAATGATATAGATCTTTTTTTAGTGTTATTTTTTAGCATGCACACTTTCTTTTTTGGGAGAGTATATATTTATATACAGTACATTATTTTAATGCTTATTTAAATAATATGTCAAGTTGTGAGTAGAATTCTTCAGGAGACCTGCAAAAATGGATATAGGGCTATGTAGTGCGGCAAAGTGCCTACCGTACAAGGGTCAGGCTGTCAGCTGTAGTGGGGTGAAAGAGTGAAGTGCCGGAGGGTGGCTCCGTCCCGAAGTACCTAAAATCCTAGGAGCCCGGCCATGGGTTAATACGGCACTGCGGAGAAAACCACTGAGCAACGGCGAGCAACTGTCAGGCTCCTCAACGTACTAACTCCACACATTCAGGGTTAGCATTGGTTGAAGACAAGTGCACCATCGACGTGCAGTACGCCTTAGTACAACGCCAACGTGCCCCCACGTGGGCAGTTGGGATTAAGTGTATTGCAGCGGTTGCTGCAGGTGGGATACGAACCGAGGACCTCTCGGCTTGCAGGCTGGATCTCTACCTTCTGGGCCACCGCGCTCCGAAAATAGTGTTAATCGCAAGCAACACATGGCATTAATCTTCTAGCTTTTCGGTGGTAAAATGAATGAAAGCCGATATTTCACAATTTTGAAATTCATCTTTCACCATTTTAATTGTGAATGAAGGCTTTAGAATATGCAACAATTTCATGTTTGCTGTTTCTCATAAGAACATTTTACCAGTTTAAACGTATTTAAAAGAAATCTCTTTTCTTTCAATGTTTTTATTTTCGTAGTCATTCTCTTTCCTTTCGGGTTCTTCTTTATTTCTCATAATTTCTTCTTTCTCTCGCTCAAATTTGGTTAAGAGCATGTAGGCGGACCACGTGGTACCACGTGGTACCGCATCTCATGCTTCACTTCCTGAAAGAAATTCACTCCGTTACAACCCATTTCTCTAAGCTGGGTGAAAGACCTCGCGGACGGGGTCATCGCCAAGAGGGTCCAAGTGGGTATAATTAAACCCTTTTTCTGTTCATGCATTTTCAGGCAAATTCTTTTATTCTTTTCATAACACAATGAACCGAAAAAACGCATTTAGGCCTGCCCTAAACCATACCCCCAATGCCCGTCTTAAAAATTACGTTGCACAGTGTGAATGGAAAAGAACCCCCACACGCTCATATTGTTTCAACATGAAAAGTAATTAATATTTATCCCATCATATTAAAAGACTTTCAAAATAAAATTTAATAAGAAATGAAATCCTTATCATGCTTTTTATTCCATGTTCAATTTATTTATTCGCAAAAGGTGATCGACTGCGTTCATCGTTTTACTCAAATCAAACATGAACAATGACCGATCATAATGATCCACGAAACGAAACTCACGTGAACAAAACTTTTCAATTTCCAAATAGCCTGAATGAAATGATTCTGAGACAAAGTTCAACCATTGCCAACTCCATGTCATCTGGGTTTATATACCGAACTCCACATTTACAAACTGTGTTTTCAGTTTCTCGAGAAATGGTCAAAATCAGAATTAAATTTAACTCAGTGTTGCTTTGAATGACCCCCCCCCCCCCCTCGTCAAGTGGAAAAGGAGATTGAAGTTTTGTGTGCATGGGAGTGGACCATGACGATCATTTTAACTTATGCAATTCATAGGTTAGTAAAAATGTTAATGACATTAGAACAAACATGTTTCAGTGAAACAGAAAACCATTTCTTTTTCATTCAGTTATCACTAGGAAGCATGTTACAACCTGGTTTTTATTTTAACTCCACAAAGTAGAGTGTTTAAATTTATTGCCCCTCAAGTTTAATTATAAAGAATGATCGTTTGTTTCTGTCTATTTCTTGAGTTATGACCCCCCCCCCCCCCTCCAAAAAAACACAAAAAACAAAGGCCAAACATAATGTCAATGGGCTACGCCAATGATTTTTCCAGTCGTGACATTTTCGTCAGGGTTGGAGTCTTAGATATCGATTTTGAAGGTAATTACAAGATCTACACAATCTTACCATATATAATGTCAATATAAATCTTCTTGTAAGGGAGTGGCAGTTGGGTTGATCTGTTCTCATTTTCCCTTTGGCTGTTAGTAGATGCATAAATTGCATTTCCCATTGCCGAGATCACTGATAGTTTAACAGAAGGCTACAAGGCTGCAGTATCTAGAAGTTAATTATGCCGCCACCAAATGATCTATGGTAAAACATGTGGGTGGGTGACAACTGAGAGGTTCTAATCTAAATATTACTATTTCTTTAGATCTATGATAGAATAAGGCGTAACTGTTACCTCAAGACTAGCCATGACCAACATAACCCTCCCTCAACCACCCAACATGTTCCAACTCACGACCTCCGGGCGGCACTCAGCACAGGCTTCGATATTTCATGGCTGACAATTCTCGACATCAAAAGAGATTTACAGGAATATTAGCTCCCCTTAATTTCCTGAAGCTGCCAAAAATTTAACACTTAGGTATTGAACTTTCATATAAATATTGAAATTTTGAAACGTTAGCGAATGTGTATGATAGATGTGCGCATCATTTCACAAACTTCAGGCATTTTCCTGCAGAGTGCTAAAAAAAAAATACAGAAGCTGTCTTTTTATAATTGTTTTACCAGTCGGTTTGAATATTTGACTACTATTATCTGTTGAAACCCATCTGAAAAAAATAAGAAAACGGCGTGTTTTATCATCGTTTGGTGTTCTGTAACTTTTTTCTATTTATTGTATCAACAGTGTGCGCATCGTGACATATATATATGCAGACACAGTCCTTCCATTAACATAAAAGTCTAAGAGGCGAAATTTGCTACTTTTCCCCCGGAAACATAAAAATATGCAGATTACTGTAAAAACACATTCTCTAAACAGAGAACCATAATGGACTCTTACTTATAGTGCTGGTAGGTGTAATTCTGATAGATATTCTTTACTTGAATACGAATTATCGGTGATGTGGCTGCTTCCAATTTGCTTGCAATAAAAAAGCAAAGTTTCCTTTGTAACCTTTAATAAAAGAAAACAGACAGCTCCTAGAGCCGTCTGTTGTTTTCGTTTATTAAAAGTAATAAACGAAAACTTTGCTTTATTTTCTAATGATGTCAAAGGTTTTTTCAACAATAGTAATTATTACTTCGTTTCCAAATTGGACCTTCCTCTCTCGGTTATAATTTCAAGGGAGATAATTTTATAAAAAGTCGATTTTCATTACGAGATTGTTCAGGGATGTCAACTATACCTTGTCACATGAGGTGGCGAAGTGGCAAAAAAAATCGAACCTCGTTGAAAAAAGCTCTCTTTTAACAGATTGCAAGACAGCCAACTATAATCGAAGAACTGAACGAGTATTGCGCTGTTTCCCGAAAAAGGACCCCATGAGTATCTTCGCGGGAAACTAAACTAAACACCTGCTCCACTTCCATTTTCATGTACTTTCATCTGTTCTATTGTGTTTTTGGTGTCATCATGAAAAAATGGCTGTTGAACTTTTCATTCAATTTTGTATATGTCGAATGTAATATTTTCATTTTCGACTTTTTCCGGATCCGTATTTCACTACAAATCCGGACCCGGAGAAAGGTCACCAAAACTGTCGATCAGGATCGGGAAAAAAGTTTATCCCATCAGAGGACTGATATTGCAAGTCTAAGATGGGAAAGACAGTTCTAAGCATAGGTCACATGGTATATAAGACTATATAGGATAACAGTGGATAGTAATGTCACATCCCAGAAGTGAAAATGGCGGAAGCGGCAATGTATGCATTTATTAAAAAAATAAAAACTTTATCAGTGAAGGTGTGCACCAGAGCCGCCGAGAGCGAGGACGGGCTCCGGGGAAGTTGTCCCCTACCCATTACCCCCCTCTCGGCGCTAGTGGGTACACCCATCCCCGGAATCCGCCACTAATTTAAAACTGCGTTTGGCCTCAAACCCATTGAGTTGGTAACCCCCTCCACCACCCTTACACTGTTTTTTGCAATCTACTTCAAAAGAAACCGCCCTCATTCTTAACAGAGGGGGTCGTGAAGATAACTGATTATGGTAAACCCGATTTGTCCCGACTGCGATGGCTCAACTCCCGAATGATAAAAAAATTCCATTTACATCATAAAGGCATGACTTCGTCAAAGTCATGTCTTGATGGGGTTGGAATATTAATCAGTCGGGATTAACCCTTTACCTAACGATTCGTCCGCATCCGCCCACCCGCGTAATTTGCAAATTGAGCAGTTGAAAAAAATTAATTTGTCCAAATATTTCAACAAAACCATATCATGTGACCCCTCAGTAGGTAATAAATGAGAATACGAGCTCACCTGTACATGTACGTGTACGTGTACATGTACATCTCCATAGGATTTAGTGTTAAAATCGTGTACGTGTACAAGATTTTAACGGTTTTTTAGGGTGAGCTCGAATTTTTTTAACACTGGGCACTATGGGAGGAATCCGTAGTTTATGTACACGTACATGTACCGTTTTGATTGAAATCTGCAGATGAGTTTTCCCCATAGGATTCAGTGTTAAATTGCGAGCAAAAAAACGTTTTGAGAGTTCGAGCTCATTGTCTTGTCGATTCTAACAATCCGCATCCGTACACGATTTTAACACTGAAACCCTATGGAGAGTGTTAAATTGCGAGCAAAAAAACGTTTTGAGAGTTCGAACTCATCATCTTGCCGATTCTAACAATCCGCGTCCGTACACGATTTTAACACTGAATCCTATGGGGGGAAACTCGCTTGCGGATTTTAGGTTTGAAATTGACTCGCGTGAAGAGGTGATGTTTGAATCCGCAAACCCACTGTAGCGTTTCTCGAAGTGAGACTAGCGCACGTTATTGCGAGGTGATCTCGATGAGCACTCGATGGAAATGTTTTGAACAAAGAGTGTTGTCGTCGGTGTGTTGGAAATTCGCGAGCCCACTGTCACGTTTTTGATTGATATATATAGGGGAGAAAAAAATATAAATAAATAGTTATTTAAAAAAAAATAAATATATCAAATGGAATAGATAATAAAAACGTATATCATGAGCGATTCTCAGGAAATTAGAGTGAGGTTTCTTTTAAAAATGCTGATGATCACCTAGACTTCGATCACGAGAATCATTCGTGTCTGTGGATGGAAAGGGAAGATATGGTCGTCAAGCATTTCGAACCAGCGTTCGAACGTGTTCAAATCAATGAAGTGATCGCGTTTTGGAAGAGATTACTCGACTGTAAGAATCGAAGCAAGCCCACAGATTCGGAAGAACAGAAATTGGCGCGTAAAAGTCTGACTTTACGAGATAAGGGATGCATCTTGAAATTATTGTTCAACGAAGCATACATCTAAGTTTTCTCGTTGATATAAAATAAGGGAGAGTAGAAAATAAAAATAAATACACACATAATTTTTTTATCTAATATTAGAAAGAAAAAAACAAAAATGAGAACCAGAAATAAATTGTATCCGATGTTAGTGGACGACGAGGACGGGAAGCCGATCGACGTTTCACCGACGGCACCATTGCAAGAAGAAAGAGGAGAGAGGTATCGCATCGATCAAATCAGTAGAATCCAAGAGTATCTAATTCGAGAGAGAGATTCTCGTCGTTCCCTCAAGAAGAAGTATTCGCGTTTCGTGAAATTCGTCAACGCGATCGACATGACACTCATCACGATTTCCATGGGTTTACACGTGGCCGGCATCGGATTGTTGTCGACCGCAGTCGGCATTCCGAACGTGTTGACCGTAGAAGGAGTGGCTCTCACCGCCGGATTGTTTAGCACGCTCGGAAACTTTTTGAGTAGGAAATTATATCTGAAGGCGAGGAAGATTCAAGTCTTGGCCAACTCCAAGATCGACACGATATCCGAAATGACCTCTATGGCGTTGAAAGACGGTAGGATATCGGACGGAGAATACTTCGCGATATTGAGCGAGAAAACGAAATACGATGCCATGAAAGAAGCCATGAGAATCAAGACTCGTCAGATCATCAAGGAAGAGATGAAGGATTCTCTCGTGGAAAAGGGGAGGAAAGAGGCCAGGGAGGAATTCAGTAAGATGATAGAACTCAAGAGCAGCGATTGAAAAAAAAAATATATATATAATAAGAACAGAATTTTAAAAAAAAAAATATTAAATTTATATATAAAATAAAAAACGAAATTAATTGAAATAACTCTTTAAATAAATGTATTGCGTAAAGTGTAAGAGAGTTACCGAGACGAGTAAATCTCGAGAAGTGCGAACTAAAAATGACAGACGGATGCTTCGCGGAATTTGCGACGTGTGTGGTTCTGTCAAGACGCGATTCATCAAAAAAAAGAACGTGAGCAAAGGTAAAGGCATCGTGAATAAAATGATCAACAATCTACCTTTCGAAATGCATCTGCCTGGTCACAGTTTCACGGGACCCGGAACGAAATTGAACAAGAGACTCAATGCCGATCTGACACCCAAATCTTGGAGCAAACCCGTGAATAGGGTGTACGCGGCCATGTACGATCATGATCTGTGCTACGCCAGACATCCTGACACCAAGACTCACAACGACGTCTGTGACAAATACATGTTGGGGAAATTGAGTGGCATATTGAATCCGACCAGGAGAGAGAAGATGGAACGTTCGCTTGTCGGCAATCTGATCGGTGCGAAACGTCGATTCGGATGGGGTGTTCAAAAAAAAAAAACGCATCTGAAAAGAAGAAGAAACGATTATTGACAAGCGAATTGGCCGAGGAGTTACACGAACCCATAGTGCGTAAATTTCGAAAGAGAAGGGTGTTCGTGAAGGGTCTGGATGATATTTGGTCTGCCGACTTGGTCGACATGAGATCGTTTTCGAGGTGGAACGAGGGCGTCAAATATCTATTGACGTGTTTCCAAATACGGTTGGATCAGAGCTTTGAAGGATAAATCGGGACCTTGCATCGCCGAGGCTCTGAAGAGCGTGTTCGACTCTTCTTCTCGAAAACCGAGTAAATTGTGGGTGGATAAGGGAAAGGAATTCTACAACAAGCACGTTCGTCGATTGGTAGACCTCTACTCGATCGAAAACGAAGAGAAAGCCAGCGTGGTTGAATGTTGGAATCAAACGATGAAGGAAAAGATGCACAGATACTTCACGGCGAATTCGACCAAGAAATACATATACGCTCTGAACGGTCTGGTCAAAGATTACAACAACACGTGACACAGATCGATCAAGATGACTCCCGCGGAAGCTAGCGATCCTCGAAACGAAAAACGAGTCTACGCGAATCTATATCCCGAGAGATCTAAGATCAGGAAGAAGTCTAGAACGCCGAAATTTGCGGTCGGCGATCGAGTGAGAATTTACGCTTATAAGAAGCACTTCGAAAAGGGTTATACTCCTCGGTGGACCTCGGAAATCTTCGTGATCATCAAAATATTTCACACCGATCCGGTGACTTACGAAATTGAAGCTTTGGATGGAGAAGAGATCATCGGAAAGTTTTACGAACAACAATTACAGAAGACGAAGTTTTGATGAAGAAGACAAAATTTTTTTTATTTACTCTCTTTGACATTTTCTTGTTTACACACATATATATAAGAGAGAAAAAAATAATAATAAAAAATAATTAAAAACTATTTTTTAGGTAAAGAAAGCAAGTTAATTAATAAACAAAAAACTAAAAATCCTTTAAAATGACAAATATACTAGATATAGCACAAAGCATAGTGAAAGATGAAAGTATTCAAGAATATGAGGTTCACGAATACGAACCGGTAACCAGAACGAGTTTGAACAATGCGGGAGAGATAAGAACCAACGTCGAAACTCAAGATCTATTCGTACATCCTAGCGAGAGTTACATAGTGGTGCAGGGACGTCTCACCAAGGAAGATGGGAGCGACTACGCCGACAATGACACGGTTACTCTAGCCAATAATGGCATCATGCATCTATTCAGTAACATAAAATACATGCTATCCGGACAAGAGATAGAATCTGTTTTTCATCCCGGTCATGCCACCATGATGTTCGGACTCTTGACGTATCCTGATGATTTTTCGAAATCCAGAGGACTTAATCAGTTGTGGGTGAAAGACACCGTTGGCCCTGCTTGCGCTGGCGCCGCCTTGATATTCGACTACATCGTCAAGACGTCCAGACCTAAAGGAACGTTTTCATTCAGGATACCTTTGAAACACATCTTCGGATTTGCGGATGATTACAACAAGATCATGTACGGATTCAAACACAATCTGATGTTGATTCGAAAAGGAAACGACGACGCAATAGTGAGACTCACTGCGACCGATGCGGGTAAGATAACTCTACACAAGATATCGTGGTTCGTTCCGCACGTGGAGCCTTCGATCATGGAGAAAGCGCATCTCTACAAGATCATAGAATCCAAGAGTAAATTACCCGTGGGATTTAGAATGAGACAGTGCGACACGGCTAGCATTCCTCCCTCCACGAATCACTTCGATTGGAGATTGACGGTGAAATCCGCTTCCGAGAGACCGCGTTTCATCGTGGTTGCGTTTCAGACCGATTGGGACGGGTCTCAGGAAAAGAATGCATCGCTGTTCGATCATTGCAGTTTGAGAAACATGCAAGTGTTTCTGAACGCCACGAGATATCCAGCAATCGATTACAATGCGTTGTTCGACAAGAACGATTTCTGCAGACTGTACGGTAACGCCGCTGATTTTAGAAAGAAGTATCACGGTCTAGACGAATTGATGAGCAACCCTAACATGTCTCCCAGCGAATACAAGTCGATGTATCCCATGTTCGTATTTGACGTCAGTAAACAGAGTGAACGACTCAAGAGTAGCGTGTTAGACATTCAGATCAAGATGCAATTCGATAGGAACGTTCCGAGAAAAACCGAAGCCTTCACCCTGGTCCTGACGGACAGAGAATTACAATTCGAATCGGATGGAAATAAGATGTCGATCATTCGATGAGAGACGAGTGTGAAAAAAAATAAAAAACAAAAAAAAATAAAAAGTAATGAGTAATTATTAAAAACAAAAAACAAAAAAAAATAAATAAAGTAATGTGATCTAGAGAGATTGAACATCTTTCTAAATCTCATTCCTTTTTTTTTTTTTGTTTTTTTTTGTTTTTAATAATCACACATTATTTTTTTTAATTCATTATTTTCCACGCATTCACTGTTTGTTCAAAGGATCCAGTTCAATCAGTAGACTCACCACGGAAGTGGCGGCTTCGGGATTATTGGTTTTCATAACAAAATTAATCCTGTCTCCAGCGTTCACTTTGAGAGGCGTACCGAACGTGCTAACATTCGCGTGTTGATTCTCAGTCTTTTCGACGCTGTATCTCTTATCGCTCTCCACACCATTCACCATGAGATTGATGACCGCTCTGTTATTCAAATCCGAGGAAGCCAGACTCATTCGAAGGATTTCACCTCCCAACGGCATGGGATATCCCACCTGACCATGTTTCGATCCGCTACTTCCATTTCCGAAAG
Source organism: Pictodentalium vernedei (assembly GCA_031216915.1). Lineage (NCBI taxonomy): Eukaryota > Metazoa > Mollusca > Scaphopoda > Dentaliida > Dentaliidae > Pictodentalium > Pictodentalium vernedei. The sequence goes on along the minus strand of CM062297.1, from coordinate 482,594,218 downwards.
ACCACTCTGCTTTTCCCTCATCTAAGGTGCCGGCCCCTTCGGCCCACACGGTGATCAATTGTCTAGCATATTTGACTTTCTCCACCCCCGAAATCAGAGTGCAGGCATCCGTCATGTGCACGGGTTCCGGTAGATTCGTGAGCGCGTGTCCACCCATGTCTAGTTTACCTTCCATGATGTCGCCCTTTCTCCAGACCGAGTTGTCGTCCACGTACTTTCTGCTGACCACGCTGGAATCGAATTCAGGATCGTGATCAAGACCGAATAAATTGTGACCGTTCATGTTGATGCCACCCTCCATGGTTCCGCCAGATTGTTTGTTCAGGTAGAGATCGTCCACTTGCGATTCTAGGTATACTTGCGATTGTATCACGGCAGAATCCACGTAGCCCTTGTTGACCGCGGTTGAGTCTGCATCCGTGTCATCAATCTTCGACAGATTCAATATCTTGTGGAATCCCACATTCAGATCCGATTTCATTTCTCGTCCGTCAGACTTTCTCTGTTTCAGATCTACATAGTGTTTGGTCGCCACGTCCTTGGGATTCGTGGGAGTGGCCACGTTCATTATCTTGTTATAATTGGCGTTCAATTCCGAGTGCATCGTTTTCATAATGTATCTATTTCTCAGGTGTTTGCTGAATCTCGCGTGAGAGTCGTCCGCGTATTTCTTGGTCGCGGCATCAGTGGGATCTAATTCCTCTTGATTTTCTAGACTCTCGATATCTCTATCGTATTCTATAATTTTGAATCCATCTAATTCTTCTTGATTTTCTGAACTCTCGATGTTACTATTGATTTCTATAATTTTGAATCCGTCTAATTCCTCTCGATTTTCTGAAATCTTATCATCCACAATCATATCTGGAATCTTATCATCCATATTCATATCGTCTCTAATTAGATCTGCAGTCCAATATCCGAGTGCCAAAGTGCTTATTTTATCGTCTAACACGAATCTCTTATCGTCGTCGGCCGTCAGCGAAATCTTGTTGACTATTTCGGTATACAAGTCATGATTTTCGCTTTGAATCGATTTCATAGTCTTATACACCGGACCACTTCCTAACAGACAATCTTTATACTCTTGGAAAGAGATGTTTTTCTTCACCACGCACGCTTTAACTCCTTTGCACTTCTTGATCTCTTCATCATCTTCTAGACGATAAGCATACAGTTTGGGTCTCAAGCTCACGAATTCGACGATCTGTTTACTGCCGCTCTCATCCTTAAATTTACCCAACACCTTCTTGTTGTCGTTCGATTGAATGTTGGATGTGTGAGCGACGGGATAATTGCTCATGTCGAACCACTCGGCCACGTCCTGAGATATATCTCGGTAGACGTCTTTCATCTCTATCTCATAAACTAAACTGTCCGTGTCAGTGAACAGTAGTTTGGCTTTATCACCAAATTTTCGTTTGACATAATCGTAGCGAAACTCGTACATCACTAGATTTTCGTCGAATATGGTTCGGTGTTTGTAATTGGGTTTCGCCACTAATGATTTAGCTCTTTTCTCAGATGTGACGAGTCGAACGTCGGTTCTCTTCCTGATGTTTTCCATCAATTTACCGTACACGCAGTTGTTCATGAGTTTGAAGAAATCTTTTTCGAAATCGTTCTCGGCTCGAGTTCTGAGATTCGTGTTGAGATCGATGTATTTTTTCATCCAAGGCTCTTCGTTGAATCGAATGATGCGATGTATGTTGACTAATTTCATCCCGTAATCGACGTACTGTTTCAAATTCTCGCTGTAGATGACGTAGTTACGTTTGTTAAATAAATTGGGAATGAGTTTTTCCTCGTCTCCCTCGTTCGGTTCCATTCATTCAGGTGCCAGCGGATAATCATTGTGTAGATCGTGTAATTCTTTCAGATAGTTCAAATCGACTTCTAAAATGCAAGGATAATCTCTCCATTTTTGCATCTCTTCCGGTTCCTTCACCCATTCGAAATTTCCAATCGGTAAAGGATGACTCATAGCCCAACCATACAGATTATTTGCGTCCCAATACTGTATGTATTTAGTCGACCGTTTCGAATTGAAACCTTCTTTCATGTAGGGATTGTTAGCTTCAGAATGTCTGTGGGAGATCATCGAGACGCCACCTCTCGCAGCCCTTTCGAACACGAGGAACATGTCCACATCGGATAATAATTCCAATTGGACATCAGTGGTCTTCAACAGAGCATCCCACGCCAGACCGGGTGCGGTGAAATACCAAGCGGGATCCAGATCGTAATTTCGACAACAATTTTTCTCGAAAATTTTCGAACACATCTGCCAAGAGTAGAACATCGGTCTTCAGATAGGGATCGTGATAATCTCTCATGGTTTTCATATCGAATGATTTCCACACGTTTTTAGCGTGTTCGTAATTCTCGTCAGAAATGTCTGATTCGTATAATTTCAAATAAAAATCTTCTTTCGAAGGTAGTGCGGTGTCTTCGAATCTCTTTAGATCGTTCATGTAATCGTAAGGATAGACTCCTTTCCTCAACATGACGTCTACTCATTCTTCGAAATGTTCGCTCATGATTTTAAATTTATCCTTGCTCATGTTATCGACTAATTTTTCCACAGTGGTCGGCATGAATTTAAAACTGTCGATGAAACGTATGCATCTACGAATGAATTTTGTTTTTTCTTCCAACGTCTCTCCGTCGATTACTCTTTTCTCCTCCATGAGCTTCCATTTCGTGAAGGAAATGTATCTTTCTTCGCTGTTCGCGATGCAATTTAATTCTTCGTGTGAGGTGCCGAGATTTTTCACGAACAGATGACTGTCGTAACCCGAGAGATTGTGAAACATCACCGGATAGAAAGTGGCATCTCGATATTTTAAATTACACTTGCTGTGAGCCGGACCGTGATACAGACCCGTGTAATGATCGTGTTCTCTGACCTTCCTATTTTCCGTCGAATTCTCGTCGAACGATTGTCTGCATATGTGACATTCGGTGGCTCTGTTATTTTCGTCCTGCTGCTCTCGCGTGATGATCATTTTTGCCGGAGTTTGGAATTTGTCGTATAACATTTGAAGTTTCCATTCTAACTCTTCCACGAAACTTTGAGCCATATCGTCGTTTTCGCACTGTTTCGTGTAGGTGAAGGGACCCATGTCATGTTGTGAGTCGAAAGCGCATTTCACGTAAATGCAATAGCCCGAAGGTATGTGTTTTTGATATCTTTTGACGTAACTTTGAAGAGCGTTGGGTTGACAGGAACTCATTTTCGTGGTGAAACATTCGAAATCGGCGTACACGATGAATGGTACTTTTAACCTTCTATTGTGATTTTCAAACTTCACGATTGTGTTGGGTTTGGGCATTTTGACGGCGACACCTTGATTTTCATTGCAATATTTCTGATGTTTCGCCAACGAGTCTTCGCTGTGAAACACGTTCATGCAATTGTAACATAAAGATATCTTTCCGTTATGATTATTATTTTGTTTCGACAGTAATCGATTCGGATGTTTAACCCAACAATAATGACGATTGTCACCATTCGAAATCAATAATAAAATAATCGTCTTTTCTCTTCCGAGATACGAAGTCAGTCTGAGAGGATGGATCTTTCGTTTTTCATCGTCGTATCCCAAGACGTTCACCGCAACGGTGGGATTTTGAGCCTCGAAACGTTCGATGTGTTTTAACTGCATTGGAAAAGTTACTCCGGTCCAATCGAGATTTTTAGAAGTTTCCTCGTACTGAGAAACTCTATCAGAGTTTATTTTGACAGGGTATAAAGCGGATGTGACTGCCCATTTAAAACACTGATCATCGTTATTTTTCACGTTCATCACGGCGTATTTCTTAGCGAGGAAATACGGTAATTTCACGTAGGAAGACCCTTTCAACAAATCGTTTTTAGTTATGTGAATTTCGAGTTTCAACACCTCATCGAACGTCCAGTTACTACCTTCATGTTGATAATTCATGAGAGACGTCAACATCTTGTCTTTCATCTTTTCGAAAACGTCTGATAAATCTGAACCTTGAAATACGGGTTCGTGGTTAGATCTGAAATATGCATTTTTCACGATGCTCTCGCTGGACTTCACGTCGATTTTGTTCATCACGCAATGGAGTATCATCTTAATTTTTAGTCCTACATCCATGTATTTGCGAAACAAATCCAATACTTTTTTCTTCACCCGTTCCATGAACAATTTCGGATCGATTTTCTTCAACGAGGGAACCACATCGAAAGTTTTAAAAATGCCTTTGATTCGCACTCTCCCGTTCCACGGACTTCGATTGAAATAGTTCCATGGCGAGTCGTGCTAGATATTCTTTTCCTTTCCCTTCGTCTATTGCTCGTCGAAGTTCGTTCGATATATCTCGTTTGCCTAGAATCTGATGTGCATCACTCGTTTTCGTTTTAGTTTTTCTTTTCTTTTCTTTGGAAACTTGAAGTTCTTCAATGGCTTTTCGTTTAGTCGTCTTCTTATTTTTCATAATCGAAACGTTTTCGGTTTTTTTCGACGTTGGCATTTCAATTCCTTTTACTATCTTTTTCTTCTTCTTCTCATTTTTCACAACCGATGCATTTTTTGACGTCGTTGCTATAGGCATTTCGATTCCTTTTACTATCTTTTTCTTCTTCTCATTTTTCACAACTGAGGCATTTTCTGACGTCGTTGCTATCGGCATTTCATTTGCCTTTCCATCATTTCGCAAATGTTTCTGTATGACTTCAATCTTTTTTGATTTAGTTCTATGATTTCTGAAATGCGAAATTTTTAATAGTTTACAAATCTCGTTTAACTGAGGTATGGTTTTCTCATTTAAATTTTCCAATTTTTTTTTATCTGTTTGTTTCATTTTGTAAGAATATATTTTTTCGAATTTTGTATTTTAAATAATTTGTTTAAAAAGTTTTGTTTTTTAAATGTGAAAAAAAATTTTTTTTTTGATGAAATTAATCGATTTTTTTTATGTTCCTTAACGTTAAAAAAAAACGAGAAAAAAAGGATGTTAAAAATTTAACTTATATATATAAAGAGAAAAAAAACTTTTTAAACAAATTATTTAAAATACAAAAATTTAAAATATACATTATTTGCAAGAATTCGTAAAACAAAAAAAGCCAAATAATCGATCATGACAGCAACACCTAAAAGATGCGAACTGAAATTGAAACGAGTCGAAGCGTGTACGAAATTAGGTTTTAAAATCTATACATTACAACAACACGATCCCATCGAATTGAACGAGGTCAAGACGATGGGCTTAGAGCGCTACTATGACAAATATCATATGTGTTTGAAATTGGATGAAGCCATGCTCGATTTGTTTTGCGAGTACCAAAGCGATCTGGTGAATAATATCATCGTCGCCGAAGACAGAAAATTCGACAAGGACGATTTGTTGTTATTGTTTAGAAATGACATATATCCAATAATCTCACTCGAACTCTTGGACAAATCGGGTGGTGAGAGCACATTCACCGATGTAAAAAAAACTTAAAAGAGTAAAGATAAACATACAAGACATTTTCGTAAGTGAGAAAATGACGCATGTCAACATGCTAATAACGGACTTGGAAATATAAACAATAGAGAGATTGATTTTAGCAAAGAAGAAGGAAAAAAAGTAATGAGATCTAAAAGTGATCTCATTACTTTTTACAAAAAAATTTTTCACATTAAAGAAATTAAAATTAAAAACAACTTTTTTATATATATATATATAAAGAGCAAAAAAAACAAAACTTTTTTTTTTTTTAAACAAATTATTAAAATACAAAATTTAAAATATACATTATTTGCAAGAATTCGTAAAAACAAAAAAACTAAATAATCGATCATGAGGACAACAACACCTAAAATATGCGAATTGAAATTGAAACGAGTCGAAACGAATAAGAAATTCGGTCATAAAATCTATAGATTACAACGACATGATCCCATCGAATTAAACGAGGTCGAGACGAAGGGCTTAGAGCACAAATACAACAAATATAAGATGCCTCTGAAATTGGACAAAGCCGCGCTCGATTTGATTTACGAGTACCAAAGCGATCTGCAGAACATCGTCATCGCCGAAGATAGAGAATTCGACAAGGACGATTTGTCGATGCCCTATGGAAATTACATATTTCCAAACATCTCATTCGAACTCGTGGAGAAATTGGGTGGTGAGAGCGAGTTGACCGATGTAAAAAAAACTCAAAAGAGTAAAGATAAACATTCAACACATTTTCGAAAAAGGAGAAGACACGAGTGTCAACATGCTAATAACGGACTTGGAAATATAAACAATAGAGTGATTGATTTTTAGCGAAGAAAAATGAAAAAAAAAAAATAAGTAATGAGATCATCTTTAGATCACATTACTTTTTTTTTTTTGTTTTCCTTCTTCTTCACTATTACCATATATTGTAATAACGTTTCCTTTTCTCTCAATTTTCAGCGTCGATTCTTTTTCTTTTTTTCATTTTCTTTGTGATATGATACGTTTATAACAACATTTTTGTTTATCTGAATCATAATTATGAACGAATGTTGTGCATCTCTTGGTAACACTCGCATCATCACCATTCTCTTCAGAAGGTAGTGGTGATGGTGGAAAGAGTCGTCTCATTCTCAACCATCTATCCCACGCTCTGTCTATCTCTTTCATCAGTTCTTTCCTTAGATATCCATCATTAGCGTCTAACCATTTTTTTATTTTTTCGCTCTCTGGCTTGCGATGTTCGTCATTATCGTCAAATTGTTTCTCCACCTTTTCATCCAGGTGATAAATTTGTTTCTCCACCTTTTTACCCATTTTAAATATATTATTTTATACTTTCTATGATTTTATATTTTATACAATTTTATATTATAATAACATATTCAAAATCGGTATCTTCTTAAACGGTGAATTCTCACCGAGCAACAAACCCTTGCCGAGTCGCTCGACGTTCCGTCCACTCTTCAGATAGAGACCGTTTCCTCTCAGAGAGTTGCCACCTCTAACAGGTTCTAGATACAATCCTTTACCGCTGTCATCTACGTGAATGCGACACACGGCTCCCCCTTTCTTCAAAAACAGTCCGCTGCCACCCATTAATTTCTCAACTGCCGAACTAGCGAGTCCCGTGAGAGCTCCCATGCCGAGAGTCTTTCCAAGAAAGGGTAGTGCCTTTGCGGCGAAGGGTAATGCTTTTGCGGCTATTCCTGCCAATAGCGGTAGGAAACCGCCTTTCATTCTCAAATTGTATCTCAATTGAGCGGGACTCATTCTCACTGTCAACCCTCTTCCATCGCGAATCGCTTTCTCCATCCTTTTGATTTGACTTCTGGTCCAGGCGATCGAATCCTGACCGCCTCTCGTCAGATCTTCGTGAGTGAATTTGAATCTCACCGCCTCGCCTCGAGTTGTTAATGCTCTCTTAAGTTTCTTCCTCTGTCCTGCGGATACGTTCACGTTTTTAACCACGTATTCTGTCATAATTCTGTTTTTTAAAATATATTTACTTCAATTGTTTCTTGTTTAATAATTATATTAAAATAATTTTGTAAAATTAATATTGCGTTTATTTTATTTTTGTTATCTATATATATACACAATATTTTTTTTTTTTTTGCTTTTAGATTTCTCTTATGTGAAATCGTATCATCACCCTCTCTCCACGAAGATCTAACAGTTCACCATTTTGATCCATCAACGTGGTTTTGAGACTATACAACGTGTCCAAAATCACTGGTAGATAAACTAAATTTTGAGGTCGCTCCATGATCTTATAACCCGGCGACACGTTTGGAAAGAAGGAATAGATCGTCGGTTGAGCGCTACCATTCACGTAGCTTCCAGCAATCACGTCCACGTTCACCAGAATGCTATTGACTGCGAGAATGTCGACCGTATTTTCAGATGCCGCGTGGCCTCGATACATCTTTCGATCGAATCCCAACATCTTGCCTATAAAATCTTCCGTGTTGAAATCCACTCGAAAATTATCTTCCAAATCCAACATCGTCTGTAAGGTATTAGGATTGGGAGCGAGTCTGATCTTGTTGCTTCCCTTTCCATCCGTCTTCATTCGCGTCTGAATGTAATTGTTCAAATCGTCTATGTCGTAACTCCCTTTGGGAATTCGAATCTCCAACCAATCCGTTCCGTCGGAATACTTGAACGAGTTATTCTTTTCGGTGACGTTGGGAAAGGAATAATAAGTCTCCAGATTCACCAACGCCATCTCGTATCTTTTCTCTCTATTCAATTCAATGGAAGGTTCGAATTTTGTAGCGAATCGAGTCGAATCGCCACTCACCATGATTTGAATGGATTGTTTCGCCATCTCGTATCTTTTCTCTCTATTCAATTCAATGGAAGGTTCGAATTTTGTAGCGAATCGAGTCGAATCGCCACTCACCATGATTTGAATGGATTGTTTCGCAGCCGTATTCTCGGCTATCCGTTCTAACAATTCTCCATGTTCAAACATTATATTTAATTTTATTTTATTCAAAACTAATTATTTGAAGATTTATTATTTTCTAAATTTTATTTTCACGCTCTATCTTATTATTATCATCAGAAACATAAAACTTGTCGAATCCGCACCGATATTTTCCACGATTAAATTCGCTTGTCAAATCAATCACCACGAAATTGTAAAGTCCACCATCCCAAACCCTCTTGCAAAATCTCCTGAATTCTGCAGCGCTCATGTCATTTGTGACGTGATCGCCGTAGATGTGATTGAGATTCTTGAGATCTTGGCGAAAGAGACATAGAAAATTAGCGTTCTCCCTTATCGTCTGTCTGGGCAATCGAAAATAATTCTGCAACAGGTAGAAACAGTCCACGTTGCTGTGTCGACCCCTAACGTAATACGATTCGCATCGGTTCTGTCTCTCCAAAAGCAGATCATCGAAAATCATGAGATTCTTATCTTCCAATTTCAGTTCTCTAGGATGCGGAACATCGCTAGCGTTCTCATAAAATCGACACTCGACGTTCGAAGATGCATTTCTCTTCATCAGCTCCATCGCCGCACCGTCCAAAATGGTCGAGAGTGGAGCTCCACTCTTGTCAAATTCCTCCCTACTGTCTAAGATTCTGGCTATGACGTCCTTGGGCAATCTGCGATCCATGCACTCTCGAAGCAATCTGTATTCGGGTTGAAACAAGCTCTTGCCAAACACGAACAATCTGTCGTAATCCAACCAGTCGGGTCGGGACGACAGATTCATCAACAGATTGGTCTTTCCACAATTCGATTTTCCCACTATCAAGCCTCTTATGCTCTTGGGAAAGAACTCGTTATTCGACCTCTTGGTCGCGGCGTCATTCCAAGACATATCTTTAATGTTCATCTTTGTTTTATTTTGTTTGTTTGTTATTTTAGATTCTTTCCAAATGCAAATTTTTTATGTTTTTCAAACTCTGTTTTTAATGATATTATTTATTTATATCACACCATCGCGAGTTCTCTTCAATCCGGATCCACTCGTCATTTTAGCTAAATCTTGTATGGGCATCACAGCATCCTTAAAATCTTTCCAACTTTTCGGCGTTCGCTCTAACGCAGCTCGCTTCACCGGCGGACTGATCAACTTGTCGATCAATGCGTCGGCTGCCCTCTTGCCAGCCACAGAAGCTATCCTACCACTGGCTTCGGAAGCGGCTTTCTTACCAGCATCCAAAGCCGTCTTCTTACCGACCTCAAATGCGGTCGATGCGAGTTTTCTACCTGCATTGCTCGTGAACGCTCGCATTATAGAATCGACGATGCCAGAACCGCCTTGAACGTAAGTTCTGACATATCCCCTGTTCTTTATCACCAACATATTTTATTTTTATGATATATTTTTGTTTTTTTCACTGGTAAATCGCTTTTGCCGTTTAAATACCTTTATTCTTCTAGTGTAAAAATTTGCTGTTTTATTTTTGTTTGTTTGTTTGTTTCTCTCTTCTTATTATATACACATCAATCCTTCAATTCGTCCATCAGCCTTTTATACTGGTTTTTATTCAAAACCTTCTGTCTTAACAATTCGTCAGATATAGTAACTATCTGATTATCTAATCCCGTGTTACCAGCCGTCTGCTCGCCATCAACAAACTCAATCTCTGAGACAGAGCATCAGAATCGCTCGGAAGAAAAGTGGTTTTCACCCCTTTGCAATTCACCGATTCGATGAACTTCTTGTTCATATCCCATATGGGTTTCACCACTTTCGTCCACTTGTAACCTCTGTTGGCTTTGGGTCTCGTCTCTCTGGCATCGTTATTTCTCTTCATGGCGTGAGTTTGAACTAGAATGTCACCGTAATTATCGAAATCCTGTTCCGTGTAATCTCCAGGCTTGTCGTAAAGGAGCAATCTCCGCAGACCATCGGTCAATTCGTATCTGTTCGAACCAACGATCAATTCATCATCGCCAATAGCCACTTCCGTATCACCTACAAAAATCCTTCCCTCCGAATCCTTATAAAATCCATACAACTGATCTCTCTTACCGCCATCATCATCGGACGATGCGACGCTACTAGTGGTGATAGTCGAAGCCGTATCATCAGACTCGCTCTCTGTTTTAATTCCCGTGGGAACGTAATCCGGTGTAGATTGAACGGAATACCGATTTCCAAAACTAGGAGGCAACAAACCCATTCTCAAAGAACTCTCCTTTATGGGTCTCAATTCTTCGACTATCTCCTTCCTGCTTCGCTCTTGACCCTCCGTCACGGGTTTAAATATTTTTGTGGCTTCGCGTTTGAGTTCCATCTCACCAAGATGTCTGCTCCTATCAGCTGACTGAATCCCCTTCTTAGCACGTTCATACTGTTCTAAAATTCGATCTCGGTGTCTAGGATCCATCTGTAAAAACATCTTTCGTTTTAATTGTTTTTATTATTTTCAAAATTAAATGTTTAATTATATTTTTATGTTTTAAGTAATAAAACTCTTTCCGTCTTAATATAATAATCTGAAAATATTCACATCTCAACTGACTGTGTTAATTGAAGTTTAAAAATACGTTTAAACAGTACATGACAAACCAGTTTCTGATTTAAGGCATTTTGACAGTAGTTTTTACATTTGTCAAAAGATCTTCATTCATTCACACATCCAACAACCATTCACTCAATGTCGAATTAAGAGAGAATCCCTTTGATGACTGTTAAACAGTTTCAACACACAAACGAAAACTGATTTTAATGCTCATTACAAAATCTCTCTCCGATTGCTATCGTGAATATATTAAAAATTTTACCACTCAAAACCTAATTGAGCGGAAAATGCGTTTTAAACATTCCGATAAGTGTTTGACTTTTTTCGAACGAACGCTTAACAGTCAATCTCTCTCATTAAGACAAAACACGAATATCTATTACAGATCAACTCTTTCGAACAAAAAACCCTCAAAACTCAATTTCTATCCATCCCATCAACAGAAAACATGAATGTCTATAATACAGACCATATTCATAATCGACTCTTTTGAACAAAAAACCTCATTCACTCATAACGATAACATGTGTTATTATGTTTTAAGTAATAAAACTCTTTCCGTCTTAATATAATAATCTGAAAATATTCACATCTCAACTGACTGTGTTAATTGAAGTTTAAAAATACGTTTAAACAGTACATGACAAACCGGTTTCTGATTTAACGCATTTTGACAGTAGTTTTTACATTTGTCAAAAGATCTTCATTCACACATCCAACAACCATTCACTCAATGTCGAATTAAGAGAGAATCCCTTTGATGACTGTTAAACAGTTTCAACACACAAACGAAAACTGATTTTATCGCTGACAACTTATTCATTACAAAATCTCTCTCCGATTGCTATCATGAATATATTAAAAATTTTACCACTCAAAACCTAATTGAGCGGAAAATGCGTTTTAAACATTCCGATAAGTGTTTGACTTTTTTCGAACGAACGCTTAACAGTCAATCTCTCTCATCAAGACAAAACACGAATATCTATTACAGATCAACTCTTTCGAACAAAAACCCCTCAAAACTCAATTTCTATCCGTCCCATCAACAGAAAACATGAATGTCTATAATACAGACCATATTCATAATCGACTCTTTTGAACAAAAAACCTCATTCACTCATAACGATAACATGTGTTAGTTTTTACTTCAGGAAGACGTGACTGGGTTCGCGAATTTCCAACACACCGACGACAACACTCTTCGTTCAAAACATTTCCATCGAGTGCTCATCGAGATCACCTCGCAATAACGTGCGCTAGTCTCACTTCGAGAAACGCTACAGTGGGTTTGCGGATTCAAACATCACCTCTTCACGCGAGTCGATTTCAAACCTAAAATCCGCAAGCGAGTTTCCCCCCATAGGATTCAGTGTTAAAATCGTGTACGGACGCGGATTGTTAGAATCGGCAAGATGATGAGTTCGAACTCTCAAAACGTTTTTTTGCTCGCAATTTAACACTCTCCATAGGGTTTCAGTGTTAAAATCGTGTACGGATGCGGATTGTTAGAATCGACAAGACGATGAGCTCGAACTCTCAAAACGTTTTTTTGCTCGCAATTTAACACTGAATCCTATGGGGAAAACTCATCTGCAGATTTCAATCAAAACGGTACATGTACGTGTACGTAAAACTACGGATTCCTCCCATAGGGTGCAGTGTTAAAAAAATTCGAGCTCACCCTAAAAAACCGTTAAAATCTTGTACACGTACACGATTTTAACACTAAATCCTATGGAGATGTACATGTACACGTACACGTACATGTACAGGTGAGCTCGTATTCTCATTTATTACCTACTCCCCTCATTGGAACGAGCTCGATGAGCACGTTCCAATGAGGGGTCACATGATATGGTTTTGTTGATTTTTTTTAGAAAATTAAAAAAAAACGTAATTAAAATAATAAATTTGGATATCGTCTGCGTTGGGTAATGGGTTAATCAGTCGGGATTATGGTTTGAAAACCCAAGACTTCATGGAAATTTATTTACGGATAAACAAAATACGACTTAGTGAGTAGAGACCGACTGGTCGAATGGTTCACCGGGAGATCTCCCGCCACCCCCCCCCCCCCCCCCCCCCACTCCCCATTAGAAGTCTCCAGGGCCCTCAAAATTAATGCAACATGCACAAAACCTGTTGGTGCATGGAATTTTTTGAAAATGACCAAAAGGTGAAGTGGATCTGATTGCACAGACTGTCGGTTTATCGAAATGCCCTCTGTGTGCACTACCAATGGCATTTCGATATACCAGGAGGTTAGTCAGCCATTGATTGGCCAGATGCACGGAAGCGGCGTTCTTTCGGTTCAAAAAATAAAAAAAATTTCATTGGGTTAAACTATGATCGGCGCGATGAGTCCGGTGACCTCTTTGATGCAATCATTCTTGCCAAATGCGCGATAAAGATGATACAGATTGCCATCGAAATGCCCTCTATGTGAACAGCCCTTGATCGCTCAGATGCAAGGAAGCAGCGTTCTTTCAGTTCTAATTATCGGTCCGGGTCCCCTTGGTTCATTTCACGGCAACCTTTTTTGGCTCAGCCTGTCCCTGTGTGTGAGTGACATAAGCTCAAGTATCAAATCAAGTCTTGTAAGAAAGTACATGCTTACTAGCAAGGGTGAATCGATATTTAAGACTCAGTGCAAAGAAAATGCTAAAGACTAAAAAAAATTATTGGATTATTGGGGGGGGGGGGGGTGGCTATACCCCTATATTAGCGACACCCATGGTCCCAATATTACAAATCTTCCAATATTCCATTCACACATTCATAAACTGCAGGTTTTTTACATCAACTTCTACATTATTTAACCGCAGACCCCCACCCCTTCCCTCCCCGTGGGAAATGAAGCACTGCTTGTTTATTGAGGTAAACAAGTTCTGCTTTACTGGGAAAATAAGACCCCAAACCAACGCCTGGGTGGAAGTCCTCTAAAGTGGGCAACATTGGTTTCAACGATTGGCTAATCTTGAGTTAATACTTGTGTTAGAGTCATGATATGGCCATAGTTGCTAAAAATGACCTTAAACACCAATAAATTACCGGGGAAACGGATTCGGGATTTTTGACTGAGCATATTATCAGGTTTTTTTTAATTTAGTTTAAGGGTTCCAGCGGAGTGAGAGTAGTATGATTAATTGTTGTGTGGGAGAGGAGCAGTGGTGTAGCTGAGGGGGGGGGGCTGGGGGAGGGGGGGCTTGGGGAGGCTTTGGCCTCCCTAAAATTTTTGCTGGTCCCCTCAAACCACTGGCTCAATGCAACTTTCACATAACTTCGAGCCCCAAAATGGTCTTCGAAAAAGGGTCTGCACACGCTACAAATGCCCCCAAATTCGCTGCTGGAGAACTAAATTTTACAAAATTTTCTCGGAGTGAAGAGCTAGTCTTAACTAGGACCCTGGGGTTGTCGCCTCTCCCCCCACAACAACCGGAGAACCTAGTTAGAACTAGGGGAGGCCCCCGAAACCCCATACAAAGCCCCATACAACGGCCTTTCAAATATCATCTTTGCCTCCCCCAAACTGGCTTGGCACCCCTATTATAGAAACCTGGCTACGTGCCTGGAGAGAAACTACAGGGAGTTCATTGAAGTTATATAGTATATGGAGTTTGTTTACTTGGGTTCAACGACACTTTCAACATCCAGTGTCATATTGTGTCGGGCCTGAAATTAGTTGCATTAACCCTTAGGTCCCCATCCAGCCACAGCCTGCCCCTTTTATGTTGTTCTAAAAAGTGGCACAAAGTGCATTCCTTGAGACTTTTCCTGGTAGGATGCATTTATCTTGACAGTTCGTCATTACACCATTGTTGGCCGCATATCCTGGTTGCCAACAATGATGCAGAAATACCGTTAAGTCATCTGCAGCTGTATACATGTATAATATGTAGATATTAACATTAACATTAATCTGAGGACTTGAGAGTTAGTCAGTGAGATGATTGCGGGATGAATTTTCATCGGAAGAATCGGTATTCATCTCGTAGTAAATTGCATATGCAAGATAAAGCCCCGGTTCTGAATGTTAACCAAAATACTGGCTGAGTAAATTACAATCGTTTTGGGGGTTGTGCGTTAGCTCAGTCGGTAAGGGAGCAAATCATTCAGGGATGGTCTATGAACGCAGTGGACCAATGTTCGAACCCCGGCGATGCTGACTTTAGAAACCTTCCAGAATTTCAGGACAGTCACGGTAAAGGCATTTTGTGACGTCATTTTATCGTTTTACCTGTCTGGAATGCCATGATCTCATCATCGTATATCACGGTGCATCCTTCTAACTTGTGAATAAGGTTCCAAACTCGAATGGGTTGCCGCCAACGGGTCAAGTGCCCAAAAATTGTGCGTAAGCAGTTAATGTAATTTTTTTCCTTTTACACTATTATGGCATCTTTTGTGCCCCAAACAGTAATAAAATGTCACCAATTGACCATAAAAGCCTATTTAGTAGCATTATTAACAAACGTAACCCCCTTAATATGAAAAATATTGGCCACTTTCATCAAAAACTGACTTGATGGGGGTGGGTGTCCGGTATTGAACGGAAAAAAAATTGTTCCGCAATTTTATCCTAAAGTCAACTAAAATATCCATTCACAACATAATTCATTCATACTCGAGGTTTTTTAATGGAATATTGTTTAAAATGAAGTATAGTATATATAATACTGTATAATGAGTCACAATAAATAGGTGGGATTGGTTTTTCAAAATAAAAAAACTTGAAAATATTAACTTTTATTTCAACAAAAAACAAACAAAAAAAGTCTGATTTAACAAAAACAAAAAAAGCCTTTTTGATAACTATCCTGCTATGCAGGTGCCATAACAAAAACAAAAAGACAGGTTTGCTCTTCTTGAGTCAGAACAAAAACAAGTTCCCTTTTACGCACCCAATATTTGCAACGTATACACGTTTAAGTATAAGCAGCAGTGAATTAATGATGGGCACAGTGCTCACATATGCCTGCATGCGCCATGATTTACAGAAACTAGACTGTTCGAAGTGCATATCACTGCATATCAGAATATCAAATTAGGAAAAGCTTTCTGGGAAAAAGAATAATTCAGTTTCATCTGCAAGGTAAACGCCGAGAAACTAGATTTGTAAGAATATTGAGCTATACATTTAGTTTGTCTGGCTCTGATCTGGTTTGATTGGGGTTTTCCAAAGCTTTCAACAAATAGGGCTATATGATGCCTGTATCACAACGCTGGCAGTTCCCAAAATAAAGGTATAATTACATAAACAGATCCACTGGATGGCCTAAGGAATCCACCAAAAACTGGGGAGGAACTAACAAGCTCATCCACAGAGACCTTAATATAAGGATAAAACAAAATCCTTAGAATCTGCTACATCAATACAGTAAAATGTCTATGTGAACAGCCACGCCATTGCTGCTGTGCATTAACAACCTGGCTAACAAATGTGGACCTATTATACCCGCGCCCACAAAGGGGTTTCAAGCTATACATTAATGTGTCGTTGTGAACTGAATTGAATCTGGTAAGTCTTGAAAAATGCATCTGATAGAGTAAATGGAAACTTGTTTGAAGATATAAAAATATGCGTTGAATCAGTGTACATTACACGTTTCGAATGCCGAAATTTGTATATAAAATGTATGAAAAGAAGGTGGGTCCCCAAAAATGTTACGGAAAAAATATGCAGTAAAGTGTGGGTGGGTAAAACAATCTGCAAAATAAAAATTTCCACCTACGTTCACGCATTTTTTTCCGCCCGTCTCCCCCCTCCTCACCAACCCCCCTTGACAGTACTCCAATTTTTTAACAAAATCCTTGGAGGGTAAGAGCTTTCCCACTGTTTCGTTACTTGCATCTTGGACATCGAATCGGTTCTATTTTAGAATCGAATCGACTGAATAAAAACGTGAGTGGCTTTCCCTTTTCACCACGCTCGTTATGCAGTGGAGACGACACGTTGGTCCAACGTGCGGAAATTGCGCCGATCACAGTGGTTTCGCCGAGAATAATTCTCTCCCCCCCCCCCCTCCTCTCTCTCTCTCCCTCCCCCGTCTCTCTCCATCCCCCCGTCTCTCTGGACATTGTCGGGGGAAAATTGTATGCTCTCCATACATGACTGCTACAAGACGCTATCTACAATGCTTTAATATTGCATATGTCGTCTTGTCACAATTAAGTGTAAATGTATTAGATTAGAAGACGTCGAGAGAGTCGCAGAAAAACAAGATACTCACAGCCTTTTTCGCAGCCAAGCTTGCATCATGCATGCGAGAACTTCAAGCATATTCCGTGTTTTCAACTTAATATAATGCTTAGCATGGTGCATAAGGTATCAGGGAACTAAATATTTGAATTAGAGTTTCTCACCTTGAAATTTCAAGCTCCCCTCGGAAGTGATGAAAATAAATTGTTTCAATAAACGTTTGAAGCATTCTGTTGACATCTTGCGTTATTGATGAATATTCCAGATAAAAAAGAGGGTGATTTGATTACTTTTGGACCTAAAAAATACAATTTATATTTGGTGTATTTTTGTAAGGAATTCCTTGAAAAATATGTGCACGTGACCGGTACTTCCCTTGCTGTCAATTTTTCTCTCGTATTTGTTGCATGACCCCCTGTTTTGGGGCCAGAAAAAGTTGCCTGAAGGGCTATACTTGACAAAGATATTTGAATGCCAAAATAAAAGTGATACGATCATATTTTTTTTTCCTGAACGTTATAATGATCGCCAATGGGAAAATATTTAGTTCCGTGATACCATAAATAATGAATACATTGGAATTATGCGAACTATGTGGACATCGGGCGGAGATGGACTACGGATGGACTCGATTCGATCGCATGTCCACAATTCGGTAATGAATCGAATCGAATTTGGAGACCGATTCGAGAATCGATTCGAAATTCAAATAATCCCATGGTCCTATTTGTATCACTGTATATCGTTAACTCGTTTCATTTCTTTTCAGAGAGAAGGAAGCAATAATGTCTGAACCCGATTTTCAGTTACCAATAATCGACCTGTCTCTTGCAAAGACTGACCGTAAAAATCTGGGAGGAAAAGTAGTTGATGCTCTAGAAAACGTGGGATTTTTATATATTGATAATACTGATGGACTTGATTATGCCATGTTATTCAAATGTTGCGAATGGTTCTTTGGTCAGCCATGGGAAGTCAAGAAAAAGATGCTGCGTAAACATTGGAACGCGGATAACAACAATGTTTTTCGGGGGTATTTTCCTGTAGTTGAACTAGAGGCAAGCAGAAAAGAAGGATTCGAATGTGGTCGTGATCACCCACCGGACGATCCATCACTTTTCCCAGGAAACTGGTTTTGTGAACCATCGGTCTGGCCTGAAGAAGATGGCTCATTTCCGTTCAAAAGTTTTGTAGATGAGGTATATGGAGTTATGCATGAAATATCCATGGAGATTTTACGACTAGCAGCAATAGGCTTAGATATGGAGGAGAACTTATTTGAATACCTGTTCAATAAAAATCCTTGTTCCACTTTCCGACTGATGCATTATCCACCGTGGGAGGGTGCGCCACCCGAGAACGCAATGATAGAGGACGGTAAAGTACTAACCACACCAGATCACACAGACACACCCTTTCTGACACTTTTATACACGTTCAATTACACAGGCCTTGAAGTATTGACCGCTGATGGTAAATGGCATGCTGTCAAACCTCGACCCAATAGCCTCATTATGAACATAGGAGACGTGTTTTCACGTATGACAGGGGGGCGATTCAAGGCCACTCATCATCGCGTAATTGATATAGGCGTCGATCGTTTCTCAGTACCATTCTTTCTGGAGCCTCACTATGATGCTGACATCGCAATCAACTTACTATCAGAAAAGAGTGGATCGGACTCAGAGCATGTCGCTGTGAAGTACGGACCATTTTATGTCCAACAAGCTAAGCACGTAAAAAAATACTTTGAGTACAAAGTCCTACCAGACTTAGAATAACTAGCGAACAGTTAAGCAGCAAAGATCCCACCTATCTCAAGGCCATAGTCTCTACATAAATGATAAAGATATCTTTCCCTGGATCATGGTGAACCACGTCTTCTGACTGGCAAAAGCGACCGAAACAAACAGCAGTGACGTTTGTGTTACGTAACGCACTCAGGTGCTAAGAACAGTCGCTGAACCGGACTGGCTCATTTCAAGACAGAAACCTCGATTAGAATTGTTGAGCTATCTACAAATAATATTCTTTAGTAAGTAACAGGACAAAATCGTTTTCTCGGGCAACATCCATGGAAGGTGGGGATTTAATACCTGGATACTTGTTTTTAACCCTTCGGCTACGCCTCGGGGTTTAGAAACGACATAGAGGTATAAAATTTCAATATACTTTGGATGGTCGAGACAACACATGATATTTTCTCAACATCTGAGAATCCATGCTTCCTTTTGTTATCAAAATGAGAGAGGAATGAATGCCCATCTATTTCCGCGAAGGATAATACCATCGACCAAGAGTATTCGGCCAGATAATGGTTCGCTCTCGACCATTATCTGACCGAGTACCCTGGGCAGATTATATTATCTGACTGAAAATCCCCTTTACATTAAATATGACGCAAAAATAAACAATTTTAGAACAAAATGATGAATTTAAGTTGAAAATGTAAACTGTCTGGTCGTTGAGTTTTTGTTCGGGACAACCCATCGAAGAAAATGGCACGTGACGTTCGAGAAGAAACTGGTGGTAAAAACTCCGTCAAGTCAGTTTGCTTGTTAGTATTGTTTATTCATTCGTTGTGATTTTCTGTATCCACTCCTCACATGCTGTATCTGTGTGCTATTTCTGGAAATTGGGTACACTCTAAACTCAGTTGGGTTAAAAATTAACCCAAATCGACTGGGTTGAGTGAATATGAACCCAATTGGGTTCATATTCACTCAACCCAGTTGATTTGGGTTGATTTTTAACCCAATTGATTTTAGAGTGTATTATTAGAACATTAACTTGTATTATTTAAGGTTATATCCAAGTAACGCAATAGAAAATCAGTTTTCCAGTTGAATGATGTTGCATAACTAACCAAGGCGAAAACAGAATGAGTGTGATTCAAAAACGGAGATAAATGCCAAGGTACACGAGTGGGAGGCGAAAGTGAATTCTCCGTGCGTTACATTTTAACAAGTTTAACGAATCCTGGAAAACACATTTCTGTTTCTTTGTTTGCCTTCTTTGAACGCACCAATCAGTTGACTGAGACGCGAGAATAGCGAGTTTTATTTACGTACTTCATGTGAAGGTACATAACACGCCTATATTCACCCAAAATCTTATGCTTTTGGCATTTAAAATGGCTGGAACACTACATCTTCAAAACACGGGGCGGCCATCTCAAACACACGACAGTGGTAAATGGTTTGTTTCCCTTGAACAAAATCTAAACAATTTGAAAACTGGGTTCAAACATAAAAGCCGTTGCAAATTGATGTTCGATGTTCTAGCCTTGTTCCTGGATGTCTGACACAACCTTAGCCATAGACAGTTTTGTTATAATTTGCCCCCGTTTACACCTCTCACCAAAATGCGGGAGTAGAATCACTCGAACCCGCTTCTACTAGTTAATTGGAGATATACATTCCTTCGGGTTCTATGCAATACAATCTTCTTTTTTATGTATAATGTACCTGTTTTATTGAGAGATTAGTCGAACTGCAGACCCAGAAAGTTTTGCCTTAAGGGCCTATATAAGTAATGAAATTTTGTTTATTTTGAAAATTCTCACCTCTGGTATTCCTTAAGTTCAAGTTAAATATACACAAATTATACATCAAAATGAAGGTTGGGATGTATAGAACACGAAACACATATGCAATCAACTCATAGAGGCGACTGTAGGCACCACTGGTTCCTGGAAGTCTGCTACCGTATTCGCACCAGAACTGATAATAAAATAATATTTCATCAGAACAACTTGTGGCCAAATGTGCTCCATATATCCAAGAAAAAAGCTAGGGATTCAAAACACTTTTGAATACAGCGATAGGACTGAATTTGGGAAAAGGACAACACTGTCTGCATTTTTTATTGAAGATGGTTTCCATGCTCGATAGACATGCGCAAATCAATCGATACCACGAATTTCCATTGAAAAACAAAATCGTAATTCTAAGAAATTTCAGCAGGTATCATGATACCTTGCGTTGAATATGGCAACTGTGCAATCTCTATCTAATAACAGTATACTGTATGAAGGCGATCTTTTTTCATTATTTGATTTTACACGGCGTTGTTTTTACATGCTTTTTCCGTCCGATGACGTCGACCGGAAATCGAAAGTATATTCATACGTAAACAAAAGCAAAGGCTTTGGAATTTATCCCCACGCAGCTCTGTCGCCGTATTTTGAAGAATTTGGATCCCCCAGCTTTGTACTTGGATATGTAGAGCACATTTGGCCACGAGTTGATTTCGTGAAATATTATTGAATTATCAGTTCTGGTACGAATACGACAGCAGGCTTCCAGGAACCAGTGGTGCCTACAGTCGACTCTATGAGTTGATTACACATGTGTTTCGTGTTCTATACATCTCATTCTTCATTTTGATGTATAATTTGTGTATATTTAATTTGAATTTAAGGAATATGAGAGGTGAGAATTTTCAAAATAAACAAAATTTCATTACTTATATAGGCCCTTAAATATGTTAGCGTTACATGGCTATGGTCTTAAAGCAACGCTCGTTTATTCTTCTTATAATGCCCAGTTGGGAAGACTTTGTTCTCGGGCAATTAATTGTTCAAATCAATGAAGGAGGGAGGCTTTTATTTTTACTTTTTGTGTTTAATAACAGTACTGTTAGAGTGCAAAATTATTTTTGGTCAGAAAAATTTGTTCATGTGTTCTTGCCTTGTTAAAATTTATGGGAGTGTTCCTTCTGGCATACATTTTAACAAACCAAATCCATACAGGCTCAAAAATAATAATTTCTCTTCACAGATTTTATGAAGGACATCCATAGAATATGAAACCTTTAAGTTGTAGAACCTGCAGTTCAGAAAAATGCCCAAATTTGGACTTCAGCTCTTAACCAGTTAATAATGAAACATGAAATGCATTTGTGTTCAGTTATATTCATGCATTTTTTCGGAAAATATATACCATCCACACAATATTTAAGATATTTTCTGTAGAACAGAGCAAACTGGATGTATGCAAAAATATAGTATTATAAACGCTGTATTTTAATCATGCTTTGTTGAAAACACGTGCAAATAAATACACCAATCAACAAATTTTAAACTCTAGCGATTTTATAAAGACTTTAGATGACACTGCAAGACAATAAAAACGTTTAAGGGGTTCAATTTCAACGAGGGAGGTGTTTGTCTAAGAACCAAATACTATTTTAACCTTATTAGTCTGTGTGAAACAACAGACTATTGTTTTTATTATTTATTATTTAAGGTTTAACGACCCTTCAACAGCCAAGGTCATATCGTATCGGTGACAGTTTTTACGGGTGGGGGAAGCCGGAGTACCCGAACCTCCGAGCAACAACGAGCACCTGCCAGCTCCCCAACATGGTAAGTCCGCACTGCAGCACAGACAGGGTTAGATTGGTTGAAGACATGCGCACCTTCGACGTGCAGTACGCCTTAGTGCACGGCGTCATCGTGCCCACGTGTGGTCAATCGGGGTTAAGTGCCTTGCCCAAGGACACAACGCCGGAGTCCGAATCGATCGCTGAGACAGTCACCCATCCAAGAACTAACCGGGCTCGACGTTGCTTAACTTCGGTGATCTGACGAGAACCGGTTACCGACTATTGTTTTTGTATGGTGTCTTTTTTTGGTTCTTTTCTTCTTCTTCTTCTTCTTCTTCTTCTTCTTCTTCTTCGTCTACTGTCTTCTGTCATTTAAGCACTTCCCCTTGTCCGCACAATAACTCTAAAACGAATCGTCCTATCTCGCTGATTTTTGGCATAATGATAGACAATCACACGTGCTCGGCATTCCATGTTTTCCAGGTCGCTAGAGCCTTTGAATATGGCCCAGTTGTCCACGGGGTTTTAACAGCCTCTAATTTCTTGTAAAAGTAAGCAATAGCTATGTCATATTTACTCACACTGGAGAACAATGTAAACAAATCAAATTACAGAAGTTTAGTTAGCTGTCAAACATTAAATGTTTTCTGTTATTTTTATCAGGTGTCAGTTTCATCTTCAAACCAAGTTGAGAGAAACCTTTTTCTTTGTAAGGTATAAATTATTCAGTTCAATTCTATGTGGTGTGAAACCCTGCAGAACGATGCCAATGGATAATGGAGTCGAGTAATACCGCAGCACTAGAAGCAATCAGGGGCGAGTTTGGGTGGATGAGGATCAAGGACAGGATAGACTTGTTGAAACTAGGTTATCTTAATTATTATCTTGGTAAATCTCCTGGACAGCCGATGGTGTAAAGTAATGTTCCAGAGTATTTTCAGCTCTAATACCAAGACAGGGTGGATAGCCCAAGTGAGGGCGCTAATCGAGAACTACTCATTGGAGATCTTGGACCTAGACGTAGGGGCAACCCAGCATAAGAAAATCGTCAGAGAACGAGTCATGGAGGATGGTAACCTTAATTGGCGAGAGGGGGTAAAATCTAAGAATTCTTTGGGTAGCCTGCGTGATAAAAAGAAGCCTCGTTTTGAGGACTACCTTGATGGCACCTTTGGAGGGGCACTGTTGTTCAAGCTGAGGTCGCGGTCCCTGGGGCTGAGGGAAAAAATTGGGAAAAACAGGGACAAGGAGTGCCAAATGTGCAATTTACGCGTGGTGGAGACCCTGGAACACTTTCTTCTAGAATGCCCAAAAATACCAGTCTAAAAGAATAAGATTCTAGGGAGTATAATGGGGAAGTTGGATGGGAGAATGAAGGACACGTGGGTAGTGAGTGACTCTAAGGAGAGGGTTAATATGCTAATCGGAGAGATTGGGAAAAATGGGGCAATGTGTTATTATTATTACTACGCTCGAAAAAATGCATATTTTGGCTCCATATTTAACAAATATTCCCATCGGTTGAAACAATGTTAAATTTGTTACATGCAGTTCCAAAAATGAGTACTTTTCTTAAATTTATCCTTTGAATCCTGGTGGTATCTTCCGTGTCAGTTGAATGGCAGCAATAGGGTGAGTCCGTACTCATTACTTGGGGTAGACCAATCAATATTTTCAATGTGCAGCCATGGGGCGGCACGTTGGAAATATTATTTGGACTACCCATACATTCACTTAGCAGCCATCCTTCCTAACCCTTTACCTAACGTAACGGCCAAAACCGGCCAGCGCTATTCTCAAAAATCGACAATTTATTTTCATTATTTTTTTCATTTTTTGTCTCAAAAACATAGGTTATGACCCCTCATTGGAATGAGCTCGTCGAGCTCGTTCCAATGAGGGGTCATAACCTATGTTTTTGAGACAAAAAATGAAAAACATTAGTTATTCAAGAATTTTTTTTGCATGTGTCGTCTGCTTTTCATGTTAGGTAAAGGGTTAATAAAATTATAACGTATCATGTTCCAGGGCCGTAAAGGCGGCCACTCAGGTTCAAGGGGTTAGAGGTGCGTGTGTCGCGAACATAGGCTTATATATTGTCTTCTTGTCGTGTCACTAAGCACACGGGCTACCACTAATATGTATCATTATTATGTGGGTGTGCTTGTATGATCGTGTAAATGTGACCCCGCAGGTTCGAAATGCTTCATTCGTTCCTATTCAGAATAAATATTACCGTTGATAATAAATTATTTAAAGCAAACATTCTTTTAAAGTACACAAATGGGGAAAGTGTTTGAAAAAATCTATGTTTTTTTCTCAAAAGAGATAGAAATAAATGAAGGTTAACATTATTAACTTTAAAGGTCACAAAATAGAAATTTGATGTTCACTAAGCACATTTCAATGCGTTCAAACTTATATGCACACAATTTTGTGTAAAAAAATATTCGAATTGCTTTATGTGCTTGAGCAAGATACGCAATCGCATTTTCTAAAGTGTCAGCACAGTGCACATTGTAGTGCGTTAACTATATACATGCTCTTTCTAATGCAAATCTGGATCAAGTTTGCCATTGTTTAGTAATTAAAAATTTGCCGCAGGTTCGTGGGTTTCTCCAGCATCCAACATGTTGAGACCATGGTAGTTTGAATTGTCGGCAAAACCTGAAGATGAACAATTAAATCGGAATTGGGCCATTGCGAATCATAAATTTTGGTCGAACCGAATCCCAAATCGAATCAGGCAGCGAAATTCGAATTGTTAATATTGCTCCTTTTTACAACAACAAGGGGCCTGCATCGCAAAGCGCTGCTAATGCTCCCGAGCGCAATATTTTTTCCTTGTCGAAAATGTGAAAAAGTGCCATAACTCTGAAAAAATGTGTGGAAGAAACTCGCGCTACACAGGTATCGTTCCCCAGTGATGCCCTATCCCGACACCAAATGTCATTCAAATCGGAGAAGCAGTGGCTGAGATACAAGGTAAAATGTTGGTACAGACGGACGAATTCGATGCCTGTTCAGGCTTGCAACCATCGGGGGGGGGGGGGGGGCAGGGCTGGGAGCGGGCGGCGGCCCCTGAAACATTTTCGCCCCTCCTAGAAAAATTTCAGACACTGTTTTTCAATTTTCACCATTTTGCTCCATTTTATCTACCAGTGAATTAACTCAGAGTTGTCAATTTACACCTGTAAATACATTGAATATAATCCCATGACTGAGTCTCGGTTGTTATATTTGAGGTGTTTATTCAACACACAGATTATACACAATATGACAATACGAAACATTAACTAATTAACAGAAGAGATTATCTGTCTTCAATAGCAGGTTAAATTTCAAGTGTGGTGGGTGAGTGGTTACTGGTAATTGAAAGTAGGAGAAATGCTCTCGCAAACAGAGGCTTTCCATGGGACAAAGACAGGAAATTGCTCCTTTTAATGCAAAATTTTAATTTTTTCTCATGCCGGGTCGAACCATGGTCGACCCGGCGCACATGTGCTTGGCGCGGTGTATCCAAATTAGTGGAATTTAGTCACTATGGGGGGGGGGGGGGGGGGGGGGTGAAATGATTCAGAATGGTCAATTCAAAAGTTAGTGGACAGAAATAAAAAAATTCAAATAATGAATCTTGTTATTTGAGCAGAAAAATAAAACTTTCTGGGGTATGTTGAAGTTGGAATTGATCCTTCAGAAGACAGGAAACTGCTCCTTTTAATGCCAAATTTTAAAATTTGTCCATGCCGGGTCGAACCACGGTCGGCCCGGCGCACATGTGCTTGGCAAGAGTATCCAAATTAGTGAACTTTAGTCATTTGGGGGGGGGGGGGGATAAAATGATTCTGGATGGAAAAATGATGGGATTATGTCCAGGTTGGGGAGGTGGCCCCCCTACATGTCTCCCCCCCTCCCCCGATGCCCGACCCTGGTTGCAGACCTGGGCCTGGTGATAGAAGAAGAGTCCAAGAGGTGACGACAGCTGGTAGGATTTTGAGAATAACTCGACGATTCGAAAACTTCGGAATCACCGGGAATCGAATGGAATCGAATTATCGGAACGTTTTCGAATCGAATCGAATTCCGAAGCTGCGCTGGGCCAAACATTGAAATGTCTATAATAATTAAGCCCAAAAGCGACATAGGTCTGTACAGTTTGGTTACTACCTCCCTATACATGCGAAATGAATAGGTCCATTCGCTGTTCGCAATACTGTATACTCATATTCCCGTTCGAGAACACAGAACTAAAAGAGTTAGGGCATGTTTGCATATTTTGATATTTACCACAAGGATGCAATAAGAATGCAATTGGGTACAGGGGCGCTGTGTAGAAAGTGTTAATTTAACACTAACTACAAAAGTTGGTACCCACATAAACTGTCTCGGAATACAACCGACAAGTGGACTTATTTATTAACGAAAATTATTGGTTTTTAATGTCACTTTCAGCATCTCTAGTTATATCGTGACCACAACACAAGTACGAATCAAATTTAGGCAGTCGATTTCGCCCATGTTGCTCACTTCAGAGGACGTCCGCCTCATGCGTTGGTCACTGGGTTCTTTTTTACCATTGTGACATGTAATATATAGAGGATATGGAATGAGTGTTTTTCTCATATAATATTTATGAAACGAGTCTAAGAATTTTCCGTTTCGGCAAGCCTCTGGCGAGCCCAAACGGAACATTCGGACGAGTTTCATAAATATTATATGAGAAAAACACTCATTTCATATTCTATTTATCATATGACACACGCACGCACAAATTAGCCACTTAGTATGACTTTTTAACCCATCACCTAACTTGAGTTGCAGACGGCACTTGGAGAAAACATCCTCGTATAACTGAAAATTTTAATTTTTTGCTTCCAAAACAAAGGTTATGACCTCTCATTGGAACGAGCTCGTCGAGCTCGTTCCAATGAGGAGGGGTCATAACCTATGTTTTGGAAGCAAAGAGTGAAAATATAAAAAAAAATGATTGGCGTTTTTCTTGTAGGTAAATAGGACAGATAAGGTAAATTCTCCCTACTGAAATTATGCAAATGTGGCCCAGTTGTATTTTGTTTAGCCAATAAAATTGTCCAGTTTTGAAATTGACCAATGAAAGCTCCCAACTCTAATTATGCAATTTATGAAAATGTGGCCCAGTTGTATTTTGTTCAGCCAATCAAATTGTCTAGTTTTGAAATTGACCAATGAAATTGACGAAAGGCTTTATTTATCACTGATTAATATAAAAACAAAATATCAAATGTTTTAATGTGAACAAAACGGACGAGTCATATAAGTCCTCATATTATATCGTAATATTGTATCGCGTAGACCTCCTTGAAATACAACTAGTTCACTGTAACCAGAAACACATGTGTCAGTATGTTGTGTTTGTCACGTCGCAAATCAAGTTAAGGGGTCGTCCAACGTAACTTTGGTCAATTTGTTGACATTTTTCCCAATGCCCCAGAAACAGATAAGAGAAGTAAGGAAAGGCAAGTTATATATCAAAATAATGGGCAAAGTGCATAGAAACGGTACATATAATTTTTTTCAGGACAAAAAGTGAATTCTATGATGTTGAAGAACATTAATTTGCCAATGCCAATGCCAAAGTAGAAAGATATTCCAAGACATACCGTGTGTTCTAAATGTACATGACGATATAATAGTATTTGGTCAAACCGAAGAACATCAATCTGCCCTCAAGGCTTTCTACAACGTATAACAGATGTTGGACTTACACTTAAAAATGGAAAATGTCAATTCAATAAAAGTGAAATAGAATTTTTAGGATTTACATTTTCAGCCAAAGGTATTTCGTCTGCATCCAGCAAAGTGGAAGCTTTAAAACATGCTTCATCGCCACAAAATGTGAATGACTCACGTAGTTTTCTTGGCGTATCGAACTACAGTTCGCGTTTTATTACGAATTACAGTGACAAGACAACCTTTTTGAGGCAGCTTCTTGTAAAATGCGCCCCGTTGAACTGGACGCCAGCACATCAATCAGCTTTTGAAGCTATCAAGGTCTCGTTATCCAGTGATGTTACAATGTCATACTACAATTCCCCGCGTACCACAGAAGTACACGTCGATGCTAGCCCTTTTGGTTTAGGCGCCATGATTGGCCAAGGGGACGAATTTGGAAACTTGCATACAATTGCATACGCGAGTAGAATTCTCACACAAACAGAACAACGCTATGCCCACATCGAAAGTGAAGCATTAGTAGTAGTGTTTGGATCTACTAAATTCCACAGGTATTTGTACGGAAAATCTTTCACAGTATTCAGTGACCATGAACCGCTACAAACAATTTTAATAACCCCAAAACACATACATCTATGAGAATAGAAAGGCTTCGCTAAAACTCTTGGGATATGATTTCTTAGTAAAATACCGCTCAGGTAAAAAAGTGTGTTGTAGGCTATTTCTCAAGGCACCCACTACCGCAAACTGAGGTAAATTTCTCAGAAACCACAGAAAAAAGTGTTAATACTCAAGTGAATGACTTATTTCCAGATGGTGTTACTATGCAAGACATTCGTTCAGCTACTCAGTCTGATAAAATACTTCCTGAACTGTCAAAAGCAATTACACTTGGTAAGATTGCAAAATACGCAAATGATGAACTACAACCTTTCAAATGAGTATTCACAGAATTAGCTCTAGTAGATGGCATCATTTAACCCTTTACCTAACGAATCGCCCGCACCAACCCGTGTAATATGCAAATTCAGCAGTTGAAAAAATTAAATTTTTCAAAATATTTCAACAAAACCATATCATGTGACCCCTCATTGGAACGAACTGATTGAGCTCGTTCCAATGAGGGGGTCATATGATATGGTTTTGTTGAAATTTTTTGAAAAATTAAAAAAAATGATATTTAAAATAATAAATTTTGATATCGTCTGCGTTGGGTAAAGGGTTAAAAGGAACAAAAGATTGTTATACCATCATCCTTATATTCACGAATTCTATCAGCGGCCCATAAAGGACACATGGGCGTAATAACGTGTAAACAACATTGAGAAGTAGAGTTTGGCTCCCAAAACAGGACCAACAAATAGAAAAATAATGATTCGAAACTGCCCAACGTGTCAAATATGCAAGTTTACGCCTTCATCTGAACCTGTAACAATGTCAGAACTCCCAGATGATTGTTGGCAGAAATTGTCAATTGACTTTGGAGGACTATTTCCTAGTGGCGATTACACCATGATTTTCATTGATGATTATTCTAGATTCTTTGGTTGTGCAAATCATTAAATCAACATCAGCTAACACAGGTATCTCCAAATTAGACCAAATACTTTCTGAGTACGGGATTCTTCACGAAATCCGTAGTAACAATGGCCCGCCGTTTAACAGTGAAAACTTTACTAACTACGCAAAGCAAATGGGTTTCCACCACCGAAAAGTCACACCGCTACACCCAAAAGAAAACGGAGAGGTAGAAAGATGTATGCATACACTAAATAAAGCCATACAAGCATCACGCAGATATGGTCTTAACTGGAAGCAACAGCTATTCAGTTTTTTAAGACAGTACCGAGCAGCTCCACATTTATCTACTGGGGAGTCACCATATGAACTATCATTTGGTAAACCCACGAAAACTACTGTACAAATGTTTACAACAAAGAACGCTCATGACAAAAACATACGAGTCAATGACTCTAAAACTAAACGTAAAATGAAAATTAGTGCTGACTAGAAGATCTACGTAAAAAAACAATCTTTTAAAATTGGTGACTCAGTGCTAGTTCGACAAAAGAAAGTTAACAAACTGCCCACATCGTATGCGCATACACCATACAAAATCACTAAAATCAAAGTTTCCGTGATAACTGCTATAAACCATAAGGCGAGAGAGGTAACCAGAAATTCTTCCCACTTTAAGAAGTTCTACACTGAATCCACAGCACACAGATACGTCGACTCACCAAGTGAGAGTGAATGTGATTTTGATTTCATGTCCACAGATCAGAATGTTACCCAAAGACGCAATCCATCCTGAGAAACGAGAATGCCCAGTGGTTATCATGATTTTATAACTTTTTAAGACTACCCCTGACCATCCACATAAACAGTGCTAAACACCCATTTGAACTTACCCCTTGATTTAAATAGGTAATTTTTGAAGTAGAAAGACGTTAGTTTCAATAGAACCTACTTAATTTCAAACATTACCGTTCAGTGATAGAAAGTCATTCTAAGTTTTTAATTGAACTTTTTAATTGAACATTTGACATCTCCGAGCATAACGACCACCGTAACTAAAAAGAAAGAGGTAATGTAATATGTCATCATATCATATCGAAATATTGTATCGTGTTGACCCCCTTGAAATACAACTTGTTCATTGTAACCATAAACACATGTGTCTGTATGTTTTGTTAGTCACATCGCAAATCAAATTAATCAGAAATAAATATGAACCAAGACTTTCTTATTCACCCAGATATTCCAAGACAGAACTTGTTTTGTACAGTAAGGAAGCAATGCTTCACCTCCCGGTGATACCACTAAGAACACACACAAATTGTAGAAACTTTGGATCAGTAAACAGGCATTGCCCCACTTCCCGGAGTTATTGGAACATTATAAAAACACTGGGTAGTTTGTGGTCATTAAAACAATAAGATACAAAACGAGAGTACAAATGGACGTTTTGTCCGAAATTAGGGCAGTGCTTCGTCAAGCATTACACAACTGACACAAGTACTTTCTCTTTGATCCGAATATTCGTGTGCATTTAAACCATTTAGGTAGAGATACATGAATATCATCTAGTGATCGTCCCCATCTTCATAGTTGCATTTGTTGGTTCTCACTCCCTGCCCCCAAATCGCAATCTATCACTATATATTATTATTACACGCCCATTACCCTTCCTCCAGTTCCATACTTACAAATCCATTCAGAGCACGTTTTCCATACGGATTTCGGTTGACAGACTTTTTTTTCTACCCGATGTCATGGATCCATCAAAAGAAGTAAACTCCACCCATTTTCGTAATCGGCCAATCGAAACGTCGCATTCTGGACAAGATCGATTCGGAATCTGCGGTGACAGCCGATAAATCGAATGTCAACTGGAAAATGTTAAACTTATTCTGTAAATTGGGAGGGATTTTATAACACTTAAGTTCTGACATTGGAGTGAATATCTCTCAGATAATGGAAGTTAATTTCTTTAAAAATACGAATAAGTAACCTATTTGGACACAATTTTCATTTGTATTTTTCTGTTCACGTATCGATCTGTTACACGTGTGTGCCAATCACACAAGAATTTTGTTTGGGTTTTTATTTCAAGCAGACGATCGGAAAATTAATAAAGAGTTTTATAAAGTTTAAATTTTCTGTGTGTGATGTTTCAATTTTTAAGCCTTTACCTAACCTGAAAAGCAGACGACACTTGCAAAAATAATTCTTGAATAACTAATTTTTTTCATTTTTTTGTCTCAAAAACATAGGTTATGACCCCTCGTTGGAACGAGCTCGACGAGCTCGTTCCAACTAGGGGTCATAACCTATGTTTTTCAGACAAAAAATGAAAAAATAATGAAAATTAATTGGCGATTTTTGAGAATAGCGCTGGCCGGTTTTGGCCGATAGGTAAAGGGTTAAATTAATAGATTCTATGCCATGGAGGCGTATTATACACACAAAACGGCACGATGTGTGAATGCGTTCGTCAACCATGCCATCGCTGAAGGTTAGAACTCGAGGCTGCGCCCCTCGTTCTATCCTTCAGCGCTGGCACTTGTGCCGTATAGACGAAATCATTCACACGTAGTACACTGTGTGTATTTAGCAGCACAGCAACACCATACAGCGCAAATACATCAGGACTGGCTTGTAACAAGCTGCATTCATTTCATAGAAACTGAGTCCAGTGTCATCAGGGCGATTGGCTTTTTTTTCATTTTCATTAGATTCGGGATCTCCAATATTGGTTCAAGTACTTAACTGCCTCAAGACCGAATTTGAAAATTTGCTCTCTCAGTGTGGTGTTCAATTTTAAGGGACAGAATGTTCAAGGATTATTTTTCTCTGTTTTCGAATAAAAGTCATTGGGCTTTTCTTTGAGTCATGCTGTGAAAAACGCCTCCATTGTTTACTATTCTGAGGCTTCAACGTTAATTAGAGCTGGATCTGTATCAGATATAGTAATAACTACATCATACGACAATATGTCAAAAACATGGTCGAGCTCAGGTTTATCGATCAACTTCTTTCTGTCAGATTCTTTCTTTTCTGGTCGAGCAGTACTTGTTATTGTTAATGACAAACAGACCTGCCATGCAGTTTCTGTATTGCATCATATATGGCAGGGTTTTCATGCAGAGTCACACGTCATCATTCTCTTGCAGAAATGCTGTAATGCCGACTAACTATCCATTCGCTTTGGGTAAACGCTTTGCATGTTCCAAGACCTAGCCTGTTGCTCCCCAGCAACATTTTGATTCCAAATATCGATTGACATTTTGGCCATTTTCAAAGTGGCTATTGAATTAAGAATGCTATCAGGGAAACTCCGTGCCCCTTTATCATATAGAGCCACTCATAATTTGTAGAGTCATATTGACGGGACAAAAAGCCCATGGATATAAACGGCATGTCACCTAAGGATGTAAAATAAAGAACAAGATTTTCTTCAGGTTGTAACTTGAAGACTCATAATGGGGCCATTTTTCTCTAAGGTGTTTTTAAGGTACTCAAATGTGTAATAATAATATTAACACTTTGGCTGAACGCTGATTTGTCGCGGTTGTCAGGTTAGAAGGCCCCGATTAGCCCTGTGCTCCCAAATGCCTTTTTATCCCTATGCTTCTTCTCATCTCCCAACACTCTGAGACGAACTGCTTGATGACATCCCGTACCCCATTCTTCCCAATCTCCCCGATAAGCATACTAACCCTCTCCTCTGTGTTACCTACCAACCACATGTCCTTCATTCTCCCATCCCACTTCCCCATCATACTCCCGGTGAATCTTATTCTGTTAGACTGGTATTTTGAACATTCTAATAGAAAGTGTTGCAGGGTCTCCACTACGCCTAGACTACACATTTGACATTCCTTTTCATTGTCTTTCCCAGTTTTTTCCCGTAAGCTTCAGCGACCGCGACCTCATTATGAACAACAGTGATCTCCCAAGGTGCCATCAAGGTACTCTTCAAAACATGGCTTCTCTTTAGGACGCAGGCCACCCACAGACTTCTTTGCTTTGACCCCTTTCGCCAATTCATGTACGATCCGCCATGACTCTTCTCTCCGACGTTTTTTGGTTGTGTCCACTTCTAAATCTGAGATCTCCATTGAATAGTTAGCTCCTTCACTTGATCTACCCATCCAGTCTTTATGTTTGAATTTCAAATATTCCAAATATTCTGGAACATTAATTTACACCAT
The DNA here is from genome assembly GCA_031216915.1 of Pictodentalium vernedei. Lineage (NCBI taxonomy): Eukaryota > Metazoa > Mollusca > Scaphopoda > Dentaliida > Dentaliidae > Pictodentalium > Pictodentalium vernedei. The sequence goes on along the minus strand of CM062297.1, from coordinate 482,560,303 downwards.
CGGCAGTCTGGGAGATTTACCAAATAGTTGAGATAGCAGAGTTTCATTAAGTTTATCCCGATTCCTGTCCTTAACTCCCATCCGCCAAAGCTCACCCTTATTGCTTCTAGTGCTGCGGCATTACTCGACCCCGTTATCCATCGGCCTGCACCGTTCTGCGGGGTTTTCATGCTCTTTAAAGCAATTTGGTTTAGAGGTAGCACTTTCGTACCATATGTTATACTTGTTACACCCACCATTTCCCAAACTGATTTTCCCACGAAGCTGTTTCTCCTTATAAGTTTCATTTGATTAAGGATTCGCCCCCCTTTCACCGTTAGCTTATTCGTGCGGGTTTGATAGACGCCTCTTCCTGTAATGTTTATATTTACCCCTAAATACGCGTAGTCGAATGGGTCTCCCATACTAAGAAGTTTGCAGCTACCTTCCGGGATACAGAACTCCCCCCACTCTCCACTTTTGAGTACGTTCCACTTTACGACCCACGGATATAACTGTGCTTTTGCTTTCATTTATGAAGATAGTTATGGCACGTAGCGCCTGTTCAGGTCCTGGCATCTAGACCACCCCATAACTTTCATAGGTCTCAAACGACTGCTACTGACTTGTCCAATATCGCCATCGTCTGCCATATGATTAGCTTCTACTGTAGTCACTCAATCTTATACTCTTCTACCACCCCTGTATCCTTGTAGACAGCATGTGTAATTATGTGAAAATGCACAATCTGCGCACATCACATGCAGCACATAGGTACACGTGATGAAAAAGTATTCTTGCAGCATAGTCGGGTATTAGAAAGTTCTTCCACGAAACGTTGGGTTGATGTTTGGTGGAACGTGGTTGTGTGCGTCACAGTGTGTACACATTGTGCATGCAGCACATGGACACGTGTCAGATATACCTATATGTGCTTATGTGAAAATGCACAATGTTCGCACAATACATGCAGCACATAGACTCATGCCTTGAAAATAGGGATTCTGTAACCACAGGCATACCCCAAAAAGCATTATCTTAGTGGGATTCCGTACAAAGGGGTTCCACAAGTGGAATTCCATTAGTGGGATTCCAACCTTCTATACAGGTACACTTACCATTAGTTTATACTACGACTTCGCTTATCTATCCTATGATTCGCCCCCATTGTAGTCACTAAATAATATGGTCTTCTACCACCCTTCTACCACCCTTACAGTCTTGTACGATTAATACTGACTTGTAGCTCTACTACAGGATTACTAGCTCTCTCTATCAGGGGCGGTGGAACGATTTTCAAAGTGTGTGTGTGGGGGGGGGGGGGGGAGGGGGGGAGGGGGGGGAGGGCGATGGATGGTCGTTGGCATAACAAATTTAAATTCCATTGACCCCAAACCCCCATTTCCATGCATCTGAGTGGATATTTTGGGATTTTTCAGGAGATATATTTGAAAGATTTCACACTTTGAGAGCCGTTAAAATCGTCGGTAAAAGCATACAGGTGAGGTCTCTTTATCAGCTTTGGTCGTAACGACCAAGGCTGATAAATAGACCTCACCTGTATGCTTTACCAGACGTTTACAGCAATTATACTGTCTGTAGATTATCTTGTCTGGGGGTGGATTTGGTACTTGTATGTCTGTAAGATTACGATCCATTTCAGTTAACCGATTTTTTAACAGACTGTATACATTTTAGCGTTTGCTGCCACTTACTGCAAAATATGATCCGAAATCCATCGAAACTGAACCAGTACGAGAGAAATATAGCTGGCGAAAATATGGGGGAGGCTCTGGATCCGCCCCTTGTTTCACCAGTCATTGGTTGTGTTAAAATATATGCATACAAAAAAAAACATGGCCCGGCAAAAAGTGGAGGTGCTGAAGCCCCCCCCCCCCCCAGCGCCCCCCGGTTCCGCATCCCCTGTCTATTCACGACCCCTTCAATGACCTATTCATTTATCTAAGCCCGTATCAGTCTTAGCCCAGTGTATTGATAGGATGTGTTACATATACTCGCCCAAAAAAGAAAGTGTGCATTGCAGAAATTGATCAAACTCCCAAAACATAATTTCGTAGGTGTAAAGAGTGTTAACCTGTTCATGAATAAGTTATATTGAACACAAAAACAGCTTTCCCCGTTAAAATTGCATCAACGTTAAATGACGTGCTGCACGTTTGTGAAAAGGCATGTTTTGCACGTCGAGAGTCTGAAAATTCATGCAGCAGTGTGGATCCTTAGGTATTTAAACACTAAAGTAAGGCCTTCCTATCGTTCACATTCAAACTTGCGCTGCTGTTAAAACGACTCCACATTGGCATGCCAAGATTGACAGTGAATCAACGTCTCCTTGCCCTGGGTATGATTAGAGCTGGCAGAACACACAAAGAGGTTGCCCAGCATTTGAACTGCCACCGTAACACTGTAGACAGGCTAGTCCACCGACATGCACAACATGATGACGTTCGAGACCGACCCCGCTCCGGGAAACCCCGAGTTACCACCCCTGCACAAGATCGGTATATCCGTGTCGTCCATCTCCGGAACTGGCAACAAACGGCAACAACGATAGCCAGGAACATCCCTAACCGGAGACGGATACATCCTCAAACAGTTATCAACCGGCTGAGAGAATACGGCTCACGTCCTCGAAGACCTTCAATTCGTCCGATTTTGACGTTACGTCATCGTCGTGCTCGACTGCAGTGGTGTAGACAACATCTCAGGCATCCCTTACACTGGTGGCGGCGTGTTTTATTCACAGATGAATATCGTTTCCATCTTTCATCATCAGATGGCCGCCAGAGAGTGTACAGACGTCGAAACGAACGCTACGCAGATCCATGTGTCGTGGAGCGAAACCGTTATGGGGGAGGGTCTCTCATGGTGTGGGTGGCATCACTGCCCGTAACAGAACTGAGCTGGTCATTATTGATGGCAATCTCAATGTAGCCAGATATCGTGATGAAGTGCTTACACCTGTTGTTGTCCCATTTCTGCAACGTCACGGCCCCGGTGTCATTCTACAGCAGGACAACGCCCGACCCACGCAGCTCGTGTAATTCAACAGTATCTGCAGCAACAACAAGTGGATGTTCTTCCCTGGCCCGCAAATTCGCCCGATATCTCACCCATTGAGCACGTATGGGACGAAATGAAACGTCAGCTACGCCGGCTTCCCCATGCACCGTCAACGCTTGTAGAACACCAAAGACAGCTTATCAGAATATGGAACAACATCCCACAACACTTCCATGCTAACTTGTTCGCTTCCATGAGGCGTAGATGCACAGCAGTAGTCGATGCAGACGGAGGTCATACCAGATATTGAGTGTGTGACTTTTGTGTTTGACCCTTAGTGTCTTTGACTCTCCATGGCACCAAGACTATTCGTCGTAGCGTAATGAAGTTTCTCGTGTTGATCACAAATTGAGTCATCTGTGATTGAATAAAATTTCAATGAATGAAAATGATCTATATCTTTTTTTAGTGTTATTTTTTAGCATGCACACTTTCTTTTTTGGGAGAGTATATAATAAACTGCCTATTGATCGTATCAAGACCTGTTTATGTGCTACTATTATTCTACAGAAATCCGAACTAAATAAAGTGATTTGGGATTATTTTCTGGTGATTTGGGAACTGGTAGGGACTGGTGAGGACTATTGGGGGGGGGGGGGGGATACCGATGGTGTGGTAGTTCACAAGTGGAGGCTAATGGTCGTAAAACCTGCGGTTTCTACAACCGGGGATCCATATCTCCTATTACTTCCCTTCATCGGTCCTCTGCAGGCTCTCCCATGATATCGCCCCAATAAGGGTCAATCTTTCCATCTTCTACTATTCATAATCATGACATTATCACATTATTGAGTCCTAACACCATGATAGGTGCCCCCCCCCCCCCCCCACCCCGCCACTAAAAAAAAAAAAAAAAATTAAATAAAAAAAATATTATTTTCAAACTTGTATTCAAACCTTTTTACTGTTTATAATTCAATAAGATGCCCTATTTTAGTGGGTTCTAACATTCCCTTGACTTGTTATCATTTATTAGAAAGAGCTTTGATGAGAGAGCTTTCCAATGAATGGAAATAAAACAACTGTTCAAACAGATCTATGTATACATATACCTGTCACCCCGAAAGGCACGAGAAAAAGTATTGCTTGAAGGCTTGCATTTGAACAATGTGACAATTATGAACGACAGTAATATAATAACACTTTGGCCAGCCGCTGATTTGTCGCGGTTCTCGGACGAGAAGGCCATGGTTACCCCTGTACTCCCAACTGCCTCCCTATTCCCACGCTTCTCCTCTCCTCCCAACACTCGGAGACGAACTGCTTGATGATATCCCTTGTGCCATTCTTCCTAATCTCTCCGATTAGCATATTAACCCTCTCCTTTGAGTCTCCCCCTAACCACATGTCCTTCATTCTCCCATCCCACTTCCCCATTATACTCCCAGTGAATCTCATTCTTTTAGACTGATACTTTGGGCATTCTAGAAGAAAGTGTTCCAGGGTCTCCACCATGTCCAAGTTACACATCTGGCACTCCCTTTCACCGTCTTTCCCAATTTTCCCCTCAGCTCCAGCGATCGCGACCTCAGCTTGAACAACAGTGACCCCCCCAAAGGTGCCATCAAGGTACTCTTCAAAACCTGGCTTCTCTTTATCACGCAGGCCACCCAAAGACCTCTTTGATTTGGCCCCCTCTCGCCAATTACGGTTACAATCCTCCATGACCCTTTCTCTGACGATTTGTTTACCCTGGTTTGCCCCAACGTCGAGGTCCGAGATCTCCAATGATTAGTTCTCTACTAGCTCCCTCACTTGGACCATCTACCCCGTTTTGATATTTGAGTTGAAAATTCTCAGGAACATTACTTTACACCATCGGCTGTCGGGGAGATTTACCAAATAATTAAGATAACCGAGCTTCAACAGGTCTATCCTGTCCTTGATCCTCATCCACCCAAGCTCACCCCTGATTGCTTCTAGCGCTGCGGCATTACTCGACCCCGTTATCCATCGGCCTGCATCGTTCTGCAGGATTTCCAATCTCTTTACGGCCGTCTCGTTTAGGGGTACCACTTCCGTACCGTATGTTATACTTGGCAGCATCACCATTTCCCAAATGGTTTTCCCCACGAAAACCTTATTGAAACTGTTTCTCCCCAGAGACGATTCATTCCATTCAAAATCTTAATCTCCAATGAGAATCAGTCCTTCACTGTTCTTCTGCAAGTAAATAAGTTCGTTTTGCCTTATGTGAATTCAAACATTACAAAAATAATATTTATGAAACGACTCCAACAATCTTGGCAGGTTTACCGCAACTCTGAATTAGTTTCGTGACACCGGAGATTTCTGCATACAATGCCTGCTCATGTTTAACTGCAACCCTTCAGTGAGCAGTATTGTTTATTAACTGTCCATTCGGGGTGGGGGATGCATGAAACAAATTTATAGACACAACTTGGCATTTTTGGGGTTTTTCACTTTCTAAGTCCCACTCCCACCTACCCGCGATTTTTTCCATACATTTTTTAACACCCCCCCCCCCCCCCCCCCCCCGACACGATGACATGGGTATATGAAAATCACAGAGGACGCAAATTGTTGGAATTTCTAAGATAACCACCAGTTCCATGCACAAATAATAATTTCGAAATAAAACATGAATGTTCTACCTACTATTTGGTGAGTTCAATAATCAGACAGATGGATGGAATAATGGATGGAAGAATGGGTGGAAAAATGGACACATATAATCTAGTATACACCAATCTCTTCGAGAGTGCAGCGTAGAATATACCTCCGCCAATACAGATAGATCTTCATAAAATCTTACATACATGTTCAGTATGGCATGCTCTGCCTTTCATGCACAGAACAGATGGTGCCCGCACATTCTGCTAATGTGTTATGGACCTTAGTTTATTAAATTTTCTGTCTGTCCTACTCAGCTTGGATAATGCCACACTGGGCGATATACCTCCGCCAATACAGATGGGTCTTCATAAAATCGTACATGCATGTTCAGTATGACATGCTCTGTCTTTCAGGCAGAGAAGAGATGGTGCCCACACATTCTACTAATGTTTTATGGCCCTTAGTTTATTAAATTTTCTGTCTTCTGTCTGTCTTACTCACCTTGGATAGTGCCACATTGGGCTGTATGCAATGGGGTAGTGGTATACCCATGGTAGTTGCCCAGTTCTGGTTTTACATGACCCATATTAACTCTTTGAGCCGAGAAACCGCTTTTTCCGGTTCAACAACATGATAAGTCATAATTTCATTAAGTGGGATGATTGCATAGTGAATATGTGGAGTAGAGCAATCAATATTTTCAACGTGCAGCCACAAGACTGCACGTTGAAAATATTAATTGGTCTACCCCACATAATGAATACGGACTCTTCCGGTTACTGCCTTTGAACTGATGGGAAAATACTACCGGATTTCAAAGGGTTAATTTAAAGCATAAGCTTGACAGAATAACATTGCAGATCTGTTGATTGGGGACTTGTAAAATGAGACGTTAAATCCTCTACACAGCTGCTCATGTGCCTATAGAAAAAGATAAGCAACTGACACAGCATGTAGATAAAATTATAATAGTGCTGTTGCAGTGTTGAAATTCCATTTGCGTGAAGAAGCATAACAGAAGATAAATTTGTTGTCGGATCCGGTGGCCGACAAACGGCTTTTTTTGTCGTTAACTGTATAGTATCCTACCTGTAGTAAACCTGCATACCAGCATCTACAAATATATATGAAGTGGTGCGTGAAACAACTCATGGTCTTTTGGTCATAATTGTGAACACTTCTTACCACTTGTCAAGTACACCTATCGATCAGTTATCGCTCACCCGTCGAAAAGTTACATTTTATTGTATGTTCTTCAACAACTTGATGTCTGCCTTCAAAAAATAAAAAGTAGAGATCTCGTCAATCGGGTTCCTCAATTAGTGATCTCAACCACAGTACTGAAGAAGACGCTCGAGCCAAATCAAAGAAAAAAAACTAAAGAAAACGCTTCACATCGTGACAAAGAAAATTTTGAAAATTCAGACATGGCTCACACTATCGAAGTTACGATGTTTTCTCGATTGGAAGCTCTTGAGAAGAAAATAGAGAATCTGCCTACAACACAAAAAATTTACTTACTGGGCCTTAAAATTGATAACCTTGTTACTAAAGACGAAATAAAAACTAGTTTAGAACAGTTACAGGAAAAATTATTCCAAAAATGTGAAAATCTTGAATTGCAGGTCATATCATTGGCGAATGAAAATAAAAAACTGAAAGAAGAGGTGGAACTCTTGAAAAAAAATAAGGAGCAAAGTAACATTTCGATTTCGTGTATAGAAAGTAAACTAAAAACTGATAATCAATGTCATGATAGAGAAATCTTTGAGGCACTGGTTCAGGCCAATCGCAATGAGCAATACTCCCGAAAATCTTCAATTAGAGTTTGGGGGATAAAGGGCGACAGCAAAAATGAATCATGGGAAGACTGTGCCAAAAATATTTGTGACAATTTAAATAAACAACTTAAACTGAAGTTGTCAATTGATGACATAGACATGGCCCACAGAATCGGGAAAATCGATTTAAACAGTTCCCCTGAGAAAATCAGACCAATTATCGTCCGTCTGTTCAAACGAAAAGACAAACTGGACATCTTAAAAAACAGAAGACTTCTTAAAGGAACACATATTGTTGTTCGCGAGGACTTAACCCGTAAAAATTATGAACTAATGACTATGGCAAAAAAACAAAAAGGTGTCAAAGACTCCTGGTCCTCCAATGGAAAAATATTTATTAAATTGGAAAACGACGTCGTGAGACCGATTGATCTAGACACTGACTTTGAAAGAATAAAATAAACTGAGTTTGTTGAAATACTGTCATCTAATTTATTTGACTTCTTACTCATCTATTCACTCATTGACATTCTTCTATTTATGGACTCGAGTTTTTGATTCGTTCATTCATTCATTCGCGCAGGTGATCGTCCGTTCGCTCATTCTTTCATTCATTCGTTGATTCATTCATTTATTTGACACTCTAACTATCGAATGTTGGATGGGTGGATGGCTGGGCGGGTGGGTGGGTGGGTGGGTGTGTGAATTTGGGTGGAAGTCCACGACTAATTTTTAAAGAGAGCGTCATGTAAATTAACTAAAATTGCATTCTAAAATTGCATACTTTCTTTTCATTCTGTCTCTCATTCTTTCTTTCTTGCAATAAGAGCGAAACGAACATTTTTATAGCAAAATATCAATAAATTACCTTGCAAGCTTCGTCGACTCATTTGATTCAGACACTGTTTTGTTTTTTTTTTTTTTTTTTTTTTTGACTTCTCAGCCATCTATCTATTTAATTCTGGATGGATGGATGATTGAGTTTTCTTCATTCGTTCAGTCATTCAATTACTCAATCATTCATTTTATATATTTTCTTTTTCTTCTTTCCATCTTTCATTCTTCTTTCTTTGTAATGAGAGCGTCACGAAAAATTTTATAGCAAGAATAAAAATAAACTACCTTGCAAGCTTCGTGGACCCAATTGGTTCAGGCACATATTTATAGGACTTCCCAACCATCTGTCTGTCTCATTCTGGATGGATGGATGGTTGATTGAGTTTCCATTAGCCCACTCATTCACTCGTTCAGTTATTCAATTATTCAGTCATTCGTTCATTCACTCGTCTGTTTATTTGTCTTCTTCGCCATCTGTTTATCTATTTGTGCTTCCACTAATTCTAATTCACCCATTCATTCCCTCATTCTGTCGGTCGTGCAATCGTGGATGGATGGATGGTTGATTGAGTTTCCATTAACTCACTCATTCACTCGTTCAGTTATTCAATTATTCAGTCATTCGTTCATTCACTCGTCTGTTTATTTGTCTTCTTAGCCATCTGTTTATCTATTTGTGCCTCCACTAATTCTAATTCACCCATTCATTCCCTCATTCTGTTGGTCGTGCAATCATTCATTCATCCATTCATTCATTTCGAGTAACTGAGTGGATGGATGGATGACTGAGTTTCCAATGACTCACCCATTCATTCATTCGTTCAGTCGTTCAGCCATTCAATCATTCATTCATTAAAACATTCGTCTTTATTTATTTGACATCTGTTTATCCATTTGTGTTTCCACTAATTCTAGTTCATTCATTCATTCATTCATTCATTCATTCATTCATTCATTCATTCATTCATTCATTCATTCATTTCGAGTGACTGGGTGGATGGATGGATGATTGAGTTTCCATTAACTCACCCTTTCATTTGTTCAGTCATTCAATTATTCAATCATTCATTCATTCATTCATCATTTCATCCAATCATTCGTCTGCTTTATTTCTTTGATTTCTCAGCCATCTGTTTACCTATTCGTGTTTCCACTAATTCACCCTTTCATTCGTTCACTCATCTAGTCGTTCCGTCATTCAATCATCCATTTATTCGATCGTCCGTTCATTCATTTCGTTATGCTGGGTGGTTGGATGGATGATTGAGTTCCCACTTATACACCCATTCACTCGATACGATATACTTGAGAGCGTAAAAAAATTATAGCAAAAATATAAATAAACTACCTTGTTAGCTTCGCCGACTCAACTGGTCCAGGCAATGGTCCTACCATTTGTTTATTTATTTGACTTCTCAGCCATCTATCTATCTAATTCTGGATGGATGGATGGTTGATTATGTTTCCATCAACTCACCCATTCATTCGTTTCAGTCATTCAATTATTTAATCATTCATTCATTCATACAGTCAGTCGTTAGTTTATTGGACTTCTCAGCCATCTGTCCATCTATTCATTCATTCTGTTGGTCGTTCAATCATTTATTCATTTATTCATTCAATCATTCATTCATCCTGTCATTCATCTCGAGTGACTGGCTGGATGGATGATTGAGTTTCCACGAACTCACCAATTGAGCTCAGTCGTCAAGTCATTCAATTATTCAGTCATTCATTCATTCAATCATTCGTCTGTTTACTTATTTGACTTCTCAGCCATCTGTTTATCTATTTGTGATTCCACGAATTCTAAATCACTCATTTATCCTTTCATTCTGTCGATCGCTCAATCATCCATTCATTCTATCATTCATTCGTCCATTCATTCATTTCGAGTGACTGGGTGTATGGATGGATGATTGAGTTTCCATTAACTCACCCATTCATTTGTTCAGTCGTTTAGTCATACAACTTTTAATCATTCATTCATTCATTCATTCATTAATCCATCCAATCATTCCACGAATTCTAATTCATCCATTTATCCATTCATTCTGTCGATCGCTCAATCAATCATTCATTCATTCATTCAATCATTCATCCGTCCATTCATTCATTTTGAGTGACTGGATGTATGGATGGATGATTGAGTTTCCATTAACTCACCCATTCATTTGTTCAGTCGTTCAGTCATCCAATTATTCAATCATTCATTCATTCATTAATTCATCCAATCATTCCACGAATTCTAATTCACCCACTTATCCATTCATTCTGTCGGTCGCTCAATCATTCATTCATTAATTAACTCATTCATTCATTTATTCAATCATTCATTCATCCATTCATTCATTTCGAGTGACCGGATGTATAGATGGATGATTGAGTTTCCATCAACTCACCCATTCATTTGTTAAGTCGCTCAGTCATTCAATTATTCAATCATTCATTCATCCATTAATTCATCCAATCATTCCATGAATTCTAATTCACCCATTTATCCATTCAATCATTCATTAATTCATTCAATCATTCTTTCGTCAATTCATTCATTTCGAGTGACTGGATGTATGGATGGATGATTGAGTTTCCATTAACTCACCCATGCATTTGTTCAGTCGTTCAGTCATTCAATTATTCAATCATTCATTCATTCATAAACTCATCCAATCATCCCACGACTTCTAATTCACCCATTTATTCATTCATTTGGTCGGTCGCTCAACCATTCATTCATTCATTCATTTTGAATGACTGAATGTATGGATGGATGATTTGAGTTTCCATTAATTCACCCATTCATTCATTCGTTCAATCGTTCAGCCATTCAATCATTCATTCATTCATTCATCCATTCAATCATTCGTCTTATTTGTTAGACATCCCAGCCACCTGTTTATCCATTAGTGTTTCCACTATTCTAGTTCACCCATTTATTCATTCATTCGGTCGGTCGTTCAATCATTCATTCATTCATTCATTTCGAGTGACTGGGTGGATGGATGGATGATTGAGTTTCCATTAACTCACCCATTCATTTGTTCAGTCATTCAATTATTCAATCATTCATTCACTCATTATTTCATCCAATCATCCAATTATTCGTTTGTTTTATTTATTTAATTTCACAGCCATCTGTTTACCTATTTGTGTTTCCACTAATTCACCCTTTCATTCAATTACTCATTCATTTAGTCGGCCAGTCAGTTAATCATTCATTTCTTCGATCGTTCGTTCATCTATTCATTCATTTCGAGTGACCGGATGTATAGATGGATGATTGAGTTTCCATTAACTCTCCCATTCATTTGTTAAGTCGTTCAGTCATTCAATTATTCCATCATTCATTCATCCATTAATTCATCCAATCATTCCATGAAATCTAATTCACCCATTTATCCATTTATTCTGTCGGTCTCTCAATCATTCATTAATTAATTCATTCATTCATTCAATCATTCAATCATTCATTCATTTCGAGTGACTGGATGTATGGATGGATGATTGAGTTTCAATTAACTCACTCATGCATTTGTTCAGTCGTTCAGTCATTCAATTATTCAATCATTCATTCATTCATTAACTCATCCAATCATCTCACGAATTCTACTTCACCCATTTATTCATTCATATAGTCGGTCGCTCAATCATTCATTCATTCAATCATTCATTCATTTCGAGTGAATGTATGGATGGATGATTGAGTTTCCATTAACTCACCCATTCATTCATTCGTTCAATTGTTCAGCCATTCAATCATTCATTCATTCATTCATCCATTCAATCATTCGTCTTTATTTATTTGACATCTCAGCCATCTGTTTATCCATTAGTGTTTCCACTATTCTAGTTTACCCATTTATTCATTCAATCGGTCGGTCGCTCAATCATTCATTCATTCAATCATTCATTCATTTCGAGTGACTGGGTGGATGGATGGATGGATCTTTGAGTTTCCATTAATTCATCCATTCATTTGTTCAGTCATTCAATTATTCAATCATTCATTTAGTCATTATTTCATCCAATCATCCAATTATTCGTTTGATTTATTTATTTGATTTCACAACCATCTGTTTACCTATTTGTGTTTCCACTAATTCACCCTTTCATTCAATTGTTCATTCATTTAGTCGGCCAGTCATTCAATCATTCATTTATTCGATCATTCGTTCATCCATTCATTCATTTCGACTGGCTGGGTGTATGGATGGATGATTGAGTTTCCACTAATTCACTCATTCACTCTTTTATTCAATATGATATACAAATTGTGACTGAGGGAAACCCTTTCAGTTCGCACAAGTCCACTCCGATATATTTCCACAAAAATCGTAAATACCATCTACGTGTCAACCGTTAATTTGTGCACTTAGTCGAACGCCCATCTTCATTAAAAAACAAATAATGTATACCCAATTAGGTTCAGAACCAACTTCTTCAGGTTTAACAAATCCTATCAGATAGTTCATATCCAATTAGGTTCAGAACCAACTTCTTCAGGTTTAACAAATCCTATCAGATAGTTCATATCCACAAAAAGCAGTAAATATTATCGACTTGTGCGGCCGTCCACTTGTGGATTCGACCGCTCGTGCGTGTTCACTTTAAATCTACTCCATAGATTCTTATCTTGCGAATCTAGCCAACACGTCTGTGTCCGTGTACTAAATTAATAAGAAGACAAACCGGTTCCAGTTCGCTGAAATATGGAAGCGCACGCACGGCTGAGTCCAGGAATGGAATGACTGGCCAAGATTCAAATTAATTACATAATTCCTCTCCAATCTTCTATAAACGCACAAAATTCATCATACAAAATGAATTTTTGCTGTTATATTTTTTTAGTTTCTTTTGTTGCACTTATCACGTCAATTCTTCCTCAACGACTTCCGCATTTTATTTCGCAGACCATGATTGTCCCAAGAACTAGCGTACCCCGTTTCTACTCTCTTAAAAACAGCTCATACACATGCATGCCCGATCTGCACCATTTGTTCCTTAAGGAAAACACACTCTCCTACTTCATTTTCCCATATGCTTTGAAAAGACTCGGTGGCAGTGCCAAATATAATGGCGGGTAACATGAGCCTTGACGAGATCCAGTCAAAACATGAATATAATTTCTTAAATGTTTATAATGACATGGTGAGCCAGGAAGAGGCTTGTGATAATTCACCTTTCAAAAATAACTCAAACCATGAATGTAGTTACTATTTACCGAACGAAATAATAACCAAATGCGGAAACAATAATACGGATGAGTTTTCAATTTTTCACCTCAATTGTCAAAGTCTTAAAGCCCATTGGGAACCACTGAAGGAACTTCTCTATGAAGCGCAGGAGCACCAAAATAAGTTCGATATCATTGGATTGTCAGAAATATTTCAAATTCCACCAGACTCATCTTATGTATTGGAAGGTTATCAGCCCCTCGTTAAAAACTTACGACCAGACAATGATGATAAAAGGGGTGGGGTAGGTGTTTATATAAAACAGGACATACCATTCAAAATACGTCATGATTTATCAGTCTTTATCCCACATGTTATTGAATCCCTCTTTATAGAAGTTAAAATACATAAAGTTTTCAGACTAATAGGTATTATTTATAGACCTAACACTCCACAGAAAGCTGACATTGACCTCTTCCTATCCAAGCTAGGTGAAATTACTGGTACAATTAATCAAGAAAACAAAAAATGTTACATAATGGGTGATTTAAATGTAGATTTACTAAAGTTAGGAACTCACACTAAAACAAACTATTATTTAGACCTTATGCTAAGTGAAGGCTTCCTACCTTATATCACGAAACTGACTAGAGTCACGAGCCAATCGGCAACATTGATCGATCATATCTTCTTAAATAATCCTATTACAAACTACGTCTCTGGTATAATCATATCGGATGTTTCAGACCATTTCGGAATCTTCTACAAAGAGTTACACAACACCCCAATCTCAGAACCTAAATTTTTATTAAAACGCTTGGTAAACGCTGAAAATATTGCTTTGTTTAACCAGTACCTAGCGCAATGTGATTTTTCTTCAGTTTATGAAGAAAGCTGTCCGAATTTAGCATATGACAAGCTAATAAGTATTTGCACACCAGGTTACGAACAGTCATTCCCACTAAAATCCACAAAGTTAAGCAGTAAGTACATAAAAAAGCAACCATGGATGACGAGAGGATTATTGACATCGTCAAGAAAAAAAGCCGACTTCTATCACAAAAAACTAAAATCCCCAAACGAGGAAAACATTTTAAAGTACAAAAGATATTGTCGAATATTCAATAAAATTAAAAAGCAAAGCAAGTCAATGTACTATAAAAACATATTAAATGACAACAGGAATAACTTACGCAAGATATGGCAAATTTTAAATGAGACAATAAATAAAACTAAAAAGGTTGCGACGTCACCGTCCTCTTTTACCTTAGATAACAACCAGGAAATAAATAATCCAGATTCAATTGCCCAAGAGTTTAATAATTTTTTTGTAAACATAGGAAAATGTACAATTGATAAAATTAAGAAACCCCGCAAATCATTTCTGGACTACCTAAAAATTAATTATCAAAATAACTTCTTTATAAGCCCCACAACTCCAGACGAGGTTGTAAAGGTAACTAAAACCCTAAAACTAAGAAACAGTGAAGATTGTGATGGACTAACAACAAATATTGTGAAACAATCAATATTTAATTTGGCCTCGCCCCTGTCTCACATAATAAATAACTCATTTACTAGTGGCTCGGTTCCAGACCAGATGAAGGTTGCCAAGGTAATTCCAATTTTTAAAACCGGGGATGAGAACAAATTTAACAACTACAGACCAATTAGTATACTCCCAACATTTTCTAAAATATTAGAAAAGCTGATGGCAAACAGAATGACTAGTTTCATGACGACTTTCAATATTTTATATGAACACCAGTATGGATTTAGAAGTAAACATTCCACTATACACCCAATCATGCAACTTTTAAAACACATAGGGCAAGAAAATAACCGACAGACCAAGGACATCACGTTAGCAACATTTATCGATCTTTCTAAAGCGTTTGACACAATAAATCATGACATTCTTTTGAAAAAATTGGAAAAATACGGATTTAGAGGTATCAGTAATACATGGTTTAAAAGTTATTTGACAAATAGAGCTCAATTTGTTAAATATGGAAATGGAAAATCGGATTTAGCATATATAAAATGTGGGGTACCCCAAGAGAGTGTATTAGGGCCTATTCTCTTTCTATTATATGTAAACGATATTGCTTCCTCAACGTCATTAAAAGTCTTATCTTTTGCAGATGACACTGCTTCATATTCTTCATCCCCGAATGCAAGTAATCTAGCAGCCCATTTTAACAATGAACTAGATAAAATATTTAACTGGTGCTCGGCAAATCACTTAGCTCTCAATGCGAAAAAGACAAAATACATGATCATAAATCCATCGCCCCAATCTAGAATTCCAGGAAAATTAGATATTTATATAAACAATCTGAAAATTGAAAGAGAGGGTGTAAATGAAAATGAAAATTCTCTAAAATTTTTAGGTGTGACTTTTGATGAGAATCTAACCTACAGGGATCATATCTCAAGGATTAGTACTAATATAGGAAGAGCTAATTACGCCCTAAATAAAGTTAAGAATATATTACCCCAAAGTGCAATGAAAACTCTCTACTATTCTCTTGTGCATTGTCATTTGTTGTATGGAATTCAGATTTGGGGAAACTCAAAAGCGGCTAGAAGACTCTTGATATTGCAAAAACGAACAATACGAATTATCAATAATAAAAGATATAACTCCCATACAGACCCTCTATTTGCAAAGAACAAAATTCTCAAAGTGACTGACATTTTCAAACTTCAAGCTAGCCTCTTTGTGTTTGATTGGAAAAACGGTAATCTTCCCCGTTCTTTCAGTAACTATTTTAATATCTCATCAAATTCACTGAATATAACTACTAGGCAATCTGAATCAGTACATGTTAGCAGGACCAGAATTAAAGCTCTAGACAAATTGCCAATTTTTGCCTACCCCATAATTTGGAATAGCTTGAGCCAGAATCTTCGTAACATTACAAACAGAGTTGAGTTTAAGAATAAACTTAAATTACAGCTATTATCGTCTTACTGTATGGAAATGCAGTGTGACAATCCCTACTGTCAAGAGTGTAATCCGTAGTACTTCATTTTTTTCGCCTCACCTCCCTCACCCCAACGAGAATAGGCAGCCTAACATTACTTGT
This sequence comes from Pictodentalium vernedei, assembly GCA_031216915.1. NCBI lineage: Eukaryota > Metazoa > Mollusca > Scaphopoda > Dentaliida > Dentaliidae > Pictodentalium > Pictodentalium vernedei. The sequence goes on along the minus strand of CM062297.1, from coordinate 482,543,782 downwards.
CAATTCTTTCAAAATCGTAAGTTTCTACCCAGTCAAATTGCACTGCGATTATTGTGTTAAATAGATAGCTTCAGATGACTGTGAACTCGTCATTAACCTTTTTGTGCGATGTGCGCCGCCGAGTTTAATCAAAAGCATATTACTTCCCCGAGAAAGGGTCAGCTATGGTCTGCGAATATTTGTAAAACATTCATTTATTTGTCAGGTGATGCCAGGAAGACAGCCAATCTGGCTATGGCATTTCCCAACGGTATATCCTGTATTGTTACAAATGTTGTAATATATCAAAACATCATGATTGTAAAACCTGTATACTGTTAAATAAACTATCTATCTATCTATCTATCTAAGCAAAAAAATGTCGTCACCGAAATCTTTGTTTGGAACGATGGTCGGAGATTACTTCACCTGGACCACCTGGGATATCCAGTCTTAAGAATATATGAACAAAAAGATACGACAAGTTATTTTCACTTATTAATTTGCTTATTTGACTGACACGTGTGTAGAACGTTTGAGATATAGCAGGCTGCTGAGCGACAGCGATGACCACAGGATCGGACCACCTTCATTGATGTCGCGCTTTACTTTTTGTAGAGGCAGGTACCGGACATGAACGCACATTTTCTTGAACGCGTTAGAATGTGTGCCCACACACAAGTTCTTACAATACGCTTATACATACTGTTAGATGGCTTGTTGCTCACGCTCTGTGTGATCCTTTGAGATGGGAAACTCTAATCATTGTTTACTGTTACATGGCGAAATGATTTCCCCAGAATGATTTTTTTTATTCTTGTTTATTCCGACCTACCAAATGAACTATCACCTTGCTCTGTAAACTGAATCATGAGAGGACGTTTGTGTCCTTGTACAAAACATGGTCAAAACGTCGAGGACATCTTGGATGAGATTGCAAAACAGGGTCAATGTCACAAGTGAACCATAGCTGATTAAAACACCAGAAGTAGTGTTATTTTGTTTATTTAACATTCTGCGAATGTGATGCTGGGTTCTGAGACAAAAGTTGAAAAAATTACCATCTGCGTGTACATTTAAAAAAAACCCCCTCTTCTGCATATTTTTCCCCTTTTGAGTCAACACCCACACCTGTATGAACACGCGTTTCGGTGGAATTTAGCCAGATTTTATATCGATATAAGGGTGAAAACTATTTAAAATACTTCATACTAGACATTGGGGGTTATTTATACCATTCTGAGCTTGTTTGGAACCCAAGAGTGGTCATAAATATGAAAAAGGGGAAAAATATATTTTTTTATTTACAGTTTTCACAGTAAGATACATAAAACAAAAATACAATGTGTAAAGAATACATGTAAGTACAATCTTCCAATCTAAATTCATCATAGGTCTGTGTGGTTATAGAAGACATTTAGATTAAACTAATTATTTTAGATATTGTTTCCCACCTTAGTTGATTTTGTTTGCCTTGCTGAACGAGTATAAACAGAGAGAGTATATATTGATAGCTCTCAAATTCTTTAAAACTTCTGTACATGTGGTATAGTTGGGTAGTCCATTTTCGAGACTACATTCACATATATAATTTTTTTTAAAATTTGTAAACATGTATTCAATATGTCGGACAACTGAGGTTCTATATGCATTCCTAATATTACTTCCTTAAGACTGACCTGAACACTTGAATTAAAAAACAATATTGACCTTTTCTATGAGTTGGAGTAAAACCTTTTTTGATCATGAACAATCGTAAAAGAGAAGTGTTATTGATTATTTTGAGCTAAAACAAAAGCTGCAAAGCCGAGTTTCTGAACGACAAATACGAAAAAGTTTAGAATTGGTGTATAGAATACGGTCATTTATTTTGAACTGTAGTGTCTGTAAATATGTGTCACTGGTTGAAGTGAATGTTGTCTTGTATAAATATTGTCATTCGTCTGTGTTTATAGCATATCTAAGCTCATCGGTCCATTTTGCTTCGGATTTTCTTGCAGGTACAGCTATCTTGTTCAGAGAAAGACCGTAAAAATCTGTGTTAACTTTGGCAGTTGACTTTAAGCGAGATACTAATGAATTCCCCACATAATTTTTTTTGTGTACATACTTGGATTATTTGTTTCCAATTTTCGGGTATTGCATTTATCACTCCCAAATATGTAGCGAACGGGATATCTAAGTTGTATTTGGTTTTAAAAGCACCATGTGTTAAGAAATTTCTGTTAGAAATCTACAATATCGTTTATAAAAACACACCTAAATGATAGCATACATTGTTTAATTTGACACTTTTATTATAAAATATTGGTTGTGATAAAATATCTGTATATGTTGACATAGAATAGTCTTGAAGGAGTGACCACGAAATTACAACATTTCGCTAGAATGAGGGCATTGATTCCGATAATTTTTGTAAACTGTCTTTCGTAAAATGCCAAACATTGTTGAATCCAAATTTTTCAAAGTTATCAAGTGCAAGTGTTTTCCATTGTGATGAGTTTTCCGGGCCTAAGAGCTTCTTAACCCAAACAATTTTAATGAATTACATGGGGTTTTATTATGCGGAATTTTGAGACTACATTTCTCCACTGGGCTTATCATGGTAGAGCGTTTGACTTTGTCTTTCTTATGTGACCAAAGGGATGTGAAAACTATCCGCTGGAGTTTATCGTTAATTCAATCGGGTGGGTTGGGTAGGACTGTGAGAGAGTGTATGATACTTGGAAGAGCAAGCGTTTTTAACACCATAGCTTTTCAAACAAGGACAAGATTTCTTAATGACCAATCATTTAATAGTTTCTGCAGTTTCTCTAAAAAAAAGTTTCCAGGTAATTTGTATCACTTAAGTTGTAATTTATTCCCAAAATGGTAAAATCTTCACCGTGATTCCATTTTATCGGTCTGTCCGTTTTTAGTTCCCCTTCCCAACCCTTTCGAGAACCAATCCATACTATATAAGTTTTGTCAAAATTGACTTTTAGACCTGATAAATGAGAAAACTCGTCAACAATATTTAAGGCCGCGTTGAGTGATTTTTGATCATCGTCAAGAAATAAGATGTTGTCCTCTGCATACTAGTTAATTATATATTCAGAATTGTCTGTTTTTATACCATTTATTTCCGGACTAAATTTTAACCTAGCACTCAAAATTTCTACACACGGGATAAACAGGTGCGGGGAGAGTGGGTCCCCTTGTCTTACACCTCTTTCCACATTGAACTTTTTATATTTATTTATTTATTGGTGTTTAAGGTCACATACTTATGCACAATGGCTAATCATGACCGTGACACTTTTACGGGTGGAGGAAGCCGGAGTACCCGGAGAGAACCACCGAGCAATGACGAGCAGCTGCCAGCTCCCCAACATCGTAACTCTGCACTGCAGCACAGGCAGGGTTAGATTGGTTGAAGACATGCGCACCATCGACCATCGACGTGCAGTACGCCTTAGAACACGGCGTCATCGTGCCCATGTGGACATTCGGGGTAGTGCCTTGCCCAAGGACACAACGCGGGAGTCCGAATCGATCGCTCAGACGGTCACCCAATTCCACATTGAAAAACTCTGAAAGATAACCGTTGTTTAAGACACAGCTGGAAACGTCACTATAGAAAGTCTTAAACCAACGAATGATTGATGGGCTGAAATTGTAAAATTTTAGGGGAAAAATACATAATCTGAGTAAACTTATTTTTGTCATGGTGAGACCACACCACCCACCTGCCAAATTGTGTCTGCAATTTATTCGTACCTTTTCCCGTCCTGGTCTATTAGGAACTTTTTTTTTAAATAAGTGATTATATGCAGGTTTTGTAAAAAAAGTGGTTGCAATGAATGGTAACAAGGTGTAGAAACTAATTTAGCGCGAATAAGATTATGAATATTGACAAAGTTGGACAGAAAAAGAATAGCAAAGTACAATGTGCTGAGAGAGTGCTAAAGCCAACAAGGGGGATATGCGGATGTTTTTTTTTCATCTGGTCCAATGCAGTGTTTTCGTTTTAAACCAATATAGGCATTTGACGCCTTTCGTGTATATATTCGATGCTGGAGGATGACTGCAGGTTTTCAGTGGATATCAAACATGTTTGATCAGCTGCCAGCAAATTGAAGAATTCTACAAGGCATTATGGATTTATAACAAGCCAATTTTATATCTTCTCGTACTGACACTGAGTGCAAAAAGGCGCAATCTACAATGCTTTAGCATTGCATATGCCTCCTTGTTCCACTTACGGGGCGATATATTGTATTACTTATGCCTTCACTCGTAATGGGCCGCGTCTCTTATCTGGAACGACTATGAGTGAAGCTTGTTCCATAACCAATCGCATAGTTATTTCATGGGTTAAGATTGAAGGTACAGTTCAACAAACAAGCATTGTGTGCCGAACTGTAGCGATAACGTGACTCATTACAACACCCCTCTAGATTGCTTTTGACCGGACGGGTCAAGCTCGTTTGCGTACCGATACAGCAGGCGTGGCCCTGTCCGGACCGCGATCCAGCCGGGGATCGTTATTTTGTAGTTTGATTCTCAAAGATACATTGTCTCGGCAATAGGCTCATATATTCAACTCAGTTTCTTACTTCCGAGACCATCACAGCGTCCCCATTGCACGGCTGTATAGGATGGACGATGTGTGTCCCCGTTAGTCTAATGATAGCCCTTGGTACTTGTAAGTTATTAATTTTTAATTACAATTTTTGTATCTTGTCATACAGTTATGTGGGGATATGCTTGGTTGTCTAGTACGGTAGTATATTATGGACTGCGTGTGAGTCCATCTTAGTCTAATGTTCGCCCTTGGTACTAGCTGTACATGTCATGTTTTTTTCTACCCTATGGTTGCTATGGGTAGTACGTAAATGCTTGTTCATGTGGTGTTGTTGTTGTTTATACTTGGTTGTCTAGCATGATAGGATAGTATGGATGTTCAGTTTATTTTTGCTTTGGAGACACCCGTTGGTTGTATAACGCCATTCAATTTACCATCCTGTGGGTTTTATGCTATTTCTCTAAAATTGGATTCTTCTGCAATGCAGTCCAGTACCGTTGAAAATCCTTCATAGCACCTACATTATAGCCTTTAGAACACCTAGATCTCAGATTAAAACCATCTTTATAGCTCCTGTGGGAAAGTCTGGCCTAATATGGATATTTGTGGACTATCGGGGACCAATCTCGGAGGAACATGGTCTGCTGAATATGGACTATTGAGAACCGATGTCAAAAGTTAGTGATTTGGAAACTATTTGGGACCACGTTTTGGTTGGCGGACTAATTGGGACTTTCAGGAACTGAAGGCAGTGGTGATTTGGGCACGTTCGAGGAGTACGTAGAGGACTTTAGAGTATCTAAGATAATGGTTGATGGTATAATAGTTGTTGTGGATATTTGGGACAACATTTTGGTTTGGGGACTAATTGGGACTTTTAGGAATTGAAGACAGTGGTGGTTTGGGGACGTTCGAGGAGTACTTAGAGGACTTTAGAGAATCTAAGATAATGGTTGATGGTATAATAGTTGTTGTGGATTTTGGTACAGTGGTTTATTTAGTCGTTGTTTTAGTAGTTGTGGTGGTTGGTGTTGAGATTGTTAGTGTCGTAGCTGCAGTGTTTGGTTTTCTAGTGGTTGATATTGCTGTTTTTTAGTGTTATGGTTGTTGGTGTCAATTCTCTTTTGGTTAGTGTAGTGACTGTAGTATTTGGTGTTGAAGTGGGCTTAGTAGATGTTGTTGTCGTGGTACTTGTTGTTGATGGTGGTGTTGCCCTAGCATCACGAACTATTCACAGCAACCATATGATAGTAAAAAGCATACCATCAGAACTAGTACCAAGGGCTAAAATTAAATTAACATGGATACACACTTTCCACCCTATACTACCGCATTGGACAAACCAAAAATACACAAAATAACCGCATGTCAAGACACTAAATTGTAAGGTGGTAAATTGTAATTACAAGTTATTAAATTTTAATTACAAGTTAGATATTTGTAATTACAAGTCAGTTAATTTGTAATTACAAACGATTAAGTTCTAATTACAAGTTATTAAATTGTAATTACAAGTTAGGTAACATAAAATTACACGTTAGCTAACTTGAAATTTCAAGATAATAACTTACAATTTCAGGATAGAAACTTGTAATTATAGTTTAATATCTTATAATTTCAAGTTAGTATCCTTTAATTATACGTTTGTATCTCGTAATTTCAAGATAAAAAAACATATGTCAATGGCGGCTCTACTCTGCCGTCGAATGTGGATATAGTGTTGCTTGTTTTCGTGCTAGGTGAACGCCATGACGTTAGATGAAGTTAAAGTTGTTACGCTGTGACTACAGTCACAGCGTGACGGCTTTCACGTCATCAAATATCATCGAGTGGGAGATGTTATCGCGTTGACTGACTTGATGCCATTTTAGGGGAGGTGGGAACAGATTGAGTAGCGACGTTTTTTGCGATGACGTTCCAGTAATCCAGTTGTTTATTTATTTATTGGTGTTTAAAGCCACATACTTATGCACAATGGTTAATCGTGACCGTGGCAGTTTTACGGATGGAGGAAGTCGGAGTACCCGGAGATAACCACCGAGCATCGACGAGCGAGCAACTGTCAGCTCCTCAACATTCTAACCCTGTTCAAGCTCAGCCCAAGCAGGGTTACAGCGGTTGAAGACATGTGCACCATCGACGTGTAGTACGCCTTAGTACACGGCGTCATCTTGCCCCCATGCAGGCAACCGGGATAAAGTGCCTTGCCCAAGGACACATCGCGGGTCGTTCCGGATGGGGATCGAACTCGGGACCTCTAGCATAGAAGTCAACAGTCTACCACTGAACCACCGCGCTCCCAATCCAGTTGTAAACAGATCAGTGGTTCAATATGAACTGTCCCTCCTGTGTCAGAGAGCCATATCATCAATCGGCACCATGGGTTTAGTTATAGTTAACAAGACTGTGCTAGGTGGAATCACGAGTCACTGGAAACGTAAGGCTTATAGGAAACCGCCCTCTACGCGTGCTTTCAGTTGGAAAACGAAACTCCGAAACAAGTGGTGAAAGTGCAAAAAGGAAAGCTTGGAGCACGACAGGAATTGAGACTACATAACCGATCTGAAGAATTGGAAACCTACGAAGTAAGAGGAAGTCTTCAGAAGTTATAGACGTCCCCTTCCGCCTGTTTTGGTAACTAAGGACAACCTTATGTTATGTCGATGTGTAAACCTGGATAATCACGCCCCATACAAAAAGCTCTAGCACCTGCACGGGTCCCGTGTTGTATGGGTTGTTATAAATTTGCTTTCCGCTTCAAGAATTTGAATGAGTACATATAAAAACCTGGAGAATATTTTATTTTGGTGGCCATGTACAAACAAGCCACCGGGAAACCATACTGAGTACCCCAAAGTTTCTATAGGTAGGCCCCCGAACCCAGGTTCATCATGCCGCATAATTGATAAAATGACGCCCATGCCCCATCCCCAAATACTTGACCCTCTACTGAAAGGGAACACTCAGCCATATTGGAATTAGCAACATTTGGGGTGTAGCAACTGAAAACAACCAGATTGGATACCGTCTTATTTACATGTAGTTGAGGAGAGTTACACCTTCACTTATACCTCCCCCCTCCCCCATACACTACGTATAAATATTACCTTCTTCTTCTTCTTCTTCTTCTTCTTCTTATTTTTTTCTTCTTCTTCTTCTTCTTCTTCTTCTTCTTCTTCTTCTTATTTTTTCTTCTTCTTATTCTTCTTCTTCTTCTTCTTCTTCTTCTTTCTTCTTCTTCTTCTTCTTCTTTCTTCTTCTTCTTCTTCTTCTTCTTCTTCTTCTTCTTCTTCTTCTTCTTATTTTTTTTTTCTTCTTCTTCTTCTTCTTCTTCTTCTTCTTCTTCTTCTTCTTCTTCTTCTTCTTATTTTTCTTCTTCTTCTTCTTCTTCTTCTTCTTCTTCTTCTTCTAGCAACTTCCTAGTTCGCACGATAACTGGAATACAAATCTTCCTTTCTCGCTGCTTTTTGGCATACTGATAGACATTCACTACTACTCGGCCACCTATGTTTTTCAGGCTCTTCGGACCTGAGGAACGCTAAACGATGAATTATCGAAAAAATAGCAGAAAGATAGAAATCGTATCCCCCACTCTGAAGTTATGGAAATTTTCACTTTCACCGTATTGATAAAAATGGCGGCTTTCAAAGCATCACTTCGTATTTAATGAGTCAAATTATCACTGGAAATAATCAATTTGTCCTAAAAACGTATAATGAAACGAAAATCTAGTATTTTTGAGTAGATACCAATCATTTCCAGCAATAATTCAACACGTTTTCACCTTGAATTGATGCATGAAACCCGCTAGTACAAACATGGCCTGAAAGTCCATAATATAAGTTTTTGGTTTGGTACGTCCTTACAAAGGACGTACCAAACCAAAAACTTATATTACAGACTTTCAGGCCATGTTTGGGCTAGAAATCAGCCATCTGAATCATATTGCAAGACGCTATCTGTTCCGAGTATCAATCAAATCACTTCCGCGTTTCAAAGGTTTACTTCATGCATCAATTCAAGGTTGAAACGAGTGGAATTATCAGATTCTTATAAAAAGCGTATAATAAAAAGAAAGTCTAGTGTTTTTGAGTGGATACCGAAAATTATCTCACTTGTGACCGAGATAAATGGACGTTTTCGCTCGCGCAAGCGCTCGCGAAAAATAAACATTTGTCTCGGTCACTCATGATCTAATATAAGGTATCAACTCAAAAACACTAGATATCCCCTATGTATCTGGGACCAACACCAAATGAGTCGAAACTCAATGAAGGTTCCAAATATGGGTCAAGGTCACTGAGGCCACCCAGGGATCATTGAGTGCATTTTTTCAGAATTGCTGAAAGTCGCATGCATTCCCGAAGTTCATACATGTATTTTACAGTAAAAAAAAAGTGAGCGGGAGCCCAAAAATATTGAAAGTGAGTCACGCGCATATCTCTATCATGGTATGACCTATGAAGTTTCCAAATATGATTCAAAACGTTGACAAACTACTTTTAAATAGAGGCAAACTTTCACTGGAATTTTCTACAAATCATGCAACGCAATTACAATGTCAATGGCTAGCGATAGCTGAAAATCGTCCCCTAAGTTCCAATGTGTTCTATTTGCCCACTGGCACATAGAACACACTGGAACTCAGAGGACGAAACTGTAACACGGGTTCCCCTCGCAAATTTGGTTGGTGATAAAATGTGCTCTTTTATTGATAGTTGTCAAATGAATTGCTGAGTTTACTTCTAATAAAGATTTTTTATAGACGTGAAGGCGTGTAATAAACACAGAACGACACACGCGTGTGAATGGGTTAATAGATATGGCACTTGTGCCATCTCGAAAGGATAAAACTCGAGGCCTGCGGTCTCTCGTTTGATCCTTTCGTGCTGGCGCTCGTGCCATATCGAGTAACTGGTAATTGATCATTTCCAGTGATAAAACAGAACGGCACACTTGTGTCAATGGGTTAATAGATATGGCACTTGTGCCATGCGGAAGGATAAAACTCGAGGTCTGCGGCCTCTCGTTTCATCCTTTCGCGCTGGCGCTCGTGCCATATCGAGTAACCCATTCACACACGTGTGTCGTTCTGTGTATTTATGACCCCTAATGCATTTCCGAGGTTCAGACGTGTATTTTTATATTCAAAAAGGTGACCGTGGACAAAAATGTTGAAAAAGTGGGTCACGCTCATATCTCAAGCATGGTATGACCTATGGGCCTGAGACCAACACCAAATGAGGCGAAACTCAATGGAGGTTCAAAGATATAGATTAAGGTCACCCAGTGATCGTTGAGTGCATTTTTTCAGAATTGCTGGAAATCGCATTTTATAATCCCCTAATGCATTTCTGATGTTCATTCATGTATTTTCCACTAAAAAGGTGTGCAGTGCCAAACATTTTGAAAGTGGGTCACGCTCATATCTCAAGCATGGTATGACCTCTGGGCCTGTATTTTTCAGAATTGTTGGAAATAGCATTTTATGACCCCAATGCATTTCCGAAATTCAAACATGTATTTTTACACCAAAAAGGGGGAGGGGCCAAAAATTTTTGAAAGTGGATCATGCTCAAATGTCAAGCACTGTATGACTTATGGTCCTGGCACAGCCTAAATGAGGCGAAACTCAATGGAGGTTCAAGATATAGATTAAGGTCACCCTGTGATCGTTGAGTCCATTTTTCAGAATCGCTGGAAATCGCATTTTATGACCCTCTAATGCATTCCCAAAAGTTGCTACATGTATTTCTACACCCACAAAAGTGGGCGGGGCCTAAAATTTTGAAAGTGGGTCATGCGGATACCTCAAGCATGGTATGACCCATACAGAGGTTTGGGACCAATAACAATAAGTCAAAATGCGCTTGGAGTTCAAAATGTGGATCAAGCTCTTTTGGTCGTGTCAGGTAAAAAGTTAAATTCTTATCGATGATGGCTTACCGACCACAAGCCTACTGATACTTATAGAATCCAAGAACCTGGCGATAGGGGCGATAGGGGCGATGGGAGTGGTAGTGAGGTAGGGGATGTCACATTCCCTCCAATCCGGTGGCTCAGTAGGTAGAGGTGCCGGCTGCAAGCCGAGAGGTCCTCGGTTCGAATCCCACCTGTGGCAACCGTCCTTGGGCAAGACACTTCATCCCCTTTGCCCACTTGGCAGCACGATGGAGCTGTGTAATAAGGCGTACTGCACGTCGATGGTGAAGCTGTCTTCAACCAATGCTAACCCTGCTTGTGTGGAGTTAGTATGTTGGGGAGCTGACAGTTACTCGCCGTTGCTTGGTGGTTCTCTCCGGGTACTCCGGTACTCATCCACCCGTAAAACTATCGTGGTCATGATTAGCCATTGTGCAGAAATATGTGACCTTAAACACCAATAAATAAAAAAAAAATAAAATAAATATATACATTATTAAGCCAAATTGTGTTTCATTGGTGAGCCTCAAAGTACAAACTGTTGGAAATTTGATGCCCTATGGTAGTAAATTTCGTGACATTTTATCTGCGGCTGTGACCGTTTTTACAGACACTTTTTGATTTTTAATCCTTTGAATACTGGTGGCATCTTCCATGTCAGTTCAGTAGCAGCAAGTGAAAGAGTCCATATTCATCATTTGGGGGTAGACCAGTTAATATTTTCAACATGCTGCCCTAATTGGTCTATCACATACATCCACGTAGCAGTCATCCTACTTAACCCTTTGAACTCTGGTGGTATCTTCCATGCCAGTTCAATAGCAATAATTAGAAGAGTCCATATTCATTATTTGGGGTAGACAAATCAATATTTTCAACGTTCAGCCTCTGGGGTTGAAAATATTGATTGGTCTATCTCACATGTTTACTGAACAGCCATCCTATTTAATAACGTCATGTCGTATCATGTTCCAGGCCGGAAAGGCGGCCGCCAGGGTTCAAAGGGTTAATGAAATTATGAAGTATCCTGTCGTAAAATCAGCCCCTTGGATTCAAAGGGTTAATCCACTTTTCTTGGATTTTATAACTGGAGTCAATATTTCGTCCCTTGGGTACAGCAAGACGCCTTGTTGAACCCAAGAGACGATTTCCAACTCAAGAACACCCAAAGGCCATGGTGATATATTTCGAACACAAGGGAGAAGGTGCATTCGAATTTCTTCAGCAGTTGAAAATTCGCATGTGGCTATTGGAGAATTCTCACTCAATGGGAAATAGTTTTCTCAAAAGTTAGATGATCGACAGCCAGGAGTGGGGTATAGTCGGAAATTTAGAGGTGCACACTCCCTGAAGAAAGACCCTCTAGCCACGTCCCTGAATGAATTTCACGATCTACCGGCCCAACAATTCTGCCTTGGTATGCCTGGTAACTTTTAGAAGACCAATTCCACCCTTAGATTAAAAATATTTTATTTTCACTGCAAATATGGGTATTAATTCTAAGGGGGTCGCAAAAGAAATATAGTATCTACTTCGCAGTCCTTTCTCCGTCGGTAAGTCATTAATTTTGTTGAAAACTTCACCGGATAAAAAAAAACGCGTTCAAGCTGGGTGATAATGGAGGACGGCATAAAAGAGCCGTAATAATACTTAAAATCTGGAAGAGACCCAGTTAAATAATTTTTATAATGCTGTATTTGACGACAACAGGAAAATGGAAAAAATAAACTGAGAATTGATCGAGAGTTTAACAACAAATATCATCTGGAGCCTTATTTGATTTATAAACATCCCCCAAGGCGAGAAACACATTTACTCGTTTGCGTATAAGTAACCACAAACTTGTGATAGAAAAGGGGAGGCATATGCAACCACCCATCCCCGTAAGTGAACGCTTCTGCGCGATGTGCAGCTCAGGTGCAGTGGAAACAGAATGGCACTTCGTTATGGAGTGCGGTGAATATGCATCTCTCAGAGAACTTGCATTCAACAAATTTGAACGTGAATACCAAGAGTTTGTTGAGATGGACACACCCGAGAGATTCATATTCCTGATGAGGAACAATGTGCCACAGCTGTGCGGTATCATGTTTAATATGACCCAGCAATTCTTAAAACAACGAGAACAAGTTTTGTCAATGTGACACCAAGAAGTGATATAAACAATTTTATATTACAACCACTATAAGCCTTAATATTTACGTTTGTCATTCGGAATTAGTATTGTTTTATGTTTCTAGTTATGTTGATTTTGTATATATAAAGCAATCTGCCTTTGTCTGGTGTATTTGCTTAATAAATCATATCTTATCTTATCTTAAAATTACCTCTCGTATTTCTTGAATTGTTGACAGGTGGATGAATCATGTTGACATTTGTCCACGTACCTCTGTATTTGGGCGATTACTGACCCCCACCCCTACCCGAGTACTGAGGCCAAAATTTTAACCGATTCAACCTTGTTGGACAGAGCTTGAAATTTCGATATTATGACATCAGTTTCTAGGGGGTTAATTATCGGTCAAGGCCCACGAGTACAAAAAAATTTAGTGTTTTTTTTTTGCAATTTAACGTTTCGGTGAATAAACTTTATCACGTCGCTTATCGTTTTTCAGGTTGCATCGACCGAATTAATGACCGAGCTTATATTACAGATCTTCTCGCAAGTTCAGTTAACTCATTATCCGCGGATTCTTACAAAAGGATGCCACTATAATGCCAAAGTAAAACAAAAGATTAACGAACTGTATCCCTGAGTTCGGTGAAACAGGATCTAAATGGTAACACGTCCTGTTGCATTTTAGGAGAATTTTGCTGCAGAATCCTTCGGTATACTAACAACAGAGGGCAAAGTGTTAAATAATAAACCATACTGATGTAAATGGAGAGAAATTTCTAATTTTTTCACGGGTGTTGTGCGACAAATTCACCACGGAAAGAGAAAGAGAGAGAAGTTCTTACCAACTTTACAGAGAACGATTTGGAGCGCAAACTGTAAGTTAGTTTATCTGAGTCACTCTCATACACAAGTGTATCACGGGAGCAAAATGTGAAAGTTTGAAACGATTCGAAGGTTTACTAAAATGTCAACGTGCACTCGTGATACACTTGTATATACACGCCTTCTTAAAGTGCCCTGACAAAACACGAACGAAAGAGAAGAGATAAGAAACTACTCCGCCTCTGTGATGATGGAATGGAACCTACACACTGATCACACTTCGTAATATATCTGTATATGCGACAAGGACAGAAGAGGTAAAACAAGGTATTTGTTTAATACTGAATGGGCCAACCAGGGGGCGTAGATACATGTACGGGAGGGGGGGGGGGATGAAGAGACAGCTCCCGCCTCCCAACCAAAAACTTTGCTTGAAAAATATTCAGTTCTGTCGAATAACCATCCAGTGACCACAAACTAAGGGCATCGGGCACATCCAGGGCGGGGCGGGTGGGCGAGGGAAGGGAAGGGGTATCAGAAAGATCATTCGACTCTGTGAGGAAAACCGGGTGTTTACAACGTATCATAATATTAAATGCGCCACCTACTCACCTAGTGGTTCTGACGTAATATATATCGCCCTTTGAGTGCAACAAGGAGCTATCTGCAATGATTTTGCATTGCAGATGGCGCCTTGTTGCAGTCAAGAGACGACATAAAGCTTCAGAACTTAATTGCCGGTTGTATAGCTTCTTTGTTTGATAACTACAGACCAGTCCGTGTTACTATACTGTTACGACCCCCACCTTCCTCCTTGTCATTGGCACACGTAAAATACGGTCAAAACGAATAGGCCTACTCGTGAGTTTTTCAGTTACAGTTTTCGGAAAATAAAGTATTTTCCATTTGTGAACTTGTGACGAAAAAAGACACGCGCTGTCCACTTCATCCCCTCGTGTCAGGGCAAGGGGGCAAAAGTCCCCCCCCCCCCCCCGCTCGCTTTGGTGCCCTTTCCACAAACCGAGTTACATAACTTTTAATCTCATTGGTCCTACTTTGTGATTTCCAATAAACTCCTTTCGACGGCGTGCAACCCTTATTTCCATGCAAACTGAACCACAAATACTCAACTCAGACTCTCAGGTAAGTTAAACGCAACACTTCAGGCTGATATTAACTAACATAAGTACCTTCGCTGCTGTTAAAGGCCATACACACTGGGTTGCATCGTACATCGGATATGCGAGGAGCTCAAGCTGAGAAATTCCAATTTTGCCTCCAACCTGAAAGATATTTTTACATTTTTCCACTTCTAAGAGAACGGAGTAAGTATTCTACGGTATCGGTGTCGATTCCATGGTAAATATAGTAAGTATTTCAAGACTGTAATGACTGATCATATCGGGTGTTTAATACAAAGCCGATGGAACACCAATTTCCTCACCAAATTTTCGTGCCAAAGCAACAGAAAAAAAGAAAGAAAAAAAGAAAGAAAAAATATGAAAAACAAAACTGCGGAGCTGTATGGACCATTTTTATACAGTTTGGGTACATGCAATACTATTCGGCATACTTGGTAAGCGGCGTGTTTGAGTCATCCATATTGATGCAGATATTTAAATAAATATACCAGCTGCGCTGCACTGCTAGTTGCCGTCGCCCCAGCATTCGGTGTACTGTTGGTTGCGAGCTCAGTGTTCTGCTGGTTGCCAATCGGTTTTGCTAATTCGTGAAGTATTACGTAATTTTGGGGGTATTATTTTACAAAATCGCTCGGTTAGATGAGTTATTCGGGTGAATAAAGCATTTTTGTAAAGAATGACAAAATTGATTAACATACGTGTCGTTTACGTCTACCCGTGGTAGCCAGTTAGTGACTTGTGTTGTAAGCCAACTTAACCACTTATTTTATATATCAATTTGACACATAAAATATTCCAAGATCACTTTATCTTGAAACTAGACTATTGAGGATTAAGGGAGGGTGTAAAAAATTCCTACCTGGCCGTTAGCAAATCCACTGCATTCTCTTCGAGTTAGGCGAACATCTGACATTTGCAGAATGGGGTCCCCAAAGGGTGAAAGTGATGATGCTATCCCATACAGTGGGTCAATTTCTCCTCTGGTACCTCTTTCTGATTAAGTTTGAGACCCCCAATTCAGAATGAGGTTCACAGAAGGTAAATTTAGTGATGCTACCCTGCACTTCACCCTCTGGGGACTTCATTTTGCAGATAACAGTCTGCTTATTTTCTGGCTTGGACAGGTGTTTTTCACAAGATTTGATGACACATAATTGTGTGCCACATTTTCACTCAAAAAATTAAAAGATAATGAGCCTCCGACTTAATTGTAATCTTGACATAACTGCCGTTGATTATAACAAGTTTCTTTCGTCTTTGCCAGCTCATTTTTATCGTGACAAGTGCCGCCAAGACGAAGAGCCGTCCATTCCTTTCCCATATCACACTATATAGAGTGTTGGGAGGAGAGAAGAAGCGCGGGAATAGGGAGGCAGTTGGTAGAACATAGGTAACCAAGGCCTTCTCATACGAGAACCGCGACAAATCAGCGGCCGGCCGAAGTGTTATTATTATTTTTGGAAAAGATGCACTTCTTTTGTCGTCATAGTGTCGAGATTTCTTATGACCATCGGATCCCTTTATTGTATGGTTTCGTTTTAGGCTAATTAGTTCTGATTTTACTGTATCATTTCCACGATACAATAAGGCTATTTCTAAACTGCCATCTTGGATTTTAATCTATACAAGGTCACAGGTCGCGGGGTGTAAACAAAGTGACTTCCGTGTATTGTGTATATATAATAGCTAGGATTCATACCCCCCTCCCCTATACACCCCCCCCCCATATGTGTATATGGTGGGGGGGGGGGGGGTGGTGGTGTATGAATCCTAGCCTACGGTTGTCAGTGTAGACATTATAGGAGAGGCTGCACTTAGATCAGTGGTGGTGGTGGGGGGGGGGGGGGGCATATATATGCTGCAATAGTGGGTGGGGACAAAACCTTTACACACCCTGGAAAGATCGGGCGGGGGGGGGGGGGGGGTATTACTACGCAAGAACGGTATAAAAAGATTCTATTTTTCATCAGCGGTATTGATGTCTGATTGACGCGGGTTGGGTACTGGGGCGGAGATATGGAGGCGCGCTTTTAAATGATTGAATGATTCGGGCTAAGGAGTGGTTGGTTATGTGAATACAGTATACGAACTTACTTGCCTCTGCCTCTGTTACCAGGGCGAGGTTTTAGAAATAGTGTCTAAGTCATATTTGCTTTTTGCGTAATAACGCGGAACATATCTTTACTTGTTGCCACCCAAGGAAGATATTATACGGTATTTTTTGCATAATTTACACTTGAATACAAAAAGCAAAGTGAAGCGCGGAACATATCTTTGCTTGTTGCCACCCAAGGAAGATATGATACGGTTATTTTGCGCGTAATAGACTCGGATACGGGGAATAACATGAAACGGGGAACATACCTTTGCCACCCAAGGGAGATATGATACGGGGATTTTACAAACAATACACTTGAATATGGAGAACAACGCGTTTGAACAATTCGGGTCAAGGAATGGTTGAATGTGTGAATACTGCATGCGAACTCGCTTCTGCCTCTGTTACCAGGGCGAGGTTGAGATAAATGATTGAATGCTCCTAATTCTAAGGCTGAAAACAAAATTTGCGCATAAAAACGCGGAATATATCTCCACTTGTTACCACCTAAGGAAGATCTCATACGGTATTGTTTGTCCATAATTTACAATTAAAAACAGTGAACAACCTGTAATGCGGAACATATCTTTACTTGCTGGCACCCAAGGAAGATATGTATCGGCGATTTTATAGACGGGTTCGTGATTAGGAGCTTGGCGGCCACTTGCCAAATAATAAATCGATCTGTAAGACGTACGCGTATCTCGATCAATTTTATAATTCCCATTCAACAATTAGGATCTGTGTGACGCTAAATTTTACGTTCCCATGACTCTATACACATTGGTACGGCACTTAACGTAACGGAATAAGAATTAGTCAAAGATGAAAGCCGCTTAGAAGGAAGTAAACTTCCGAGCATGACGGCAATTTGACGAAGTTATACACATATATATATATATATATATTTACGAACTTTAAATTTTCTTAATTACTTTTTTTTCGTTGTTGATTACCTTTTTCTTTCTTCTTTTTTCTGTTTACATATAATTCTCAGCTTCAACTACTCTGTTTTATCTCGTAATTTTCCATCCTTTTCTCTATTCACAGTTTAAACTGTATAAACAATTTCATATGCCGTTGCCTGACCTGATAATGTTAGTTCCCATCCACTATTTGGCTATTGAATAGGGTGAGCCTCAGTTGTGACTCTGTTCCGGTGGGGTGTCTGTCTGCCCCACCAGAGCACTTGTATTGCCTGTGTGAGTGATGTTGTAAATCGCTATGTCAACGATTATTAACTCCTCCATTCTAAGATTTTTAAGGGAGCATCTCCACATGAATCTCTTCTACCACAGCTAACTCTTTCTAATTGGCAGCAAGTGCTGGGGTGCGGCAGTCTGCCCTGGTGTTGTAATGGGTGGGTGCAGTCAAACCTGTGACCAAGCCCAATCTGATGTACAACATGGGGTTGCTGCTTTCGGGCAACGACATGTGATTTTACCTCCTGACCTAAAGCATCCACTTGAACCAGTGAAGAATGATCTAGGGAGACGACCATCATAAGCTATAGGCTTCCTGTCGAATCCCCTCGTTGTACCTTTGTTTACTTCCTTATTTGTTACACTGTATACTTGTGTTGTTGTGCCTTTTGACTATGTATCGTTTAATGTATACAAATGCTAAACTCCAAATAAATATTGTTTAAACTAAAGTGACTTCAGTGTTCGTCGCTTTGAGTTCTGTATCAGCCAAGCCAACTAGTTTTGTGAAATGTTAAGTTTAAATTCGTAGAATCGATGTCATCATTTGAATTAACTGAAGCGTCAACCTTAGACGACTTTAAACGATGGGATATCACTTTTCTGAAATAAGTGTGTTAAAGGTGTTGTATAAGACAAAGCTTTAAGACTAATATCAATATTTATTATATGCTAGCCTGTGAATTATCGCAAATTATCTAAAAGATATTTCTCATTATCTATCGACCCGATAGATATCGAGAAATATTTCTCAGTAGCTTCCTAAATGACGCCACGCTACGCCGCATCACGTCGCCTTGAAGGAACGATTAGGTGATCTTTGTTATTGTTTTGAAACGTACGCATTTCTCGTCGAATTGGGCTGTATATTGTGCAATAAAATGTCTCGTAGCATATAATAAACAAGAAAATCTAATTTATTTTAGTCACTGTCGCGAATTACCTCATGAGTGTGGACCTGAAAGTTTTATTTTTCGCGAGCGCTTGTGCTAGTGAAAAATAATACTTTCAGGTCCACGCGATAATTTTTTCAGTAGCTTCTTAAATGACGTTACGCTTCGGCACATGACGTCACCTTGAACGTCGCCTTGAAGGAACTATCGACAGCTTTTTGTTATTGTCTTGAAACTGTTTGCAGTCGAACTGGGCAGAATATTGCGCATTAAAATGTCACGTAGCATATAACAAAAAGAAAATCTACGCTGTTTCAGTGAATATCGGGAGTTATCTCATCCATGTTTACGAAAACAGCATAGATATCCTCTGTGTATAACATAATGATCAGATGTAAGCCTCAGGTGTAAATTTTAATTTTCATATCTGTTTTTATCATATGACTGGTCCGTTTTGTTCACTTTAAAACATTTGATATTTTGTTTTCATATTAATCAGTGATAAATAAAGCCTTCCGTCAATTTCATTGGTCAATTTCAAAACTAGACAATTTGATTGGCTGAACAAAATGCCACATTTTCATAATTTGCATAATTAGAGTTGGAAGCTTTCAATGGTCAATTTCAAAACTGGACAATTTTATTGGCTAAACAAAATACAACTGGGTCACATTTGCATAATTTCAGTAGGGAGAATTTACGTTATCTGTCCTATTTAAGGTGGGTTATATTGTATTAATCTTTTGCCACAAGAAAAACGCCATTCATTTTTTTTATATTTTCACTTTTTGCTTCCAAAACATAGGTTATGACCCCTCATTGGAACGAGCTCGACGAGCTTGTTCCAATGAGGGGTCATAACCTATGTTTTGGAAGAAAAAAATGAAAATTTTAGTTATACGAGGATGTTTTTTCCAAGTGCCGTCTGCAACTCAAGTTAGGTGATGGGTTAAAAAGTCACACTAAGTGGCTAATTTGTCCGTGTGTGTTTCATATGATAAATAGAATATGAAATGAGTGTTTTTCTCATATAATATTTATGAAACTCGTCCGAAACGGAAAATTCTTAGACTCGTTTCATAAATATTATACGAGAAAAACACTCATTCCATATCCTCTATTTATCACTAGATTTTGGGCGGCGGTGTTGAAAAATAGAAAGACTGAAGATGGCTCCAAGGCTAATATTAAATGAAACCATTTAAAGAGTCCGCATGCCAAATTTTGTGCTTTTATTCACTGAGTAACGTTTTTCCTGCTAATTCATCCTACTAGATTGCCTCCCTACTATCAGACCTACTGGATCGGAAATTGTAGACCTAACTGACCTTGACTTGTGAACAACACTTGTCAAACCTTGACGCAATTAATCTAAACTTTGATCAGCGAATTCATAAACAAACAAAAAAATGCGTCCAAGATTATCTGAAACTGTGGTGGCTGATTTAGGACTAATTAAGGGAACTTTTTATTATCTATGTTGCGGTCGAGATATAAATATAGAATATTCCCATAGTAGCTTGGTGTACCAAATGTTCACCACGAGTGGTGAACATTTGGTACCCCAAGCTACTTTGGGTATATTTTATTTTATTTATACCATGATCGTCAGATTAATAAGAGTTTAAATGTTAAATAGATCAATATTCACACCCGCGCGTCTCTTTTTATTTACATGAGCACAGGTGGGCGGTACTTCCGCTGTCAATTTTATCGTCAAACGAAATAGAAAATGAAACCGCAAATTACGGGTCCTTTTTCATTTTAATAACATAATAACATACTATTTCGAGTTGTAGATGCTTTATTAACATGGGACAACGTGTGTTAGTTAATTTTTGGTACCTTATGAGGTAAACTTATTTAGAAATGTTATTAATAATTGCGGGTTTCATCTCATTCTTCACGAGGCGACGAGTAATAAATTTAGACAAGTCTGCATTCAAGGCGAGGTCACCAAAGGTCAACTTGGATGTAGTGGCACTGTAGGTGTAATTTTTTACTACTGAAATCCCATTGCTGGCGTGTTCACCACGGTTGGTGAGTAAAGTTAAAATGTATGTCATAGGTTTTTTATGTATAGTAGAATAGGTAATCATGGTATAAAGGTCATTTACCGACCAGCCGTTGGTCCGGATCTCTTAGTCTGGTGCTAAATCGGTCGCTTTGTGTGTTAGAGGTCGACAGTTCGAACCCCGCCCGGCTCCCGCAATTATCTCTCCACCTGTTACATCAAAAACGAGAAAGTATCTCGTTATAACGAGATAAAAAAAATCGCTATGGCATAAATCAGCTACCGTATGGGACGCTTTTAATGAACAATTTCCCCGATAAAGCAGTTTCATTGGAAAACAACCATAAATGCGCCATCCCCTAAGCGCCTGCGCGCATGTCGTGAATGAAAAAAATCGATATATTTTCTGCAGCTGACTTCAATTTCAACACCCGGAACATTTCACACTTGGGATCCCATCAAAGAAGGTAAATATTTTTTAATTACCTCAATAATATTTCCCCATTTGCATTTGCGATGACTCAAATAGTCAAATAGTAATTCCTCCCAGTGCACTCGTCTTTGCCTGCAATTTATCAACTCCGCTTAAACACCGCGATGATCATTTCGATATCGGTAGGCCTATTTAGTCTGTGTGAAACACACAGACTATTGTTTTTGCACGGTTTCTTTTTCTTTTTTCTTTTTTTCTTTTTTTTCTTTTTTTTCTTCTTCTTCTTCTTCTTCTTCTTCTTCTTCTTCTTCTTCTTCTTCTTCTTCTTCTCCTGTCTTCTGTCTTCTCATCACTTTTTTGTCCGCAAGATAACTTGAAAACGAATTGCCCTATCTCGTTGATTTTTGGCATGCTGATAGACAGCCACAAGTTCTCGGCCACCAATGTTTTTCAGATTCCTGGGGTATCAGGGGTGTCTGTAGGGGTGTTTTGAAAGTGGGTCACGCCCATATCTCAGGCGTGGTATGACCTACAGACCTGGGACCAACACCAAATGAGTCGACATTCGATGGAGGTTCAAAATATGGGCCAAGGTCACGGAGGTCATCTAGGGGTCATTGAGTGCATTTTTCAGAATTGCTGGAAATCACATTTTTTGACCCCCTAAAGCATTCCTGACATACGCACATGCATTTTGACGTAAAAAAAGTGGGCGTGGCCAAAAATTTTGAAAGTGGGTCACGCTCATATCTCAAGCATGGTATAACGTATGGACCTGGGACCAACACCAAATGAGTCGACACTCGATGGAGATTCAAAACATGGGTCAAGGTCACGGAGGTCACCTAGGGGTCATTAAGTGCATTTTTCATAATTGGTAGAAATCACATTTTTTGACCCCCTAAAGCATTCCTGACATACGCACATGCATTTTGACGTAAAAAAAGTGGGCGTGGCCAAAATTTTTGAAAGTGGGTCACGCTCATATCTCAAGCATGGTATGACGTATGGACCTGGGACCAACACCAAATGAGTCGACACTCGATGGAGATCCAGAATATGGGTCAAGGTCATGGAGGTCACCTAGGGTTCATTAAGTGCATTTTTTATAATTGCTAGAAATCACATTTTTTGACACCCTAAAGCATTCCTGACATACACACATGCATTTTGACGTAAAGAAAGTGGGCGTGGCCAAAATTTTTGAAAGTGGGTCACGCTCATATCTCAAGCATGGTATGACGTATGGACCTGGGACCAACACCAAATGAGTCGACACTCGATGGAGATTCAAAATATGGGTCAAGGTCACGGAGGTCACCTAGGGGTCATTAAGTGCATTTTTCATAATTGCTAGAAATCACATTTTTTGACCCCTTAAAGCATTCCTGACATACGCATATGCATTTTGACGTAAAAAAGTGGGCGTGGCCAAAATTTTTGAAAGTGGGTCACGCTCACATCTCAAGCATGGTATGACGTATGGACCTGGGATCAACACCAAATGAGTCGAAACTCGATGGAGATTCAAAATATGGGTCAAGGTCATGGAGGTCACCTAGGGGTCATTAAGTGCATTTTTTATAATTGCTAGAAATCACATTTTTTCACACCCTAAAGCATTCCTGACATACACACATGCATTTTGACGTAAAAAAAGTGGGCGTGGCCAAAATTTTTGAAAGTGGGTCACGCTCATATCTCAAGCATGGTATGACGTATGGACCTGGGACCAACACCAAATGAGTCAACACTCGATGGAGATTCAGAATATGGGTCAAGGTCATGGAGGTCACCTAGGGTTCATTAAGTGCATTTTTTATAATTGCTAGAAATCACATTTTTTGACACCCTAAAGCATTCCTGACATACACACATGCATTTTGACGTAAAAAAAGTGGGCGTGGCCAAAATTTTTGAAAGTGGATCACGCTCATATCTCAAGCATGGTATGACGTATGGACCTGGGACCAACACCAAATGAGTCGACACTCGATGGAGATTCAAAATATGGGTCAAGGTCACGGGGGTCACCTAGGGGTCATTAAGTGCATTTTTCATAATTGCTGGAAATCACATTTTTTGACCTCCAAATGCTTCCCCAAAATTCAGATGTGCATTTTTTCATGAAAAACGTGGGCGTGGCCAAAATTTTTGAATGTGGGTCACGCTCATATCTCAAGCATGGTATGACATATGGACCTGGGATCAACACCAAATGAGTCGAAACTCAATGGAGATTCAGAATATGGGTCAAGGTCACCTAGGGTTCATTAAGTGCATTCTTTATAATTGCTAGAAATCACATTTTTTGACACCCTAAAGCATTCCTGACATACACACACGCATTTTGACGTAAAAAAGTGGGCGTGGCCAAAATTTTTGAAAGTGGGTCACGCTCATATCTCAAGCATGGTATGACGTATGGACCTGGGACCAACACCAAATGAGTCGACACTCGATGGAGATTCAAAATATGGGTCAAGGTCACGGGGGTCACCTAGGGGTCATTAAGTGCATTTTTCAGAATTGCTGGAAATCACATTTTTTGACCTCCAAATGCTTCCCCAAAATTCAGATGTGCATTTTTTCATGAAAAAAGTGGGCGTGGCCAAAACTTTTGAATGTGGGTCACGCTCATATCTCAAGCATGGTATGACGTATGGACCTGGGATCAACACCAAATGAGTCGAAACTCGATGGAGATTCAGAATATGGGTCAAGGTCATGGAGGTCACCTAGGGTTCATTAAGTGCATTCTTTATAATTGCTAGAAATCACATTTTTTGACACCCTAAAGCATTCCTGACATACACACATGCATTTTGACGTAAAAAAGTGGGCGTGGCCAAGATTTTTGAAAGTGGGTCACGCTCATATCTCAAGCATGGTATGACGTATGGACCTGGGACCAACACCAAATGAGTCGACACTCGATGGAGATTCAAAATATGGGTCAAGGTCACGGAGGTCACCTAGGGGTCATTAAGTGCATTTTTCATAATTGCTAGAAATCACATTTTTTGACCTCCAAATGCTTCCCCAAAATTCAGATGTGCATTTTTTCAAGAAAAAAGTGGGCGTGGCCAAAACTTTTGAATGTGGGTCACGCTCATATCTCAAGCATGGTATGACGTATGGACCTGGGACCAACACCAAATGAGTCGACACTCGATGGAGATTCAGAATATGGGTCAAGGTCATGGAGGTCACCTAGGATTCATTAAGTGCATTCTTTATAATTGCTAGAAATCACATTTTTGACACCCTAAAGCATTCCTGACATACACACATGCATTTTGACGTAAAAAAAGTGGGTGTGGCCAAAATTTTTGAAAGTGGGTCACGCTCATATCTCAAGCATGGTATGATGTATGGACCTGGGATCAACACCAAATGAGTCGACACTCGATGGAGATTCAAAATATGGGTGAAGGTCACCGAGGTCACTCAGGGGTCAATGAGTGCATTTTTCATAATTGCTGGAAATCACATTTTTTGACCTCCAAATGCTTCCCCAAAATTCAGATGTGCATTTTTTTCATGAAAAAAGTGGGCGTGGCCAAAATTTTTGAAAGTGGGTCACGCTCATATCTCAAGGATGGTGTGATGCATGGACCTGGAGCCAACACTAAATAAGTTGACACTTGATGGAGGTTCAAAAATGTGGGTCAAGGTTACGGAGGTCACTTGTGGTCATTGAGTGCATTTTTTCAGAATTGCTGAAAATCACATTTTTTGACTCTCTAAAGCATTCCTGAAGTCCATACATCCATTTTTACATAAAAAGTTGGTGTGGCCAAAATTTGTGAAAGTGGGTCATGCTCATATTTCAAACATGGTATGATGTATGGACCTGGGACCAATACCAACGAATCGACACTCGATGGAAATTCAAAATTTGGGCCAAGGTCAAACAGGAGTCACGAGGGCTATTACCAGAATTGCTGGAAATCATATTTTTGAACCTCCTGGTGCATTCCCTTGATTGGTCCCTTTGAATACTGTGAAGATATATACCTTATCTGGTTTCTTGAAAAAAATTAATTGATTTTTTGAATGAATATCTATAAATACTGTCATTGAAAACCTATTTCTTATTTCTTTAAAACTATTTTATCCCCCAAAAAAGCCTCTAAAGTATTCCCATTACATTCATAGAGGGGTACGGTGGCTAAGCAGTTAGAAGTGCAGGCTGCAAGCCGAGAGGTTCTCAGTTCGAATCCTATCTGCGGCAACTGCCTTGTGTCTTTGGGCAAAAACACTTCACCCTCATTGCCCACATAATGGCATAGTGATGTTGTGTACTAAAACATACTGCATGCCAATGATACACTTGCACTAACCCTGCTTGTGTGGAGTTAGCATGTTGGGGATCCAGACAGTTGCTTGTTGTTGTTGTTTGGTGGTTCTCTGTGTTCTCTGGTTTCCTCCATCCATAAAAACTGTATGACACGAGGTGGGCCTCGCTGTTGAAGTGTCGTTAACCCCCAATAAATTAATAACATTCATAGAATGTCTTCTATGCACTGTTTGTCAACATGATAACCCAAATACAATCAATCCTATCTCAATGTTTTTGGTATACTGATAGACTGCCTGCCATTGGTATTTGGTCATCTATGATTTGGAGGCATGTGGGGCCTTCGGGCTCTAGATGTCAAAAATATGTTTACAACATTTACTGGGAAATGAGTTAGCTGAAGCAGTAACCATTATCTAAAACAGAAATCTCCACGAGAGAAAGCTGAGATAGAATTCTTTGTTACATTGAACAGCACTGTATATTTATGTTGTACCATGTTACAAAACTTCAGTCTCAGTCATTGAAGAGAGAGAGAGAAACCTTCACTTTTCGAAGCATTTTTTTAAAAAAATCTATTTATTCTCAATCATAACTCAGGATTGAGAGGTTTTGGGATGGAGTGGTGTGTGGCTTTCTCGAAACACCTATCACAGTTACAAAGTAATAAAATGGAATATTTGAATGGTCAGATTTTAACCCTCTTAATACGTCGATGTGAGTAAAAAAATATCTTTAATATAACTCATGGCTACAGAATGTTTTTCGCTCTCTTTTCTGAAACATTTAATTCTATGTGGAATGGGACACCTTTTAAGTGTGCTTTCCAAACTAAGGGATTCTTAACCCTTTAACCAACATAACGGCAAAACCGGTCAGCTTTATACACAGAAATGTCTATTCAGTTTTAATTACTTTTTTCATTTTTGCTTGAAAAGCATAGCTTATGACCCTTCATTGGAATGAGCTCATTTTTAAAGGATTATTTATTTATTGGTGTTTAATTTCACATATTTCTGCACAGTGGTTTACCATGGCCAGGATAGTTTTACGGGCGGAGGAAGCCAGAGTACCTGGGGAGGAGGACCTCCGGGCAACAGCGAGCAGCTATCAGATTCCCCACATACTAACTCCACACAAGCAGGGTTAGCATTGGTTGAATACAGGTGCACCATCGATGTGCAGTACGCTTTAGTACACATCGCCACCATGCACCCACGTAGGCAATGGGGTGAAGTGTCTTGCCCAAGGACAGAGTGAGGACCGCTCGACTTGCAGCCTGTACCTCTGCCAACTCAGCCATTGCGCCCCCATTTAACCCTTTACCCAACGGAGACGATAGCAAAATTTATTATTTCAAATATCATTTTTTTCAAATTTTCCAAACAATTTCAACAAAACCATATCATAGGACCCCTCGTTGGAACTAATATTTTTTCAACTTCTCAATTTGCATATTACGCGGGCGGATGCGGCCGATTCGTTGGGTAAAGGTTTTTTTTATATTTTTATTGGTGTTTTAAGGTCACATATTTCTGCACAATGGCTAACCATGACCGTGACAGTTTTACGGGTGGAGGAAGCCGGAGTACCCGGAGAGAACCACCGAGCAACGGCGAGCAACTGTCAGCTCCCCAACATACCAACTCCACACAAGCAGGGTTAGCATTGGTTGAAGACAGGTGCACCATCGACGTACAGTATGCCTTAGTACACAGCGTCACCGTGCCCCTACGTGGGCAATGGGGGTGAAGTGTCTTGCTCAAGGACACAATGCGGTTGCCGCAGGTGGGATTCGAACCGAGGACCTCTCGGCTTGCAGCCTGCACCTCTACCATCTGGGTAAAGGGTTAAAGGATTAAAATGGAATATTTAAAGCGAATATTTTAACCCTCTGAAAATCTTAATATGGGGGCACGGTGGCGCTGTGTACTAAAGCGTACTGCACTTCGATGGTGCACCTCTCTTCGAAGAAATCATTGAGAATAATGAAAACCATTTCCATTCTCACAGTGTTGTTCTAAACACACATGGATATAGATGGGACTTCAGTATTTTGACAATGCCAATAAGTCTTCAGACAGGCTCTTGGGGGTCTTCAAGGCCTTTCAACGTCTACATTCCAACATTACTAAACCGTTTTACTTGCAATATATTTTCCAGAGGTACCATGCATGCACTTCATCACTGCCTTGCTAATATGAACATTTGCCATCATCTACAAATATGGCAGATCCGGAGTTGGTGGAGCCAATATTTATAAAGTAGTTTATGCTCATACTTCAGGTTTGGTATGACCTATAGTAATGGTACCTACACCAAATGAGTTGAAACTTGCTGGAGGTTCAAAATGTGGTCCACCTCTATGTGGTCAAGAAAGGTCATTAAATGCATACTTTTTCGACCTATTGGGAATTTCATTTTATACCAATTAATGCAGTTCTGAAGATTATACATGTATCTCATCATTCAAATAAATGGTAGCGGCAGTAATGTCCATTTCTGATTCCTTGATCGAACCCTATAAATGGTGTGCACATATATGCCTTTTCGGGTTTCTTAGAAAAATTGTTCTGATTCCTGTATGAATATTTTCTCCATGAAAGAATTTCACAAAAAGCAGTGGGGAGAAAGCTGTGACTGTCAAATACAATAACATGATCTATTTATTTAATCTCATTGTACAGAATTAATTCCCAAACCAAGTTAATATAAAAACAAACAAATTGATAATGAAGAATTCCAGTGTACATGTAATTGTAAAACTACACTCTAGATTTGTTATTGAAACCTATCACAATACTGTCAGGATGCCGGTAAAAGATGCAATACTGACATAGCTGAATGTTCTGATAACTGTGTTAGTGCTATGACTGTTCAAAATTAATTTATTAGAGAAGTTCTAGTTTTATGTATGCCTTGTTTAGTTCACTAGATGCTTTTAAGAGCAGGCTTTCAAATGAGATCTTGGGGTTTTTTAAGGTTTTTATGACAATATCTCCGACATAGAGTCTATGCACCCTTTGTCAGCGCGACAACTCAAATACGGGCCGTCCTATCTCTATGCATTTTGGCATGCTGGTTAACAATAACCAGTCTGCACTTATCTATGTTTTTTTCACCCGTTCGATCTGAATGTCAGATGACAGATCTGAAGTTGGTGGAGCCATTACTTCAAAGTGGGTTGCGCTCATTCTTCGATGTAGATGTGGACATGGGACTACACCGACTGAGTTAAACATTGCTGGAAATTCAATATATGGTCCACCTGAATGAGGTCATCAAGTGCATATTATTCAGAAAGACTGGGAAATGCATTTACACCTTAATGTATTTCTAAAGTTTATGAATGTATTTCATCACTCAAATTAGTGGGCAGAGCCAAAATTGTCCATTTCTGATTCGTGTATCGAACCCTTTAAATGCTGGTCACATATATGCCTTTTCTGGTTTCTTATAAAAATTGTTCTGATTCCTGTATGAATATCTGTAAATACTGTTAACGAAAAACCCATTTCTAATTTGTTAAAAAATATTTTACACCAGAAGATAAGCCTCCATAAATTCTCTTTCTGTAGAGTTTATTCCTGATACTTTAACCCTTTTCACACAGACTTGAATTTACTGGATGCAGTAAATTCTGTTTCTCTAGTGTTGCAGACAGCTTTTGGAGAGTTCTTTGTAATTATTTGAGACACAGAGCTTTCAAACAAAATAGTCTTCGGTTCCAGTACGGTAAGTATCGTCGCTCTAGTATCTATGGGGACGTGGCGACATTTCATGTAGTTGGAAATCCGGAGGGCAAGTCATGAGTAGTTGGAAATTCCATCTTTTTGGATGTTAGAGCTTCTTTGGCAATGCTGATGTCTTCTTTACTTCCCAAAATTTCAACTCGACAAAAATTCGAACTGTCACTATTTTCAACTACAGTGTACGCAATATCGCCCTCATAAGTATGCATGATGTCTACGAGATTTCTATAGTACGTTTACTTATTGTAATAAAAAAAAAATCATCGAAATGCACTTCAAGAAAATCACATCGTATAAAATCGTTATCCTGGGTTAATTCCACCATTCACAGTTACAAAATAATGAAACATTGAAAATTGATCGTTCCTGCATAAGATCTGATAAAATTTTAGGATAATGTGAATTGCTCAAAGTTCTAACCTTGGGCATTTTGTTTAGCACATATTCAATTCCCAAAGGAATACCAAATAATAATAACCTGATAATTCTATCAAAAATGTGTTGGCATTTCAGTCACTAGAATCAATTTTATGCCAACTTTCACGGCTTCATTTTCAAAATCTTTCTCGGTAGTGAATTTGCAACTAGAGGGAGGGACCGGGCGGGTGGTTTCCATCTCCCAGTCCCCAGTATTGAAATGATTCGGTTTGAAACCAGTTAGCTTCCTAACCGATTAGAAAAACCGTCAACTGGTTATCCTAAATATCGATAGTGATCGTCATTCCACGTTTAAAATGTAGTAAATCAGCCGTGTCTCCTTTGTGATTGATTACACATCGAAACCGCGTTGCAAATATTGAGAAATAATCGACTTTGGCGTTCAAGACTTCGTTAATGGTCGGCAGTTTCCGCGAGTAATGAGTAATCGCGGAAACTTTTCCGCAGTGTGTATACAAACGAACATTGTCGAGTTCTCGACAACGTTCGTTTGTATACACACTACGGAATGGTTTGAGACCACTGCTTTCCAATTCCTATAGTTTTGTTCCCATATTCGATGAAATAATGGCCACGGATAATCAGCTATTATTCGGTTATAGCTCCTGGTTAGTCGGTTACGAAAATGAGCCAACCGTTTCAGCCCTACCAGTCCCCCAGTTGGAAATTCACCACCCTACACCCCCCCCCCTCCCCTTGCAATCGGAAACCTTTAGCCACGTACCTGTATATCTACAGTCCATATTGCTGAAAAAAGATTATTGTAGGATCATTTTTGAACTTGTTTTGGGAAAATACACATTTTCAAAGACAATTGTTTTTTCCTGGACCACAATAAAATGTACTAGATTTTCAACTCCCTGCCCTTTCTTTCAGACCAGCCGCTTTAAATGTTATTTATATCAAACATTGCAACCTGTTATAGCTAATTATACACCACCAAATATTGTTGACATATTCTTTTTTATCCGGCAAACTTTTTTTCCCTTCGAGTGGTTAAGGAAGGCATTTTGAAAATCGAATATAATGAATAAATTAAAACAGTCATTATTTAATTTCCACATTAACATGCAGCTCTTAAGAAAAACATTTGCACCCCACCCCCTTCGGACGAGTCTTTTTCAACTGCTACCTGTGAATTTCGAACTCTCAAGAAACCCGAATGCTTTCTCTCCCCTGTGTTAGAAATATGTGACCCTCAGGTTCTAGAGTTGGAAATTTTGACTCCAGTTAGAGAATCCTAGAGTATCCTATAAATCTATCCTCAAATGATACATTAGCATGTTATAAGTATCCTCAAATTCCCGTATGTGCCTAAGTGCTGCATGTCCATATCGGTATATCCAAGATAAAAAGAGGCGTTGCCTTGCCGTTCCTGTTTCCAAACAATTATCCATAGATAATGCCCTCATATAACGAATGCGATTACGCCATAGCGTTAGGACTAGCGATTTTCCTTCTATGTTTGGGATATCAAAATGTCAAGGAACTTCATTTCAGCCTCTCTTATTTATTTATTGGTGTTTAAGGTCACATACATATGCACAATGGCTAATCATGACCGTGACAATTTTACGGGTGGAGGAAGCCGGATTAGCCGGAGAGGACCACCGAGCAACGACGAGCAGCTGCCATCTCCCCAACATCGTAACTCCCTACTGCAGCACAGGCAGGGTTAGATTGGTTGAAGACATGCGCACCATCGACGTGCGGTACGCCTTAGTACACGGCGTCATCGTGCCCCCATGTGGACAGTCGGGGTTAAGTGCCTTGCCCAAGGACACAACGCGGGAGTCCGAATCGATCGCTCAGATGGTCACCCATCCGAGGACTAACTGGGCTCGACGTTGCTTAACTTCGGTGATCTGACAAGAACCGGTTACCGCAACGCCACCGCGCCCCCTCAGCCTCTCTTAAGGCCCCATGAATCATAATTTCTGTCCTTAAATTGAATCTTGAATCGAATCGGGGCCGCTGTCAACAACAAATACGAATCGATCATAAAATCACTAAATTGGGGACGTGACAACCGTTACTTATTCCTAGTTCCTTATTCGACTTCGTTATCAACAAATTGTATCGGTTGATAACGAATATTGAATAAGGAACTGGGAATAAGTAACGGTTGTCATGTCCATCACTAAATTGCTATTTCATGTAATTACCTAATTACCATGCATATCCCTGCAGTTTGCAAGTGCTGTGGGTAACAACAGGGTTCATACAGGCCCTGTAGGACGTTTTTCCATAACCATAGTGCTGCCATGGCCTGCACAACAATTTTCCACAGCCCTGTATCCATTAAACTACAAAATGCACAGGGAAACAAAAGGATGGAGATCTTCCTGTACCTTCACTTTTATAACCAATAGCGATGAGGATCCAACAAGCAAATCTGCTATTCATGGACCATCGGGTATTGTACTCGGTGGTACACGTTTTGCAGATTAGCTTGTTAATTCGTCAAATTTCTACAGACGTACATGTGTAGTAGTTAAGGATACAGGTATATTTGGTCACATGCTGTTCGAAATACAACTAAATGGTAGGATGGTTGCTCAATAACAACACAAAATTCAATAACCAATGCTTTGTACATATAGGATCCCTTCCAGAACTTGCACGAAATATTACCGCTCGTAGTTCAGTGATTTGTAGAACACCAACATAAAATGTGAATTTCCAGACCCTTTCCACAGCCTGTTAATTTTTTTTTTTTTTATAGATTCCCCATAACTTTCCAGTTCCAGGAAAATGAAATTTAACTTTTTCATAACTTTCCAAGAGTTTCCATACCCTGTATGAACCCTGTAACAAGAGAACTCGAGTGCAGATGTCACAAGTTACATTTCTAATGTATTTATAAAGTGGATCGCGGGATTCTCACTTTGTAAGTACTGTTGCAACAATGTATTTATTTATTCACTGAATGAGATTTAATGGCACTTTCGACACTTTTACGGGCGGAGGAAACCGGAGTACCCGGCGAGAACCACTGAGCAACGGAGAGCAACTATCAGAACCCCAACGTACTACTTTCGCACAAGCACGGCTAGCATTGTTTGAAGACAAATGCACCATCGACGTACAGTACACCTTAGTACACAGCGTCACCTTGCCCCGTGTTGGCATTCGGGACGAAATGCCTTGCCCAAGGTCACGATGCAGTTACCCCGGGCGGGGATCGAACCGTGGACCACACCACGATTTCTGAGTGTATTCAACGTTACCCGATACAATACAGACACTGAAAAATGTGCTAGATATACCACGCGTGGAATCTGGCGTCCGTGTACAGACGTCATGTTAGGGCGCATCTGATTGGTCGTTACGGGTCTAACTGAAACGTATGATGTGAATGAGAGGCTCGACACAAAACATCACCAGGCAAGAAAATAAACAGACCGCCGCCGAGGAAATTTTTTTTATCTTTAAAAGTTAGCTTCATTCAGTTAATTTAAGTTTAATCCTGGCATAAATATAGAATATACTCATACTACCTTGGTGTACCAAATGTTCCCCACGAGTGGTGAACATTTGGTACAACAAGCTACTTTGGGTATATTTTATTTATACCATGATCTTCAGATTATTAAGAGTCGCTATTATTGTTTTTATCGATTTTACTGAGCAGCAGACGTACATACGTGCGAATCTGTTTTTGTTTACTTGAGCGCCGGTGGGCGGTACTTCCGCTGTCAATTTTATCGCCGCAACGAAATGGAAAAAGAAACGCACAAATCACGGGGCCTTTTTCATTTGAATAACATAATGACATACTATTTCGAGTTATGGATGCTTTAATAACATGAGACAACGCATGCTTGTCATTTTTTGGTATCTTTTGAAGTAAACTCATTTAAAACGTAATAAATAATTTCCTCTTTCATTTCACTCTTTGCGAGGCGACTAGCGATAAATTTAGACAAGTTTGCATTCAGGTCGAGGTCACCAAAGGTCAACTTGGATGTAGTTCCACTGTAGGTGTAAATTTTAACTACAGAAATCCCATTGGTGGCGTGTTCACCACGGTTGGTGTGTAAAACTAAAATTTATGTCATAGGATTTTATATATAGTAAAATGGGTAATCATGGTATAAATACAGAACACCACCCAGGTATAGTACGAGGGACAAGAATCAGCGAACTTTGTTATTAGAGACCCCCCCCCCCCCCCGCCCCACCTCTATTTCACCTGAAAAATTCTCACCTCGGTTCGTTGATTCCTGTCCTCGTATTCCACCCTCGTAGTATTATGTCGTATTACTAGACTCAAAACATTTCATAGTACGGTACACGAGGTGCAACAAAGAGTAAAGCATTCCATAAAATGGAAGATAAGGACAAACTACAAAGACTGTAATCAAAAGAAAATAGCTGCGGGATACAAAGTTTATTTTAGAATCTTCCCTGTGATGGATTATCGTACTTAATGTGATGGTTACACTGCAGTGGAGTGGAGTGGGTGGGGGCGGTGTTACATTTTCGCTGGCCTTCCCAAACTAGTGTGATTTTCTAAAGTACAAATTATTTTAGTATGCGGACGATACTGTTTAATCCTTTACCCAAGGTAACGGCCAGAACCGGCCAGCGCAGTTCACAAAAGTCGCCAATTAATTTTCATTATTTTTTCATTTTTTGTTTCAAAAACATAGGATATGACCCCTCTTTGGAACGAGCTCGCTGAGCTTGTTCCAATGAGGGGCCATAACCTATGTGTTTGAGACAAAAAATTAAGAAAATAGTTATTCAAACATTTTATTTGCAGGTGTCGTCTGCTTTTCATGTTAGGTAAAGGGTTAAAAGGAGCAAACACGTTATCAGTTACGGGTTTATAAACGTCGTTTAACCCGTTGAACACGTAAGGACGCTTTTCCGGTCCAGGAACAGGATACTTCATAATTTCAACAAGCAGGATGGCTGGTAAGTTAATGTGTGGGTTAGACCAATAAATATTTCCAACGAGCAGCCCCAAGCCTGCACACTGAAAATATTAATTGTTGCACCGCCCACATAATGAATATGGGCTCGTCCAATTGCTGCCATTGATTTAACATGGAAGGTACCAACAGGGTTTCAAGGGTTAAAATCTGTGTACTTGAGTAGGCGAAGGTGAGGAGTAAAGAATGAGTGTGGGACACCGTGAATAAATTTCAAATACAAATCGTCCCCCAAAATGCAAAAGGACCCCGCCTGCAATGCTAAATCATTGTAGATGGCGCCTCGTTGCACCCAAAGGCCGAAATGCAGCCTGAGGAGAATTAGTAGCACAGTATTTACCCGGGTAACAGGTCGTGGTTGGGTACGAAATTTCACTCACTATGACCGGTGTTGAAAGTGCCGTTAAACTCCATATAAACAAACAGGGTACAATTTTCTGGACACGCTAATTGAATGAACGTGATTGGCAGTTCAATTTTTTTTTTATTTCATTTCAGTTGGAAGAAAGGCAATAATGACTGAACCGGATTTCCCGTTACCAATAATTGATCTTGCTTTGGCAAGGACTGACCGTGAAAACCTTGGTAAACAGGTTGTTAATGCTCTAGAAAACGTTGGATTTTTGTATATTGACAATGCTGAGGGTGTTGATTACGACAAGCTATTCAAATGTTGCGAATGGTTCTTTGGTCAACCGTGGGAAGTAAAAAAAAGAATCTTGCGTAAATTTTGGAATTCAGACAATATCAATGTTTATCGTGGGTATTTTCCTGTAGTTGAAGAGGAGCCAAGCAGAAAAGAGGGATTCGAATTTGCTCGTGATGTGCCACCCAACGATCCTTCTATCATTCCTGGTAATTGGTTTTATGAACCATCAGTCTGGCCCGGAGAAGATGGCTCCTTTCCATTTAAAAAGATCATGAATGAATCTTACAGCGCCATGCATGAAATATCCATGGAGATTTTACGCCTCACTGCAATAGGTTTGGGAATCGAGGAGAACGCATTCGAAAACCTTTTCAGTGACAAGCCGTTGTCGACTTTTCGGCTCATGCACTATCCACCGTGGGAGGGATCACCGCCAGAGAACGCTAAAATAGAGGATGGCAAAGTGGTAACCACACCAGATCACACAGATTCAAATTTTTTAACGCTTTTACATACGTTCGATTATAAGGGTCTTGAAGTTATAACCGCTGATGGTAAATGGGCTGAGGTCCCACCTCGACCCCGAAGCCTTGTTATGAACATTGGAGATGTGTTTTCACGTATGATGGGTGGACGTTTCAAAGCAACACACCACCGTGTAATTGATATAGGCGTGGATCGTTTCTCAGTACCATTTTTTCTCGAGCCTGCCTTTGACGGTGATATTGGAATCAACTTTATGTCAAAAGTGACCGGGGTAGGTCCAGATCATGTTGATGAGAAGTATGGACCATGGTTGCTCCAGCAGATCAAGTACATAAAGAAATACTTCGAGTATAAAGTTCTACCAGAATTCTAAATAACTCGCGAACAGTCAGACATGCGTGTTGCCAGGGACGTATAGGAAATATTTAGAACTTGATTTCCTGGTGTATTATGGTGTAAGAATAATAATGTACAGGTAAAGAAGTTAGCTCCCTTTCTCTGCCCGTCTGTCTGCATCCCGAACTTGATTTCCTCATGGTATATTATCCCTTTACCTAACATGAAAAGCAGACGACACTTGCAAAAAAAATTCTTGAATAACTAAATTTTTTCATTTTTTGTCTCAAAAACATAGGTTATGACCCCTCGTTGGAACGAGCTCGACGAGCTCGTTCCAACGAGGGGTCATAACCTATGTTTTTGAGACAAAAAATGAAAATATTTTGAAAATTAATTGGCGATTTTTGAGAATAGCGCTGGCCGGTTTTGGCCGTTACGTTGGGTAAAAGGTTATGGTGTAAGAATAATAATGCATAGGTAAAGAAGTTGTCCGTCCCCTCCGTCCTTCGCCCGCTCGTCCGGCCGCCCGCCCGCCCGCCCGCCCACCCGCCTGTCTCTATTTTTCTCAACTATAGTCTGGAAAAAGTTGGGGGTGGGGGTGGGGGTAAGCGCCCCCTGTGCCTCCACAGTTCCTACATCCCTATGTGCTGCCATAATTTCACAGATAATAAATGTGAGACGTAAATAATTTTACATAGACATTCATCTCCAGAAAAACTCTTGTTTTCTTTTATACTCTACATTCACTGACCTTAGTGCATACACTCTAAAATCAGTTGAATTAAAACTCAACCCGCTGAACTGGGTTGAGTGAATATGAACCCAATTGGGTTCATATTCACTCAACCCAGTTGATCTGGGCTGATTTTTAACCCAACAAATTTTATAGTGTGTTGGTCAGTCAGGGAAATGTCCAACTTTTTAGCAGTCTCAATCAAGTGGCGAAAGGGGATATAACTACAGTCACGTCGTTTGAAGAAAGACAAAGAATACACGATCAACGGTGGTGAATGTGGGTGCTGCATATCTGAGCCTACAAGTCGCAGAACATCCGCAGCCAGAAATTATTGCTTAACCGAAGGGTTGTATTCGCAAAGAAATACACACGAAACAGCCTAATATTTTGCTCGGCATGCCACAATGTTTACTTCCAAAAACGGCTTTATAAGACATTTTTGAGTAGCTAGGTAATTTTTTATGTTTTGGAAGAGAAAATGGTGATTTCTGACTAATGAAAGAACAGATTTTTGTCCTTTTTTCTCAATAAAGTGTGTGATCCAATAAGAATCAATAAAGATACTTGAAAATAATAACATGTAGGCCAACTGAGTCCTTTGCAACTTGAAAGAGGGGCCTTGCGAAGTTTCAAAATTCGATCCGATTCCAACTCGTCGCGGCGATTCAATTCGATTCGATTCCAATTTGGGAATTATCAGATCGTCGAGTTCTGAAAATTTTGCCATGTGTTTCGGCTTGGACTTGAACTTTTCATCTACCATAAGACCTGTCTTCAGAGATTACTTTGATTCCGTTTAGGTATATTTTGATTTTTAGATTGACTTGCCCATGCAGACGAATCATCGTTGAATACAATATTTGAGTGAAGGCCCGGGCCGTAACTATTGGAATTTTATTTTATTTTATTTTATTTATTTATTTATTTATTTATTTATTTATTTATTTATTTTATTTTATTTTATTTTTTTTTGGGGGGGGGGGGGGGGTAGTACGTCGGTGCCCGACGGCTCTGTCATCTCGCCCAATTATTTGGAACATACCCAATTGCTTTTATCAAAGACTTATCCCTATAAATATACTTTCCATTGATAAAATACTTAAATGGCAGGGAACTTTAACCCGTTACTAACATGAAAAGCAGACGACACTTGCAAACAAAATTCACGAATAACTACTTTTTAAATTTTTTTTTCTCAAAAACATAGGTTATGACTCCTCATTGGAACGAGCTCGATGAGCTCGTTCCAAAGAGGGGTCATCACCTATGTTTTTGAGACAAAAGAAGAAAAAAAATAATGAAAATTAATTGGCGACATTTGTGAATAAAGCTGGTCGGTTTTGGCCGTTACGTTGGGTAAAGGGTTAATATTAGACTTTTATGACAGTGCTGTCAATTACACACCAGCTAAGTAGAGGGACCCAACCATCTGGGTGCTTTCAACAGGTCATGCTCATAAAAAATTGCTATTAGTTACTCTTTCCCTGGATGTGGAATTCTACCGATATATTCAGAAAGACACTTATTGCACTTTCTAACCTGGGTATATTTTTTATGTTTGTCGGGCAAGCATAAGATTTTGTCCAACTGAGTACTCCAAAGCGTGTGTATATTTTCGCCGGGCAAACAAGGACGTCTGCCCAACTTCTTATTTCACAATTCTTGCCCAACCTTTGCCTGACGAAACCCATGGTCGAAGGGTTTGTTTTTGTTTTGTTTTTTGGGGGTGGGGGTGGGTGGGTGGGGGTATCCTCCCAAGTTACGCCTCTGGTGAGACTGGCAATATTTACGTAGAGAGAAAGCGCAATATTTTCATGTTTCAAATGTGGCGAAGAACACCCACGGCCCCTGCACGAATAGCACCAAGTATTGTAATTGCTAGGGCAATCATGTAGCTGCACCAAAGGATTATCCTGTTTGGAAAAAAAAAGAAAAAGAAAATCAAAAAGTTAAATATGAAAAACAAATCAGGTTCAAAGAGGCCAAAGAAATAGTAACATCAATTCCTGGCATGAATATATCATCACCAATTTCTGCTCAAAAATTATCACAAAAATTACCAACAACGCTAGTAGAATTCCAAACACAATACAGATGGCTTAAAAGAACAATTCCATCTTTAACACAAGCATTTGCAATAGAAAAAACCGAATCACATTTCACCCAATCAAATTCGACTACGCAAACAACAGAGAAAATAACAAAAACTAAACAAACACAAGAACAAAGAATAGATATGACTAAATTTAAACAGAAACAAAGAACTAATTCCTGCCCAAAGTCAGAAAAGAATAAGCCAGACAAATCGAAACCTTATCGAAACCCCAATTCCCAACAAACTCTGAGTCAGAATCAGAAACCGCTACAAGAACAGGATCACAAGAAAAAAGAAAACAGAAAACAGAAACTAGAATCAGACAGAATACCTAAAACGCCTTCGTTATATTGTGACGAGCAACATGTTTGAAGGAATTGAAGACCTGTCGGTCAATGAGTGCATCGATGACACGTTCTCGACCAAACTACGCCTGAATTCTTTTCAGGGTAGGTCCCCACGTAAATCTTCACCGAAACAAATCACGGGGCAGTTTCTCCCATACGCCCATCATCTAAATCACCAAACCAAATGGGTCACAACACTGATAATATAATCCAATGGAATTATTGAGGTTTTAGAGCAAATTTTAATGAACTGTGCCAATGTCAAAAATACAAACCCGCTACTTTTGCCTGCAAGAAACACTCCTAAAGTAACCAGACGCCCAATATCATTCTGCTTTTACGCATTATACTTTGTATAACGCCCGGTCAGAGGAAAATCATCTTCATGCTCGTGAAACACCTGTCTTGGTCGGAAACAGCATTATTCACAGTTCTGTGCCTTTGTTATCTAATGTACAGACTGTCGCAATATGCCCAACTTCAGACAAGACGGTAACGCTATGTTCAATTTACATGTCAACAAATAACCCCCTTCGGCAGATTGATCTTGGGTACCTGATTCGCCAACTCCCAACTCCGTACATTTTGTTAGGTGATTTAATGCTCATAGCCCTCTTTGGGGGATTCTTGCAACAAAGAAGACATTACAGGCAAAACAGTAGAAGAGCTTATTTCAAAATATGACTTGTGTTTGTTCGATGATAGGTCAGACACTTACATGCAGCCCGCATCTGGTTCATACCCCTCCACTTGTCTTCCTTTGTCTGCCCTTCTTTCTTCCTTGATTTTTCTTGGAAGGTGCCCCATTGGAATTTCAAAAATGCAAACTGGGACACTTTCCTAACGCTTTGTTCCGATCAGCTCACACGAGAGACATTTCAAGAAAGTGCTGACCAACTGAGCTATTACTTGACATCGCACAGACAGCCATTCCTAAAACCTCGACATCCACAAAACGTTTCAGCACGCCATGGTTTGACGATGATTGCAAACATGCTATAAAAGATCAGAAGCTAAGTGAGGGGTCATTTAATAAGTCACCAACTACAAATAATTTGCACAAACTACGTACATGTATACATCGGACAAAAACAAGACGACTTATAAAAGAAACAAAAAAAAAAAGAAAAGTTATTGTCAAAATTACGTTTCCAGACTTAACCAATACACACCCATCAACAAAATGTGGAAAATAATTAAAAACAAATTCAAGGCAAAGAAACAAAATAAACTGTACAACACCTGGA
This sequence comes from Pictodentalium vernedei, assembly GCA_031216915.1. Taxonomy (NCBI): domain Eukaryota; kingdom Metazoa; phylum Mollusca; class Scaphopoda; order Dentaliida; family Dentaliidae; genus Pictodentalium; species Pictodentalium vernedei. Next base: position 482,503,259 of record CM062297.1, on the reverse strand, counting down.
AGATAACAAAACACCAATTACATCAAAAAAGAAATATCAAACGAAGTGGCCTCTACATTTTTCTAAACATTCGTTGTCTGAAAATTGTAATCCAGATTTCGTTAACATTAAAAAATAACACGAAAAACAAAAGATCAAGTTTACCTCCAATAAATAAGAGGATTATAATGGACCTTTCTCTATGGAAGAGTTGAGTAACCCTTACATAGTGGAAACGACACTGGACCCGATCATATACACTACCAGATTTTAAAACATCTTCCACAATCCTCAATTGAACTTTTATTATCAATTTTCAATGAAATATAGGTGACTGGCCAGTTTCCACCTTCTTGGCATCAAGTAACAATAATTTGTCGCCTGAGTGCTAGAATGTCCTATGTCCCCTATAGCACTCAGACGACGAATTTTTATTCCAAATCCCGATAAAGACCACTGCAATCCAAATCATTACCGACCTATTGCACAAACAAGTTGTCTGTGTAAAACCATGGAAAGGACGATCAATGATCGACTTGTCTGATTTATGGAATCGAGCATTCTATTTACGAATGTTCAGTGTGGTTTCAGAACCCAGAAAAATATTGTCGCTCATTTTGTCAGACTTTAAATGTTTATAAATGTTTATAAGACATGCCTTTACCAGGAAAGAACATGTGGTTGCCATATTCTTTGACCTGGAAAGGGCATGTGATACAACGTGGAAGTATGAGATTCTGAAAGAGCTTTTTAACGTGAGGTCGAAAGGGCGTATGCCTCTGTTTTTTTCAACTGACTATTAATTTCAAGTTTGTGTTGGATTTACTTTATCTGATCCCCATAAACATAAATTTGAGGTTCCTCGGGGTAGTATTTGATCTGTAACCTTTTTCACAGTAAAAATCAATAGCATCATTGACACAATTGAGAATGTGGTGGAGTCTTCATTGCATGCTGATGACTTTTCTTATCTGCTATAGCAGCAAAAGCATGAATGTCATCGAGCATAAACTTCAGCTGTGCTCAAGTAGAATTAAAAAATGGGCCACAGAAAATGGTTTCAAGTTCTTAAAGGCCAAAACAAACTGTGTACATATTTGTAAGCTTCGGAAACATCACCTCGATCCTGAGTTGAAAATAGATGGGAGAACCACGAAAGCTGTCAAAGAAGTGAAATTCTTGAGTTTCAATAAACTGAATTCCACTTCTTATATAAAACAACTAAAGGTTAGATATAAAAGGGCTCTTAACTTCTGACGGTGGTTGGTAGCACTGATTGGGGTGTTGACCCCCCCCCCTCTGCCCCCCCCCCCCCAAAAAAAAATAATCAAAATTAGATTACGGTTGTGTGGTTTTCGGTTCACCGAAAAAGACAAACCTAAAACCACTTGATGCAATTTTATAATAGTTGTATAAGAATTAGCCTAGGCGCATTTAGAACATTGTCAATCGATTCAATACTTTTTGAAGCAGGGAAGCCATCCCCTGAGAAGCGCAGGATTAAACTGTCACTCCAATATGATTCCCAACCATTGGTTAACCCATTAACCCCGTCATACAATTGTGCCTCAGACCCTCAAAATGTTTTTTAACCGACACCGGAAACATATTCCCCCTTTGGGAATTCCCACTAAACCTCTTGATGAATCCGTTACACTTGAATGAGATTCGATAAAAGAGAACCGTGAACCACATATTCCTCCTTGTCATCTAAGGAAACCTACTGTTATTTTAGGCCTTGCTTCCACAAAAAAGGACAAACACCCTGCAGTTCAAACAAAAATATGCCATAATAAAGTATTAACCCTTTGAACCCTGGTGGTATCTTCCATGTATCTTCCATGTCAGTTCAACGACAGCAATTAGAAGAGTCAAAATTCATTATTTGGGGGTAAACCAAATAATATTGATTGGTGTACCCCACACATCCACTAAACAACCATCACACTTAGTGAAATCATGACGTATCATGTTCCCGAGCCTCTGGGATTCAAAAGCTTCAGTATCGCGCATATACACTGATCTATACAGATGGATCTAAAGATGGTAACTGGGTATCACCAGCTGTTGTTACTTGTGATCACGTCATCTCAGTCCGAAAAACAAACAGCTGAAGTTAAAGCTTTGCAACTTGCGCCTGAACATATACTACTCAAAGTTTGCTGAGCACCAACTATTTGACACATCATTGTGAAATTTGCTTGCGACATATTTGCGATATTTTTGGTGGATATGATTGAGGAATGTATTGAGATGGTCCTCGGTGTTTTCATTAGCTCTCTTGACCGGCAGACTTTTCGTGACAGCCATGGAAAGCATGTACCCCTTGATTTTCAGGATGTTTTCGTGTACTGTCTACATGTACATGACATGTGTAGGGTATTCAATCGTCATTTCAACACAAACCCTTGTGATTTAATGACTGAATATGGCAAATGCAAATGTAAGAATACATTTGTCTGAAGCAGAAATGTGGCGGGCTGTAGGGATGATGGAGCAAGGGGCTACCCATCGTCAGGTTGGTGAAGCCCTTGGCGTGCACCATACGATGATCACCAGAGCCTGGGCAAGACTTCAGCAGTATGGCACACCAGTAAGACGGCATGGTGGTGGCAGAGACATGGCAACACCTGCAGCTGAAGACCGGTTTTTGATCATTCAGACCCGTAGGAACCACTTTGCCGCAGCAACTCAGCTTCGCAGTGACCCTCAGGATGCATCCGTGGTAAATGTTTCGACGCAGACTATCCGGGCAAGGTTGCACGAATGTGATCTCCGATCGAGAAGACCATGTATTCGCATTCCGCTGTTCCAGAACCACCGCCAGACACGATATGAATGGGCCATGGGCCGCGTTAGATGGACCAGAGAAGATTGGCAACTGTCATTTTTACAGATGAGTCAAGGTACTGCCTAGACCACACAGATAGGCGTTCTAGTGTATGGAGAAGACCAGGAGAGCGATTTCATGCAGCCAACATTGCTGAGCATAACCGCTATGGTGGAGGGTCAATAATGGTCTGTGGCGGCATCAGCTGGGATGGAAGTACAGAGCTCTGTGTCCTTGAACGTGGTACATTGACTGCACAACGGTGTATTGATGAGATTATGGATGTCCACGTTAGATTGTATGCAGGTGCAGTGGGTGATAGAATCGTTCTGATGGACGATGGAGGGGATTGAGCGTGTGGACTGGTCAGCAAGATTCCATGACCTCAATCCAATCGAACATGTCTGGAATGAGTTGCAGCTTGCAATTTCAGCCCGTCCAGTCCAGCCAAGAAGTGTCCGGGAGCTTGGGGCCATGCTGGTCCAAGAATGGAACAACATCCCACAAATGATCACCAGGAATCTGATTGGGAGCATGAGCGTTGTCAAGCTGTAATTAACAGTAATGGGTCTCATACTCGATATTGAACTCATACCAGTTCGCTCCGTCAACTTTTTGGCAAATTGAAAAATTTCCTCTTTTACCAACAATATAATTTTCCATGGTTATCGTATTCAAAAGCCAAAAAATAATGTCAAACATAAATGAAATCTTAATTTCTGTACTTAAATCATTAATGATATAATTAAATAAAAAAATATATACACTTTTCATTACAATATTTCAACTAAAACGTAAAACAGGTAGTTGGATATACCTGGTGCTTAGCAAACTTTGAGTAGTATATCAAGAATGTACAGGAAAGGAAGTCGATTATTTCTTTCCGACTCTCTTTCTTCTTTGATATCTTTACTCAACTCAACCCCAAGGTAAAGAACCTTCTCATTTTGGAACTTCGCTGTTACCGGGACAGGCTGTATCTCCGGTAATACCAGGGTAGACAGTGCAGCAAAACAGGCTTTAAACAGGCTAATCTGCAGTTGTTTGAGGAAGGAAATGTCACAGTTAGATGCACGGGGGTAATCTTTGATGCATTATCCAGTTCCTAGTTCTTCACGGTTCTACCCGGTGATAGCACAGTCTTTGGAGAAATCATGAACATGGATGACAGTGCACTTCTAAAGGTTCAGTCTTCTATCTTCAAAGCTTTACCCCTTTCACGTCTAACACTGTTTAGTTGACGTGGCTACCCCCTTTCCAGTCACAAAGTTTCGAACAACCATTCCACGAGTGTGATAAATAAATACATGAAACACATCTGTTCGAAGGCCTGGACACGAATAGACTTGATGAGAATGCATAAATTTGTTCTCGATAGAAGTGTACTTGAAAAAATTTACTTTGCCTTCATTAAACCTCTTTTGGAATATGCCGACGCAGTGTGGGACAACTGCGCTGAAACTAATGCCGCTGACATCGAGAAGATTCAAATAACTGCTGCCAGGATCGTTACAGGAGGCGACCTTAAGCTCTAGTAAAGCCCCCCTTTATACTCAAACTGGTTGGGATACACTTCGGGATAGACGCCGGAACCAGAAGCTAATGCAGTTTTTTAAAATGTACCACCATATAACACCGCCATATCTATCAAACAAGGTGCCCCTTGTCATATCAGCAACCAACCCGAGCCACGTGCTGCGTACAAGTGACAACCACCGCGTCCCCTTCTGTCGCACACAATTATATCGGTAGTCATTTATTCCCGATGTAACTAATCAGTGGAATAACATCCCATTGTTGGTTCGACAAAATAGTTCGATAAGCCACTTTAGGAGATTCCCAAATCGTGCAAACCAATGTCCACCTTCATTTGTCAGTACTGCTAAGTGTCGTTCGGCACAGATATACCACTGCAGACTGCGACTGCGTTGTAGTAACCTTAACTCTCACTTACATGCAAACCACCTGACACCATCGCCTAACTGTCAGTGTGGAACAGTCGAATCGACGAACCATTTTCTGCTGTCATGTCAGCTATACTCGACTGTCCGGGCCATCACTATCGGGCAAATACCGTTTCCTGTGAATTTAACTACACTACTGCACGGGTCCGAGCTCTTAAGTGAAGAAGCAAATCGCTTAGTTTTTGAAACGGTCCAGGAATATATGGGAACGAAACGGTTCGCATCGGTGAATTGTACCCTTACCCCCTTGACCAACATAGTAGCTAAGACCGCCCTGTGCTGTACACAAAAATCAGCATTCAGATTTATTATGTTTTCATTTTTGTCCCAGGAACATAGCTTGTTGGGCTCGTTCCACGAGGGGTTATGGGTGGTGTTATTGTGACAAGGGTTGTGAAAGTTTAGCTATTTAAGAATTTATTTTGTGATTGTCAACTATTCCCGCGTTGGGTGAAGGGTTATCCATGTCGTGGTAAACTACGGCTACACACACAGATCGATGTTATCCGTATACAAGTACCGCCATCACCGCTCTTTGAAATTCTTTCATTAAGTTCTCAATAAAATCAACTTTGACTCCGACCTGCTGCCATTGTTGGTTACTTCGCGATTGCTCCATCACTTCAGCAGTTACGTCCTCTCAAGGGTTTGAATGCTGCATTAATTAAGTCAGTGCCCTCTAACCAGTGTTTTGAATTTAGTTCGATTTTTGACATGGTTAAGGTTGATTTCAGGTTGGTTTCACTTTTCATCCCTCTCCTCTTTTCTTCTCTTATCACTCTTAAACACCTTATTTTACTCTACTTTTCTAGATATTCTAAAATCTTTTCACATACAGTTTAAACAATCTGTATTTTGTGTTCCGCCGGCAGTTCATGCTATATGTACTCAGTAACTTAAAGACCCACGGGAGACGACTAATATAAGCATTAAGCTTTCTGTTGAATCCCTTCATCATTTTGCTTCATTTATTCTTATAACTGTATACTGCTTCCATTATCTTAAAATTGTATCTGTATGTTTTTTTGTTTGTTTGTTATTGTTGTAAACTATATTGTATGCAATTGCAGTGTTTCTGTCAAGAAATATTGTTTAAACTAAATACACGAAATACACATTTTCATATCTGTAACATATTTCTACAGATTGATCCAAAAATGACATGAATCTGCATTAATCAGTGGCCGACGATCTGGGTGTCTTTGTTAAGAAGTTGACGAGTTGTGACATTAAGGCAGTCTAAGATAAGCTGTCTAACTCTAGCGGCTCGATTCTGTATAATGGTTCGAGTGGTTGGAGTTGAAGAGTTCATCAAATAGACAGAAATGATGCCAATACAGGCGGGTTAATAGTGAGTGGAAACGTCGTTACATTGAGAATAAAGCAAGAAGGAATCAGCCTTTCCATGGGGCTCCCAAGCGGTCTTGGCACTCGACAAATTCATTTAACATGTCGAATAGGGAAAGAGAGACCGTGCATGTGGGTGCAGTTCCCACGGGATAAACGCACGGTTTCTGGACTTCGGTATAGAATGCATTCCTAGAACAAACGCTGAGAATTTGGAGTGGCTGCTCGCAGAACCTTGTCCACAGTCTACTCTAAATGGACGGTACTATATCCCAAGTCCGAGATACGCACAGGATGAAAGCGGTTGGAATCCTTAGCGCTGGGTTAAACGGGCGACCTGGTACATTACATGGCGACTGACACCTGCTCTCGAGGTGAGTCGAACCGTCATTGGCCGTGCTTCGTTGGATGACTTATAGATAATTTCCATGCAATTTCAAATTCATGCAGTTGAGTCTGGTTCATATTCGAGTACTTGGTACTCTTCGATACTTTCATCTTTTACTGTACCTTCCGTTATAACTAATATTCTCATCATATTTTTAAACAAAAAAAAATACTTATTAACCCTCGCACACTAATGTCAAAATAACAAAATTTCAAGTAGCAGTTTTTCCCATAATGCAAACAGAAATTTAACCAATTCAGTCTCATTTGACAGAGCTCAATGAGCTCTGTCAAATGAGATTGGAGTGGGTTAAATTCCTTGTTGATTTATGGGGGGAAATGTTACTTGAAATTTTAATATTTTGACATCAGTGTGCAAGGCGTTAATTATCAAGTAATTCAACGAAGTTGAAATGACGTGCAGTGATTATTAACCTTTTTTATGCAGACACGATTTTGTGTACTGTCCGTGCACCGATTATCACGAAGTTTGGCAAAATTATAGGCCTTGATTTCTTCTGAAAACTGATGGAAAAAAAATTCCGAATTTCTGTCCCCGATATGAATGATGCGAGTTTTATGTGTCTTTCTTTTTCTTTTAATATCAATCCTGTTTCAAGCCCTCCTTTTTCTAATTTCGGAAATATCATCTCCATCAAAAACCATATTTAAAATTGTGGTACCGACCTGGGAAATTCTGAAGAGTTCTGGGGGTAATACTATAAAACTTTTACAACTGTATTTTCCAGAATTGTATTTTCTAGTTTTGACTTTAAATGGGTTAAAACAAACCATTAGCATTTTCAAAGATCTAGCAATTTGTCTGTTGGCAAATTGCCATATGTTTTAAAATGCTAATAATTCATGTTAGCCAGTTATATTAATAGGTAGAAAATACAATTCTAGAAAATACAATTGTAAAAGGTTTATAGTACTGGCTGCTAGTCGTACTTTCGAGTGACATTACTGATGTCGAAATCACAAAAAATTAAATGTTGGCCACCTTTTATGAAATCTGAGTATATTGTTGAGCTAAAAAAAATTCAAGCTGTTTTTTTTTTTCTTGGAAGTCAGGGTGAGCTGTGATGAACATGGTGTTTGTGAATTCTCCTCCAAAACCGCTGGACCAATTTCAGTTAAATTTGAGGTGATTATCAGATATCGCATTTTGATATTCAAATCAACTTCAATCACCGCCCCATAGGGAGGGGGTGGGGAAAATGCTCCCAAATTAAACAAAAAATCTCATGAACCGATGAATACAATGACTTGATATTTGGTATCGAGCTTCCTTTTGAGGTGTAGAATCAGATTTGTTCAAACGAAGTTCGTAGGGCAATATTTGCCTTTGTAATGGGAGGTGCAAGGATTTTGACCACTCCCAGAATTTTTATTTTCTGAACCAGTGAGCTGATTTTAACCAAATTTAGTGTGTGGAGTTATTGTGTCATTAGTACTTTGAATCCTGAAAAAAGTGTTCTCGCATTCACGTGGAAACCACAGGAGCTAAAAATAGAAATTTCCCAAACCGCACGGTACAGGGAACTGTTATTTTGTGTGTAGCATTCTTATGACCAGTAAAGTTGAATGGTAAAGAATGCTGTTGGTTGTGTCAAGGTATTCTGTAGGGGGGGGGGGCGAAAAAATGCTGAGTCAGTATATTTGGAAAAGTTTTAAAAAATGTCTTTTCCAGAACCGCTGATCTGACTCTTAATATTTGGTATTCAGCATTCACAGGGAGGGTCAGATACAAGTTTATTAAAATTATGCCCCTCGGAGTATAATTGAACTCAATACAGGGCCCCGATTTTTAACTAATGGCAATAGGGGGAATAATATTTAAAAATCTTCTTCAGAACCACCAGTCAGAATCTTTTAATATTTGGTATATATCATTGTTACGAGGGTCAGCTTCACGTTTGTTCAATATTCGGTTAATATTCGGGCTTCCCGTGGCGGCTAGAATTTTAACTTAGTGCAATATCGGGAATAATCTTTAAAAATCTTCTTCTTCTATAACTCAGTGTAATATGGGAAATAATCTTTAAAAATCTTTTTCTTCAGATCAACCAGTCAGATATTTGGTATTTGGTATACAGCATCCTTAAAGAGAGCAGAACTAACTTTATTCAAACCAAGAATCATGGTTAATATTTGGGCTCCCAATATGAGGAAAAATCTTTAAAATTCTTCTCAAGAACCACTAGTCAGAATCCTTTGATATATGATGCACAAAATCTTTACAGGGGTTGGATTCCAATTTGTTCAACTCAAGTCCATCGATTAATAATTGTGCTCTCTATGGGAGCCCGAATTTTAACTTAGTGCAATATGGGAAATAATCTTTAAAAATCTTCTTCTTCAGATCCACTATTCAGAATCTTTTGGTATTTGGTATGCAGCATCTTTAGGGAGATCAGATCTAAATGTGTTCAAATCAAGCCGCTGGGTTAATATTTGTGCTTGCACTCTAAGACCACTATCACTATGTGAATAGCGTCACAAAATGGCCGCTCATGCGGCCTACCAAGGCAGCCAAACATGAAGTAACTGGATCATGTGACTATAACGTCACATCCTAGGTCCGGTCAATGTGAGACGTTCGGGTATATGCCCTACTACTATAGTGCAATGTTAATTTTTCATTTCAGATTTGCGCTCTCGGTGCCAGCGATGCCACTTTTACGAGTTTTTCTGTTCCTTTTATTTTCAACCATGTTTCCAGCCTCAATCTTTCGAAATTTTGGGAATATAATCTCCATAGAAAGCATATCTAAAAATGTGTTGTCGTCCTTGTAAATTCTCAACCGTTATAGCCAAACTCTGAGGTGGCAACACAGTGTGGTCATATGATCAAAAATTAAAATGTGTCAGGTTTTTAAAATTTTAGTATGTTGGAGAGCTCTAAAAATTAAAAGATAGCTGTATGGGTTTTTTTCTGTTTTGTTTTTCGATTTGCTGTCGTTTTGATATTTTTCTTAACTTCATGGTTTGGCCAACCTTCTAATATTTCATTAGAAATGCTACCTTGTCATTTAGATGACTCCGTATTATAAATAATACAACTATGAAACTGCACACACTGTTTTCTGGTTATTTGGAATTGCGCAATTCTATTTTTTTTCATATCAAATTTACGCATCCGATGCCAGCGATGCGAATTTTAGGTTTTTATACACATTTTATTTTTCAGACTTATTTCCAGCATTAGCCATTCAAGAAAAATCTCCACACAAAAAACGTATCTAAAAAATCGGAGTCGTCCTTGGAAATTATCAACTGTTATGGTCGGACGCGAAGACGAAGTCATGTGGTGATAGAGTTAAAAATTAAAAGACGTAGGACGTATTTGAAATTACAGTATGTTGTAGAGCTCAAACAAATGAGGAGACACCTGTTTTTGTGTTTCAATTTATAGTCATTTTGACGTTTCTACACTTCAAAGTTTAGGCTTTTTTGGTCAAATCTCATCATGAACTCTACCTTTGTAATTCCAGTAGTCCACATGAAGTCGATTTCACTGTGAAACTTCACACACCGTTTTCTAGTCTTTTGAAATCCTAACCCACCATTTTGGAATTAAATTGTGTCCCTTCCTCCTCTCGATGCCAGCGAAGCAAAGTTTTCATTCTTGTGCTTACCTTCTATTTTCAACATCGTTTTTAACATTTTACTTTAAAAGTTTTAGAAATACAATCACAATGCACAACCGACTTGGCAGCCCAAATGACGTTGGCTGCAAAATGGCATTAGTGATATTTGATGAATGACTTCTGGAAATTCGCTTTACGATTTCAGAAACATCTAATCAGTATTTTTCTTTTTTTATATATAAGACCGCACGTCTTCAACTGTGTTATATTTTTTCTAGTCAAATTGTACTGTGTCCTGTGTCTGTCACTTGATAGAGACTACACTCTAAAATAAGTTGTGTTAAAAATCAACCCAAATTAACTGGGTTGAGTAAATATGAACCCAATTGGGTTCATATTCACTCAACCCAGTTGATTTGGGTTGATTTTTAAACCAACTGATTGTAGTGTGTATGATTGGTCGAAAGCCCGTATAATAAAAGGAAATAGACCTTAAAGGTGTTATTCATGAAGCTCATACTATATATATGTTACACCCCATTTGTGAAATTGCCCATTTCATGAAATGGGCAGTCAAACTGTATATACTATTCAAAAAAGGTAGGGGATATTTGATAAAAGTGAGATATATGAAAATATTCATCTAAAAGACAATTGAAGCATTGCACTAGTGAAAGATTTCAGCGATAGTTGGGTGTCTGAAAAGCACACATTCCACGCACTGAGCTGTAGAAGACATGGACGGTCAGTCAGAGAATTTACCACATTCAGTCCAAGACCTCAGTACCTTATAAATCCTCCTCGGATCCGACGTGGCACACTCCTCACCAAACGTCCAATATCAGCTTGACTGATGTTATTCCACTCTTCCCGCAGTGCAGCAGCGAGTTTCTGAACATTGGTAGGGGGCTGTTGGCGTTGTCGTAGGCATCTGTCAAGCATATCCCAGACGTGCTCGATTGGTGAAAGGTCTGGACTTAGTGCTGGCGAAGGCAGTGTAGTCATGTTCTGCTCCTGGAGGAACTCTGTAGCGACACGGGCCCTGTGTGCTCTTGCATAGCCATCTTGGAAAATGAATCGACGGCCGTGACGTCGCGCAAATGGCACCACGTGAGCTGCTGACATATTGTCACGGTAGTACTGCCCTGTGACACGCCCTTGGATGACATGTAATGCTGCTCTGCCTGTCATAGTTATGCCTCTCCACACCATAAACGATCCACCACCAAAGCGATCGTGCTACCTAACGGTTACGCGATGGTATCGTTCGTTCCGCCGCCGCCACACTCTGTTTCGCCTGTCGTGGAAGTCGAGGATGAACCTCGATTCATCGGAAAACATGACGTTGCTCCACCGACGATTGTCACAGCGCTGTCGTGCTCCACACCAATTACGCCTTGCTTCGATGTGACGTTCAGTCAAACGTGGAATTATTCGATGTCGTCGAGCGTACAAATTCCAGCTGTATAGGCGTTTCGGATAGTCTGACCACAGTAGTATGTCAGGCACGTTTGAGGCAAAAGTTGCCGGACCCCGGAAGTGACGTCATGTCACGTGACGTAGTGGCGCCATGTTGTGTTGTCATGGTAACCCGCGTGAGTGGCCATATTGTGACGTCATCTCCATGGTGATACGTGGTGTGAGTGCGCATGCGCAGCGCGTGTTGTTAGGGTGATACGTGTTTCCGTCGTCCATTTTGTATACTGGAGGCCGCCATCTTGGTTTCTATGGTAGCACGTGGTTGCTATGTTACCCAATTTTTCTGCAATAAAACGGGGTATGTCTTGAGGGTGTGTTCCTTTGTAGAAGAGTAAATCTAATTACCACAAACAACCCGACAATCTCTCCAAATCACCAAAATCTATCCCAACTTTTACTATTTCGAAATCTTTCAGAATTCCCTGCTTCTATCTATATATTCAATAGTTTATGTCTACCTAGCCATGTTCCTTTGTTATGGAGTATATTCCAGTAGCGTAGAAGAGCCTATTAGTTGGAACAGTTTTGCTTATTATTACTATATTTAGCAATTTCTGGTCTATTCTTGTTAGTTCTGACCCTATTCCAAGTACACTTGTTTTTCATATATCTAGATCATTTATAACCAATCAGATTGCTTAATTTCTCATAATCTGTATACAGAGTTATCTCCCTTCTGCATAATAAAAGCCTATATCCAATGGCAATATCCCCAGGCACCCCAATTTTAGCACCCTACCTGTTCCAACTAATAGGCTCTTCTACGCTACTGGAATATACTCCATAACAAAGGAACATGGCTAGGTAGACATAAACTATTGAGTTTATAGATAGAAGCAGAGAATTCTGAAAGATTTCGAAATAGTACAACTTGGGATAGATTTTGGTGATTTGGAGAGATTGTCGGGTTGTTTGTGGTAATTAGATTTACTCTTCTACAAAGGAACACACCCTCAAAACATACCCCGTTTTATTGCAGAAAAAGTGGATCACATAGCAACCACGTGCTACCATAGAAACCAAGATGGCGGCCTCCAGTATACAAAATGGACGACGGAAACATGTATCACATATCAACACGCACTGCGCATGCGCACTCACACCACGTATCATGGAGATGACGTCACAACATGGCCGCTCACGCGGGTTACCATGACAACACAACATGGCGCCGCTACGTCACGTGACATGACGTCACTTCCGGGGTCCGGCACCGGGGTCCGGCAACCTTTACCTCAAACGTGCCTGACATACTACTGACCACTGTTTCGCACATCTGTCGCTCGGTGCGGCTGCTGTCCAACTTCTGAGGCACTTTGATGGTGGTTACGTAATGCTGTAGTTAGGATGAAACGATCCTGGCCAGCAGTTGTCGCCCTTGGACGACCTGGCCGACGTCTATCATCAACATTGCATGTCTGGCGGTAGCGTGACCACAACCTGCTGATCACCGATCGAGTAACGTTGAGAATTTCAGCCACTGCAGTCTGTCTGTTTCCAGCTTCCAACATGCCAACGACACGTAAACGTTTGTCACGTTTCAGTCTTCGCATACATCAAGAGTTCTCTTTCGACCATAAACTATTGATGAACGAGTTTATACCAAGAAAAGAACGATGAGACCTCCGAAAAAGCCCGTCCAGAACAAATGAAAATTTCAGAACGTACCCCACATACCTTAACATGGCGCTCGTGCGAAAACCTGCATAAAGTTTTCGTGGCCTGGTGACATTCATGATCCACAATAAACTTGCTAACATATTGATGTGTCCAATCACGCGTATCCAATACCATTTTCTGAAAATATCAACATAAGTTTGGATATCCCCTAATTTTTTAATAGAATATAACGCATACACAAAAAAATAGTGTTTTTTTTTTTACTTTGGCTTTGATTTTTGTAATTGTTGTCCATAAAACGTTTCAGTGATCTCTTCACTGTCTGATGCTTCTATCATGTAGGTGATGGGATCGGTGTACGGGCATCTTGAAAAATGGTGAATATTTTGTCAGTCTATCTTATGAAGCGCAGTAGGTGATAGGTTTCACTCTTATTTTATTTCGTTTTATCGAAATAATATTTCGAAATAATGGAATAATATTTCGTTTTAACGAAATAATATTTCGAAATATTATTTCGTTAAAACGAAATATTATTTCGTTATTTCAAAATAATATTTCGTTAAAACGAAATAATTATTTCGTTAGAACGAAATAATATTTCGTCATCTCGAAATATTATTTCGTTAAAACGAAATATTATTTCGTTATTTTGAATTATTATTTCGTTAAAACAAAATAAATTAAGAGTGAAACCTGTCACCTACCGGGCTCCATACTATCTAGGTGAATATTGTTTTCATTTAGAACAGCTCACTCGATATCCACATCAAATTTCTTTCGTTTTCATTTCTTTATCAATCACATGGGATAGGTTTCCTGTGGAGTATCGTTTCACGGATCCCCAGCTTCCATGGGTGTCATCTTAATTGAACGATGGCGAGTGTTGTTGTTATAGTTGTCCTCCAAATTATCTAAAATGTCTACGTATCACTTGGTCGAGTTAGCCTGAAATATCAGTAGGTAGTAAATGCCAATTCAAGCATCAATGTACATGTACGTGTACATGTACACGTACATCGATGTACACCTCCATAGGATTTAGTGTTAAAATCGTGTACAGGTACACGATTTTAACGTATTTAGGGTGATGTTAGAATCGGCATTGCCGATTCAAACATCACTGAATTCTATACAAGAGTGAAAAAAAACGCATGAAATTTTATGTACGTGTACATGTACCGTCTGATTTGGAATCGGCAAATGGGTTTCCCCCAAAGGATTAAGTGTTAAATTGCGAGCAAAAAACGTGTTGTCGTTTCTAAATCATCATCTTGCTGATTCTAAATCATCCGTGTCTGTACACGATTTTAAAACTGAATCCCTATGGAGACATACACGGAAATCCATTTGAGAATTTTACGTCGGAAATTGAATCGTGTAAGGTACACGGAAAAGAGGTGATTTTTGAACCGGCAAACCCAGTGCCACATTTCTTGAAGAAATAAAAAAGTGATTGATAAAAAGCAGAGAAAAAAAATATATAAATAAATAGTTATTAAAAATAATATATCAAATCGAATAGATAATAAAATAAATACGTAAATCATGAGTGCTTCTCAGACTATTAGAGTAAGGTTTCTTTTAAAAATGCTGATGAAAGCCTACGCATTCTGCGTGAACGAACAACTAGGTCGCCTCTTGTTAGAACGATGCCGTCGGATGTCGGGATCACCTAGACTTCAATCATGAGAATCATTCGTGTCTGTGGATGGAAAGGGAAGATATGGTCGTCAAGTATTTTGAACCGGCATTCGAACGTGTTCAAATCGATGAAGTGATCACGTTTTGGAAGAGATTACTCTTCTGTAAGGATCGAGACAAGCCCACAGTTTCGGAAGAACTGAAATTGGCGCGTAGAAGTCTGACATTAGAAGACAAGGGATGCATCATGAAATTATTGTTCAATGAAGCATACGACTAAGTTTTTTCTCGTTGATATAAAATAAGGGAGAATAGAAAATAAAAAATAAATACACACATAAATTTTTTTATCTAATATTAGAAAGAAAAGAAACACAAAAATGAAAACCAGAAATAAATTGTATCCGACGTTAGATGACGACGAGGATGAGAAGCCGACCGGCGTTTTGCCAATGGCACCGTCGCTAGAAGAAAAAGAAAGAGGAGAGAGGTATCACATCGATCAAATCAGTAGAATCCAATAGTATCTAACTTGAGAGAGAGATTCTCGTCATTCTCTCAAGAAGAAGTATTCGCGTTTCGTGAAATTCGTCAATGCGATCGACACGACACTCATCACGATTTCCATGGGTTTACACATGGCTGGCATCGGATTGTTGTCGACCGCGGTCGGCATTCCGATCGTGTTGACCGTAGAAGGACTGGCTCTCACTGCCGGATTGTTTAGCACGCTTGGAAACTTTTTGAGTAGGAAATTATATCTGAAGGCGAGGAAACACGACAAGATTCGCATCTTGGCCAACTCCAAGATCGACACGATATCCGAAATGATCTCTATGGCATTGAAAGATGGTAGGATATTGGGCGGAGAATACTTCGCGATATTGAGCGAGAAAACGAAATACAATGCCATGAAAGAAGCCGTGAGAATCAAGACTCGTCAGATCATCAAAGAAGAGATGAAGGATTCTCTCATGGAAAAGGGGAGGAAAGAGGCCAGGGAGGAATTCAGTAAGATGATAGTACTCAAGAGCAGTGATTGAAAAAAAAAATATATATATAATAAGAACAGAATTAATTAATTATTAAATTTATATATAAAATAAAAAAAAACGAAATTAATTTAAATAACTCTTAAAAAATGTATTGCATAAAGTGTAAGAGAGTTACCGAGATGAGTAATTCTTGAGAAATACGAACTAAAAACGACAGACAGATGCATCGCAGAATTTGCAACGTGTGTGGTTCTATCAAGACTCGATTCGTCAAAAAAAAGAACGCGAGCAAAGGTAAAGACATCGTGAATAAAATGATCAATAATCTACCTTTCGAAATGCATCTGCCCGGTCACAGTTTCACGGGACCCGGAACGAAATTGAACAAGAGACTCAACGACGATCTGACACCCAAATCTTGGAGCAAACCTGTGAATAGGGTGGACGCGGTCACGTATGATCACGATCTGTGCTACATCCCGACACCAAGACTCGCAACAACGTCTACGATAAAAACATGTTGGGGAAATTGAGAGGCATATCGAATCCGACCAGGAGAGAGAAGATAGAACGTTCGCTGGTCGGCAATCTGATCGGTGCAAAACGTCGATTCGGATGGGGTGTTAAAAAAAAAAAGCACATCGGAAAAGAAGAAGAAATGATTATTGACGAGCGAATTGGCCGAGGAGTTACACAAACCCATAGTGCATAAATTTCGAAAGAGAAGGGTGTTCGTGAAGGGTTTGGATGATATTTGGTCTGCCGACTTGGTTGACATGAGATTGTTTTCGAGGTGGAACGATGGCGTCAAATATCTATTGACAGTCATCGACGTGTTTTCCAAATATGGTTGGATCAGAGCTTTGAAGAATAAATTGGGACCTTGCGTCGCCGAGGCTCTGAAGAGCGTGTTCGACTCGTCTTCTCGAAAACCGAGTAAATTTTGGGTGGATAAGGGAAAGGAATTCTACAACAGGCACGTTCATCGATTGGTAGACCTCTACTCGATCGAAAATGAAGAGAAAGCCAGCGTGGTGGAACGTTGGAATCGAACGATGAAGGAAAAGATGCACAGATACTTCACGGCGAATTCGACCAAGAAATACATATACGCTCTAAACGGTCTGGTCAAAGATTACAACAACACACGACACAGATCGATCAAGATGACTCCCGTGGAAGCCAGTGATCCTCGAGATGAAAAACGGGTCTACGCGAATCTATATCCTGAAAGATCTAAGATCAGGAAGAAGTCTAGAACGCCGAAATTTGTTGTCGGTGATCGAGTGAGAATCTACACTTATAAGAAGCACATCGAAAAGGGTTATACTCCTCGATGGACCTCGGAAATCTTCGTGATAATCAAAATATTTCACACCGATCCGGTGACTTACGAAATCGAAGCTTTGGATGGAGAAGAGATCATCGGAAAGTTTTACGAACAACAATTACAGAAGACAGAGTTTTGATAAAGAAAACAAATTTCTTTTATTTACTCTCTTTAACATTTTCTTGTTTACACATATATATATATATAAGAGAGAAAAATAATAATAAAAAATAATTAAAAACTATTTTTAGATAAAGAAAGCAAGTTAATTAATAAACAAAAAAACCCTAAAAATCCTTTAAAAATGACAAGATATAGCACAAAGCATAGTGAAAGATGAAAGTATTCAAGAATATGAGGTTCAGAATACGAACCGGTAACCGGAACGAGTTTGAACAATGCGGGAGAGATAAGAATCAACGTCGAAACTCAAGATCTATTCATACATCCTAGCGAGAGTTACATAGTGGTGCAGGGACGTCTCACCAAGGAAGATGGGAGCGACTACGCCGACGACGACACGGTTACTCTAGCCAATAATGTCATCATGCATCTATTCAGTAATATAAAATACATGCTATCCGGACAAGAGATAGAATCTGTGTTTCATCCCGGTCAGGCCACCACGATGTTTGGACTCTTGATGTATCCTGATGATTTTTCAAAATCCAGAGGACTTAATCAGTTGTGGGTGAAAGACACCGTTGGCCCTGCTAGCGCCGGCGCCGCCTTGATATTCGACTACGTCGTCAAGACGTCCAGACCTAAAGGAACGTTTTCATTCAGGATACCTTTGAAACATATCTTCGGATTCGCGGACAATTACAACAAGATCATGTATGGATTCAAACACAATCTGATGTTGATTCGAAAAGGAGATGACGATGCAATAGTGAGACTCACTGTGACCAATGCGGGTAAGAAAACTCTACACAAGATATCATGGTTCATTCCACATGTGGAGCCCTCGATTGTGGAAAAAGCACGCCTGTACAAGATCATAGAATCCAAGAGTAAATTACCTGTGGGATTTAGAATGAGGCAGTGTGACACGGCGAGCATTCCACCCTCCACGAATCACTTCGATTGGAGACTGATGGTGAAATCCACTTCTGAGAGACCGCGTTTCATCGTGGTTGCGTTTCAGACCGATAGGGATGGGTCTCGGGAAAAGAATGCATCACTGTTCGATCACTGCCATTTGAGAAACATGCAAGTGTTTCTGAACGCCACGAGATATCCAGCAATCGATTACAATGCGCCGTTCGCCAAGAACGATTTCTGCAGACTGTACGGTGATGCCGCTGATTTTAGAAAGAAGTATCACGGTCTAGACGAATTGATGAGCAATCCTAACATATCTCCCGGAAAATACAAGTCGATGTATCCCATGTTCGCATTCGACATCAGTAAACATAGTGAATGACTCAAGAGTAGCGTCTTAGACATTCAGATCAAGATGCAATTCGATAGGAACGTTCCGAGAAAAACCGAAGCCTTCACCCTGGTCCTGTCGGACAGAGAATTACAATTCGAATTGGATGGAAATAAGATGTCGATCATTCGATGAGAGACGAGTGTGAAAAAAAAAATATATATATATAAATAAAAATTAAAAAAATTATTATAAAAATGAATGATAAAGAAAGAGAATACTTAAGAAGAAACAGACGTGTTTTGATTAAAAATATTTCGCAAGATTCGTTAGCAATAATTCTAGACACTTTAGTCAAAACAGAACCTTTGATATTGACTGATTATATGAGACGTGAAATCGAAAGTAAAATCTTGATAGAAGATAAGACCAGAAAACTTTTAGACATGTTGACATATGGAGGACCGACTGCTTTTCGAGAATTTATAAAAGCTCTTCGAAATGCTAAAATAGATGTTGACGCATGTTTCGAGATAGGTGATCCAATTTCACGAGATGAAACATTATGAGAAATAACGTATTAAAACAACCCCCCCCCAAAATAAACAAATAAAGTAATGTGATCTAGAGAGATTGAACATCTTTCTAAATCTCATTACTTTTTTTTTTTGTTTTTAATAAATCACACATTATTTTTTTTTAATTCATTATTTTCCACGCATTCACTGTTTGTTCAAAGGAACTAATTCAAACAGTAGACTCACCACGGAAGTGGCGGCTTTGGGATTATTGGTTTTCGTAATGAAATTAATCCTGTCTCCGGTGTTCACTTTGAGAGGGGTGCCAAACGTGCTAACATTCGCGTGTTGATTCTCAGTCTTTTCGACGCTGTATCTCTTATCGCTCTCTACTCCATTCACCATGAGACTGACGACCACTCTGTTATTCAAATCCAAGGAAGCCAGACTCATTCGAAGGATTTCACCTACCAGCGGCATGGGATATCCCACCTGACCATGTTTCGATCTGCTACCTCCATTTCCGAAAGACCACTCAGCTTTTCCTTCATCTAAGGTGCTGGCCTCCTCGGCCCACACAGTGATCAATTGTCTAGCATATTTGACTTTCCCCACCACCGAAATCAGGGTGCAGGTATCTGTCATGTTCACGGGATCCGGTAGATTCGTGAGCGCGTGTCCACCCATGTCTAGTTTAGCTTCCATTATGTCACCCTTTCTCCAGACCGAGTTGTCGTCCACGTACTTTCTGCTGACCGTGCTGGAATCGAATTCGGGATCGTGACTGAGTCCGAATAAATTCTTACCGTTCATGTCGATACCACCCTCCATGGTTCTGCCAGATTGTTTGTTCAGGTAGAGATCGTCCACTTGCGATTCTAGGTATTTTTGTGATCGTATCACGGCAGAATCCACATAGCCCTTGTTGACTGCGGTTGAGTCCGCATCCGTGTCATCAACCTTCGACAGATTCAATATCTTGTTGAATCCCGCATTCAGATCCGATTTCATTTCTCATCTGTCAGACTTTCTCTGTTCCAGATCTACATAGTGTTTGGTCGCCACATCCTTGGGATTCGTGGGAGTGGCCACATTCGTTATCTTATTAGAATTGGTGTTCAATTCTGAGTGCATTGTTTTCTGAACGTATCTATTTCTCAGGTGTTCGCTGAATCTCGCGTGAGAGTTGTCCGCACATTTCTTGGTTGCGGCATCGGTGGGATCTATGGGATTTGCGACATTCACCAAATGTTTGGATTTCAGATCGAGATTTCGGTCATGGTTTTATCCACGTAATTATCTAGCATGATTTGTTCGAAATCGGCGTTCCCCCTGTCGACGTATTTTTTAGTCGCAGCATCTGCGAGATCTATCGGCTCGGGAAGATTGTAGAGCTTCTTATCATTCATGTTCAAAGGTTCTTCTCGAGGTTCGTATCTCCGAACGTAACGTTTGTCCAAGTTGGCAACGTCGTAACCATCGTCGACTTCGAACGTCTTCCTCTTCTTTCTTAGGTTGACTTTTTCATCGTCACTTCTACCAAATTTATCGACTGGCATATTGTTGTGGGATTTTTTTTGTTTTTTAGAAAAAATATATTCAAAGCACAGTTTATTAAAAATGAACTATTTTATTTTTATTTTTCGTTTTTATTCGATTAAAATTTTTAAAAATAATTTTTTTATCTTTATATATACTATAAAAAAAATCTCTCTCTAATGTAAATCATTGAGAATGTCTTGAAACCGATCTCCTTCAGACCATCTCTTGAGAACGTAGAGACACAGGTGACCGCAAAACACTTGATCTGGTGATTGCACTTGTTCCATGTTGTAATGAACCATCGATTTGTTGAAATAGTTCTTTATTTATTCTGTAGCTGTCGAAATAATAATTTTTCTTCTTCCCGTTCTTGATCCACACCACCCATTGAGTGCCTTCACCCGATGAATCGTCTAGATTTAAAATTCCGCATTCCGATTGTCAAGGTCTTCTCTTTGGCAAGGCATCTCTGGAAAACACACCTAGAAAATCTTTGATTTTCAAATCTTTCGCCGCATTCAACAGATCGATGTTGGATAGGGGTTCGTTAGGTAAAACGACACCTTCTACGGATATCTCTATTTTCTTATTCATAAATGCGTATATATATATATATATTTTTTTTTTATTTATTTATTTATTTTATCATAATTCACTAAAATGACGTTATTTTTTTAAAAATTTTTTATTTTTCTTTTTAAACTCTCTCGATGTCTCTATCGATTTCTATAATTTCGAATCCATATAATTCCTCTTGATTTTCTGGAATCCTATCATCCTTACTCATATCTGGAATCCTATCATCCACAATCATATCTGGAATCTTATCATCCACAATCATGTCTGGAATCCAATCATCCACATTCATATCGTCTCTAATTAGATCCACAGTCCAATGTCCGGGTGCTAAAGTGTTTATTTTATCGTCTAACACGAATCTCTTATCGTCGTCGGCCGTCAGCGAAATCTTGTTGACTATTTCGGTATACAAGTCATGATTTTCGCTTCGAATCGATTTCATAGTCTTATACACAGGACCACTTCCTAACAGACAATCTTTATACTCTTGGAAAGAGATGTTTTTCTTCACCACGCACGCTTTAACTCCTTTGCACTTATTGATCTCTTCCTCTTCTAGATGATAAGCATACAGTTTGGGTCTCAAGCCCACGAATTCGATGATTTGTTTACCGCCGCTCTCGTCCTTAAATTTACCCAACACCTTCTTGTTGTCATTCGATTGAATGTTGGACGGGTGATCGATGGGATAATTGCTTGTGTCGAACCACGTGGCCACGTCCTGAGATATATCTCGGTAGACGTCTTTCGTCTCTATCTCATAAACTATACTGTCCATGTCAGTGAACAGTAGTTTGGCTTTATCACCAAATTTTCGTTTGATGTAATCGTAGTGAAACTCGTAGATCAATCGCTTGCTGATATCTAAGATGATCGGTCCGAGATAATACGGTTTGTCGAACTTCAGGTGCGTCTTTTGCATGTGAACGGCCACTAGATTTTCGTCGAATATGGTTCAGTGTTTGTAACTGGGTTTCGCCACTAATTTTTTAGCTCTTTTCTCAGACGTGACGAGTCGAACGTCGGTTCTCTTCCTGATGTTTTCCATCGATTTACTGTACACGCAGTTGTTCATGAGTTTGAAGAAATCTTTTTCAAAATCGTTCCTGGCTCGAATTCTGAGATTTGTGTTGAGATCGATGTATTTTTTCATCCAAGGCTCTTCGTCGAATCGAATGATGCGATGTATTATGACTAATTTCATCTTGTAATCAACGTATTGTTTCAGATTCTCGCTGTAGATGACGAAGTTATGTTTGTTAAATAAATTGGGAATGAGTTTTTCCTCGTCTCCTTTGTTTGGTTCCATTCGTTCGGGAGCCAGCGGATAATCGTTGTGTAGATCGTGTAATTCTTCCGGATAGTTCAAATCGACTTCTAAAATGCAAGGATAGTCTCTCCATTTTTGCATCTCTTCCGGTTCCGTCAACCATTTGAAATTTCCAATCGGTAAAGGATGACTCAGGCCGGGGAAAAATAGTTAATTTGTTCAGGTAACATGCTGAAAAAAAATAGGGTCGGTTGGTCGGGATTTTTTTTTTTTCATAATTATTTTTTACAATGAATGCCTTTCAAGTGTCTCAGAAATCAACCTGTATATCCCTATATATCCCTCATGTCCTATTTGTTTGGTTATTTTATACGATTTGCATCTGACAGTAAATAAAACTATAAACCATTTTTCTATGCGTTTTCATTTCTTAAATTGAAACCCGTAACGAGACTCCAGAATTCAAAGATCACAGCTATGTACGATTGTTCCATTGTTTCTTTGTCAGGTCAAGAACGTGATCACACTTTGCGGTCATGTTTTAGGTGTGGACGATGGAGAGAATTTAGGTGTGAAAATAAAATTCCACGCTCTTTCATAGCTGAACAAACATGTCAGTCAAGCTATATTGCAGTTCTTGGGGAAAATGAGCTATACTGCGAGTCAGGGGAAGAGGGAGGTCATTTGCGTACTGTAAAAAACTGCATGGTTTGACAAACGACCCTGCCAGCATGCTAGTTGATTCTATATCGGGCCGATGTCGGTGCAACAGAAATCCTGTCATACCGACATCGGTCCAATATGGAATTAAGTAGAATGCTATGTGAGGATATAGTTTATGTTCACAATGGACTCTTTTCGCCGAGTTGTGAGTCGTTTCATCAGGTAACGCCATTTATACGCCCGGTTTTGTGTCGATTGGAAAGGATGAATGTTTAGAAACTCCAAACAATTATCCCTCCCAATTGACGCAAAACACAAAGCAGACTACATATAGGCATATGTTGCGCCGATGTGGGCCTTTTATTTCATAAAAACGCAATCCTGATATGTGTGCCTTCCGACAATGCAACGTGCTTTCAGCACAACATCGATTGCCTGGACTGAATCAGGTGATTTAAAGTCGGACGCTATTATATAAATGAGGATGAGTTGGAAACTGTTCTTAAAAATTGCTGTTTCCCTCTGTGTTCGCACTTTTCTGTGTGAATTGCGACAACGCTTGTAGCCAACATTTTGATATAAACACGCGTTCTGAAACTTGTTGCTATGAGCGTCATCGGCCGACGTGCACGCGCCCTTTAACATGAGAAACGTTCCAGAGACAGTCATACCACGCAAAGTTGGTGCTATTATTTCGTTAGGCGATAGCGATTTCATTATTTCTTCTTTTCCTTAAAATTTTTTTTCTGTGCAAGGTAAAAAATATTTAGGGTCGGCGGCAAAAATAGGGTCGGTCGGGTTACCTGAATAAATTAATTATTTTTCCCCGGCCTCATAGCCCAACCGTACAGATTATTAGCGTCCCAATACTGTATGCATTTATTGATCATTTTGAATCAAAACCTTCTTTCATGTAGAGATTGTTAGCTTTAGAATATCTGTGGGAGATCATCGAGACGCCACCTCTCGCAGCCCTTTTGAACATGAGCAACATGTTCACGTCGGATAATAATTCCAATTGAACTTCGGTGGTCTTCAACAGAGCGTCCCACGCCAGACCAGGTGCGGTGAAATACCAAGCGGGATCTAGATCGTAATTTCGACGACAGACGTCTCGAAAATTTTCGAACACGTCTGCCAAGAGCAGAACGTCGGTCTTCAGATAGAGATCGTGATAATCTCTCATGGTTTTCATATCGAATGATTTCCACACGTTTTTGGCGTGTTTGTAATTCTCATCAGAAATGTCGGATTCGTATAATTTCGAATAAAAATCTTATTTCGAAGGTAGTGTGGTGTCTTCGAATCTCTTTAGATCGTTCATGTAATCGTAAGGATAGACTCCTTTCCTCAACATGACGTCTACTCGTTCTCCGAAATGTTCGCTCGTGATTTTAAATTTATCCTTGCTCATGTTATCGACTAATTTTTCCAGAGCGGTCGACATGAATTTAAAACTGTCGATGAAACGTATGCCTCTACGAATGGATTTCATTTTTTCTTCCAACGTATTTCCGTCGATTACTCTTTTCTTCTCCATGAGCTTCCATTTCATGAAGGAAATGTATCTTTCTTCGCTGTTTGCGATGCAATTTAATTCTTCGTGTGAGGTGCCGAGATTTTTCACGAACAGATGACTGTCGTAACCCGAGAGATTGTGAAACATCACCGGATAGAAAGCAGCATCTCGGTATTTTAAATTACACTTGCTGTGAGCCGGACCGTGATACAGACCCGTGTAATGATCGTGGTCTCTAACCTTCTTATTTTCCTCCGAATTCTCGTCGAACGATTGTCTGCATATGTGACATTCGGTGGCTCTGTTATTTTCATCCTGCTGCTCTCACGTGATGATCATTTTCGCTGGAGTTTTGACAATTTCGTATAACATTTGAATTTTCGATTCTAACTCTTCCACGAACCTTTGGGCCACGTCGTTGTCTTCATACTGTTTCGTGTAGGTGAAGGGACCCATGTCGTGTTGCGAGTCGAAAGCGCATTTCACGTAAATGCAATAGCCTGAAGGTATGTGTTTTTGATATCTTTCGACGTAACTTTGAAGAGTGTTGGGTTGACAGGAACTCATTTTCGTGGTGAAACATTCGAAAATGGCGTACACGACGAATGATACTTTTAACCTTCTATTGTGATTTTCAAACTTCACGATGGTGTTAGGTTTAGGCATTTCAACGGCGACACCTTGATTTTCGTTGCAATATTTCTGATGTTTCGCTAACGATTTTTCGTTGTGAAACACATTCATGCAGTTGCAACATAAACATACCTTATGTTCATGTTTATTATTTTGTCTCGACAGTAATTGGCTCGGATGTTTAACCCAACAATAATGACGATTGTCACCATTCGAAATCAATAATAAAATAATTGTCTTTTCTCTTTCGAGATTCGAAGTCTGTCTGAGAGGATAGATCGTTTGCTTTTCGTCATCGTATCCCAAGACGTTCACCGCTATGGTGGGATTTTGAACCTCGAAACGTTTGATGTGTTTTAACTGCATTGGAAAAGTCACTCCGGTCCAATCGAGATTTTTAGAAGTCACCTCGTAAGAAGAAACTCTTTCGATGTTCATTTTGACAGAGTATAAAGCGGAGGTGACTGCCCATTTAAAACACTGATCATCTTTATTTTTCACGTTGATCACGGCGTGTTTTTTAGCTAGGAAATACGGTAATTTCACGTAGGAAGACCCTTTCAACGAATCGTTTTTAGTTATGTGAATTTCGAGTTTCAACACCTCATCGGACATCCAATTACTACCTTCATGTTGATAATTCATGAGAGACCTCAACATCTTGTCTTTCATCTTTTCGAAAACGTCTGATAAATCTGAACCTCGAAATACAGGTTTGACGTTAGATCTGAAATATGCATTTTTCACGATGCTCTCACCGGACTTCACGTCGATTTTATTCATCACGCAATGGAGTATCATCTTAATTTTTAGTCCCACGTTCATGTATTTGCGAAATAAATCCAATACTTTTTCTTCACCTGTTCGATGAACAATTTCGGATCGATTTTCTTCAATGAGGGAACCATGTCGAAAGTTTTAAAAATGCCTTTGATTGCACTCTCTGGTTCTACGGACTTTCATTGAAATAGTTCCGCGGCGAGTCATGCTAGATATTCTTTTCCTTTCCCTTCATCTATTGCTCGTCGAATTTCACTCGATATAT
Organism: Pictodentalium vernedei; assembly: GCA_031216915.1. Classification (NCBI taxonomy): domain Eukaryota; kingdom Metazoa; phylum Mollusca; class Scaphopoda; order Dentaliida; family Dentaliidae; genus Pictodentalium; species Pictodentalium vernedei. Next base: position 482,476,947 of record CM062297.1, on the reverse strand, counting down.
CTCGTTTGCCTAGAATCTGAAGTGCATCACTCGTTTTCGTTTTTCTTTTCTTTTCTTTGGAAACTTGAAGTTCTTCAACGGCTTTTCGTTTAGTCGTCTTCTTATTTTTCACAATCAAAACGTTTTTGGTTTTTTTCGATGTCGGCATTTCGATTCCTTTTACTATCTTTTTCTTCTTCTTCTCATTTTTCACAACTGATGCATTTTTTGACGTCGTTGCTATCGGCATTTCATTTGCCTTTCCATCGTTTCGCAAATATTTCTGTATGACTTCAATTTTTTTTGATTTAGTTCTATGATTTCAGAAATGTGAAATTTTTAATAGTTTACAAATCTCGTTTAACTGAGGTACGGTTTTCTCATTTAAATTTTCCATTTTTTTTATCTGTTTGCTCCATTTGTAAGAATATTTTTTTTTTGAATTTGTATTTAAATAATTGGTTTAAAAGTTTTGTTTTTTATCTTTATATAAAAAAAAAGATTTTTTTTTAATTCAATTTTTTCTTTAATGTTTTTTTTATTCAAAACAATTTACGATCGCTTTTATTTCTTGTTTGCAGAATGAACACGTTTTCTCATCTCTAGAATAACATTCCTTACAATAACACAAATGTGCGCACGGTAGAAACAAAACGTTTGTGACATTTTCACAAAGTAGACATGTGTTCGTGTTGCTTGACTCGTTTTCGACACACGACAATAACTCGTCCGCTTGTGTCATGAATTTAATCAGATGTTCTAAAGTCAAAAATTGAGATAAGGTCTTGTTTGCATTATTTAACGCATTGTACAATTGTTCCTTAGTGTACCCTAATTGTAACCTATCCATCAATAATTTTTGGTTTTTATTTCTATCCCACTCTTCGTCTTCGATTTGAATCAATCCCAACGTTATGATCTTGTTCAAATAATCACATTCGCCTTTTTTAATATTATTTATGTGTTCTATCAAAGGTCTGTCGTGAGGTTCCCAATTCATTAAATGTATGTTGCAACAAAAACATTTAACTCTATCGCTTTTACCCACATAAATGAAACCCGCAGCAGCTAAATCTTCGGGTTTTTGAGCAAGATGCAAAGGCCAATTTTTAAACGTTTGAAGTCTTGCACGTTCTAAACTATAATTCGGATGTTCGGACTTGATCATTGTTTTTACCTCAAAATTGGGTTTGTAAGAAAATTTTTTTTCGAAATTTTGTATTTAATGATAATTTGTTAAAAAGTTTTAAAAATTGTTTATAATATGTTTTAATTCCTTCAAAAAGAATTAATCAATTTAATGTTCTTAATGTGAAAAAAATTGAATTAATATGAAAAAAAAAGGATGTTAAAATTTAACTTTTTATATATAAAGAGAAACTTTTTTAACAACAAATTATTATTTGAATACAAAATTTAAAATATACATTATTTGCAAGAATTCATAAAAACCAAATAATCGATCATGACAACAACACCTAAAAGATGTGAATTGAAACGAGTTGAAATATATAAGCTATCAGATACTTATATCTATACATTAGAACATGATCCCATCGAATTGAACGAGGTTGAGATGGTGGACTTAGAGCGCTGCGACAACGAATATATGATGTGTTTGAAATTGGATGAAGCCATGCTCGATTTGTTTTACGAGTACCAAAGCGATCTGCAGAATAATATCATCACCAAATACAGAAAACCCGACAAGAACGATTTGACGATGTTCTATGGAAAAAAATATTTCCAATAATCTTACTCGAACTCGTGGATAAATCGGGTGGTGAGAGCGCATTCACCGATGTAAAAAAACTCAAAAGAGTAAAGATAAACATTCAAGACATTTTGGTAAATGGAAAAATGACGCATGTCAACATGCTAATAATGGACTTGGAAATATAAACAATAGAGAGATTGATTTTAGCGAAGAAGAAGGAAAAAAGTAATGAGATCTAAAGGTGATCTCATTACTTTTTACAAAAAATTTTCACATTAAAGAAAATTAAAATTAAAAAACTTTTTTTTATATATATATAAAGAGCAAAAAAAAAAAAAACTTTTTAAACAAATTATTAAAATACAAAATTCAAAATATACATTATTGCAAGAATTCCTAAAACAAAAAAAAAACAAATAATCGATCATGACAGCAACACCTAAAAGATGCGAATTGAAATTGAAACGAGTCGAAACGTATAAGAAATTCGGTCATAAAATCTATAGATTACAACAACATGATCCCATCGAATTGAACGAGATCGAGATGAAGGATTTAGAGCATAAATACGACAGATATAAGATGACTTTGAAATTGGATGAAGCCATGCTTGATTTGTTTTACGAGTACCAAAGCGATCTGCAGAGAATTCGACAAGGACAATTTGACGTTGTTCTATGGAAGTTACATATATCCAAAAATCTCACGCGAACTCATGGACAAATTGGGTGGTGAGAGCAAGTTCACCGATGTAAAAAAACTCAAAAGAGTAAAGATAAACATTCAACACATTTTCGAAAAAGGAGAATACACGAGTGTCAACATGCTAATAACGGACTTGGAAATATAAACAATAGAGAGATTGATTTTTTAGCAAAGAAGAAGGAAAAAAAAAAAAAAAGTAATGAGATCATCTTTAGATCTCATTTTTTGTTTTCCTTCTTCACTATTACCATATAATATAATAACGTTTCCTTTTTTCTTAAATTTCAGCGTCGATTCTTCTTTTCTATTTTTCTTTTTTTTGTAATATGATATGTTTTTATAACAACACATTTGTTTATCTGAATCATAATTATGAACGAATGTTGTGCATCTCTTGGTAACACTCGCATCATTACCATTCTCTTCAGAAGGTAGTGGTGATGGTGGAAAGCGTCTCATTTTTTTCATTTCCAACCCGTCTATCCCGCTGTTTATCTAACTCTTTCATCAGTTCTTTCCTTAGATATCCATCATTAGTGTCTAACCATTTTTCCACATCTTTTTTTTCGCACTCTGTCTCGCGATATTCATCATTATCGTCTAATTGTTTCTCCACCTTTTTATCCATTTTATATATTATTTTATACTTTCTATGATTTATATTTTATATAATTATATAATTTTATATTATAATAACATATTCAAAATCGGTATATTCTTAAACGGGGAATTCTCACCGAGCAACAAACCCTTGCCGAGTCGCTCAACGTTCTGTCCACTCTTCAGATAGAGACCGTTTCCACTCAAAGAGTTGCCACCTCTAACAGGTTCTAGATACAATCCTTTACCGCTGTCGTCTACGTGAACACGACACACGGCTCCTCCCTTCTTCAAAAACAGTCCGCTGCCACCCATTAATTTCTCAACTGCCGAACTCGCAAGTCCCGTGAGAGCTCCCACGCTGAGAGTCTTTCCGAGAAAGGGTAGTGCCTTTGCGGCGAAGGGTAATGCTTTTGCGGCGCTTCCTGCCAATAGCGTTAGGAAACCACCTTTCATTCTCAAATTGTATCTCAATTGAGCGGGACTCAATCTCACCGTCAACCCTCTTCCATCATGAATCGCTTTCTCCATCCTTTTGATTTGACTTCTTGTCTAGGCGATCGAATCCTGACCGCCTCTCGTCAGATCTTCGTGTGTGAATTTGAATCTCACCGCCTCGCCTTGAGTTGTTAACGCTCTCTTAAGTTTCTTCCTCTGTCCTGCGGATATGTTCACGTTTTTAATCACGTATTCTGTCATAATTCTTTTTTTTTCAAATATATTTACTTCAATTGTTTTCTTGTTTAATAATAATTATTTATATTAAAATAATTTTGTAAAATTAATATTGCGTTTATTTTATTTTTGTTATCTATATATATACACAATACTTTTTTTTTTTTGCTTTTATATTTCTCTTAGGTGAAATCGTATTGTCACCCTCTCTCCGCGAAGATCTAACAGTTCACCATTTTGATCCATCAACGTGGTTTTGAGACTATACAACGTGTCTAAAATCACTGGTAGATAAACTAAATTTCGAGGTCGCTCCATGATCTTATAACCTGGCGACACGTTTGGAAAGAAGGAATAGATCATCGGTTGAGCTCTACCATTCACGTAGCTTCCAGCAATTACGTCCACGTTCACCAGAATGCTATTGACTGCGAGAATGTCGACTGTATTTTCAGATGCCGCGTGGTCTCGATACATCTTTCGATCGAATCCCAACATCTTGCCTATAGAATCGTCTGTGTTGAAATCCATTCGAAAATTATCTTCCAAATCCAACATCGTCTGTAAGGTATTAGGATTGGGAGCGAGTCTGATCTTGTTGCTTCCCTTTCCATCCATCTTCATTCACGTCTGAATGTAATTGTTCAAATCGTCTATGTCGTAACTCCCTTTGGGAATTCGAATGTCCAACCAATCCACTCCGTCGGAATACTTGAACGAGTTATTTTTTTCAGTGACGTTGGGAAAGGAATAATAAGTCTCCAGATTCACCAACGCCATCTCGTATCTTTTCTCTCTATTCAATTTGATGGAAGGTTCGAATTTCGTAGCGAATCGAGTCAAATCGCCACTCACCACGATTTGAATGGATTGTTTTGCAGCCGAATTCTCGGCTATCCGTTCTAACAATTCTCCATGTTCGAACAGTATATTTTAATTTTATTTTTTTTATTTTTTCAAAACTAATTATTTGAAGATTTATTATTTTCTAAATTTTTTTTTTATTTTCACACTCTATCTTATTATCATCAGAAACATAAAACTTGTCGAATCCACACCGATATTTTCCACGATTAAATTCGCTTGTCAAATTGATCACGACGAAATTGTAAAGTCCTCCATCCCAAACCCTCTTGCAGAATCTCCTGAATTCCACCACGCTCATGTCGTTTGTGACGTGGTCGCCGTAGATGTGATTGAGATTCTTGAGATCTTGGCGAAAGAGACATAGAAAATTAGCATTCTCCCTTATCGTCTGTCTGGGCAATCAAAAATAATTCTGCGACAAGTAGAAACAGTCCACGTTGCTTTGTCGACCCCTAACATAATACGATTCACATTGGTTCTGTCGCTCCAAAAGCAGATCGTCGAAAATCATGAGATTCTTATCTTCCGATTTCAATTCTCTAGGATTCGGATCGTCGCTAGCATTCTCATAAAATCAACACTCGTCGTTCGAAAATGCATTTCTCTTCATCAGCTCCATCGCCGCACCGTCCAAAATGGTCGAAAGTGGAGCTTCACTCTTGTCGAATTCCTCCCTACTGTCAAAGATTCTGGCTATGACGTCCTTGGGCAATCTACGATCCATGCACTCTCGAAGCAATCTGTATTCGGGTTGAAACAAGCTCTTGCCAAACACGAACAATCTGTCGTAATCCAACCAGTCGGGTCGGGACAACAGATTCATCAATAGATTGGTCTTTCCACAATTCGATTTTCCCACTATCAAGCCTCTTATGCTTTTGGGAAAGAACTCGTTATTTGACCTCTTGGTCGCAGCGTCGTTCCAAAACATATCTTTAATGTTCATCTTTGTTTTATTTTTTTTGTTTGTTATTTTAGATTCTTTCAAACACAATTTTTATGTTTTTCAAACTTAGTTGTTTTAATATTATTATTTATTTATATCACACCATCGCGAGTTCTCTTCAATCCGGATCCACTTGTCATTTTAGCTAAATCTTGTATGGGTACCACAGCATCCTTAAAATCTTTCCAACTTTTCAGCGTTCGTTCTAACGCAGCTCGCTTCGCCGGTGGACTGATCAACTTGTCGATCAATGCGTCGGCTGCCCTCTTGCCAGCCACAGAATCTATCCTACCACTGGCTTCGGAAGTGGCTTTCTTACCAGCATCCAAAGCCGTCTTCTTACCGACCTCAAACGCAGTTGATGCGAGTTTTCTACCCGCATCGCTCGTGAACGCTCGCATTATAGAATCGACGATGCCCGAACCGCCTTGAACGTAAGTTCTGACGTATCCCCTGTTCTTTATCACCAACATATTTTATTTTATAATATATTTTGTTTTTTCACTGGTAAATCGTTTTGTTGTTTAAATACTTTTATTATTCTAGTGTAAAAATTTACTGTTTTATTTTTGTTTGTTTGTTTGTTTCTCTCTACTTATTATATACACATCAATCCTTCAATTCGTTCATCAGCCTTTTATAATGGTTTTTATTCAAAACCTTCTGTCTTAACAATTCGTCAGATATAGTAACTATCTGATTATCTAATCCTGTGTTACCAGCCTGTCTGCTCGCCATCAACAAACTCAATCTCTGAGACAGAGCGTCAGAATCGCTCGGAAGAAAAGTGGTTTTCACCCCTTTGCCAGTCACCGATTCGATGAACTTCTTATTCATACCCCATATGGGTTTCACCACTTTCGTCCACTTGTAACCTCTGTTGGCTTTGGGTCTCGTCTCTCTGGCATCGTTATTTCTCTTCATGGCGTGGGTCTGAACCAGAATGTCGCTGTAATTGTCGGAATCCTGTTCCGTGTGATCACAAGGCTTGTCGTAAAGGAGCAATCTGTGCAGTCCATCAGTTAATTCGTATCTGTTCGAGCCCACAGTTAATTCATCATCACCTATTTCTACTTCTGTGTCGCCAATAAAAGTATTACCATCCAAATCCTTATAAAATCCATACAACAGATCTCTCTTACCGCCATCCTCAGACGACGCGACGCTATCAGTGGTGATAGTCGAAGCTGTATCGTCGGTCTCGCTCAAATCTGTTTGAATTCCCGTGGGAACGTAATCCGGTGTAGATTGAACGGAATGCCGATTTCCAAAACTACTGGGCAACGAACCCATTCTCAAAGAACTCTCTTTTATGGGTCTCAATTCTTCAACTATCTCCTTCCTGCTTCACTCTTGACCCTCCGTCACGGGTTTAAATATTTTTGGTGGCTTCGCGTTTGAGTTCCATCTCACCAAGACGTCTGCTTCTGTCAGCCGACTGAATGCCCTTCTTAGCACGTTCATACTCGCCTAAAATTTGATCTCGGCGCCTAGAATCCATCTGTAAAAACATTTTTCGTTTTTAATTGTTAATGTTCCTTTAAGTATGCTAATGCGAGTTATTTTATTATTTTCAAAATTAAATGTATAATTATATTTTTATGTTTTAAGTTAATAAAAATCTTTCTGTCTTTAATATAATAACTAAAAATTCACATCTCAACTCAGTATTGATTGAATTGGGAAAGTTTAAAAACGTTTTAAGCACATGACAAACCGGTTTCTGATTTAACGCATTTGAGAGTAATTTACATTTGTTAAAAGGAATTCCATTCACATATCAAAAAACCATTCACTCAGTGTCGAATTAAGAGAGAACCTTGAAGACAGTTAAAAACATTCTAGCACACAAAAGAAACTGGTTTTTCTAATTTAACGTTAAAGGGATTCATTCATTCATTCATTCAAATCTCTGATCGTTATCACGAATATATTAAAAATTTATCACTCAAACCTAATTGAGTGGAAAATGCATTTTATTATACATTATTAAAACGATCCATTAAAACGAAAAAACTTCATTCACGCCACAACAAAAACATGAGCAACATTTTTCATTCAAACATTCCATTAAGTGTTTATTAAGATTACTTCACAAAAATTAATAGTGATAAACGCGAACAAACGATTTTTTACCTCTGATTTTTTTCTCTAATTGTCTCTAAACTCAATTTCTTTTCGTTACATCGAAACAACACAGGAATGTCTATTTTTACAGATCATATTTTATAGTCGACTCTTTTGAACGGATGCCTTTCATTCACGCAACTCTTTTTTAAAACTGACGCTCATATTTATAGTCTACTCTTTTGAACGAAAACCTGATTCAGTCAAAACAAAAACATGTGTTAGTTTTACTATCATCGTGACAGTGGGTTTGCCGGTTCAAAAATCACCTCTTTTCCGTGTACCGTACACGATTCGATTTCCGACGTAAAATTTGCAAATGGATTTCCATGTACACCTCCATAGGGATTCAGTGTTAAAATCGTGTACAGACGCGGATGATTTAGAATCATCAAGATGATGATTTAGAAACGACAACACGTTTTTTGCTCGCAATTTAACACTGAATCCTATGGGGGAAACCCATTTGCCGATTCCAAATCAGACGGTACATGTACACGTACATAAAATTTCATGCGTTTTTTTTCACTCTTGTATAGAATCCACTGATGTTTGAATCGGCAATGCCGATTCTAACATCACCCTAAAAACGTTAAAATCATGTACCTGTACACGATTTTAACACTAAATCCTGTGGAGGTGTACATAGATGTACGTGTACATGTACACGTACATGTACATTGATGCTTGAATCGGCATTTACTACCTACTAATATCTGTGCATTTTTTCCTTCATGGTTCTATTCCATCATCGACCAAGCTCACTTTTTCTTTATTTTCAATGCAATAGCTGGACGTCGATCAGTCGATGAACGTGAATGTTGTAAAATTCTCCACTTTTGTCCATCAATAATTTCTCCAGTTTTCAGGAAGAAGGGGTTAAGATACCCTAAAAAGCTTCGGGGACACGCTGGTCCGAGCGGTGGCCGAATGATGGTGGAGCCGTAGCCATAACACACCGGACCGATTATGGTTCGGCTCGGTGGGGGCTTAAATTTTCAAAACTGCATATCAAAAGGAGCAAAATCCTCGACTCTGAGGGTCGTCGATGCACTGAGGAATTACAAGTACAAAAATTAACGACTCGACGTCGCTTTTGAACGACTTCAATTTCAAGCCGTACAAAGTTCAAACTAGTCTTTAACAAAAATCTCCAACCAGAACTGCATGATGCACAAAACTTTCATTATGAGAATGGGAGAAACATTACACAATGAAGGGATCATCAGAAGAGATATACAGAAATTAAACAGAAATTATAATCATTCGAATGTGGTGGACCGATGTAGAGCTGTGGAGGGCCAGTAGGTGTCTATTTTGTTCATGGATCCTTTATGTGCACACGCTGGACCCCTGTCTAGCCTCGAGCGGCCATGCCAAATTCCTACAAATTCATCCGGGCATCTTTTCTCTGTCTGTCTGCCAGTTTCTCATTCGCTCTTCTGTGAGCTTGTGGACCCCATGTTGAGCTGCATGCGGGGCACTCTGAGGCCGGGGCCCATGGGACTAGCCACGCCTGGTTGGGTCCTGATTTATTTTTCAATAGCCTCATTCATCTGTGTTTCAAAGAACACGTCTATGGCTTTCAGTATGCATTTCACGCCTTCAAGGTTTCTCGGAAACGAAATATATGTCTACCAAATCGGCCGCCCATATGTGAAAATAATTCTTTGACTTTCCACTGATTTGCCACGGTCCTCGAACGAGGAAGTGTTCTCCATCTGTGTGAGACCTAATCTCTTTTTAAACCTCTTTTCTTGAGAAATTTATGCATTATGGATTTGTGTAATTCGTCCAATAATTTATTAGTGAATTTTTTAAAATTTTATTTTCTTCCTTTTTTTAAAGTTCGTTTCCTATTCCGAATTGACATTTCATAACGATAATCTTATTGACTATTGAACGTTCAAAATTCTCTTTCAACGTTGGATTTACTATATTTTTAAATCTTTCAACACACTGTTTCGCATTTTCAAATAGGGACATTTTGCTTAACCCTTTACCTAACATGAAAAGCAGACGACACTTGCAAAAAATATTCTTGAATAACTCATTTTTTCATTTTTTGTCTCAAAAACATAGGTTATGACCCCTTATTGTAACAGACTCGACGAGCTCGTTCCAACGAGGGGTCATAACCTATGTTTTTGAGACCAAAAATAATAAAATTATTTGGCGATTTTTGAGAATAGCGCTGGCCGGTTTTGGTCGTTAATTTGGGTAAAGGGTTAATAGAGATCGTGACTATAGGCCAATCTGTCCACTCTATTGATGGGTTTGCTCCAGGATTCTGGTGTCGGATCGGGATTCAATCTCTTGTTCAATAATAATTTTTGGCTTTGTGTGTGAATATTGTATACGTGAAACATTTGCAACAGAGAGGAAAACAGACAAAACTCTTCAATGTTATAATTCGTGTCAGACGCTGGCTATGTTGGGTAGACTAAAAAATTGAGAATGTGTGGCGGAACTCAGTGTCCGGAATCTATCATAATAAACACTAATGCTCAGTTATACAACAAACTATATCATTATTTTGTATTATACACGTTAATACTAATATAGAAAGTTTCCTTAATACCCTCGAGTGTTGATATAAAAACATGGAATCCATATTTTACGGAATCGGCTAGGAATCTCAATTATGGAATGCTTTATATGTATACAGGGGAAATATGATGGAACATTTTGAAGGCTTGATCGAAGGTATAGCTAGGAAGTAGTGATACAAGTCAATGTTAATGGATGGTAGTTTAGTCAATAGTACTGGTACAAGGCCGCAATGGAACAAGACTGTCGTGGAAGCTAATGATAGGACAGATAGACTATAGACCAATAGTGGCCTTGGAGCTTTGGCGACAAGATGGAAACGGGATCCCATTTGTGGAATCCCTTTTTTGGAATCCCATTTGTGGAATCCCTTTTTCGAAAACGCCTGTGGCTATGGAATCCTTTTTTTCTGAAATGAGTCGTCGAGTCATTCGAGGAGTCACTTGATCGAGCAATTGCTCGTTGGCTCATTTGCTCGATGGGATTCGAGTCGTTCAAGCAATAGTTGTGAGTCACTCGACATAAGACAGAATCCCACTTATGGAATTCCTTTTTGGAATCCCATTTGTTGAATCCCTTTTTCGAAAACGCCTGTGGCTATGGAATCCCTTTTTCTGAAATAAGTCGTTGAGTCGTTCGAGGAGTCACTCGATCGAGCAATTGCTCGATGGCTCATTTGCTCGATGGGATTCGAGTCATTCGAGCAATAGTTGAGAGTCACTCGACATAAGACAGAATCCCACTTTTGGAATCCCTTTTTGGAATCCCATTTGTGGAATCCCTTTTTCGAAAACGCCTGTGGCTATGGAATCCCTTTTTTCTGAAATGAGTCGTCGAGTCGTTCGAGGAGTCACTCGATCGAGCAATTGCTCGTTGGCTCATTTGCTCGATGGGATTTGAGTCGTTCGAGCAATATGCCGAGTCACTCGATCGAGCAATTACCCTAAAGCTCATTTGCTCGATGGGATTCAAGTCATTCGAGTAATGGTTTATCAGTAACTGCTCGATTGCTTATTGGTTTTGGGAATGCTTTTGATATACACAAAGGAGATAACTGCATTATGGGAAATCAAGCACTGATAATTATAAGACTTGGACGAGAGAACCAGAGATAGTTTGGACTGGATAGACTGTTAGTGATGAGAAACATATGCAATAGGCATTAAAAATGGGATTCTGGGAAAATCAGGCCCTGTACTCCTATTCAACAGAACATACCCCCTGTACCCCTTGGTACTATAGCATAACGTGTTATTTTTATATGCCCAAAATGGGGCTTCACATGTCCGTTTGTGTGGTTTGGTGGAGACTTTGGTGGTCTGTAAGGGTGGTCGGGTCTATTTGGGTAATTAGATATACGCTAGTTCAATCAAACACACCCCAGGGATCCCCCTGGTACTATAGCACTACGTTCTACTATTATAAGCCAAAAGAATGGCGGTCCTAAATAGGGTTCTGAAAGAATTTGAAATAGTACAACTTGTTGGGTTGTTTGTAGTAATTCTACGAATCGGGAAATTACTCCTGTACAAAGGAACACGCCCTCCGAATATACCCCGTCCTATTGTAGGATTTAGGTAACATAGCAATCACGTGCTACCATAGAAACAAAGATGGCGGCCTCCAGTATACAAAATTGACGACGGAAACACGTATCACCCTAACAACACGCGCTGCGCATGCGCACTCACACCACGTATCACTATGGAGATGACGTCACAAGATGGTCGCTCACGCGGGTTACTATGACAACACAACATGGCGTCACGGGGGGTCACGTGATTATGACGTCACATGAGATCATCCAAAAAAGGGCCCTCCGGGTACATGACATACTACTCATACCTTCCACACGTTTTTCGAAGCAACGTCTATTATTTTTGTACTCTACGCATCTTGTCCGTAGACGTCTTGCATTTTATGCAATACATTTTTATTTATTTTTTATTCTATTGCTGTTTTTTTTATTTCTCTATTTATATAATGTCCTTTTCACATCCATCCCTTTAATCAGTTTATAAAATGATTTCCAGCCGGCTTCTTGTCGACCTTTTTCTATCAGGTTATTTTCATCTCCTGACGCATCTTCATTCGTATGCCTTCTTTCAAAGTATTGAATTTATCCTTTTTGCTGAGGAAAAATCCCCCATCCCTCAATGATATGGACAACACGTCGCAATAAGAACTGAGTTTTGAAACAGCTAACACTTTAATCTTTTTATGTTTGTCAGCTTTCGACGATAATTTTCTACTGATGAGTTTTCCCATCATACTGAAAAATCCAGCTGTCACGGCTACACTTTGTATGCACAGGCACTCGATGTATTATCAGATTTTATAAATTTTAATAAAATATATGTTATATTATCAATACTACAAAAAAGTAAAGGTGTGCCACTTCCCAGAGCCAAATTTTCAACAATCTCTAAAATAGCGAATACCTCATCGATCTCGCAAAAATACATGACAAAATGTCGTGTCATCCACTGAGATTTCGAGCCCAAGATTGACGAAAGTTGACTTTTTTCGCATTTTTTTTTCATTTTTTATCGAGTAAATCGTTGCCTAAGTACTTGTATGCTGGAGTGAGTCTTTGTACTTTCCCGCGGTTCGTAGAAAAGCGGGAAAGTTTTGTCTTAACGGCACATTTTACCGTAAGAAGGGGGGCTTTGTCAGTGTGGGCCAATGAAATTACTGAAACCTTGTTCACGTTTTGGCGAATTAGTTAGGTTGAGTTGTAGTGTCAATTCTAGTCTGACTTCGCTGGTGACAGCACACACAAAATTTATTTTAAGTCATTATATTCAGTGTCGCAACGTACTTAGTCTTTCACTCTAAGTGTGATCATTGCTGCATCTTGATTTATCTTTGAGCTGTATTGTTTTGTTTTTTTTGTTTGTTTTTGTTTTTTTTATTCCATGATTCTGTCTAGTCAAGGATCCCAAGTCCGAGTTATCACGCCATAGATGGCATTGACAGAGCCAATTTTGTTAGTTCAGCTTTCCAACATAGGTTTCTAGAGTTTTTTAAACAATGTTTTTATCTCTAGATTTTCCTGGGCGGTCAGGGTCATTTATCATGGGTATTATCAATGTGTTTTTCACGTAATATTATACAGGATCAATTTTGTAAATTCGAAAAAATGAACATTGTAATAAAAGCCAGCAACATACCAGACTAGAAGGCTATTTTATAGTGTTTTCGTTATTTGTACAGTTCAGACATTATAAAAACTGCCTATAAGAAAGGCGATCGACATGATCCTTACAATTACAGACCGATTGCGCTGAGTTGCAATTTCGGAAAATTATTTAATAAAGTAAAAAACTCGCCGTGATCGGAAGCAACGAATTTTGCTCTCTGAATTTTTTTTTCCTCTAAAAATCGCCTATGATTCGAAATATTTGTTAACCCTTTACCCAACATGAAAAGCCAGATGACACTTGCAAACAAAATTCTTGAATAACTACTTTTTTTAATTTTTTGTTTCAAAAACATAGGTTATACGTCGAGCTCGTTCCAAAGAGGAGTCATAACCTATGGTTTTGAAACAAAAAATTTAAAAAATAATAAAAATTAATTAGCAATTTTTGTGAATAGCGCTGGCCGGCTTTGGCCATTACTTTGGGTAAAGGGTTAAATATCGATTGCGGGTCATCGTATACAACTAAACGGAATCGGAACAATCGAGTATGGAGGTGAATGAAAAAAAATCTGCTCGTAACAGAGTCCAGAGATTACACATTGAATGTTGAAAGACTAAAGAAGAGGAAACTTGAAGGAATGTCGGATAAGCGTGAGTACATTGAACTAAAATAAGGGGAAATGTTTAACAATAGACCTCGATATCGACAGATTTGACTGTTATAAAAAGGCAATAACTGATAAATATTGGGACAATAATAAAACTATCGAAATATTAGGAGCTATATATGGATATGTGTTAGCGATACCGACAAAAATTTGGTAGAAGATATTATAAATGTTCCCACAAAAACTAAAACAAGAAGGGCAACTGTACACCTCATAAGGACACAATAAAATCATGCTTCAGGGATCGAGATTGAATATATACTGGTGGTTAGAGAAGGTTATGCCAGAGATCTACAGATTAGGGTTCAATTCAGAATTACCTGGTGATGTCGTTGAATCTGTAATGAAGGAATTGCTTGAAAGTGAAAAGTCCAAAGATAAACCAAATGATGTAATTGTAGAAAATAAAATTACGGAATGCGTTGATAATGTTGAAAACGATGGTCAAACAGTTATGATGCCTGAGCTGAAATTTGTTGATCCTGTTTCTGTATATTATTTAATTTTTTTTTAATAATGTTACATATGCGAAATGATTGGATGGGAGAATTAAACATTTGTTGAAGATGATCCCGCTTAGTACCTCCTCGTGGTGTGAATCGGTAACGCGAATTGTTCAGTTTACAAATAATTTGCGGCTAAATCTAAGGACTCCCGTTTCAGGTCGTTTCGGCCCTGGAACGTTTCGGCCCTGGAACATTTCGGCCGCACAGGGACGATGGGGGATTGAAATTCCTTGCGACCCGTGTAACTTTATTCGTTTATAACTTTATTTACTTATGAATCCTTGAGAGTCGGACAGGAGAGTCAAAATCTTATTTTTGATAAATGCCCATGTCATCGTCTCCTACAAATATGTCTTGCATTTGGCCGGTTAGTGATTTAGGCCTACTGGTGATAAATCAAGTCTAGGATATCTGATTGCTGGAGTGGGTTGTTGCTAACGTTTGTTACATCTTGATCGTTATTTACCACGAATAGTTCGAATTCTTCAATGATGTTGAAAAGGGTGCCACCATTGGGGTCAGTGTTAAGACAACCGAATACCTGGTGTTTGTAATTGAAATCACCCAAGAATATGCATTGCTTGTATTTGTTTGTAAAGAATTCAAATACTTCACTGTCCACTGTTGCTTGCGGCTTGTTATAATATGAAATGACGGCCACGTGTTTTTGGTCAAGTTCAATTTCAGCTGCAATCACTTCCGCATTGGGGTGGTATAGCATTGTTTTGTATTTAATCTCCTGCCTTATTAGCAGAGCGACGCCGCCACCTTTTGTGTTTTTTGTTTGACTTTCCGATGAATGAAAAGTTTCAGCGCGGTGAAGTTTCATTTATATTATACTGCGTTTCGATAAGTTGTTTTGGGGTAGATTTATTTATTAATGTTTAACGACACTTTAACAGCCAAGGTCATATCGTGTCGGTGGCAGTTTTATGGGTGCAGGGAGCTGGAGTACCAGGAGAGATCCACCGAGCAACAACGAGCAGCTGTCAGCACCCCAACACTTTAACTCCGCACTGCAGCACAGGCAATGTTAAACTGGTTGACGACATGTGCACCACCGACGTGCAGTACGCCTTAGTGCACGGCGTCATCGTGCCCCCATGTGGACAATCAGGGTTAAGTGTCCTGCCCAAGGACACAACGCGGGAGTCCGAATCGATCGCTCAGACGGTCACCCATCCAAGGTCTAACCGGGCTCGACGTTGCTTAAGTTCGGTGACGTGACGAAAACCGGTTACCGCAACGCCACCAAAACTCTGTTTTGCTAGATACATCTATGATTAGTAAACATTACGAATCATCTATACTTACTCACGCATTCCCTTTTAAACTTCAAAGCCGCTGTATTTTTGGGAACAGGAAGATCGGCCTCGGGAAGATTCGGCCTTGTCTTTTTCGGTCTCGGAAAGATTCCGCCGAGAAGATTTGACCGGGAAGATCCGGCTCCGGTACTTGATACTTTGAAGTTGGGGAGGGGAGGGGATTAATAGGGGGATTACAGTTCTGTTGGAAATAAAATGTGGAGAATTAAACCAAATTATTTTATATTTATCGTTCATTGATAGCATACCCGATGTCTGCTATCGATGAAGGATGAATATAAAATTTTAAACTTAAAACGATAAAATGATGTATTTTCCCAAGAATAAATAGCAACTTATATTGCTACTTATTCTTGGCAAAATACATAATTTTATCGTCTTGAAGGACAAACTCTTTCTCGTGGAACGATATGGAAAAAAACAAAATAAAACAAGATGAAGTGATGAATGAAAAGTTTCAGCCTGCCGAAGGCGCACAATGACGCCAAATGTAATATAAACATTCTTATAAAAAATTGAGTATGTCCAATTTTTAGAAATGACCATGGGACACTTTGATAATAATGAATGTTTCCACCACAGAGCCTCGAAGATTGTGTTGCAAATTGACGTTTTCGTCGCTCCCAGATATGTTATCATTAATCAATCATGAATGCATGGTTCTAATATAAAATAAAATAACAATTAAGCCTGAAACATGAGCCCAGACGGATGTTCCAACATAACATAAACCGTTTACAGATAAAGTATTTTAGGTTTATGGGAAACGAGAAAAAAAATCGCCCATGTTTCAGAAGCTGCCATAAAATGCTATGTTATCTATTATTGTTGTCTCGGATTTCAAGCATTGCAACTTTCATTGGACCAAAAGCAGGCAAGACAAACACATGATGACTCCACGATAATGTTCCTGAACATTGACAAAATTTGCTGTTTTTTTAAGGTCAACCATCTCTGCATTCGAGCACAAGCTTCACGCCCCACTTTTCCAGAAATAAATAGTAACGTATCTGTTCGTTAATCACTCGATAAGTGATCTCTTATCTTTTTGTTACCCAGGGCTACAATTATACCGGTTTAATGATTCATCAAAATAGACATACTCTTTTTTAAAAGACTTTGGGGGAAGGGGGGGTGGGGGGGGGGGGTCGTTTGTAACAATTGTTCTTTGGTAACATATCTGGCTTCGATTACAAGAGTACAGTAGGTCCAAACAAAACTTCACAAAATCTTATAAAAGTCATTCAAATCTTTGCTTTGAGCAAAACAACAAATAAGCAGACTTAGTTTTAGGCAAACAAAAACTTCTCCAACAGAAAAAAAGAAACAAGATAACGCATCTTACATCAAAATTATGTAAACGTTTCACATGTTGCATACCTGAACCTGTTTTAATTTCTACGGGTTTATAGTTGTACAGTAATGTTGGAAATAAATTGTAGCATAAACACAATATTTTTCTCTCCAATATAGTGCTCATCGATGATAACACCAGAATTTCGCCTCACTTCCTGGAAAGCTCTTGGTGAACTGTCCAGGAAATGAGGCCAGAATCAAGTACTGTAAATGAATGGCAAGTACTGGTAAAATTATCTTGCGTTTATATAGTACACTTGTTTCCATCGGCAGTGTGAGAGTAACACAACTATTTATTAGCGTTCCACAAATACACAATTTATGTGTTCTCGGTCAATAGTTTTCTACGAGAAGAACCTTTAAGATGGGCCGTAGGTTCAAGTTGTTCCCCCTGGATAAGAATATCATCGAAAAGAATCCACCGTTTGTCTGGCACTGCAATCTCGTCCCCTGTAGTGCTCAAGAAAGTTATTAGGGCTTGGCAATCAAGAACATCTATTTCTAAAGCTTTTCTCAAATAGCAATGTTTTATGTACAAGGCCACCAAGAACGAGCACGGTCCCCAGGGCAATGTGTAGAGCGCGCGTCTGGCCTTGTGAGCTGAGAGGGAGCGAAGCGATAAGCGTGGGGATCCCCGTAGGAATTCCTTTTTAAATTAATGCTAGGAGAAGCATTGTCCAGCATTTTCTTGACAATATCCACTCAATTATTTCCTTACAATTTCGGTATGTTATTACCTGTATTTCTGTGTGCATGGTTCATTTTCCCCAAAGCTAATCGTATCAACTACGATGCAGGAAAGACCGGTGGAAAATGAACAATCTGGAACAGGTGGTTTTTTTTTATATCAATGGAACCTGGGTAAGTAAGGCAACTGCGTAATCTTGCCACCTCCACCAGCGCCGGAGGCCCGTACCAAAAGCCTCCACACGTCTTTCATCTCAGACGTATCAATAGGTCAGCCTGCACTTTTTTTAAACTTTCCAAAACTCTAGGGCAGTTGCACCCTTACCCCTACCCCTGTATCTATTTTATTTTTTCTGTATCGGCTTGTAAGTCAAAGTTTATAACAAAAGCAACAATTTTACCAAGTATTATATGTCCACTGATCATTAAAAAAGGAGATGGCATGATCACAGATAACGACGTCGACCTCACCGTGGGTTACCAGAAAAATTATTATATTAAGGGGACGTCCAACCTAACTTTGGTCAAATTTCAGGTAATTTTCTTTCAAGTCTAAAAAAGACCCAAAATGTATTACCCCAATAAATTATATACTAAAATGCTTGGAATGAAACATAGAACATGTGGAAACTGGAATTTGCCAGGAAAGTGCTGCCATGTGTAGATAGCACTGCCTGAAAGTCTGCTATGGAATAAGTAAGAGAACAATTTTTTTACAATAAAATACCTCAAAATAAAATAACAGCTGTATTCTTTTAACATTGAAGTACATACTCGAAGAAATCTTTTCCTAATTCTTGAAAGTAATAAAGATTGAGACCAAATGTTATAAGTGGAGTGCTCACTGATTGAAGCAGACATTTTTTGTTTATGTTTTGATTTGGGGGAGTTCAACAAACGTCAACTTGAAGGAGTCCACTGGAAGAAGTATGGAAGGACAAAAGAGTGTCTCCCAATATAAAGATGTATGTGTCACTGTGGTGGTTTGAAAAGAAACTATGATATTCTCCTTTGTAGAAGTAGAATGCTCTGCATAGTCATACATTGTAGTTGAACAAATATATTTACAAACCCCTTGCACTGTAACCCCTTTTATCCCATGCATCAATTTGATAGTGATTAAATTATTAAATGTGTCTGGTTTATCAATACGTAACATGCCTTCATTTACTCCTGGACACCCATACACTCATGATATCTGTTGGAGAAAAAATAAGAGTAACTATAACCTGTCACTGCAAAAAACCATCAAATGTACATAAAAGTACATTGTTATTCAAAACACATCAAATCAACCCTACATAACCATTAATGCAAGTACTTTTCCAAAAGAGGCTTATTGGCATATTGAGATCAGGAGGGCACGTCCAGTAGGTCTCCCATTCATAGGTGTTCACATATTTTTCAAGAACGCAGTACGCAAAGAAATCCCCAAAAGGTTACAAGTGAACTCCATTTGATAAAAACTTTCCAGGTGGGGGGGGGGGGGGGGGGGGTTGCTCCCTCCCTTGTATGTCTCTACCTCGGGCACTCATGGCATATGCCTTTTTCATCAAAGTCTAACTCTTTCTTTTTGAAGATCCTGGCGACACACATATTCCAAACACTATCAGACAGGTAACCTTCCAAATAAGTGTATCGGCAAAAATCATTTTACATTGCAAAACATTCTTTTTAGACTTTAAGTTCTGGACCTTTCATGCTTCTTACTTCCAACTATAACACTTAATTTATTGATTAATGGATGAATAGAAAAACCCTGCCATAATCAACATGTTGAGTTCCAGAAGCCTCCATAACAGTTCCGATAAAAGTGTCAAACATCAGATTGGAGGCTTTACAGAATATTCATTAGCTTGTTGCTTGATAAGCAATATGAACAAAATATTCACAAAAAATATTTTGTTGCAATTAATTCGAGGGTGTCAGCAGGCACTTTCCAACACATTGTAACAAATGAACTAGTTATAAACAAAATTTTCTAACTCGAAAGAGTTAAAAAGGACCATACATGTAACCCTGGATAAAATGTTTGAAAGAAACACATGCTACAGCAGCTACACAGGCATCGTTTCCCCATGATGCTCGATCACAACATCAAATATCATTCAAATTGGAGTAACAGTGGTTGAGATACAAGGGAGAATGTTGGTATGGGTTCGAGGACAGAGGTCTCCACGGCACTAGATACATCTTTGACTTTCCAACTTCCAAGTCCGGGGCATAATAATCACAATACACCCACCTTATCAATTCACAATTTCAGTAAAATAAACAGAATTATCAATTTTAATTAATTTATAGATGATGGGAAAATATTTGGCTTCTTTCGCCTTCTCGTACTATTACCACAAACATCTGCAGGCAGTGTGATGCTGACAAACGAAACTTAACGCATGTGGTCTGGTCTGTCAGGTTAAAAAGTAACTCGTCACGAATAATGAAGAAATTGCGAATATTTCGTGTATTTCATTTGTTTAAATGCCAATTGCGGCTAATTTTGACCGTGGATTCGATAATTCGTGTGGGTTTTGACCATCATGGTCACGCTGACCGCTGTTATATTTATTATGATATGCAAATTAGGAGATAGTTTCCGGTAAAGGAAATTTGTCACATTTGTCAGCCTGAAACGATGACAAAAGACACTGATAGACGCGTGTGTTGGTATGGTTGATTGCAAGAAAAAAACTAAATTCACGGCATCTTCCAATCGCACCTTATTGAAAAGCGCGAATGCATCATTTTCAAACCATCTTCAATCGGTCCTTTGCGGACATCAACACAGTCGCGGCAAAGATCCATGGTTGCTAGGAAGTAAATAACTTCACAACATCGGGGGAAATCAACACGCTCAATATAGTTCCAGGTCACTTGGAATATACTTCGAGAAAAAAGTGATTTCTGAAGCATTCAGCTTACTTTTTTATGAATATTACCTTGTTTTATGTGTATCGTCCCGATTTTATACACTTGGTTATTTTTTTACAAGTGGTTCATGTTGTCTTTTTAGTGCGCAATAATTCAGTTTTTTGTCAACAAAAAAGTTCAGACGGTTTGTAAACACTGGATGTCACTGGAGGGAATTTCAAACCATATTTTGCAGTTATGACATTAACAGCTCAAGTATTTGCTGTAGTCTGTTTGCAAATCCGCTCAAACATTGTCTCGAACAAACAAAAGGCGTGATCACGTCCTTTCATTCTTACGATCGCCCAAAATGAGTATTCCTGCAAGAACCACATTGTAATCACATGACCGGAATAAACATCATTGAAACATGGCCACATCCGGAACATCCAAAATTTGTGTTGGTGGTATGGCATTCCAACATCAAAACATACCAGAGTGTGTGTCATAAACATGCTTTCTTCGAGTCTGTAGTATGTTATCATTACATTGAGGAGAAGGCTTTCGAATTACTGATCATTTTGTGGTTTTACGGGTTCGTTACTTATGCCATTGGCAAATTAATGTTCTTCTAAATCACAAAATTAACATTTTTTCCTGAAAAAAATTATATGTCCCTTTTCTATGCACTTTACTCAGTATTTTGATATATAATTTGCCTTTCCTTACTTCTCTTCTCTTATTGCTCTCGATTACCTAGAACAATGGTGTGTCAAATGGAGAATTAAGCTAAACGCCAATAAAACCCAACGAATCACCTTTACTTGCAAGAAAAATAAACGTGATTTTGACCTAAAACTTATGGATACCCCCCCCCCCCCCCCCCCCCCAGAATGCAAAGAGGCGAAATTCCTGGGCATCACCATTGATCAAAAACTGTCCTTCAACAAACATACCGACGACATGGCGAAAAAAGCCACCAAACGCATTAACTTACTGAAAATGCTTAAGGGAAGTTCATGGGGAGCCAACTAGTCCACCCTACTCAAACTATACAACGCCTTTGTGCGCCCAGTACTTGAATACGGGGCAATCATACTAACTGACCTCAATCATACTAATATGGGAAAACTCCAGAAGGTCCAAAATCACGCGCTTAGAGTTGCCCTTCGCGCCCCATGGGACACACCCACCAAAACACTCCACGACAGGGCCGATATCCCCACCATTAAAGACCGCCTAGCCACCCTGGCCGCGAAAAATCATGACCGGTTAGCCGATAGCGAACTAATCTCCGAACTTGGAGCCATTTGCGAAAGCTGACAAAAGCCCAAAAATTGCAACCAAAACTAAGATCGCTCGAAAAAAACTAGGGAACGAGAAGGTGAACTAACAGGCAGAAAAACAGCTTAACTGTGGCCTTCTACCAGAAAGGGCTGCCTTCACCGACTCAACTAAAATTACATCAGGATTAAACATTGATAAAAAACTAAATAAATAGGGAACGAGAAGGTGAATAAACAGGCAGAAAAACAGCTTAACTGTGGCCTTCTACCAGAAAGGGCTGCCTTCACCGACTCAACTAAAATTACATCACGATTGGATACTGTAGATCTCATTTCCGGCCGGGGGGGGGGGGGGGGGGGCTCGATCCACACGGGACGCTCGCGATACCAGGCGAGAGCGTTTTGTGTGGGCTGGGCCTCCCCGGCTGGAGGTGGGATTTGCAGTCTCTAATCGTGATCCAAAATAAACTCAAACGAATCTAAATATGGTCGAAACCAGTGAAGGGCATAACAGAAACACCCTCGGTTGTGGTTTAGTGTCTAAACCTGTTACCCTCCCGCTACAAACTCACTATCACCCTAAGAAGGTGATCTAACAGGCAGATTAACAGCTTAACTGTGATCACAATTAAAACATAATGTGCTACTTTTATCCTTTTTTATTTTTTACATATTCTAATGAAAACTAATTCTGCCTTCTTCTTTTAAGCAGGTACACAGAAGATGCTTTTTGATCAGCACCCCAATAACCGCTATGGACAGTCCAACCGTTATAGAAACGGTAACCCCCATGGTTCCTGAACATCCTCCACTCCATTCCTAAAAGTGGTCGACCACTTTAAGGGAGGCGAGCGTTGGTCCTGCGTCCCGCCTCTGCCCCTTTTTGTAAGCGCATTGCGCATCTTTTTGTCCCAACCCATTAGGATTACAATGCAGGCCTGCCCCCGAACCAGGGAAGTTCGGGTCTTCTTCTTGGTGGTCCCCGAAAGGGGTCGTTGTTGTTTCCCTCAAAGACATCCTATCAAACAGAGACAGCCTGAGGCAGACTATACTTGCCAGTGATGGCCATCACTTAAAATCTTCTCCGAAGTGGCAGACTATACTTGCCTGAAAATCCAGATCGACTGCACCCTCGGGGAGAGGTAGTACCTTTGTGTGAGGACCCAACCTCCCACACTGGTCCTCACCCGAGGGTTCAACCGACATCAGTCAAAGAGATCATCACGCCGCAACCGGTGACACCTGCCGAGTACCTGAGCCCGTTCCTCCTTCAACACGAGCAGACATGTGAAAATTAATCATTTACAGTCAATGAGGGTCGAAAGGGGCTTGCTCCCCATACCGTCTCTGCGCGCCTTCGGCGCGTTAAACCATTCCATTCGGCGTTCTCTTATCTATTTCTGAGGCATTGGGAAAAATGTCCACAAATTGACCAAAGTTAGGTTGGACGACCCCTTAAATCAAAACAAATTCCCGTCAGAAGCAATGCAAGGATTCTGCCATTGTTTATTGACGTCAAAACATATGAAGCCAAGCTCAAACCGCGGGAATATAACAACAAAGCGCTGTATGGTGAGAGTTCAGTATTTATATGATAACGTATATGATAGAGCAATGATAGACAAGCTCACTGTTCGTTAAATCTGAATGATTCAACATCGTTTTCACGTTGATTTATTTACCACAACGACGATCTTAGTTAGGCACTTAATTCTTTAGTTGTCATTCCATTGCAATGTATAAAACCATGGTAACGTAACTGGCATGCGACAATCGTAACGATTCACGTTCATGCACAGGGATGTTTAAATCACATAAGTCTCCAAAACTCCGTCCAAGAAGCCGGTATTAATTAATTTTGGCATAACTTCTACTCCGATTTATGATAACGGTGTCAACAGTATCTTGATACGCCATATGCAATGGCACAAACATTAAATGTAACGTATCTGACATAAAAAGTGGTGACAATAGAAGAATGCCAACCATTTGCCTGAAGGCAATCTGTTCCTGTTCTAAGATGCTAAATGTGAAATTTGGATGTACATGTGATCATATCTTACACCACAGTGGTAATAAATTAATCACAAGGTCTTGTAAAAAGTGTGTGCCCTTCTTAAGGACATTGCATTTTTTAAAAATTAATGTCATTTACAAACCATGTATTCCCCCGGATCAGTGTTTGACAATCATTAAAGATGCTTTATATAGTTCGTAGAATGCACAGATCTTCATGGAATGAGAAACAATAGCAAATCTTCATATTTTCTGGTAAAAGAATGCAATTGACGTGTATTGGTCCGATTTGGGCAATTTAAGGGAGGATGGCCCTGTTATATCTTTATTCGTATGTTTATTTATTTAAAATATATATTGGTCCCAACCAGGCAAGCTTCATAATCTGCTTCAGAAATATATCTTCAACAAGGCAAACAGTCCTATCAAACAAAAAATCATAAACTTTAAAGACTTAGAAATGGCTTCAAAACATTTGCAACCATAAACATAAAAATCTTAACCATAAACATATAAAAACACATAAGAACAATGTATATTTCCGAATAAAAAGTATTAAAAATATATCAAATTTTAACCGAAAAAAAAATACTCTGAGGTGAGAAGATTCGGCCTTCCAAATGTACCGGAGTGAGAAGAATCGGCCTTTTTGGGGGCCGAATCTTCTCGAGGTGGAATCTTCCCGTACCCGTATTTTGTCACCGATTGCATGGCTCCAGGTCAGGTCACCCCCACATATATTTCCGGGTCAAGTCGACCCTGGTTTCAGGTGAGTTGGCCCGCTTTGGGCGGGAGCTGACCCGCAAAATTTTTTTTTTTACTAACTTTATATTATATTTTAAAAATATTTTTAGTGAAAAACAGACAATTATGGAATATTAATTTATGTACTTACCTTTAATAATAAGAAAATTCTGTTTAAAAGAAATAAAATCATATTACGCAAATTTTGAATCCACTACACAAAGCACGCATGAAAGAATAATAATTCCTTTCCAATAATATGAAATTTAACACAAAAGTTCCAAACAAAATGGTATTCACTGACTGAGGAGAAAATTATCCTTTCAGAACCCAGACATAATAATATTAATAACACTTCGGCCGGCCGCTGATTTGTCGCGGTTCTCGTATGAGAAGGCCTTGGTTACCCATGTTCTACCAACTGCCTCCCCGTATTCCCGCGCTTCTTCTCTCCTTCCAACACTCCGAGACGAACTGCTTGATGACATCCCTTGCCCCATTCTTCCCAATCTGTCCGATTAGTATATTAACCCTCTCCTTTGAGTCGCCCCCTAACCACATGTCCTTCATTCTCCCATCCCACTTCTCCATTATACTCCCCGTGAATCTTGTTCTTTTAGACTGGTATTTTGGGCATTCTATACGAAAGTGTTCCAGGGTCTCCACCACGCCCACGTTACACATCTGGCACTCCTTTTCACTGTGTTTCCCGATTTCTCCCCTCAGCTCCAGGGACCGCAACCTCGGCTTGAACACCAGTGACCCCCCAAAGGTGCCATCAAGGTACTCTTCAAAACCAGGCTTCTCTTTATCACGCAGGCCACCCAAAGATCTCTTTGATTTGACCCCCCTCTCGCCAATTACGGTTACAATCCTCCATGACCCTTTCTCTGACGATCTTTTTGCCCTGGTTTGCCCCAACGCCAAGGTCCGAGATCTCCATTGAGTAGTTTTCTACTAGCTCCCTCACTTGGACCATCCACCCCGTCTTGATATTTGAGTTGAAATTTCTCAGGAACATTACTTTACACCATCGGCTATCGGGGAGATTTACCAAATAATTAAGATAACCGAGTTTCAATAGGTCTATCCGGTCCTTGATCCTCATCCACCCAAGCTCGCCCCTGATTGCTTCTAGTGCTGCGGCATTACTCGAGCCTGTTATCCATCGGCCTGCATCGTTGTGCAGGATTTCCAAGCTCTTAACAGCTGTCTGGTTTAGGGGTACAACTTCCGTACCGTATGTTATACTTGGCAGACCCACCATCTCCCAAATGGTTTTCCCCACGAAAACCTTATTGAAACTGTTTCTCCCTATAAGTTTCATTTGGTTAAGGATTCGCTTCCTCTTCAGAATCAATTTATTTGTGTGGTTTCGGTAGATGCCTCTTCCTGTGATGTTTATATTTACCCCCAGGTATTCATAGTCACTAGTCTCTCCTACACTAAGAAGTCTACTGCTACCTTCCGGAATGCAGAACTCCCCCACTCTCCACCTTCGAGTGGGGTCCACTTTGCGGCCCACGGGTATAACCTTGCTCTTGCTTTCATTAAGTTCGAGTCTCCATTTGCTCCCATATTTCCCAACAATTCCCAGCATCTTCTCTAACCCCTCTTCGCTTTCTGACACTAGCACCATATCGTCTGCAAAAAATAGCCCTGGGATCTTCAAGTCACCAACTGCAACCCCCTCGTCGCTATGCAGGAATTCATCTCCTAAACCATTGATGTACAATGCAAAAAGAATCGGCGAAAGGATACACCCCTGTTTTAGGCCTATCTCCATAGGCACACGTTTTGTTGTAATGTTACCCAGGCTAAGTTCACTCTGTACATCTTTATATAATGCTTTCATAATCCCAACAAACTCGCCCCCCAAGCCCAGAGCCTCCAGCTTGCGCCACATACCCTCCCTCCATACTCTATCGTATGCCTTTTTAACACCCAAAAAGGCCATGAACATCTTTTTCTTTTTTGCTTTCGCGGATTCTATCATTTGGGATAGCGTGAAAAGATGGTCAGTGACTCTCCTTCCCTTCCTGAAGCCATTCTGGATTTCTCCCAAAAAACCCTTCTCCTCAATCACCTCCTCTAATCTCCCATACAGGACTTTACAAAAGACCTTTCCAATGTTGCTGCTGACAGAGATCCCTCGATAGTTATCCAAGACGTCTTTTTCCCCCTTTTTGTGAATAAATGTCACTTTACTTTCCCTCCACTCCTTTGGGACCTCTTGTTTTTCTATGACTAAATTGAATAGGGCAGTTAGGCTTTCCAAGAGTTCCTCTCCCCCTTTTTTGATAAACTCGTTAGGAATTTCGCCCACCCCTCCCGCTTTTCCATTCCTCAATTTTGAGATCGCCCTTCGCACCTCCTCAGTTTTGATTTCGCTGCACACGAAGTCCGAGAGATTTTCCTCGACCTGGTTCGGACACTCCGGTGGGTTCCCCATGCCCCGTCGCTTATCGTTTACCTTTTCCCCAGTGCTTGACTAGTTCTAATGCGATTTGATCTCGCTCTTCTGTAACTCTGCCATCTACTTTAATGCTCTGTTGGTTATTCCCTTTGTTACGTTTGTTCACCCATTTCCAAAATACGCTCGAACTCGACCCCCCCCCCCCCCCTGTCGTTCTTATCGTCCTAATAAGACTGCTATTTCGCACTCTCCGGTTGTCGTCTTTAATCTTGTTTACTTTATTTCGTGCTTGTTGGTATTCTTCCTTTGCTACCATGGCCTCATTGCTTTCCACCCCCTTAAGTTTTCTACTTCTCCTGTATGCAGAACATTTAGCTTTTCTAACCTTTATGGCCCTTTTCAGTTCTTCGTTCACTCTTTACCCAAGTTCCCGTGTTGGCACCCTAATCTTTCCTACACTTTCCTTCCCTGCCTCCACTAGGCTCGCAACTATAGCGTCGGCCATCTTCTGGACACTACCCCCCTTGTGTACGGCTGCAAGCTTTGGTTTCAGTTTTTCTTCGAACTTCGCCCAGTCGGCATCCTTTTTGAGTTCCCAAATCTCCATGAAGGTTCCTTTCCTTTTCTCTAGGTTTTTGGCCCTCATCGTCTCTGTAATCAAGTTGTGATCACTATCCAACTCCATTTTGCCCTCATCATCCACTTCTACCCTTATCACCTCCCTCCATAAATTCATATCTGTGAGAATGTAGTCAATTATTGGTTTTCTGTCGTTTCTCTCCCAGGTCCATTTCCCCTTACATTTAGCGTCCCTGTTCAGAATCTTCAGACCGAGCTCATTTGTGAAGTTCAACAGCTTCCTTCCATTCCTGTTGACTTTCTTGTCCCCACCCTCTATGCCTTCTTCCTTGTCACCTATGTGTCCATTAAAGTCGCCCATCAGAATTATACCGAGCCCCCTGTTTTCTAGTTCAGTGATATTGGACCTTAGTGTTGAGTTCGTTTACTTCCCTCCACCGCACAGTACACAATCTGTTCGTTTACTTCCCTCCACCGCACAGTACACAATCCCAAGGGCAATACTTTTGTTTCTCAGACTGATCTTTACCCATCCAATTTCTTTTGACACATCAGCCGAGGTGCTGATATCTTCCAGACCTGTAATCAGCGACGGTTTTAAATCCTCTTTAATGTACATACCTACCCCTCCCCCCTTTTTATGGCCTTCCGTTCGCCCTACACCTATCCACACACACCCGCTTACTTGGTCTACCCGTTCCTCGTGTCTTACCCACGTCTCGCTTAAGCCCATGACATCAAACTCCTCTGCCTCGATCAATGTAGCAATTTCACTTACTTTCCGGTGGAGACCCTGGATGTTGCTATAACCCACTTTCAGGGTACCGAGGTTCATTGGCTTCCGCCTACTGGGCCCATTGTTTTCTGGTGCTAGTCTTAGTTTAAACAATATTTATTCAGAAAAAGTACATGAGCTATACATACAAGACTATAGAAAAAAAAAAGAACAAGCACACATGACTACAACTACACGAACAGTTGTATGTATAGGAATAGAAATAATTAACACAAGAATAAATTTATGGGATTCGGCAGAAAGCTGTGAGCTTATGTTAAGCCGTCTCCCAAAGCAACATAATAACGAAAATGACTAGGCGGTGGATGCAAGCACTGCGTAAATATTGTTTTGTTATAAAAAGAAGGAAGAAGAACGAATTTGAGTTAAAATTTTGATTGACTTGGGAAGCATACACGAAAGTTAAGAAAATAGAAAAAGATCGAGAAGAGGAAGTTTCTACCAACCAACCTGGACTCAAAGTTTTCAACCGGCGTGAGTCGGCAGATGCAACCTACAGCGACGCTTGGCTTTCAGTGTCCCTAGTGCAGATAGGTCCGTTGTCGCGGGAGTATCATTGTATGAGCGTAGTGACCTAGAGTAGGAACTTGGGGGGTATCTCTACAGGATGGACATCTCTCAATTTATACCGTATCCAAACCTTGTATGTGTTCCCGCACGGTTGACAGGGTGCGCCCACATTCACGGCTGCCCGTTGTGGTTAAGATACCACATCACGCAGCCATTTGAGCGTGCGCAACCTGTCACTGGAAGCGTTTACTCAATATAATATAATCTTGTACAGCACTGAATATAAGAGCATTTTCAGTATTAGACAGCCATTCGGATCCAAACAAGAGTGTAGATAGGTCCTGTGTAAACGGCAATGTATTGATTGTCAAGTCGCGTTCAACATCAAATAATGTACAATGCATGAGGAAATGCTCAGCTGTCTCTAAATCGCCACATCGACAGAGTGGGGTTGCCGATAAGTGGTTTTCATATAAGTGTGTGTTAATGTTGCTGCATCCCAAGCGCAGTCGACAGTGGTATATCTGGGCTTTTCTGGATTTGGCCCCTGTGTAAAATATTGGTGGCCGAATGGTTGAATTGTTGAGGAATTTTCGAAAATCTATGAGTGAAGGGTTTTCCCTGACCAAAAGGGGCAGTCTATTCCATTGACTGGTTACCTCCGGGATAAACGATGATTGATATAAGTTGGTGTGGCAAAATGGGACACGGTGATTACTTGCAGTTCGGAGATTTTGATTTTGGTTAATGGCTGTATTCAGAGGCGGAACTTTTGCCGAGATATACGTGGGTGTTAGTTTGTGGACATCTTGAAGAACTGAATTAGTTTATGCTTTTGGCGTCGTTCCAGTAGTGTTTCCCACTGAGTCTCTGAATAGAGACGATTCTTACTGGCGCTCAAAGTGGCACCAGTGACTATTCGCGCTGCAGCTATTTGAATTTTTTCTAGCTCAGCAGACTGCGTTAAAGAGCAATTATCCCAGACACAGTCAGCATATTCTAAGAGGGGACGAATGAAAGCAAAATATATTTTTTCAAGAATCTTCCTATCCAGGGTAAACTTGAGGGCCCTCAGCATGTCAATGCGTTCCCAGGCTTTGGAGCTTATGTGTTCGATATGGTCGTTCCACGTGCAACTTTTGTTCAAAATTACACCTAGATGCTTGTGACGAGTAACGCCGGCAATTTCGGTCCTTCCTAAATATAATTCTGGGTGAACCGGGGCATTTACTTTACGTGATATTAGCATCGTTTCCGTTTTTGGGGCATTGAACTCAACCAACCATGTTTTGGCCCAATGTTCGATTGTTGCCAAATCACGATTGATTATGAGTGCAGCTTGGTCAGGATTTTCGACGATAAGGTATAATGATGTGTCATCGGCAAAGAGACGGATACTGCTGGACAAGTTATCAGTAATGTCATTTATGTATATCAGAAATAGTAAAGGGCCAAGGATTGAACCTTGCGGAACACCAGTCATTACTGGTCTCCAGGGAGACGACTCGGAGCCCAGCACTACCCTTTGATACCGGTCGGACGTGTAGGATTTTAAGAAAGTTAAGAGGTCATCAGATATTCCTATTTTCTCAAGCTTATAAAGGAGCCCAGCGTGCCACACCTTATCAAATGCTTTACTGACATCGCAGAATACAACTCGAACCTCCTTACCATCATCAAGAGCATGACAAAACTCATCATAGAGGTCAGTCAGTTGTAAGACCGTAGAATCGCCCGAGATAAAGGCGGACTGGAACTGGCTCAGTATAATATTGTCACATAGGAACTTCCACAACCGCTTGAAAACACATTTTTCAAGCAGCTTACCAGTACAGCTAATCAGTGATATCGGTCGATAGTTGGTAATTATGTTAGAGGGGTTCTTTTTCAATACTGGGGATACATTGGCCTTTTTCCACAGTTTAGGGAAATAACAATTGTCCAGTAAGACACTAAACAGAGTTGTTAATGGCATACACAACGAATGTCTACATTCTTTCAGAAGTCGTGGGCTTATTTGGTCTGGTCCAGACGCTTTGGACACTTTGATATTCTTCATTGCCTTGAGTATTTCTGTTTGTTCCAAGGTTATTTTCCGAAGATATGCCGGGGCTGGCTGGGGTGACCCTGGCAAGGACGCAGTCGTCTCATCCAGGGTAGAAATAGAGCAGAAATATTCATTGAACACTTCTGCCTTCTCGAGATTAGTTGAATAAATATTGCCTAAATGGCTTATAGTAGGGGTGTCTAATCTTGTTTTGCCAATGAATATTTTTAATGTTTTCCACCAATTAGATGAAGATGTTTCTGGAGCACTTAACGTTGCTTGTACTTTAGAAATGTACTCGACTTTGGCCTTTCTAACCGCGGAAACAACTTCGTTACGTTTAGTTTTATATTTATCCCAGTGGTGTAATAAACCAGAGCGCTTTGCCCGGCGATATAATCGAGTCCTCTGTCTTATAAGTAAACGTATATTATTATGCATCCATTTTGGTTGATTGGGCCTTCAGGTTATATGTTTAGAGGGAATGAATTTATATGCTACGTCAAGTATTTTTTCAGTAAAATTCTCAACTAACGTGTCAAGACAAGAGTAGTTAAACACACTGTCCCAATCTAAATTGTTGTAGGCATTGTTCAGCCCATCGTAATTAACCCCAGCGTACTGCCAAATACGTCTCCTAAAATTATTACAAGGCGCTTTTTGGAAATCCAGTTCTATAAAAATTGGGCAGTGATACCGTGTCATATCGGGTACAAGGGGTTCGAGGACTTCACATCTTAGAACATTAACACTGTCGCTAGCAGCAAAGAGGTCAAGCAATGTAGCCGTTGATTCGGTAAAGCACGTTGGTTCTCTAATAAGTTGTTTCAGATTGAACTGATTGCTTATGTCGCGGAAGTGCCCTCGAGGTTCACCATACTGATTGTCATTGAAATCTCCAGTTATAACGATATCAGAAATTAGAGTGTCTTTAGCTTTATCGATGGAGGCCATAACATTATCCCATACGTCTGGGGTACTATTCGGTGGGCGGTAGAATACTCCTAAGAGTAGTGACTTTTTATATTTTGTAAATACCTCCGCCCAAACACATTCGACGCCGTTCATTTCAAGGTCAGGTCTTTGCCGAAAGCTCAAACCATATTTTATGTAAATGGCAATGCCACCCCCTCTAGTTGAACGGTCATATCTCAATGGTTCCTGAAATCCACAAATCATAATATCGGATGTTATGTCGCAGCTTTGTAGCCAAGTTTCAGTAAAGGCTAATATATCGTAGGGGGGTGATTCATACTCTATGACGTTCAGTTTTGGTTTTAGGCTTTGAATGTTTACGTGAAAGATTTTCAATCCATTTGAGGTGATGTTAGCATTAATGGAGGCTGGTCCTGGGTTGGTTTCGATATCTCCAGACATTAGCAGGACCAAAAGCAACACTAATGCGACAGACACAAGATGCCAAATAGTGATCTCAGATAGCCTTACAGTAGTCGAATCAGGGACGGACACTATACCATTTCTCTTACAAAGCCGATTAGGGGTATTAATTTTTACAAAACTTTCACAATTTGGTTCACCGAAAAAGTTGAAGAGAACATGGAACAATGCCGACACCAGAGTGAAGGCGTCGCTAAGACTGATGCTTTTACAATACAGCTGCAGAAAAGCAAGAAAGCAAAGGGACTGGTCTATTCTTAGTTTTCTTTTTAGGCAGCATGAAGTAATCACTGCATTGAACGCACCAATATGGGCACGATAACTTTCAAGACTACACACTATGTAATTTGAGGATGGTAATATGTATAATGTGCCCGAGAAATGGTGAGCGTCAAAAGCAGCAAATTATTTAGTTGATAAAAAAGAGTCCTGGTTGGCTTTTACAAACTGGGTTGGAGGAAGAAAAAGAGGTATATAAAGGGAAAGAGTACAGAAAAATCCAGAAGTCAATCACAAGGATCATGTTGGGAAAGCAACTCATGTTTTAGTAAAGAGGCTCACTCGAAGTCGTAGATCATAAGTTGTCGCTATGATGGACCTTACATAAGAATATTTGAGAATAGCTAGTGCATGTTGTTTTAACAGTGCCTTTATTACAGGAGTGCAGGAACTTTCGAGTGAAATGTGACAATTAAACTTAGTTTATTGGTCAGGCGACGACTTGATATGAGATTTTGGGGTTGTGAACTACCTCTAGGCGTCTGATACAGATATAACAAAAACAAGCGAAAAGGAGAAAAACAGAGGTCAAGCTCTTCTGACGCGAAAAGTCGAAAGATGTCAGAAGAGCTCCCTCCAGCCTATTGTGGTAGGGAACATATGGGATCACCCCATTCCTCCGAGGGAGGACTCTCCATCTTGCAACAAGTGAAAACACACTATTAATGCGTGGCACTACTACTGAAATGAGATTCTAAAGATCGTAGATTAAGACATCCTAACATATAATGCCATCGCAGGGGACGAGAAAACACCAATGTGTAATAGCAGGATAGCCAAACTGCCAATAGTTGTGACAACAAAGATAACAACATGTTACCAAATGTCATCACAATAATATTGTCAATTGCAAGACGGAAGTATAATACGGTGTCCCAGTGTAGCATTTGTACAATCATCTATAAATATGCATTACTACAAATAAGAAGGGGGAGAGGCGTACTTTACAGTAGAATGCTAGATCGTCATCGCTAGCTGATTCCAACATTAACACACCTCTCGCCAATCCCAAGACGTCATATCATTGATAAGTCAATCACGCTACTGGACATTACCATATTATAGAGCATCTGCCAGCTTATCATTTCGGATGCAATTTGGATCACGAGAAAAAATTCGCTAGTAGAAGCATACAAATATGGATAGCTTGAATGTGCTTAGTCATACATAATAGCATGCTGTCGGAGTTGTTTTAGAGGGTGCACATTGATCTCACACATACAGAAGAACTGTACTATACTTTGCACCAATACGAATCACACGTACTAATACCCAAACCAACCCTCACCCACTCACACACATTTACACACGCACACACAAGCATAACACAATAAGAAGGCGAATAATTTTCGTTTATATTACACCTTAAGCAACCAGCAACAGACACTCACATCAGATTGTAATTCGAACATGCAAATATGTGTATTACTAGAACCAGCTCTAGGGCTGGTTCTAGTGATGTGCATATGTCTATGCGTGTTTTGGAAAAAATACTGGTATTTTGGGGATGAGGTAAAGAAGGAAGATGACAGAGGGAGAAACAAATTCTTCATTCTCAAGCTTTTACCTGTACTACTACAGTGAGACCAGCTTAATCAGATATCCCTAATTCCATATTCATCATAATTGAATATATTTTTCAAATACCGGGCTATTTGCCATACCTCCGATACAGAGACGACGATAAGTACAAGCCTGATATGCATCATTACTTAGTTATTATTAAGAATATAATTAAAACATACAAATATGGATATCACTAGAGCCAGCTCGATGGGCTTGTTCCAGTGATATGCATATGTGTATGGGTGTTTGGGGAAATATTTACACCGATATTTTCCGTCTATTTCAGTTGGAAACACACATTCTTCATATCACCAATTTTGCCAAGTGCCAGTACAATGGAAACCGCTTAATCGGACATCACTTAATTTCATATTCATCTTAATTGAATATATTTTCATAACACCAAGAACAAAAAACACCCTAATTGTGATTGGGCTGTTCTGTCAGTTCAAAAGTTAAAAGACAGCTTTTGTGGAAAATATACCAAATTTCAGATTAGGGAAAATGTTTCACCAGAATGACTCAATAAGAACCATGCCAATGCGAATACCACCGGTACCGGCTCTGCGAGCCAGTCTCCATTATACTCACAATGACTTGTATTCACTGAGTAACGGCCAGGATACTTCAGTATGCAGTAACCTCAAATGTTAGAATACTTGGTGGTTTGGTTCTTCTGTCAATTTAGAAGTTAAAAGACAGTTTTTTAGGGAAGATATACCAAATTTCAGATTTGGGAAAAAGTTTCTCCAGAATGACCCAATGAAAAACATGCCAGTGCGAATACCTCTGGAACCGGCTCGCTGAGCCGGTTCCAATTATATTCACACCAACATGAATTCACTGAGTAGCAGCCAAGATATTACAGTATGCAGAAGCCTCAAATGTTAGAATTCTTGGTAGTTTGGCTGTTCTGTCAATTTAAAAGTTAGAACATCACAAGTGACTGGTAAATTTTGGCAACACAATTCCACTGAAAAACCATAGTAGCACTGCTGTTCATTGGGCAAAAGGTTAATTAAAAAGTTAGAACAACTCAAGGAAATGGCGAAGTTTGGAAACAAGATTCTCTTGAGAATCACCTACACACTAGTTTGGGGATGACATTTACATGACTGCTCAGCGGTGAGTTATGTTCGAGACAAATGTTCTGAAAGGTTGAAAATTGCTATGCAACTCATCTGGATTGCTGATCAGTTTAAAAAAAAAAAAAAAAAAAAAAAAAAAG
This sequence comes from Pictodentalium vernedei, assembly GCA_031216915.1. Classification (NCBI taxonomy): domain Eukaryota; kingdom Metazoa; phylum Mollusca; class Scaphopoda; order Dentaliida; family Dentaliidae; genus Pictodentalium; species Pictodentalium vernedei. The sequence continues at coordinate 482,441,379 of CM062297.1, read as the reverse complement.
GAAAAATGGTTAGCAAAACTGCCAATCAAAATTTCCACCCAAATTGTTCCCTGATGTCAGGTCAATCTTCTATACAAGCTCGGGATAATAGGCGAGAGTGACACCCACCCCCATCATCCATAATATGCGGGATTAGCCAAGAGACTAGAGTTCCCAATGCGTTTGTCAGAGGCATTGGCTACAGTAAATGGCCCGAATATAACATAGCAGTATCTCTCGGAGGAGGGTTTGTCGTCTGTGCCTCTATCACGCTGAGAGTCTCCTACAGTTGTGCTCATAATCATAGGTAATAGGTATGCTGGTATCAATGAAGGTAATTAAACGTGAAGGTATATAGTGGGAACGATTAACAGGAAAATCAGGAGCTCTCGGAATTGAGATGAGGCATGAATACAGCGGGCGTGGATGGGTTGGAGGTGGGGGGGGGGGGGGGGCATCACCTAACTGGGGAGCAGGATGAGACAGAGAACAACCGGGAAGTAAGTAGACATAAAGACCACAAATACTTTCCCCAACGTCATTATGATGGAATTTTATTTATTTATTTATTTATTTATTTATTTATTTATTTATTTATTTATTTATTTATTCATTCATTCATTTATTCGTTTGTTCGTTTATTCATTCATTTATTTATTTATTTATTTATTTATTTATTTATTTATTTATTTATTTATTTATTTATTTATTTAATCAATTGACCAATCAATCAATCGACTTAATCAATCGAACAACAATCAATCAACTGATCAATCAATCAACCAATCGGTCAATTGACCGATCAATTGCTTGTCCGCGATCTGACTGGCAATTCGATCGATTACTTAATCCATTTATCTTTCAACCATCTGAGCGATCGAATAATAAAACAAAGGATCAATGGGTTTATGTTGGAGGAGAAATAAGTTAACATTTACAGGATCTGTGACTGGGAGGTGTTTAGGTTTATTTTCTGTCTTAGCCTAAATTTATTTTCCAAATCGTTGATTTGTTTAGGGGTGGTGATCCTAACGACGGCGTCATCCTTCTTTTTGACAAAGATGACACCGTCGAAGGTCCACGACTCCTTAACCTTACCCCCACGTACTAGTGCACGGGCATCGCGCGCTATGGAGGCACGGACTCTGGTAAGATCTTCATTAATGAAGATACCAGTTTGGGACGACGGGTTGTCGGCTTTGGCTGCTTGGCTGACTGTTTTTAGTTTGGTGCGTGAACGGTAGAGGAGATTTCGTGTTCGGTAGCTATTGAGGCGAAAAATAATTGGCCTTGACACTACGGGTTTACCCTTTAGCACCTTGGGCCCAACTCGATGGCTTCTGGAGATGTCATTTTCGGTCAGGGACACGCCTATCCTATTTGCCACATCAATAATAATTTTATCTGTGTTTTCCCCAGATTTTTCTTCTACACCTGAGATACGTAGGTTGGTCCGACGACCATATTGCTCGAGGTCGTCTATCTTATTTTCAAGTTCATGGATTCTGTCGTCTTTAGAAACAAGTTCTTCTTTTAGAGATTGTACAGTATTTTCCAGAGCCTCGATTCTCTCTGTGGCGGCCTCCAGGAATATACACTTGAGGTTGTCCCTCACACTTGTATTTTTCAAGACCCTAATGAAAGCAACTGTCATGCGGTCTTCAGGGCTACGTTGGGTAGGTGGTGTACCTGAGACGTCTGACCCCCAAAATACGGAGAGGTCGATTTCGGTGTCAGAATCAACATCCTCTCGATGCCTTTTCGGGTCGATTGGAGAGGGTGTGGCACTTAGGGCTGACCTATTTCTTTTATTTTGATCAACGTCAACATCACTCTCGGTGTGACTAACTGACACTGTGGCATCTGAAACTTTTCCTGTGATGGCAGTTTCGGTATGAAGGTTGTTCATCCTCAGTTGTTTAGGTTTAGGTTTATTTATTTGCTGTTTATGAACACGTTTGTTTCTGAGGGTCTTTCGATGACCGAGTTCACTTCAACCTTGGCGATAAATTACAAACAGTATTCAGACAACGAAGAAAATCGATAAACAATAACAGAAACAGGTCACCCAAGAGTCACTCACGCATAGACGATATACAAAGGCAGTCCGTGTGATTTGGTGCGTATCGCTGTACAGTTAAGAACAGAAGAGAATAACATGACAGTTTGTAGTTAAGTGCTGGAAATGCAGAGATCAAACTTTGTCACGTCGATTATTCGACCAGTTAGTACCAACTTCACTGCATTTTCACAGATACTTAGAGTTCTTAGGCAAGACCAGGTTTTAATATACTGAACTATTCGATAAGCTCTGCCATTCCATTTTAGTTCGAGAGCTTGGCAACCTGTTGTCGACGTAAACAAACTGTAAGCTGAGTTATAGACATGAAGCAAATACAAACCTCACGATTCCACAATATCCGTATCACTTACGCGCAGTATTTACGCAAAAATATAAACTAGATCCATGTTGTCAACGATACAAACATTACAAACAAAGCGAAAGATCCACAAATCTCATAAACTATTTAAAATGACTTCTGAAGCAAGAGCGAAGAAAAATCAGCAGGTCAGCGCCATGATCACGTGATGGGTTGCTAGTCTTGGTAAACTTATTCTGTCCCCCTCACTCTTGTTCACCCCACCTATGTCCACTCTAGTTATACTTGCCTCTGACCTCCCACCCCGCTCCTCTCCAAAAAAGGCTCTGCTACCCGTAGAATTTTATCCTCTAATACCCGTTTCCCCGCCCTGGTAAGATGCAGCCCGTCACGCCCGTACATGCTCCCATTGCCCCAAAGCGTGTCCCAATGGTCGATAAAGGGAATTCCCAGGTCAACACAGTAGTCCTCTAACTCTTCATTTAGCGCCAAAATCCTTGAGTTCCGTTCGTCCCCACCTCCAAGGACAGGAAGGACCCCGGATACGACTACCCTTGCATTCCTACTTAGCAGTTTGCCGACTAAGCCTCTATACGACTCCACCAAACTTACTGACCTTCTCTCCTTGATATTGTTGGTCCCCACATGGACCACCACTACCGGTTCCGGTCCTGACCCTGCCACAATGCCATCTACCCGGTCCCTGAGATCCTCCACCTTCGCCCCGGAAAGCACAAGACTGTTCGATTGGAACTATCAGGACCACAAACTACATTGTCAATCCCACGTACAATGCTGCTCCCCGCTACAACTAATTTTCTTCTTCTGGCCCCAGTTCCTATATCATCTGCACCTCCTCTCGTTTTGCAAGCTCCTGGCCCCCTCTTTCTCTTGACCGCACTTCTTACCCCGACTGGTCTATCATCATCAACAACCATCTCACCCCCACACTTTCCCCCTCACTCTCGTCCCCAGGGGTATCAGAGTCTAAAACACTAAACCTGTTTTCTAAACACCGCCTAGCAACCTTGGCAGCCTTACGCCGACTCTGGCTTCCGGACTCGACGCAGCCTTCACCTGACGCCACCATCCGAATTTCCCTGCTAGAACCCCCCTCCTCAGTTACACCCCCACACCAAGCATTATTCCCCCACGTTTCCTGCTTCCCAGTTTCCTCTTTGGGTCCACAACGACCTTCCACCCACCTTCAACCTCACCATCGTAGGTAACCTTCAACGGGGTAACTCCAGATACACCGGCCCTCCCCAACCTCCCTCTCAGCTCTGCAATCTCCCGCTCGAATCCAACACACTTCTCTAACAACTGTAAAATATCCCTGCAATTCGCACATACCCCACTACTCTCCATTGACCGACCACCACCATACCTCATATTACACTGTCTGCATGCCTCCGGATCCTCACTCTCCCCCACCTGCACCCCTCGACTCACCTCCCTCAGACCTCCCTTAACACCCATACTTACTTCCGTCTGAACACCCGTTGTACACTTACCATTCATGATTACAAATAATATACAGAATCCAATGACCAATAGCCAAAATTACAAAGAGGAACTAAAAATTTGAGAAAGCGGTCGAAAACGTAAACAAAACAAAACACCGAAAATGACCCGCGCGAAGATAGGGAACACGCCACTAAAATGCGACAGAGAAACTAAACTAAACACAAATATAACTATCTTTTATTACAAATCACACCTATACAACACTAAAACACTATATCGATCAACATAAACACCTGAAAGAAAAGTATGAAATTATTAAAGCTAACTTTTGACAACTGAAATGGCTATACTCCCTGTTGGTTTCCGAGATGGACAACTACCAGTAATCCAATTAAGCAATCACAACTCCGATCCAGCTGAAATGAGTTCTTTTTTGCTAAATCGAAGTAACTTTTGTAAAAAAAAAAAAAAAAAAAATAATGAGGGCATAAGAAATCAAATTTTTTTTTTTATAAGGGCCGTTCCCTCCATATATGTGGGCCGTTCTGTGTCGAAATCTGGGCCGTTCCATCTCAAAATCTGGGTCGTTCTGACCAAAATCAATCTGGGCCGTTTCGTCTATGGGCCGTTTCGTCCTGCTTACATAACATTACCAACTCGCCCTCGGGTTAACTCGCCCCCGCCAGTTTTCCCGGGTCAACTCGCCCTCAATCGGGGGGGGGGGGGGGCGAGTTGACCCGAATTTGAGGGGCGAGTTGACCTGAGACAAATTTTTTTTTGGGGGGGAGGGTGGGTCATTTTTTTTACAAAATTGGAGGAGGGGTAATTTTTTTTTTTTTCTGGTTAAATTGACGAGAAAAACTGAAAACTTAAAAATAATAACTGAAGTACTTACCTTCAAAATTTTTAATCATCTTTTTAGAAAATCCAAGAATCAAAAACGTAAATCCTTTCATAGAAAAACCATGGAATAACAGGGAGCACATAAAACACAACATACTAACATCTTGAAGGCAGACGATACAATGATTGGGTCCTACTAGAAACCGGAATCACCCGGAATCCTCTTTAAAGACCGGAACACCCTCATATTTTACTACATTTTCGCCATATGTAGCACTTTTAGCAATGGAATGCTATCTAATAAGTTTCCACGTTCAAGATTTAGTAAATTTCAAAGGATTTCAGGATACAGGAAACGGTTAGCCCCCCTCTGCTGTAATGTCTATCGCCGTTCACTGTAGTGGCTCAAACACTGACCACTGACCTATCACGGATTGGTGAAGTTTCTATCGCAGAGGCACACATTAAAAACCGGGTCATTTGACAAAGTAAGAAGATGCCGTTTTTTTTTCAATTTTAGTTATTTTATTAGTTACACATAAATATAAAATTAAAATGAATAACAATTATAACAGGGTATAGATAACATATTCATTCGGTCGTTCGTTCGTATTTCACAGTGTACATTTTCAGATGTTGACAATAGTTCAACGACATAATCTATCGTTAAAGGTTTACCCCCAGGCAATGGCGTCCCATCCGAAGCTGGTCAGGGCCGCGTTGGTACAGCTCAATTCCCGGTCAGGGCTGCGTTGATACAGCGCGAGATAAAAACGTACACTATAATGAATAATGTCGTAAAATAGGAGGGGATTCCGGGTGATTCCGGTCTTTAAAGGGGATTCCGAGTGATTCCGGTCCCTAGTAGCACCGCAATGATTGAATAAAAAACAAATCTACAGGGACCGAGTTGACACGAATTACTCAAACTGAATAGCGGTTCTTCAAAAACATCTTTGATGAATTATTTTTGTTGTTAACAGTCAAGATGTTTGTTTTTTACAGTAATCACATACCAGTTGGTGTTTATTTGAGATTGATTGTGTGGCTGATTGCCTTTTATCATCATGTTTTCAAAAGTGTTGATTAGGCATCACTTTTATCAGCCGCCTGCCAAATGTTCGAAAATTTATTCACAAGCTTAAATGTGTTTGTATATATGTTATTAATTGTGATGCCTTTTCCTGAACTCATGTGTAACCAACTTTATATTGTAATTTATATTGTAATAAAATATGCAGAAAAAATGACTTCATAATATTGTTGTAAATAATAGATTATTGTATTAAAATAAAAAAAAAATTGCTGATATAACTAGAGTTACGTTTTTTTTTTAACTGGGGGCGACTTGACCCGGGGCGAGTTGACTCGGGGAGGCATTACCCGGGGCGAGTTGACGCGAGGGCGACTTGAACCGAGGGCGTGTTGACCCGTTCCCCTTCCACCAACAACAGTTCTGCCGAAAGTATGTCAAGACAAAATCTTCTCGACATTCACAGCGCGTGGCAGTTTAAAAAATTATTTCACGTTTGAATGTTATCTACTTAAAAATATAGTGTATAAGTAAGCAACCAAGGATGTGTTCTAACGTTTAAACTATAAAAATTGGAAAAGATCACATATATCGCCCAATTTCGTGGTTGTGCAAGGTTTTTGATAGTTCAGCGATCTGAACGTAGTGGCTACCCCTCTACGTTCAGATTCTTCCCATTCAATCCTGTAGAAAAAGTTCCCATCAAGTTTTTATGGGAACTCAAAACTGGAAATTAGGAATATATATCAAGCTTTCGCCCTTATTACCGGCTGCAATCGATAGTACACGTATTTCCTTACATTTGGGCAGAGTTTATTAATCCAAACTGGGTTTTATCCTTTAATTGTCGTCATTTGTGTATTCGTGAGGCGGCGACGGAGATTTCAAAATCGGCCATGTTTTTGTTTAAATTTAAAACAGTAAAAACAATAACCCGTTAATGGCGCCGAAACGAATAGACCTTTTCATCGATGCGGAATAGAAAATTCGATCGCAATTGCGCAGAATGGGTTTGATAATCTGCTCTGTGCGAATGCGACCGAGTTTGATAACCTCCTCTATGCGAATGAGATCGAGATTCCGATTCTGCACCGATGAAAAGGTCTATTCGTTTCGGCGCCATTACCGGGTTATTGGTTTTACTGTTTTATATTTAAACAAAAACACGGCCGATTTTGAAATCTCCGTCGCCGCCTCACGAGCACACAAATGACGACAATTAAAGGATAAAACCTAGTTTGGATTAATAAACCCTGCCCAAATGTAAGGAAATACGTGTACTATCGATTGCAGCCGTTAATAAGGGTGAAAGCTTGATATATATTCCTAATTTTGAGTTTTGAGTTCCCATAAAAACTTGATGGGAACTTTTTCTATAGGATTGAATGGGAAGAATCTGAACGTAGAGGGGTAGCCACTACGTTCAGATCGTTGAACTAGGTTTTTGATAGTCCAAACTTGGACCTACAGTCCGTAATATAATTTTTGGCGTTGGTACGGCCTGTAGGCCCAACGGTCTCGATCTCCGTGGTGTACTATGTGACCAGTAAACGATTTACTTGCTGGTCTATCTCGCCTCGTGAGAACAATGTGGCATATCCTGAAGCTTTGTGTTAGTATGTGATCGAAAAAAGAATATTTACTGAGCAATTATATTTATATAAAAACGTGTCTATCGCTTGATAAATTCTAAAACGTATTTTCACTCGAAATTTGTCAGCTGATCAACAACGGAGGTCGCCATGTTTAAATTGAAATCTTCGGGAGAGTGTTTGACTAATGGAATACCGGACGCATAAAACGCAACGGGCTCGTATCGACGAAGTGGAAGCTGGGTGTGCGTTGCAATATTTTTTTGTGTGAAATTTCGTTGCGCGTTGACTGTGTTCGAAATGATGACGATTGAAGTGAAAAGCACCGAGATTCAAACGCGCCGTCAGTCAACTGTGCTTCGTCGATACGAGCCTGTTTCGTTTTATGCATCCGGTATTCCATTAGTCAAACACTCTCCCGAAGATTTCAGTTTAAATATGGCAGCCTCCATTGTTGATCAGCTGACGAATTTCGAGTGAAAATACGTTTTAGAATTTATCAAGCGATCGAAACGTTTTTATATAGATATAATTGCTCAGTAAATATTCTTTTTTCGATCACATACTAACACAAAGCTTCAGGATATGCCATATTGTTCTCACGAGGCGAGCTAGACCAGCAAGTAAATCGTTTACTGGTCATATAGTACACCACGGAGATCAAGAGCGTTAGACCTACAGGCCGTACCAACCCCAAAAATTATATTACGGACTGTAGGTCCAAGTTTGGACTAGGCTTTTGACTGATGACTGGGTGCTTATCAAAACATCCTCACACGTATAGAAATCGGATATAAATCGTTTTCCAATTTCTGTGCTCACACGAGTGTTGCGGGCTGCCTTAGTGCCCCCGGCACACGGGTGGGCGATCTGTTTTTTTTATCACTGGATCGGTCACTCATATACTAGTAATAATACTTTTGTTTGGTTGATTGTCCGCTCTTCCTAAACCCCAGTTCAGCGATCGGAACGTGTATATTTCTGTTTCTATATATACATATAATTTTAGATGTAGGCATGGTGGCTCAGTGGGTAGAGGTGCAGGTTACAAGCCGAGAGGTCCTCGGTACGAATCCCACCAGTGGCAACTGCGGTTTGTCCTTGCGCAAGACACTTTAGCCCCCATTGCCCATGGGGCCACGGTGGCATTGTGTACTAAGGCCTACTGCACGTCGATGGTGCACTTGTCTTCAACCAATTCTAACCCTGCTTGTGTGGAGTTAGTATGTTGGGAGCAGCCAGTTGCTCGCCATTCCTTGGTGGTTCTCTGGATACGCCAACTTCCTCCACCTGTAAAATTGTCCGACATGAGGTGACCCTTGCTATCAAAAGTGTCATTAAACCCCAATAAATAAATATTTTTAGATTTCTGGCAATTTTCTGCCAGAGGTGTACATTTTGGTGAAAGGCGTCATTTAATTTTTGCTTTTGCTCCCAAATACCCTGGATTTTTTGGGGACAAGTCAACCACTATTAGACTTCTACTTTGGATGAGTGGACTTATGGTTGGGACGAGTTAACTTCTGTTTTGCAGGGTATTTGATGATTGGATTCGCTTCGCAAAATGCTATACAAAAATGTTCAAATGCTAACCATTTTTCTTTCATATTGGCCTTATATTCACTATTTATCATCACTTTTTGAAACCAAGATGGAAACGGCTAATCAAATTTTTAAAAACAAAAAATACTCTGTTTTGGGATGAACGTACTTCTGTATGGGACTTGTCAACTTCTTTTTGGGCCAAGTGGGTTTAGGGTAGTCCAAACATCGCCTGAAAGTCCATAATTTAGTTTTTTGGTTTGGTACGTCCTTTCAGTCCAACATTCTTCTCATTCCACCAGTGGTGAAACTAAAACGGCCGATAAAAGTCATCAATTTTTGCAAAGAGAATTTGTTTTGTGATGAAAGTATAAGCTTTTCTGAGAAGAAGATAAAATTACCTTCTCACCGGCATGTGTTTTATGTCATTATCGCCTGTAAAACCCTCTCAAATGTTACTTTTCTAAAAAAGTGCATTACGCTACAGTTTTATAACTCAGTCAGTCATTTTCTAGTTTCTATTTGAATGTTATCGGGGAGAATGTGTTTTGTGGAACGTGTTGCCGAAACGCACCAGTGGGACAGGACAGTGCACAATACTGCAAACACAAGCAAAGTTTTCTTTCATACTCAAGTCTTTTTTTTCTTTAACTCTAACACAAGGTGAAGAGTTAACCAACTGTTAGAAGGATTTTATCTGGTACATTTTAAAAGAAAAAAAAAAACCCAACAGACAATGGATTAAGGGAAGAAGAAAAGGCAACTCAAGCTCAATGAAAAACAGTTCATTTAGGCCCAATACACAAGTCACTCTTTTCAGTCAGTGGGGAGGAGGGGGATATGGGGACTGTGACCTTTGCGGGGGGGGGGGGGGGGGGGGTACTCTGGTGTTTTTTAGGTCACATATTTCTGCACAATGGCTAATCATGACCACAACAGTTTTTCGGGTAGAGGAAGCTGGAGTGCCCGGAGAGAACCAACGAGCAATGGCGAGCAACTGTCGGCTCCCCAACATACTAACTCCTCACAAGCAGGGTTAGCATTGGTTGAAGACAAGTGTAACATCAACGTGTAGTATGCCTTAGTACACAACGCCACTGTGCCCCCACATGGGCAATGAGGGTGAAGTGTCTTGCCCAAGGACACAACGTAGTTGCCGCAGGTGGGATTCGAACCAAGGATCTATCGGCTTGCAGTCTGCACCTCTACCTACTGAACCACTGCTCCCCCAGGATTCTGACTAAAATAGTAATATTAAATAGCATGCAGTATTTTTTATACACTGTATTGTCATGGTGAAGCTTTCATATTATTACAGAGAGATCAAATTTCAACGAGCTAGTTCCAATAAGGGGTCATAAGCTATGTTTTTGAGGCAAAAATTGAAAATTGATTGGCAATTTTTATGGACAGTGCTGGCCGGTTTTGGCCGTTATGTTAGGTAAAGGGCTAATAATTTTTTGGCCTTCTGCTGATTTGTCAAGATCCTCTTACAGGGCTTATATTTCCACAAAAATCTGAGAATCTATTCATGCAAAGATTCACATAACAAAACCAGCAAGAATCCACGTAGATTCTCGCTGCACTTCTGCTAGGATTCGCTGGCTCAGTTTAACCCTTCACCAAACACTGAGAGAGCAAATTAACCAATACAAGGCTAACATGACCTGAAATATCCTGATAATAATATTGTACAAATATGGCTGTCATTAGAACCGGCTCAATGAGCCGGTTCCAATGACATCCATATTTGTAAGGTTTTATTTGTAAATATTGATTATTTTTCATCAAATTCGTTTTATGTTTTAAAAATTAAGAAATGTGTTGGGTAAAGGGTTAACAGGTGTTATCGGCATACAACAGGGATTCAACCATGGTGGCCTCATGGGATCCTAGGACACTCATAGCAGGTATGGATTCTCGCAACCATTTTCGCAAGAATCCAAATGGATTCTCACAATTTAGATGAAATATAAGCCTTGCTCTTATGAGGAGGCCTACATCGACCCAATCCTGAATCCCCTGCCAGGTTATTCCCCCCCCCCCCCCCCCCCCACTCTCCCTCCTAATCTCCCAGCATTCAGTAAAAAAATCCAGGGAGATTAAGATAATACATGTACATGTGTGAAGCACATCCACAGAATATGAAGTTGCCACACCTGCATTAAGACAAAATATGGGCTTCCAGCACTGTATCAGCTAATGTACACAAAAATAAAATATCTATCTCAGATTCAGATTCAGATAATTTATTTACAGTATACATAGATGGTTGCAATTACAATAATGGTTACAAATACATATAATTCATAAGTTTAGTGAACAGTATACTGTAGGTGATGGCATAGCCAGATTGGATGTTTACCTGTCACCCCCTGGAAAGGTGTGTAGCAGTTGCAAACAAACTGTGACCAAATGGTACTTACTCAAGAAAAAAATGGAGAAAAAGGTGTGTGATGCTAAGTTGGAGTGGAGCTCGAGTGATTTCATTGAGAAGATCTAATAGTGGAATGTCTTCCAGCACAGAAAAGCCAGAGGGAGATTGGTGGTTAGGGATTTATACATTGGTACCAAACATGCTGCTCTGGTAACTACTCCATTACTCGATGCTAAGGCCCTTCAAGTACTTCATGGCTTTCTGGGAGTGATAGAGGGATAAGACTGCGTGCACTGGGCGTTCTTGTCGGCCGGCAAGTTCAGAGGGCATCCAGGGATTGTTTTAAATTTTAGCTTAACTTGACAAAGTCAAGATAGGATATTGCCATCACGCGTGTGGAAGTCTGTTAGACTGTGAGTCTGTTCACATTTTCCTTTAGCATGGGCTACACCCTGCAGCTCTTGTCTGATCGTCACAAAATTTCATATGCAGGTTTGGGGTCATGTCTAGATGAGAACGTCCCCTTTTGGTCGCGATCGGTCAACCGGTATGGCTGCCCGAGCCCAAAACCCGAAAACCATTAGCACAGTCTACAGGTCATATTTATGAAGGGATTTCATTGTAACTTGGTAGGATGTGGCCTCTGTATAAGGCCTGGATGAGAACGTCCCCTTTTGGGCATGATCTGTCAACCGTGATGGCTGCCCAAGCTCGAAACCCAAAAACTTTTAGCAGTCTGCAGGTCATGTTTAGTATGGAGGGATTTCATTGTAAATTGGTAGGATGACTCCTTATGATGTCTATATGAGAATTTCCCCATTTGGGCGTGATCTGCCAACCGTGACGACTGCCCGAGCCCAAAACCTGAAAACCTTTAGTACAGTCTACAGGTCATATTATTGAGGAATTTCATTGTAACTTGGTGGGTTGACTTCATATAATGTCTAGATGAGAAAGTCTCCTTTTGGACGTGATTGGGCAACTGTGATGGCTACAGGGGCCCGAAGCCCAAAAAACTTTAGCACAGTCTACAGGTGATATTTATGAAGGGATTTCATTGTACCATGGTAGGATGACTCCAAATAATGTCTAGATGAGAACGTCCCATTTTGATCGCGATCATTCAGCCTTGATGGGTGCCCGAGCCCAAAAACTTTTAGCATAGGCAAAAGGTCATATTTATGGAAGGATTTCATTGCAACCTGTTAGGTTGACTCCATATAATGCCTAGATGATGACATCCCCTTTTGGTTGTGATTGGTAAACTGTGATGGCTACAGGTGCCTGAAGCCCAAAAATCTTGAGCACAGTCTACAGGTCATATTTATAAAGGGATTTCATTGTAGCTTGGTAGGATGACTCCAAATAATGTCTAGATGAGAACATCCCCTTTTGGTCGGGATCATTCATCCTTTATGGCTGCCCGAGCCCAAAGACCTTTAGCATAGGCTATAGGTCGTATTTATGGAAGAATTTCATTGTAACTTGTTAGGTTGACTCCATCTAATGTCTAGATGATGACATCCCCTTTTGGTCGTGATTGGTCAACTGTGATGGCTACAGGTTCCCGAAGCCCAAAAATCTTGAGCACAGTCTACAGAACATATTTATGAAGGGATTTCATTGTAACTTCGTAGGATCACTCCAGATGATGCCCAGATGAGGATGTCCTCTTTTGGTTGTGATCATTCAACCATTATGGCTGCCCGAGCCCGAAGCCCGAATACCTTTAGCACAGTCTACAGGTCATATTTATGAAGGGATTTCATTGTAACTTGGTAGGTTTGACTTCGTATAATGTCTAGATGAGAACGTCCCCTTTTGGACATGATTGGGCAACTGTGACGGCTACAGGGGCCCGAAGCCCGAAAACTTTTAGAACAGTCTACAGGTCATAATTATGAAGGGATTTCATTGTAGCTTGGTAGGATGAATCCAGATAATGTCTAGATGAGAACGCCCCCTTTTGGTCGCGATCATTCAGCCTTGATGGCTGCCCGAGCCAAAAACCTTTAGCACAGTCTATAGGTTGTATTTATGGAAGGATATCATTGTAACTTGTCAGGTTGAATCCATATAATGCCTAGATGATGACATCCCCTTTTGGTCGTGATTAGTCGACTGTGATGGTTACAGGTGCCCGAAGTCCGAAAATCTTGAGCACAGTCTACATGTCATATTTTGAAGGAATTTCATTGTAACTTCGTAGGATCACTCCAGATGATGCCCAGATGAGAATGTCCCGTTTTGGTTGTGATCATTCAACCATGATGGCTGCCCAAGCCCAAAGCCCGAGAACCTTTAGCACAGTCTTCAGTTCATATTTATGAAGGGATTTCATTGTAACCTGGTAGGTTGACTTCATATAATGTCTAGATGAGAACAGCCCCTTTTGGACACCATTAGGCAACTGTGATGGCTACAGGGGCCTGAAGCCCGAAAACCTTTAGCACAGTCTACAGGTCATATTTATGAAGGAATTTCATTGTACCTTGGTAGGATGACTCCAAATAATGTCTAGATGAGAACGTCCCCTTTTGATCGCGATCATTCAGCCTTGATGGCTGCCCGAGCCCAAAACCTTTAGCATAGTCTATAGGACATATTTATGGAAGGATTTCATTGTAACCTGTTAGTTTGACTCCATATAATGCCTAGATGATGACATCCCCTTTTGGTCGTGATTGGTCAACTGTGACGGCTTCAGGGGCCCGAAGCCTGAAAACCTTGAGCACAGTCTACAGGTCATATTTATGAAGGGATTTCATTGTAACTTCGTAGGATCACTCCAGATGATGCCCAGATGAGAATGTCCCCATTTTGTTGCGATCATTCAACCATGATGGCTGCCCGAGCTCAAAGCCCAAAAGCTTTTAGCACAGTCTACGGGTCATATTTATGAAGGAATTTCATTGTAACTTGGTAGGTTGACTTCATATTATGTCTAGATGAGAACGTCCCCTTTGGACGTGATTGGGAAACTGATGGCTACAGGGGCCCAAAGCCCGAAAACCTTTAGTACAGTCTATAGGCCATATTTATGAAGGGATTTCAATGTAACTTGATAGGATGACTCGTTTTGGAATAATTTCACTGTAACTTGGTAACTTTCGTTGATATACTTTAACTGTGAGGGCCGCATACATTAACTGTGAGGTCATATTAACCCACCCCTCAGCTCTTTAGTACAGTGTACACCTCATATTATTTTTATCAAAAAATTAGCATACAGGGAACAGAAATAAACATATTCCCAATTATCACAATTCTTGTCTTATTTCATAATCCTTTCATAAACATTGAACATTATCCTTTTCATTAAACACAACACACAAGTTAAGCTACACTGTCATTGACACTTTCATTAAAAATTGTATAGCAGTTTACTAACTTGGATAAATTTTGCTTAGCATTCCCTATTATTTATATGTTTTTATGTGTACCCATACTATGTATGGTACACATAATGCCGGCATCCGGGGTGACCATCCGTCGTTCATCCATCCTTTGTCTGTCCATCTGTCTGTCCATCTGTCTGTCCGCCCATCCGTCCGTCTGTCCGTCCGTCCGGCATCCGTATCCATTTCTTTGGCATTCGATAACTTGAAAAATATTGCTTGGATTGTCAAGTTACTTTATATTTGTGTTCAGGTTACTGATGTGCCGAGCTGTGTAGTTTTTGGTGTAAATCGGATAATTTGATCCCGAGATATTAACCCTTTATCCTTCAAATTGAATATTCCTCCAATCCCTTTGGCATTCGATAACTTGAAAAATATTGCTTGGATTGTCAAGTTACTTTATATTTGTGTTCAGGTTAGTGATGTACCGAGCTGTATAGTTTTTGGTGTAATCTGTTATTTTAATCCTGAGATATTAACCCTTTATCCTTCAAATTGAAAATTCCTCCAATCCCTTTGGCATTTGATAACTTGAAAAATATTGCTTGGATTGTCAAGTTACTTTATAATTGTGTTCAGGTTACTGATGTGCTGAGCTGTATAGTTTTTGGTGTTAATCTGGTAATTTGATCTGGAGATATTAACCCTTTATCCTTCAAATTGACCTTCAAATTGAAAATTCCTCCAATCCCTTTGGCATGAGATAACTCAAAAAATATCAATCCGATTGTCATGTTACTTTATATATTTATTCAGGTTACTGATGTGCTGTGCTGTATAGTTTTTTTTTATGTAAATCTGAAAATTTGATCCGGAGATATATTAACCCTTTATCCATCAAATTAGACACTCCTCCAATCCATTTCTATATGTACCCATACCTTGTATGGTGTACATCATGTCGGCATCCGTGGTGGCCCTACGTCATACAGCTTTCTACTAGTTGCGCGTATGGGTACACATCTGACAATTTCATCGGCCTATTTTTCTCATGTGAAATTGATTAGCTATAGTTGAAAATTGATTCGAAAATCACTATGCGAATCCAGTTAAATCGAGCTCTGAGGGCATCATGCAGGGGTTGTTCAATGAATGCGCCTACAGACAAGGCTTGCACCTTTCTTTTGCTGGTATAACGTACTGATTACTAGCAGTAATGTATTTCATTAATCTCTTTGGACTTAGCCCCTTTGGCAGATAGCTACTAGGAGCTTTGTGTTCTTAGGATTAACAGTATCGTTGTGTCAATATTACTGACTACAGACTCCTTTTGGGGGTGTTGAAGTATTCTTTGGTGTACTTGTTCTGCAGTCGGAGTGCGCAGCAAGTTTGGCAAGGACAAGTATTCCAGATAAAAGAAGAGTAGAGGGCACGTCGGTTCCGTTATGTAAACACCTATTATAGTTATTCCTGATTACAAGTTTACTACGTACTGTCAGGACAATAGGGATTATCACAATTGACAAAGGTGGAGTATGATGAAAGGAACTTGGAAGTCAAGTTTTTTTTAAACTCAATTCTGTTACTGGTGTTTCGAGTGGCGTCGTCAAGAGATTTCCCAAGTTTCGAAAAGGAGTATAAAGGGAGCTTATCAAGAGATTTGGTCTGTGTTTTCTCTATATGTAGGAGGTCAATTGTCTGGTACTCCTACTAGATTGTTTGTCTACACACTAAATATATCATTAAATGACACCGGTAATCTACCATGTTTCCAGTCAA
This sequence comes from Pictodentalium vernedei, assembly GCA_031216915.1. Lineage (NCBI taxonomy): Eukaryota > Metazoa > Mollusca > Scaphopoda > Dentaliida > Dentaliidae > Pictodentalium > Pictodentalium vernedei. The sequence continues at coordinate 482,425,045 of CM062297.1, read as the reverse complement.
AGATGAACAGCAAGGCATGCAGTTTAAACAAGTCATCAACCTTAAGTTATCTGTCTTTCCTGAATAGGGGATCTGTATGGACTTTGTATTTTCTGTTGTTAATTATTCGTAGTGATCGCTTTTGCATGTTCACAAGCTTCTTAAACGCCCTGGAGCTACCCCATACCTGGATTCCATATAGTAGTTGACTGTGTATTAAGGCGTAATATAGTATTTTCATGGCTTCATGGGGGAGAATTCTCTTAACTTTGTTGAGACTATAGTTCACGAGTGCTATTTTAGAACATAATTGTGATATGTGAGCCTTGTAGGTCAAATGTTCATCACTGTTTATTCCAAGAAACTTCAGGAATTTTCCGGCTTCAGTGGTCCCAACCTTTTTTTTATTATTTGGTTATTTTGTCGGACAATGCTTTGAGCAATTTTCATGATTTTTTGGTGGCAAGTATATGTTGATGGATGGAATCTCCCTTTCTATTTGTGTCGCCGTCTGATATGTCATTCCAGAGTTATGGGACTTTATTCGTCAAAATATAAGCAATTTTCCACATGTCGAACATTAGCTTTTTTTGGGGGGGGGAGGGGGGTTGCAAGTATATGTTGATAGAATGAATCTTCCTTTCGATTTGTGTCGCTGTCTGATTTGTCATTCCAGAGTTATGGAACTTTATTTGTCAAAATATAGGCAATTTTCCACATGTCGGACTTTGAACAATTTTCATGATTTTTTGGTGGCAAGTATATGTTGATGGAAGGACTCTCCCTTTCTGTTTGTCATTCCAGAGTTATGGGACTTTATTCGTCAAAATATAAGCAATTTTCCACATGTCGAACAATAACTTGAAAATGCTTAGAGCAATTTTCATGATTTTTTGGTTGCAAGTATATGTTGATAGAAGGAATCTCCCTTTCGATTTGTGTTGCTGTCCGATTTGTCATTCCTCATATTGTGTGCTTCCCTCTTGTAATTAATAACAGGCGTATCATGCGCTCATGGCACAGCTGTTTATTAGCTCTTCGCAAACATTATTGCTTCTTTAGCTTCTCTAGCTTTATTAACCCTCTAACCTGATGTCAAAATGGTAAAGTTTTTAGCAGCAAATATCTCCCATAATGCAGTTTGATACTTAACCAAATATACCTTGTTTGACAGAGCTCAAATTGGTTAAATTCATAGTTAAACAGGTTAAACGAGAAAACAAAGTGATTGTAGAAAATTTTGTTCAAATACCAAGAGTTATCAACTTACCACTACTTAAGAGTGCTAGGGGTTATGTTGACCTATCTTCCACGAGTGCATTGTGATTGTTCCACCATCTACCCCTTCAACCTCCATTGACAAAGTATATTACTGGTCAGGTGTATAACTTGCAATTGTAAATCCATTGGATTCTGAGTAATCTCCAACTACTGGCAAGCAACAAATATTCAACAAAAAAAATATAGAGGGAACAGTCATACTCTATATCCCACATCCTGCACACCAGTACCCACACCAGGCCTGGCATTCTTTAGGAGTGTAGGAGTGCTGCAGAAAAAATTGAGGAGGGCAATTTTTTGCACCCCTTGATTTTCTGGAGTGCCAGACCTTTTTGGGACTGCCTTTAAAATATTTTATCATTTCGTCCCCTGAGTTCCAATGTGTTCTCTGTGCCAACTGGCATAGAGAACACAATGGAACTCAGGGGACGATTTGTCAATGTTACATTGATTCGCAATAATTCATGACCCAATCTGTTGTCGCATTTCGATAGATTTTGAGTGCAGGAGACAGCCACATAAGAACTGTATGCAACATTTTGAATAATGAGAAGATGTGTGTGCCAATGTTTCTACTATGTAGCTGAATGTAGTACAATTTTTCAGTCACAATATTAATACCTTGACCTGAATATAACCAAAATAGCATACAAGTTTTTGCATTGAAAATTTCAGGTGCAGTTGCACTCCCAAGCAATCTAAGGAGGGCAACTGTTTTGCACTCCTTGATTTTCTAGATTGCCAGGCCTGCCACACAGTCACAAACACCCTCACTGAAAGACCATATCCACACCGTTTGTGGCATACTAGTAATATTCCATGATTTGGGTAGTCTCTAATTAACAGAGTCAGACTCTACATGGGAATCCTAGAAAGTGCCTGTTTACTGTGTTAAACAACTTTACTGTAAAAATTGCTGAATTGAGGTTGGTCTCTGTGCACACAATTAAATTCAGGGTTCCTGTGGTCTCCTCCACTGCTTTGGTTTGGGGGCAGACCGAGCATCTTTCATTTTATGGTATTACAGGGACAGGGTTTCCGCTATGCAGACATGGAATCCCATCAATGGCCCTATTTCCCTCGCTGACTTTCCCCTACCCAAAAGTTACTTGTAAGGCTCTCATCAAAGACACTCGCAAGGCTTGAATCAAAGGTAGAGAATTATAGGGAACAAAGGTAGAGAATTATAGGGAACAAGGAACAGCAAAAAATCAACCAGACTCAATTTTTTTTTACCAAGTTACAATAACCTTCACTATAGAATGACAGGATCCGGTGATGGGTTAGATGGCATATGCACAGGGTTTGGGTTGGGTTGATTTGGCCCACATTGGTAAGTTTTGTGTACACTCTGAGGACTGCCATTTTAACATGCACAAGGCATAGTTCCTCCACTCGGGCATCTCAGATGTGCATTTCAGACAGATGAAATCTTGAGGCCGGTAATGGTGAACTCAAGGATCCGACGGGGCGAACATGGTCACCCTGTCAGATCCTTGGACACCCCATTACCGGCCTCAACATTGTTTTCCTGACAGAAAGCCTGGATACAAGCAGCACCATAATTTTCTTCTGAGTTTTTGCCCACCCGTCCACCCTTTACAATTAATCATCACAATTTCTGTAAAACTGCTTTAAAGAGGCATATTTGAACAACATGGGGGGTAGATATTCCTATTTACAGTGAAATGTACACACATGAAAAACATAACCGACATATTCAGTCTTAGGGCATTTTTGTCTATCAAGGGAGCTAACAATTGAGGCGAATTTTAAAAATGATTTTTGCCTGGAGAAGGGGTGAGGGGTGGGGGGGGGGGGGGATGCGTGAACATAGATAGACATTTTTATTTTGCAGATTTTTTGACCCACCCTTTCCCCAGACTTGACATTTTGGGGGACCCACCCCCTTCTCATAATACATTTTATATACAAAACTTTGGCACTCGAACACTAACTCAAAATGCATAATGCACTCTTGATTCAGTGCATATTTTTATATGTCCAAACATGTTTCCATTTACTCTATGAGATGCATTTTTCAAGACTTACCAGATTCACATCAGTTCACAAAGACACATTACTGTATAGCTTCAACCCGTGTGGACCCGGGTATAATAGGTCCACATTTGGTAGCCAGGTTGTTAACACACAGCAGCGATGGCCTGGATGTTCATACAGACATTTTAATACTATATTGATGTAGCAAATTCTAAGGAATTTGTTTTATCCTTATGTAAGTTATATTGAGGTGTCTGTGTGGATGGGCTTGTTAGTTCCTCCAGTGGTTGGTGGATGCCGTAGACCATCCAGTGGATCTGTTTAAATAATTCTCCTTAATCTAGGGAACTAACAACATTGTGATAAAGGCATCATATAGCCATAGTTGTTGAAAGCGATGTAAAACCCCAATCAAACCAGATCAGACAATTGAGCCAAACTAAATGAGTAGCTTAATATTCTTACAAATCTAGTTTCTCGGTGTTTAACTTGCAAATGAAACTCAATTATTCTTTTTCCCAGAAACCTTTGATTTTAAACCAAATTTAAATAAGCTTTTCCTAATTTTATCTCTGATATGCAGTGATATGCACTTCGAACAGTCTAGCTTCTGTAAATCATGGCATATGCAGGCATATGTAAGCACTGTGCCTGTTGTGCCCATATTTAATTTGCTACTGCTTATACTGTAACCGTGTATATATTGCAAATATTGGTTGAGTAAACGGCAACTTGTTTTTGTTCTGGCACAAGAAGGGCAAACCTTGTGTTTTTGTTATCGCATCTGCATACCAGAATAGCAATCAAAAAGACTTTTTTGTTTTTATTGAAATAAAAAACAATATTTTCATTTTTTTCATTTTGAAACATCAGTCCCACCTGGCTGTTGTGACTCATTAGACAATATTATATATACTATGCTTTATTTTATAAAGAATGTTCCATTACAAAAAAAACAACTTGATATGAATGAATTATGTTGTGAATAGATATTTTTGTTGACTTCAGGAGGAAATTTCTTTCCACTCAATATTGGGCAGGCACCCACCCCATCCATAAGTCAGTTTTGGATAAAATTCTCCGAATATTTTTATATTAAGGGTGTTAGTTTTGTTAATAATGCTTCTAAATGGGCTTTTATGATCAATTGGTGTCATTTTGGGACACAAAAGATGCCAGAACAGTGAAAAAAAGGAAAAGAAATGCATTAACTGTTTTCGCCCATTTTTTTTAGACACTTGACCACACACCTTGCCCTTACCTATGTCCATGCAATTTTTTTCTGACCCCAACCCCTCCCTCCCCTGCTAGAGGGAGAAAAAATCTGAATTATAATACGGATGCTAAAAGGGTTTAAACTGCATGCACATGTACATATCATCATATATCGAACTAGTAGCCTGGTTTTTTTCTCATTTTCCCTTTGATGAGCACTGAGATATTAAACAAGAGGCCCCAAGGGGCCTGAGGGCGCTCATCTGACATGGTAGCCTAAATATCAACCTAGAGAATTGATTTCAACAAGTTGCATCTGCTCCTCCTAAGAAAAGCTTATACCAAATATCCAAAGATTCTGACCAGTGGATCTAAAAAAAAAGAAGATTTTTAAAGAATATTCCTCATATTGAACTAAGTTATAATTCGGGCTCCCACAGGGAGCCCATATATGAACCCAGGGACTTGGCTTTAACAAACTTGAATCTCACCCCCCTAAGGATGCTGCACACCAAATATAAAAACATTCTGACTGCTGGATCTGAAGAAGAAGATTTTTAAAGAAAATTCCTCATTTTGAACTAAGTTACAATTCAAGCTCCCACAGTGAGTGCAAATATGGACCTAGGGGCATGGCTGAACAAACTTGAATCTCACCCCCTAAGGATGCTGCATACCAAATATCAGAACATTCCGACTGCTGGATCTGAAGAAGATTTTTAAAGAAAATTCCCTCATTTTGAACTAAGTTATCATTCGGGCTCCTACAGTCAGTCCAAATATGGACCTAGGGACATGGCTTGAACAAACTTGAATCCCCCCCCCCCCCCCCCCCCCAAGGATGCTGCATACCAAATATCAAAACATTCCGACTACTGAATCTGAAGTCGATTTTTAAAGAAAATTCCTCATTTTGAACAAAGTTATAATTCGGGCTACCACAGTGAGCCCAAATATGAACCCAGGGACTTGGCTTGAACAAACTTGAATCTCACCCACCAAAGCATGGTGCATACCCAATATCAAAAGATTCTGCCTGCTGGATCTTGAGAAGAAGATTTTCAAAGAAATTTGCCTGAAATGCACTAAGTTCAAATTTGGGCTCCTATACTGAGCCCAAATATAAACCCAGGGGGCCGATTTGCACAAACTTGAATCAGATCCACCCTACAATGTTGTATACCAAATATTAAAAGATTCTGCCTGCTGGATCTGGAGAGGAGGATTTTTGAAGAAATTTGCCTGAAATGCACTAAGTTCGAATTCGGGCTTCTATACTGAGCCCAAATATAAACCCAGGGGGCCGATTTGAACAAACTTGAATCAGATCCCACAATGTTGCATATCCAATATCAAAAGATTCTGCCTGCTGGATCTGGAGAAGAAGATTTTTGAAGAAATTTGCCTGAAATGCACTAAGTTCGAATTCGGGCTTCTATACTGAGCCCAAATATGAATCCAGGGGGCCAATTTGAACAAACTTGAATCAGATCCACCCCCCAATGTTGCATACCAAATATGAAAAGATTCTGCCTGCTAGATCTGGAGAAGAAGATTTTTTAAGAAATTTGCCTGAAATGCACTAAATTTGAATTCGGGCTTCTATAGTGAGCCCAAATATGAATCATGGGAGCCGATTTGAACAACCTTGAATCAGATCCACCCCACATTGTTCCATACCAAATATCAAAAGATTCTGCTTGCTGGATCTAGAGAAAAAGATTTTTTAAGAAATTTGCCTGAAATGCACAAAGTTCGAATTCAAGCTTCTATAGTGAGCCCAAATATGAATCTAGGGAGCCGCTTTGAACAAACTTAAATCAGATCCACCCCACAATGTTGCATACCAAATATCAAAAGATTCTGCCTGCTGGATCTGGAGAAAATTTTTTAAGAAATTTGCCTGAAATGCACCAAGTTCGAAATTGGGCTCCTATACTGAGCCCAAATATGAACCCAGGGGGCCGATTTGAACAAACTTGAATCAGATCCACTCCACAATGTTGCATACCAAATATGAAAAGATTCTGCCAGCTGGATCTGGAGAAGAAGATTTTTTAATGTTTTTCCCAATACTACAGTGTTAAAAAGTGCTGACTCAGCACATTTTCAAAGTCCTGAAAAAGTACCTTGTGATCAAACCGATAGGGATTTTTTTTAACCATTTTATTCTACTGGATAAAAGTAAGCTTTATACAAAATAATAACAATTCTCTGTGTCGTGTAGTTTTGGAGATATGGCAGTTTTAAGGTTTTTCCTATTTTTGGCTCCCGGGGTTCCCACGGGGCAATGATAAAAAATTTTTTTCATCAATCAACTACTTATGACCCATTATCATCTCATATCAAATCTGGTTCAAGTCGACCTCACGGTTCAGAAAATAGAAATTTTAGGCGTGGCCAAAATTTTTGCCCCTCCCATAACGAAGGCAAATAATGCCCGACAAACTTCTCTTGAACAAATTTGATTCTAAACGTCAAAAGGACTCTGTATACCACATATCAAGTCTCTTGCTACTGGTGGTGCATTAGAAGATGATTTTCAAAAAAATTGGCCATTTTTTCCCCACACCTCTGCTCAATATGAGCCGAAACCTAATTTGGATAAAAATCAAAATGCCCCTATATAACCACTACTTACATGAAATTTAATTAAAATGTGGCCAGTGGTTTAGGAGAAAGAGGCTCAAACACCACCTTCACGCAGGAAGACGGACGACAGACGACGGACGGATGACAGTCGAAGAGTGATAAGAAAAGCTCACCCTGACTTTCAGTCAGGTGAGCTAATAACTGGAAGAGACTTGAAAAGAGGCTGTCAGTCACAGAAAGCTTCATTGACCAGATGTAGCCTGGAAACAGGCAATCTGTCATTTGCAGAATGAGGTCCCAAGAGGGTGAATTTACTGATGCTTAGCCATATAGAGGACCAATTTATCCTCTGGGTACCTCTTTCTGTTTAGACCTTGATTCAGATTGAAGTTCACAGAGGGTAAATTTAGTGATACTACCCTGCTGTGCTTTGACTTTACATGTATATCCATGTTGTTGTCATGATTAGCCATTGTGCAGAAATATGTGACCTTAAACACTAATAAGTAAATAAATACATAATTCCAAAACCTCCTCCTTTAGATCTACCAGTCAGAAGTTTTTGACATTTGATATATATATTGATTATATATATGCAGCAATCTTAAGTGGTTCCCTGTGTTGTGTCCTTGGGCAAGGCACTTTATCCCAGTTGCCTACATGGAGGAACGATGACGCCGTGTACTAAGGCGTACTGTACGTTGATGGTGCACATGTCTTCAACCGCTGTAACCCTGTTTGAACAGAGCTTGAACAGAGTTAGAATGTTGAGGAGCTGAAGTTGCTCATCGATGCTCGGTGGTTCTCTCAGGGTACTACGGCTTCCTCCACCCGTAAAACTGTCACGGTCACAATTAGCCATTGTTCATAAGTATGTGTCCTTAAACACCAATAAATAATAAATATATCTGAGGTGGTTCAGATATCAGTTTGTTTAACCCTTTACCCAACGTAATGTCCAAAACCGGCAAGCGCTATTCACAAAAATCCCCATTCAATTTTAATTATTTGTTCATTTTTTATCTCAAAAAATAGCTTATGACCCCTCATTGGAACGAGCTCGTTGAGCTCGTTCCAATGAGGGGTCATAAGCTATGTTTTTGACGCAAAAAATTTAAAAAAACATGAGTTATTCAAGAATTTTATTTGCAAGTGTCGTCTGCCTTTCGTGTTGGGTAAAGGGTTACACCAAGTCCCTTGGGTCACATTTGAACTCCCTGTGGTGTCCCAACTTTTTACTTAGTGTAATACAAAGACTATTCTCTAAAAAATCTTCACATTCACTGTTCGTTTGTTACATAGTATTGACACCATTAGTATAGTGAGATTCAAGTTTGTTCAAATCAAATCCCTGTGCTCATATTTGTGCTCGCTATGGGAGCCCGAATTTAAATTTTAACTAGAGCTGAAGCGTTTAATCGATTAACCAATTAACCAATGATCAATGTTTTGATCGATGAAAAAAGTAATTGATCGATTAACCATTACTTTTGAACTACGGTATTATATGGGTTAACAAAGGAACAAACTTCTTCCAAAACAGGCAAACATTGTTCCACTGGCTCACATCAATTATATGAGACAGAGTAAAGCATGCTAGTTACGTGCTGACATACTTGTTTACTTGCATGATCATCATACTGTATCAGTAGCTAGAAATTGTCATTCTCAATCCTTCACCAAATGCGGGCAGCAGACGATACTTGCATAAGAAATTCTTGAATTAATAAAGATTTTCAATGTTTGTCTCAAAAACATAGCTTATGCCCCTTCATTGGAATGGGCTCAATGAGATCGTTCCAATGCTGGGTCATAAACTATTTTTTGAGACAAAAATTGAAAACATAATAAAAGTTGAATGGAGATTTTTATATATGGCGCTGGCCGGTTTTGACTATTACGTTGAGTAAAGGTTTAATGATATAAATCATCAACAATACGTCAGTTATTCAGCTACCTATTAGGACAAGTGATTAATCGGTTAACCAAGGTTAATCCATCTGACTAATCGATCAAGAAAGCTATTTAACCGTTTCAACTCGAATTTTAACATAGCGCAGCATGAAGAGTATTCTTCCAAGATCTTCTTCAGAACCATCAGGCAGAATCTTTTGATATTTTGTACATAGCATTTCTATGACTCCAAAAGTAAAGTTTGTTTGTACTAGCTCTACTTTTATTGGCACCAGAGGGCAGTTGGCGGTGCTAGAATTCTCAAATAAAGGGGGTGAAATTTAACACAGAACCCGATAGAGAATTTATTATTTGTTTAAATGAACTGTACCAACGAATGACTGAGATGGTTAACTTGAGATAGATGTGAAGGTGTGTACATAAGATTAATGTTTGTGCAAATGGGGTTCCAAAAGTCCACATGAGTGAGGCCGGTGGAGGGAGGGGGGGGGGGGGAGGGTGGAGAGGAGAGTCCATTGGACAGATTTTTTTTGCTTGAGAACTACTTGATTTTTAACTCAACTTTGGCGAAGCCAAATTTGAGCTTATGCCATGGCCGTCAACAAGTCAATACGGTTCGGGCTAGAGGCCGTATTTATGAACCGTTCTTTACGTAACTTCTTGGGTACCTTTGTTATGACAGTGGGACGAGAACGAGTGTTTTGGGGTCCGATCCAAAATTCAAGTTGGCCGCTGGCAGCCATTTTGTACAAAATTAGGTGCAATCAGATTTTTGCGCAGAACTTCCATATGAAAGCGCTGATTTGAATAATGTTTCGCTCACCTGACTTTCAGTCAGGAGAACTATAGTGATCACTCACCGTCCGTTGTCCGTCGTCGTCCGTGAACATGGTGTTTGCGTCTTCTCCTCCCAAACCGCTGAACCAATTTAATTGATATTTGAGATAATAGTTTGTTATGACATCGCAATTTGATTTTGTTCATATCAAGTTGCCCCACCCCTTGGTAGGGCCACACCCAAAAAGGGTGCTGAAATCTTAAAAAATCTTCTACTCATGAACCAGCAGTAGCAGAGACTTGATATTTGGTGTGCAGCTTCCTTTTGAGGTGTAGACTCAGATTTGTTCAAGAGAAGTTTGATGGGCTATATTTGGCGTCGTTATGGGAGGGGCAAAATTTTTGGCCCCGACCAAAATTTCTATTTCCCGAACCGAGAGGCTGATTTGAACCAAATTTTATGTGAGGGCTTATTGGGTCATAAGTTCCTAATTTATGCCGAATTATTTTCCTGTAGCCCTGTGGGAACTGCAGGAGCTAAAAATAGAAAAAAATTAAAATGCCCATATCTCCAAAACTGCATGGCACTGAGAATTTTTATTTGGTGTGAAGCTTCTATAGGGCCAACAGAAAGGATTGATGAAAAAAAATTGTCATCAGTTTTATCATAGGGTACAGTTTCGGGACTTTTAATGGGAAAAAATTAAAAAACCTTCTGCTCCAGCTCCAGCAGGCAGAATCTTTTGATATTTGGTATGCAACATTGTAGGGTGGATCTGATTCAAGTTTGTTCAAATCGGCCCCCTGTTTATATTTGGGCTCAGTATAGGAGCCCGAATTCGAACTTAGTCCATTTCAGGTAAATTTCTTAAAAAATCTTCTTCTCCAGATCCAGCAGGCAGAATCTTTTGATATTTGGTATGGAACATGGTGGGGTAAATCTGATTCAAGTTTGTTCAAATCGGCCCCCTGGATTCATATTTGGGCTCACTATAGAAGCTTGAATTCGGACTTGGTGCATTTCAGGCAAATTTCTTAAAACATCTTCTTCTCCAGATCCAGCAGGCAGAATCTTTTGATATTTGGTATACAACATTGTGGGGTGGATCTGATTCAAGTTTGTTCAAATTGGCTCCCTGGATTCATATTTTGGCTCACTACAGAAGCCTGAATTCGAACTTAGGGCATTTCAGGCAAATTTCTTAAAAAAACTTCTTCTCCAGATCCAGCAGGCAGAAACTTTTGATATGTGGTATGCAACATCGTGGGGTGGATCTGATTCAATTTTGTTCAAATTGGCCCCCTGGGTTCATATTTGGGCTCAGTATAGGAGCCCAAATTTGAACTTAGTGCATTTCAGGCAAATTTCTTTGAAAATCTTTTTCTCCAGATCCAGCAGGCAGAATCTTTTGATATTGGGTATGCAGCATGCTTAGGGGGGTGAGATTCAAGTTTGTTCAAGCCAAGTCCCTGGGTTCATATTTGGGCTCACTGTGGTAGCCCGAATTATAACTTTGTTCAAAATGAGGAATTTTCTTTAAAAATCTTCTTCTTCAGATCCAGCAGTCGGAATGTTTTGATATTTGGTATGCAGCATCCTTAGGGGGTGAGATTCAAGTTTGTTCAAGCCATGTCCCTAGGTCCATATTTGGGCTCATTGTGGGAGCTTGAATTGTAACTTAGTTCGAAATGAGGAATTTTCTTAAAAATCTTCTTCTTCAGATCCGGCAGTCGGAATGTTTTGATATGTGGAGCCCGAATTATAACTTTGTCAATATGAGGAATTGTTCTTCAAAAATCTTCTTCAGATTCAGCAGTCAGAATGTTTTGATATTTGGCATGCAGCAACCTTAGGGGGTTGAGATTCAAGTTTGTTCAAGCCAAGTCCCTTGGTTCATATTTGGGCTCAATATGGGAGTCTGAATGACAACTTAGTTCAAAATGAGGAATTTTCTTTAAAAATCTTCTTCAGATCCGGCAGATGAATGCTTTTGATATTTTTTATGCAGCATCCTTAGGGGGTAAGATTTAAGTTTGTTCAAGCCATGTCCCTAGGTCCATATTTGGACTCACTGTGGGAGCTCCAATTGTAACTTAGTTCAAAATGAGTAATTTTCTTTAAAAAACTTCTTATTCAGATCCAGCAGACGGAATGTTTTGATATTTGGTATGCAGCATCCTTAGGGGGTGAGATTCAAGTTTGTTCAAGCCATTTCCCTAGGTCCATATTTGGGCTCGCTGTGGGGGCCTGAATGATAACTTAGTTCAAAATGAGGAATTTTCTTTAAAAATCTTCTTCTTCAGATCCAGCAGTCGGAATGTTTTGATATTTGGTATGCAGCATCCTTAGGGGGTGAGATTCAAGTTTGTTCAAGCCATGTCCCTAGGTCCATATTTGGGCTCATTGTGGGAGCTTGAATTGTAACTTAGTTCGAAATGAGGAATTTTCTTAAAAATCTTCTTCTTCAGATCCGGCAGTCGGAATGTTTTGATATGTGGAGCCCGAATTATAACTTTGTCAATATGAGGAATTGTTCTTCAAAAATCTTCTTCAGATTCAGCAGTCAGAATGTTTTGATATTTGGCATGCAGCAACCTTAGGGGGTTGAGATTCAAGTTTGTTCAAGCCAAGTCCCTTGGTTCATATTTGGGCTCAATATGGGAGTCTGAATGACAACTTAGTTCAAAATGAGGAATTTTCTTTAAAAATCTTCTTCAGATCCGGCAGATGAATGCTTTTGATATTTTTTATGCAGCATCCTTAGGGGGTAAGATTTAAGTTTGTTCAAGCCATGTCCCTAGGTCCATATTTGGACTCACTGTGGGAGCTCGAATTGTAACTTAGTTCAAAATGAGTAATTTTCTTTAAAAAACTTCTTATTCAGATCCAGCAGTCGGAATGTTTTGATATTTGGCATGCACCAACCTTAGGGGGGTGAGATTCAAGTTTGGTGAAGCCAAGTACCTGGGTTCATATATGGGAGCCCTGTGAGAGCCCGAATTATAACTTAGTTCAATATGAGGAATATTCTTTAAAAATCATTTTTAGCTCAACTTTGACGAAGTAAAATTTGAGCTATTGTCATGGCCCGTCGTCCGTCCGTCCGTCTGTCCATCTGTCTGTACGTCAACAGTTGGCTATGGCTCGGGCTAGAGGTCGTATTTATGAACCGATCTTTACAAAACTTCTTGTGTACCTTTGTTATGACCCTGGGACGGGAACGAGTGTTTTTAGGTGTGGTCCGAAATTCAAGATGGCTGCCAGCGGCCATTTTGTACCGATGATACAAAAATCAGTTTTTTGTACAGAACTTCTGTATGAAAGTTCTGATTTGAATAAAGTTTTGTATAAATGTTTAGTACCATGGGATACATCACATGTAATACGGGTTTTTTTCTCGTGCGTAAATTATGCAAATTAGACTGACTGATTTATTTAGTGTTACTTTCAGAGCTGTAAGTGCCAAGCTGCTATGGCTCGGGCTAGAGGCCGTATTTATGAACCAATCTTTACGAAACTTCTTGGGTATCTTTGTTATGACCCTGGGACGGGAACGAGTGTTTTGGGGTGTGGTCCAAAATTCAAGATGGCTGCCAGTGGCCATTTTGTACCGATGATGCAAAAATCAGTTTTTTGTACAGAACTTCTGTATGAAAGTTCTGATTTGAATAAAGTTTTGTATAAATGTATAGTACAATGGGATACATCACATATAATACGGGTTTTTTTTCTCGTGCGTAAATTATGCAAATTAGACTAACTTTGATTTATTTAGTGTTACTTTCAGAGCTGTAAGTGCCAAGCAGCTATGGCTCGGGCTAGAGGCCGTATTTATGAACCAATCTTTACGAAACTTCTTGGGTACCTTTGTTATGACCGTGGGACGAGAACGAGTGTTTTTGGGTGCAGTCCCAAATTCCAGATGGCTGCCAGCAGCCATTTTGTACCGACGATGCCGAAATCTGTTTTTTGTACAGAACTTCCATATGAAAGCTCTGATTTGAATAATTTTTTGTATGAATGTTTAGTACCATGGGATACATTACATATATTACAGGTTTTTTTCTTGTGCGTAAATTATGCAAATTAGGCTTACTTTGATTTATTTAGTGTTACTTTCAGCACTGTGAGTGCAAATCCCAATACGGCTCGGGCTTGAGGCCGTATTTATGAACAGATCTTCATGAAACTTCTTGGGTACCTTTGTTATCACTGTGGGACGAGAAGGAGTGTTTTTGGGTCCAGTCTGAAATTCAAGATGGCCGCTAGCAGCCATTTTGTTCAAAATTAAGTGCAATCAGATTTTTGCGCAGAACTTCCAAATGAAAGATCTGATTTGAATAAATTTTTGTATGAATGTTTAGTACCATGGGATACATTACATATAATATAGAGTTTTTCTCGTGAATAAATTATGCAAATTAGGGGTCCGGGTGGGACTTAGAAAATTTTGGACCAAAATCCGGAAATTAGTTTTTTGGTTTTTTATGCGTTTTGGTCAATTTTAAGACAAAAAAAAAAAAATTTTTTTTACACTGAAAATTTGGGGTCCGGGTGGGACTTAGAAAATTTTGGACCAAAATCCGGAAATTAGTTTTTTGTGTTTTGATGCATTTTGGTCAATTTCAAGAAGAAGAAGAAAAAATTTTAGTCTGAAAATATTTTGTTTGGGACTGAAAATTTCCACACAAAAATAATAATCTATAATGATTGGTCTTAATCTGTAGTCCATTACAGTCACCTTGTAATTCTTTTATTATTGTTGACTGGGCCAAAACAAATACTAATTCCTGTCATATTCATTATTCAGTTGTCTTGGTCACAGCAAGTACTAATTCCTGTCATATCCAAGTTGAGCTACAGAGTCATTGACTCTTTCATTTATAGATCCACTGGTCAGAATCTTTGGATATTTGGTATAAGTTTTTCTTAGGAGTAGCAGATGCAAATTGTTCAAATCAATTCTCTGGGTTGATATTTAGGCTACCATGTCAGGTGAGCGCCCTCAGTCCCCCTGGGGCCTCTTTTTTGTGCGAATGTTTAGTACCATGGGATACATCACATATAATACGAGTTTTTTTCTTGTGCGTAAATTATGCAAATTAGACTAACTTTGATGTTTTTTGTGTTACTTTCAGCACTGTAAGTGCAAATGCCAATACGGCTCGGGTTAGAGGCCGTATTTATGAACCGATCTTTACGAAACTTCTTGGGTACCTTTGGTATCACCGTGGGACGAGAACGAGTGTTTTGGGGTCCGGTCCAAAATTCAAGATGGCCGATGGCAGCCATTTTGTACAAAATTAGGTGCAATCAGATTTTTGCACAGAACTTCAATATGAAAGCGCTGATTTGAATAAATTTTTGTGTGAATGTTTAGTACCATGGGATACATCACATATAATACAGGTTTTTTTCTTGTGCAGAAATTATGCAAATTAGATGAACTTTGATTTTTTCAGTGCTACTTACACACAGTAAGTACACATGTCAATACGGCTCGGGCTAGAGTCTGTATTTGCGAACCGCTCTTCACGAAACGTCTTGGGTACCTTTGTTATCACCTTGGGACGAGAACGAGTGTTTCTGGGTGCAGTCTAAAATTCAAGATGGCTGCCAGTGGCAGTTTTGTACCGAAATTAGGTCTAATCAGTTTTTTGTACACAACATCTTTTTGGCTCAGGCTAGAGGCCGTATTTATGAACCGATCTTTACGAAACTTCTTGGGTACCTTTGTTATCACCGTGGGATGAGAACGAGTGTTTTGGGGTGTGGTCCGAAATTCAAGATGGCCACCAGCAGCCATTTTGTACCAAAATTAGTGCAATCAGTCTTTTGTACAGAACTTCTGTATGAAAATTCTGAATTGAATAAATTTTTGTTTGAATGTTTAGTAACGTGGAATACATCACATATAGTACGGGTTTTTTTCTCGTGCAGAAATTATGCAAATTAGATGAACTTTGATTTATTCAGTGCTACTTATACACTGTAAGTGCACATGTCAATACGGCTCGGGCTAGAGGCTGTATTTATGAACCGATCTTCACAAAACTTCATGGGTACCTTTGTTATCACCTTGGGATGAGAAAGAGTGTTTCTGGGTTCGGTCCAAAATTCAAGATGGCTGCCAGTGGCCATTTTGTACCGAAATTAGGTCCAATCAGTTTTTTGTCACAACTTCTATACAGCTCGTATTTATGAACTGATCTTCATGAAACTTCTTGGGTACCTTTGTTTTCACCTTGTGACATGAACGAGTGTGTTTTGGGGTGCCTTTGTTATCACTGTGCTATGAGAACAAATAATTTGGGGTTCAGTGAGACCCACTCTGGGACTCAAAGATTTCTTTTCTAGTTCAGCATCTGACTGTCACCCACTTTTATAATACTTTACCTATACATTTGTTATAGGCTACGGTCAGTATTTATGTACAGACCGTTACAATACTTTATATGTACCTTTGTTATCAGGTCATAACCCAGATGTTTGTAATTGCTGTGTCACATACTATACATATACATGTCTTAACAAGTTGAGCTACAGCGTCATTGACACTTTCATTCAGATTCGGTTCGTTTTCGGGAAAAAAACTCGGTTTCGGTTTGGCGGTTTTTGTGTTTTAAGAGCATATAGTATAGACTAGACATATAGACTCGTTAACTTGGAAAAAATCAGCAATAGCAATCAGCAATAGTTAGTACGTCACCACTCGTAACAAAAAGCCAAGTCTCTGAGTATCTCCATTGGGTTCAGCCTAACTTCTCTTCGGTCATTCTTAGGGGTGCTAGGGGACCAGTTGCTCAGCCTATTGAGTCCGTAAAAACACAGATTAGGTAACAGATTAATAAAGTTCATTTAATCTATGTAATGTTGTTTCTCAGTATCACATTTTATCCCTTATTGACTCGTCCAGTGGACGAGTCAACAAGGGAGAAAATGTGACAACAAGAATTCGACATATTCACCTTTTGCAGATAGCCTAAGAGACAAGAGTTCATAGTGGTCACTAGTCCTGTTCTCTCCAGTAAGCTAGATTGATCGGTTTATGCACAAACACAGTTAAACCGCTCGGCCGGTTTTTGCTGGGTCTAACGGTCCGTTTTCCGGTTTGCCGTAAAAACCGGAACCGAATTGACCCCCCCCCCCCCCCCCCCCAGCCCTGTTGAGAACAAGATTAGGATTTCGATTGATTAAAAAAAGTTCATCGGGAGAGGGGGTAGGTGGATCAACTGGGTGATTTTTTTGCTTTTTTGGTTCATGGTGAGTTTTGAAGGAGATTTAAGTGATTTTATGCGCAAAAAGACAAAGAACCCAGTTTACCCAACAGACCCTTCTCCCACCACTCCCACTCGACTAAGCTAAATTAGATTAATTATATTAACATGTAGATGCCGAATGTGACAATAAATCCTTCTTTAAACGATTTTATCAGGTGAATGATTGAGGCCCCTAGGGGCCTCTTGTTTTAAAATATGGCAGGGTGACTAAGTATGATGAATAGATGAAAACGTTCCATTTTGGTAACGCTTGGCCGCCACGGGAGCCATCTTGGATTCTTCTGAACATTGTCCACAATTCATGTAGCACAAGCTGATGCCTTCAGTTTTTTTCCAATCATGACGAAATTTCGTGTGCTTGTGCAGGTTCATACGCAGATGTGAACGTCCTATTATAGTCATGGTGGCCAGTCCATAATGGCCACCACAACATCTATCTTGTATTTCATTAGCACGTGCCACAATTATACTTTTTAAAAAAAAAATCTCACTCAGTATGGGGATGAGAACGACCTATTTTGTTAATCCCCTCCACCCCACCCATAATGACCAAAAGCACCTTGTTTTTGTGCAGAACACTGCCCACAATTCGTTTACATGGGCTGCAACCCGAAGTTCTTTCTCCGTCATCAACGAATTGCATATACATGTTTAGATCTATTCACATCTAAGTCACAACAACCTATAGCGGTCCTTGTTGGCCACTTCAGCAGCCATCTTGAATTTTTTCATCACAGACTACATGTTTCATTTATGAATCTGTTTTCTTGAAATTTGACAGGGTGACTGTACGATGAGTTGATGAGACGCCCTGTTTTGGAAACGATGTAGTGTCAAAAACGGCCGCTATGGCAGCCATCTTAGATTTCTTCAGAACATTCTGCAGTCGCATTTATGTATCGACTTTCTCGAAACATAGCCGGCTTACTCAATACGACGAGTAGATGAGAACGCCATATGTTGTTCAAGGTCGCCTGCAGACAGTGGCTGTCATGGCTGCAATCTTGGATTTCTCCAGCACACTCTACTGGTTGCATCAACTCCTTGCCTGCTGTTGTCTTATATTACTGCCCAAGCCAGCATTTAACTTGCCACTGAAATAAGTATAAGTTGGCACATTTAATCAGCCCCCCCCCCCCCCCCCTGTAAAATGAATGGATTTGTCCACCAGTGATCTCTGTAGTAAAAATTAGATGAATTTGTCATGAAACCTAGTCATGGCTGCTTCAGAGCAGCCATGACTATGTTTGATGAAAAATATCTTGAAAATACTCCGCGGGTTAAGAGTCAGTGGGTCAGTTTTCTTGAAACTTGACAGGATGACAGTGTGATGAGGAGATGGAAATGCCGTTCTTCAGTCACAGTTGGCTGCTCAGAATGGCCGCCTTGGCTGACATTTTCTCTAAGTTTTTTTTTTTCTGATAACAAAAAGTCACTGATTATGACACAATTTATTTAAATGCAACTTTAGTGAGGTAATTATGACATTTATCTCGTAAATGCTGCATAAAGTCAAGTTCTCTACAGTGTCACTGACACTTTCATATGCATATCGACCACTCATAAGCTTAATGGGTGGTAGGTACCACGCACGATCACTCAGTCACAGTTTTCAATTAATTTGTCAGAAACTGTCATTCATTTGTCAATAAATGAATTAGCTTTCATTTGGTATATTGCTTTTCATTTTTGTTTGATCTTTTTCAGCTCAACCGGACAACGTCAAGTCTGAGCTATTGGGATGGGTTGCGATCCGTCGTCTGTCCGTCTGTACATCCGTCCCTATGTCCGTCCCTTCGCAATTCCTTTAGCACACCCTACAGACCGCAGATCTCACCCGATCAGTTCCAAATTTCATATATGGCTTTGGGGCAGTGTCTTGATGGGAACTATAGAATCCTTCAGAATTTCGTTGTAAACATGGCTGCCAGCGGCCATCTTAAATTTGGCATATTAATTGTCAACAATTCCATTAGCACACCCTACAGGCAGCATCTCTCACCTGATCCTTTCAGATTTCATATGTAGCCTTGGTGTGATGTCTAGATGGGAGCTATCGAATTTTTCTGAATTTAGTTGAAAAACATGGCATCCAGCAGCCATCTTGGCTTTGAAGATAAATTGTCAACAATTCCATAAGCACACCCTACAGGCCGCATCTCTCACCCGGACTTTTTCGAATTTCATAAATAGCTTTGGTGTGATGCCTAGAAGGGAGCTCTCACAATTTTCTGAATATCATTGAAAAACATGGCCGCCAGTGGCCATCTTGGATTTGGCATATAAATTGTCAAATATTCCATTAGCACACCATAGAGACCGCAACTCTCACCTGATCTTTTTCGAATTTTATACCTAGCTTTGGTGTGATGTCTAGATGGGAGCTATCGAACTTTTCTGAATTTCGTTGAAAAACGTGGCCGCTATCAGCCATCTTGGATTTGGCATATAAATTGTCAACAATTCCATTAGTACACTCAATAGGCCACATCCCTCACCCGATCTGTTTCAGATTTCATATGTAGCTTTGGTGTGATATCTTTTCTCTATAAACTTGATTGAATGACTTGGTATTACTGGATATTTCAATTTAGTTGAGTCCCTTCTTGGACAAGTTGAGATGCAGTGTCATTGACACTTTCATTTACACCGAAATGTTCGGGATAGTTCAAAACTTTTTTGTTCAGTGTAAATGTGCACCATGATTATAACTGGTAAGGCTATTGTCCATCAGACTGCCCATACCTGGGCTGCAGTCATGCCTTAACCCTTTGAACCATAATGACATCTTACGTGCCAGTTCAGTGTCGTCCTTTGAAAGAGTCTATATTCTTTACTTGTAGAAAGGCCAATCAATATTTTCAACGCGCAGCCTTGGGGCTGCACGTTGAAAATCTTGATTCGTCTACTACACAAAGTCACCGAGCAACTATCTATTTTATGAATTCAGGTTGCATCATGATCCTGCTCTGGAAAGTCAACTTTTCGTGGTCAAAATGTTAAAAATTGCTTGATGTTAGAGCTGAAACAGATTAATCAATGATCAGCATCTTGATCGATCCAAAAAGTAGTTGATCGATTATCCGTTACACTTGAACTATTGTATTATATGGGTTAAATGAACAAACTTGTTCCAAAACAGGCAAACATTGTCACACTGACTCACATCAATTTTATGAGACAGTAAAGCATGCCAGTTACTTGCTGGCATACTTGTTTACTTACATGATCCTCATACTGTATCAGTGGCTGGAAATGACCATTCTTAACCCTTTACCCATTGCGGGTAGCAGACGATACATGCAAGATAAATTCCCGAATTACTAAAAATTTTCAATTTTTGTTTCAAAAACATAGTTTATGATCCCTCATTGGAACGAGCTCAACGAGCTCGTTCCAATGAGTGGTCGTAAGGTATGTTTTTGAGACAAAATTGGAAACATAATAAATTTGAATGGAGATTTTTATATATAGGCTTAATCGGTTTTCTTTGTTACGTTGGGTAAAGGGTTCATGCTGTAAATCATCAATTGTATGACAGTTATTCAGATATCTATTTGGACAAGTGATGAATCGGTTAACCAAGGTTAATCTACGTGATTAATCTGTCAAGAAAACCCCTTAACCGTTTCAGCTCTACTTGATGTTTACCTCTAGATGTGTATTATCTTTCTAGATATATATGGATCAGCTTACTTTGTAATGAAGACTGTGGTGGACTGTATGTCATCAACAGTGAAATGAATTCTGATAACAGAGATGAAGCTGTCGTTTCTGTACTTGCATATGCACATACAGATTTAGAGGCATCCAGACAGGATTCCAAGCAAGAACCCCTTCCTACCGAAGAAACTATAAACAAAGATGTGATGCCCACTGAATCTGATGACAGCAAAAACTCCAATTTTTGTGGAAATGCCCCCAAGTCTGAGAGCAGCATCTTCGGTGAAAAGTTAGAAAGAAAACAAAAGTTAAAGCAGCATTCAAAAGAGAATCAACCCCAAACCAAGAAGCAATTCTGTTGTGAGATATGCTTCAAAACATTCACTCGAAAAGCATCTGTGGAAGAACATCGGCTCATTCACTCGGGAGAGAAGCCCTTCAAGTGTTCAGTTTGCAAGAAATCCTTCAACAGACAGTCGAATTTAACAGCTCACACAAAGATCCATAGAAAGGAGAGAACTCATCTTTGTGATTCTTGTCCAAAATCATTTATTTACAAGTGTGATTTGGTGAGGCATTTGAGGATTCATTCTGGCGAAAAACCTTATAAATGCAGTACATGTCCTAGAATATTCACGACCAGGACAGCGCTAAATACACATGAGCGATATCATTGTGTTGGCAATCCATCGCACAAGCCAATGGAACAAAATGTGTATGCATGTGAAGTTTGTTGCAAAACGTTTTTACATAAGACAAGTTACACCCGGCATCTACGGACTCATACTTCTAACTGCCCTTACACCTGTGATGTATGTAAAAGTAAGTTCTCACGCAAGTCAAGTTTGGATATTCATAATAGACTGCATACTGGAGAGAGGCCGTTTTCCTGTCCCGATTGTAAGAAAACTTTCACAAGTGGCACTGCTCTTAAAGTGCATTCGTTTACCCATTCTGGATTAAAACCTCATACTTGTGATGCATGTCCAAAGGCCTTTTCTCACAGGGCAGAGTTGAATAGGCACAAGAAAAATTCCCACGATGGAAATACGGGAGTTGAAAGAATTGTCGTAGTTTCACCAGTGGTGGATACTAATATACGTGTATTTTATATTCCCTGAGCCTTCTGCTGAAATTCTTTTCTAATTCTACACTATTGTCAGTTATGGCAAGTGGTGGGATAGATTCTCCACCGGGTGTGGGGGAGAGGGGGTATAATTTATTTCAACTCTTCATTCAGAATGAATAGAAGACATTTGCTAATAAACTTTGTGAATAACTAAAGGTTTCATTTTTTTTACCTCAAAAACATAGCTTATGACCCCTCATTGAAACAAGTTCGTTCCACCGGGCTGCCATAATCTATTTTTTCGAGGTAAAAAAGTGAAAAAATAAAATTTTAAATCCGTTTCTATGAAGAGCATTGACCGGTTTTGGCTTTTACGTAAGCTGTGGGGATGAAATCATATTGTTGTGATGCATGTTCAAAGCCCTTTCTCACAAGGCAGAGTAGAATAGGCTCAACAAATGAGCCTAGGTGTTTTGAAAGAATTGTTAAAGTTTTTTAATCGATATTTCCTGAATATTTACCTGAAATATTGACCCAATTTCGACAGCTCTGACTTTTTTTCGGGGGGGGGGGGGGAGGGCAAGTAGGCGGGACAGGGCAGGGAACGAGTGTTATATTCTAATCTTAAACATTTTTGTTCATTTAAAATTTTTTCGATAAACTGAAAATCTTTTTTCCCCAAAACAGTAGCTTATGACCCTTCATTGGACTATGGAGGGGGGTGCCTAAAGCTACGCCAAGCAGACAAGATTGCTACAGAAAGCCACTACTATATACTACTAGAGTACTTTAGTCTAAACAGAACGAATGACTTCATAACCAGGCGCGTGGAATTGAAATGAGAGGTTTTTAAATTTGGCCTCACAAAAATAGCATGTAGAGCTGAAATGGTTAAGGGATTTTCTTAATCGATTAGTCACGTGGATTAACCTTGGTTAATCGATTAATCACTTGTTCAAATAGATATCTGAGTAACTACCATACCTTTGATGATTTACAGCTTGAACCCTTTACCCAACGTAACAAACAAAGGCCAATATACAAAAATCTCCATTCAGATTTATTATGTTTTCAATTTTTGTCTCAAACACATAGCTTATGACCCCCCATTGGAACGAACTCGTTGAGCTCGTTCAAATGAGGGGTCATAAGCTATGTTTTTGAGACAAAAATTGAACATTTTTAGTAATTCGTGAATTTATTTTGCAAGTATCGCCTGCTACCCGCAATGGGTAAAGGGTCAAGAATGACCATTTCCAGCTACTGATACAGTATGATGATCATGCAGGTAAACAAGTATGTCAGCAAGTAACTTGCATGCTTTACTCTGTCTCATATAATTGATGTGAGCCAGTGTGACAATGTTGGACTGTTTTGGGGAAAGTTTGTTCCTTTGTTAACCCCAAAAAACAGTAGTTCAAAAGTAACGGTTAATCGATCAATTACTTTTTGGATCGATCAAGATGTTGATCATTGGTTAATCGATTAATCGGTTAAGTGTTTCAGCTCTGATAATTAGTTCAGTAGGGACTTTTTCGTCTGGATTGGAGTCGTAGTCTTTGATATCAACTCATCCTATTGCTACATGTAGTAATCATATACTTTCTTACAAGATCAGATTTGATACTTTGACTTATTATCACAGCTAGCCATACAGATCAGGTCTGTAGTACCTGCTCGTGGCTGTTTGGGCCTCTGGAAGACCAATTGTGGAAACGGCACATGCTAATTAATAAGTTAGAGAACCATAGACCTCCTAGTGATAGTTTCATTGTTGGCTAGAATAGAGCCGAAATGGTTAAAGTGTTTTTTGGATCGATTAATCGCATGGATAAACCTTGGTTAACCGATTAATCACTTGCCCTAAAAGGTAACTGAATAATTGCCGTACCGTTGATGATTTATAGCTTAACCCTTTACCCAACGTAAAGGACAAAATCGGGCAACTCTACATATGAGAATCTCCATTCAGATTTTGTTATGTTTTCACTTTTTGTCTCAAAAACATAGCTTATGATCTCTCATTGGAACGAGCTCCTTGAGCTCGTTCCAATTAGGGATCATAAGCTATGTTTTTGAGACAAAAATTGAAAATTTTTAGTAATTCAAGAATCTATTTTGCAAGTGTCGTCTGCTGCTCTCATTGGGTAAAGGTTAACTTAAGAATGACCGGTTCCAGCTACTGATGCAGTATACTGATCATGCAAGTGAACAAGTATGTCATCACGTAACTTGCATGCGTTACTCTGTCTCATATAATTGATTTGAGTCACTGTGACAGTGTTTGCCTGTTTTTGGAGCAAGTTTGTTCCTTTGTTAACCCAGAAAATACAGTAATTCAAAAGTAACGGTTAATCGATCAATTACTTTTTTGATCGATCAAGACGTTGGTCATTGGTTAATCGATTAATCGGTTAACCGTTTCAACTCTAGGCTAGAATTGAGTCTGAATGACAAGACTGGTAGTTGCAAGAGGTAGTGGTATTCTGTAAAGATGTGACGAGTGCCTGTCCTAAAGTATGTCAACATCAGGTGTAGAATCTGTCACTCTAGTGATGGAAGGAAGTAGGTCTGAATCTGAATATTGTTACTGTGTGGACCGCGTAGTCGCGTGTTATAACACAGGTTGGGAAGATGATGGTAATTAGTTGCGCTCTGTGGTCTTGGAACAGGTGGTGTCAATGACGGCCTGTTTACTGGCGTTCCAGTCTACGATCTTGCGTGGGAAGAAGGAGTTTTTGAATTCTTCCGTGTTTGTTCGGTACACCGCCAATTTCATGTTGTTGTTGCTCTATGTACGAGATAAACCCTTATTAATGTACGTCTCTTTGGGGATAGCTTCACTTGCAGAGATGATGTTACCGATTGTCTGGATGCGTTTGTTCTCCCGACGCTCCTGGAGTGACGGCCAGCCTAGTGAATTGAGCATTTTACTAACGCTGCTGTCTCTGCAATAGTCAATGCAGACAAAGCTTGCTGCTCGACATTGAGTCATCTCTAGCCACTGGATGTTCTTTTGTAAATAGGGGTCCCATACTATGCACCCGTATTCCAATTTTGAGCGAACCAGTGACTTGAATGCTGTTTCTTTCAGGGGTTTCGGGGCGTGCTTCAGATTTCTTTTGATGCAGCCCACTGTGCTGTTTGCTGTGGCATTTGTCTTATTTATGTGGGTGTCCCATTATAAGTTGTTTGAGAATGTCAAGCTGAGGTAAGGGTTTGAGTCTACTTCCTGGAGAATATGGCCTTGTATGTCGTAAAAGTGGGTTCTTTTTCTGTGATGACTACATGATGTAACATTTCTTGGCGTTAAACCACATACCCCACGTGTTTGCCCAAGACTGGAGGTTGGCCAGGTCTTGTAGCAGCTCTTGGTCTTTGGTGGATTTGATAGCTCGGTAGAGAAAGCAGTCATCAGCAAACAGTCGTAACTGTGATGCTACTTTGTCTGGCAGATCATTAATGTGTAGGGGGAATAGTAGCGGGCCCATAAAAGTCCCCTGTGGAACGCACGAATCAGTTGGAACACTTTCAGAGTGCTCTCCTTCTACACCTACTTATTGGCTTCTGTGGCAGAGGAATTCTTGGATCCATACAAAGATGTTGCCTCTGATTCCATAGTGGCTTAGTTTTTTCAGCAGCCTTTGGTGCGGTAAGTATCAAATGCCTTACTGAAGTCGAGGATTGCCATGTCGATCTGCACATTTTTATCGTGCAGTTGAAGATCGTGTGCCGTTATCAGGAGCTGGGATTCGCAGGTCTGTCCTCTACGGTATCCATGTTGGACTTCTGTCAAGATCTTGTGGGCTTCCAGGTGGTTCAGTATATGGCGGCAGATGACGTGTTCCGTAAGTTTACAGCAGACACAGGTCAGGGATACAGGGCTGTAGTTTTCATTCGCATGTGGGTCCCCTTTCTTGAAGACTGGGGTGATGTGAGCTTTTGTCCAGTCCTCCTGTAATTGCCCTGGGTCCAGTGATTGCTGGAAAATATTTGCCAAAATAGGGGCTGACTCTTGAGCTGTTTCTTTGTGTATGTGCTTTGAGATGGCGCCCGGGCCACATGCCTTGTTTGGGTTCATTTTTCTAAGGAGCGTAATAACCCCATGACGTCTGTGATTATTAGCCCATTTATTGGTGGATCGGGGCCCCAGATGGTTCCGGGATGCTGTCATTGTTTTCTTGAGTAGTGAAGACTGATCCAAATTGTTCGTTCAGGAGTTGTGCTTTTGTTTTTGCATCTGCGTGGAGTTGGCCTTTAGTCCAGGAACATTAGACATAAAAATGGCCAAGTAGGGGAAAAAATACCACAAAGCTGATTGTTTGCATTTAAGCTGTCTATATCATCATACATACTATGTCAAAAGTCCCCATGATTCTGAGCGGAGCTTTTTGAGTAATGTGCCATTTTATGTTTTTCTCACCTAGGTAAAAAAATGTTTTGCTAGCTCTATCCATTTAATCCCATTCTGAGAGTAAACTTCATGTCTTATGACTTTGATATAATGAAGTATACCACTTTATGTAATTATAAATGGTGTTTTCGTTAGGTTACATCCTTTTATCTTGTCACGGCACAGGAAAATGTTGAAAAAACACGGTTTTCTGTGCTTCGTTTTCATTCAAATTTTGTGAATCGAGGGCTTGTTTACGGAAAACTTCATTATGAGTGGGGATAATTTTTCTCTCAAAAACTTCTCTGGTGACCTGGGCATATACAAAAAGTAATTTCATTTCGCCCCATCCACAGTTCTCATTTAAATTGATATAAAACTTAACCCTACCCCCTAAAAACTGCGATTGCCTTAATTACGCTACGAGTGATGTTGTCCGATTTTTGGCTATTTATGTTTGGCTTATAGTTTGTTTTTGGATCACATTTTAACAAAGCAATAATTTATGGGTACTGGAAGACAATATCAGACAGTGAAATTTTAAATGTATTTCAATTAACCCTTGAACATTGGTGCCGTAAGTACATGTGAGATGGTTCAGTAATCAGTCAACTATGACAGTGCAATAAGTGTGGGGACAAATGCAATCAAGAAGATGACAGGCAAAACCTTTTCTTCTGTTAAGTTGCATAGATCAGATGCAGATAAATCATTGGCGGCAATGAGTAATACCACAACTGTTCATGATGATGAAGTTGTGAATCCATCTCTGTTATTCAATCGAATCACATGTGTATTTGAATCACAAGAACAGATGAAAGATTACTTGGCATATGAACTCTCACCAGAACCCCCATCTCTCTTTCATAATGGTTGCATGCGCAAGACACAGAAAAGTGTCCTAGGGACAATGCTGAAAGCAAAAGGTAAAGAATTGAACACTCTGCCTGATAAACCCCTATTCGTTCTTGATGGAGGTTACTTGATTCGTACTGTGATATGGCCAAAACAATCTAAGTGTCGCGATGTGTGTGAAAATTATCTAACTTATATAACCAAGCACTTTGGAGAAGATGCTCACATTGTCTTTGACGGTTATGCCAAATGTACAGCGAAAAGTCAGGAGCAAATGCGTCGTACAGCTGATCTAAAGGTTGAGCTTGATCTCCCAGTTACGCATTGTCAAAGTGACTTCTTAGCTAATGCATCCAACAAAGGCCAGTTGATTCAAATTCTCTGTGAATACCTGCAGGAATCCGGAATCAAGAGACATCAAGCTGAGAGCGATGCAGGTACATTAATTGTCAAAACAGCTTTCGATCTTGCATCAAAATCAGACTCGGACATTGTAGTTGTAGGAACTGACACTGACCTGCTTGTAATGTTACTATCATTGGGAGGTGGTGAAATGAAATTTCACATGCTCATATCTGTTTATCCTATCAAAATTTATAACATAAGAGAAATCCAAGAAGCACTTGGTAGGATAAAAACTAATTTGCCTGTGATACATGCTATTATTAGTGGTTGCGACACAACATCATCGTTGTTCAAAATTGGTAAGAAAACAGCATTGAAAGTTCTAGGTGGCGATTATACGGAACTAATGGTAGTCTTCCTCAGAGAATCTAGCACAAAGGAAGAGGTTGTAGCGACTGGTGAGAAACTGATACTTGTATTTTATGGCGGGAGTACGACTGACACATTTGACAATTTCAGATACACTGCTTACGGACGTTCAGGATCGAAAACGTCTTTACGCAGTTCCTTCCAACTTGCATCACTCCCACCCACGTGTGCTGCTGCTCGCGAGCACTCTTCTAGGGTTTACTTACAAGTACAAACTTGGCTATTCAACCCCCTGGTGCCTTCGTCGTGGGGCTGGGAGGAACGATGTGGATGTCTCCGCCCAATTACTTCTCAAGATGCTGTTGCACCTAAGTCGCTGTTGAATTTTATTAGTTGTGGATGTAAAACTGGTTCCAAGTCTTGTGGATGTCGGAATGCAGGGTTGTTCTGTTCGGACATATGTAAAATATGTATGGGAATAGACTGTACCAATATTGATAGGCCTGCTATCGCTCATGATGAATATGGCGACCTTTGAATCAATTGTGAGAAAAAGTGTTCGAAAGTTGCATTGTGAACAGAAAAGAAATTAACAATATTTTATTTTGACTGATAGTACCAGACTCTGGAATTATTTCTTGGAAAGTCCTCAAAGAGATCTTTCCAAGAAATAAATCACGAGGTTGGTTCTATCAATGAGTATCAAATATTAAAGGGTGTTTTGTGTTTATACTGCAACTTTCTTCCAGTAGCAAGAGCACAAAATTTATGTGAAGTGACCAATTTGACAGAATTGTGGTATTGCTCGCAGCGTGTTTTGTAGGAAAGGACCAGTATTATGGTCAATATAATGACAGTTATGAAGTTCTGGTGACACTTATTGTATGCCATACACTTTTTTTCGTCCAACAGAGGGTAAAACATAATCGAAGTAACGCTTTACTCAGCACACCATATATCAAATATGAGTCTAGTTTTATATTTTTTTTTTATTTTGGCATTTTCAATAACCGTGCAAATATGGACGCCCATGCAACTTGCTCATTGAGCCTGTTTCAATGTAATCCATATTTGCATGGTTTATTGAGATTGTTCATGAACATCATTGGTTGCATATACCATAATTGGTGTAATGTTTTACAGCTGTATAGAGGTGAAAGATTAACACACTTTTTCTCATATTACTCAGTGGCCCTGCAATTTGCACGGGCAATTTTGGGCAAAGTTTGCCATTCAGTTCTTATTTGACAACATTTACCTTTGCAATAAATAAAATATTTTACAATCGGACAGATAAGTATTCAATGAATATAGTAATATGTTTAACAGGGTGAACTGAGGATGTCACATGGTGAAAAACACCAGCTACAGAAAAGCTTCATTTAGCCGAAATTCCCTTGAAATGGGCCATCACATAAAAATGCGTTAAAAAAAAGCTCGAGTGGGATTTGAGGGGACTTTTGATATGATGTCAGGGACATATTAGAGATGTCATATGCAAAAAAATCAGCTTTGTGGTATTTTTTCCCCCTGATTTACCCTAATGTTCCTGGACTACTTGTTGAGGAATGGGGAAAATGCCAGTATTATTACCTTTTCTTTATTTAATGTACCGCCACAAAGTTTACTGGGTTGTTGTCTTCTAGTCTGGGCAGGGACGTGGCTAGAGGTTTCCGATTGGGGAGGGGGGGTGAATTTCCAATTAGGGGAGGGACCGGGAGGGGGAACCCACTCCCTCCCCGCAGTTGGAAAATCACTACCGATTAACATTTTGAAAATGAAGCCATGAAAGGGGGCATAAAATTGATTCTAGTAACTGAAACGCCAACGCATTTATGATAGAATTATCAGGTTATTATTATTTGGTGGGAGCGCGGTGGCTCAGTAGGTAGAGGTGCAGGCTGCAAGCCAAGAGGTCCTCGGTTCGAATCCCACCTGCGGCAACCGTGTTGTGTCCTTGGGCAAGACACTTCATCTCCATTGCCCGCGTGGGGGCACGGTGGCGTTGTGTACTAAGGCGTACAGCACGTCGATGGTGCACATGTCTTCAACCCTGCATGTGTGGAGTTAGTATGTTGGGGAGTTGACAGTTGCTCGCCGTTGCTCGGTGGTTCTCTCCGGGTACTCCGGCTTCCTCCACTCGTAAAACTGTCACGGTCATGACTAGCCATTGTGCATAAATATGTAACCTTAATCACCAATAAATAAATATATATTATTATTTGATATTCTTCTGGGAATTGAATATGTGGAAAACAAATGCTCAAGCTTAGAACTTTGAACAATTCACACTGTCCTAACATAAAATTAGATCTTACGCAGGAATGATCAATTTTCGATGTTTCGTCATTTTGTAACTGTGAATGATGGAATTAACTCAGGATAACAGTTTTACATGATGTGATTTTCTTGAAGTGCATTTTGAGGATTTTTTTTATTACGATAAGTAAACGTACTATAGAAATCTCGTACCGATTGACATCATGCATACATTGTACCTACGAAGCTCGATATTGCGTACACTGTAGTTGTAAATTGTAACAAAATTTTTGCCGAGTTGAAACCGAGTTGGGATTTGGGAAGTAAAGGAGACATCAGCATCGCCAAAGAAGCTCAAAAATCCAGATAGATGGAATTTCCAACTACTCATGTCTTGCCCTCCGAATTTCCAACTATATGATATTTTGGCCAGGATGGGGGAGGGGGGGGGGGGGGACACACACCCCACATCCCTGTCGTCACGTCCCTGAGGCTGGATGTTAGGATCTGATTGAGATATTGGATGTGTGATTTATTTTTGGTTTTTCGGACAAGATTTTTCTGTACTTTGTACCTGGACTCACCACTGTTGTTTCGTTTCATTTTATATAACACCCGTTTTTTATTAATCGCCTTTTTTGTGGGGGGGGGGGGGGGGGGAGGGAGTGGTGGCGTTGCGGTAACCGGTTCTCGTCAGATCACTGAAGTTAAGCAACGTCGAGAATCGAGACCGGATAGTGTGACCGGTCTGAGCGACCGATTCGGACTCCCGCGTTGTGTCCTTGGACAAGGCCCTTAACCTCGATTGTCCACATGGGGGCACAATGACGTTGTGCACTAAGACGTACTGCACATCGATGGTGCGCATGTCTTCAACCAATCTAACCCTGCCTGTGCTGCAGTGCGAAGTTACAATGTTGGGGAGCTAGCAGCTGCTCATCGCTGCTCGGTGATTCTCTCCGGATACTCCGCCTTCCTCCACCCGTAAAAACTGTCACCGATACGATATGACCATGGCTGTTAAAGTTTCGTTAAAACTTAATAACTATATAATCGCGTTTTTGACTTGTCCATTTACCCATGGGAGATTGTTCCCTTCGAGATCTTGTATGGCATGCGTTTGCTTGTTATATCCAGCAGACCGTTTTTAAAGGTGATCCGATTTTCGTTGACCGATCTTTTGTAGAATAGGCCAGGTTTCAGCATCTTGTTCTGTAACTTTTCAACTTCTTCTTCTTTGATCTTGGCCAGTCAGCCTTGTTGAATTGTGGCACTGGTCGTCTTCTGATAGTGACATGGGTTCGCTGTAAGTCACAGTCAGTGATTACCATGTGATAGTCTCCGACCCATGGTGCGATTTGTACATGTTTTACCCAAATGTACCCAAATGATACCCAAATGTACCCAAATGATACCCAAATGTAACTAAACAATAACTTTATGTTGGATACTTGCCTTTAAAGGTGGTTACCATTACTTACATTCCTGTGGCGGGCATTATGTGAATGTAGCATTCTAGTGATATAGTCGGTATTTACTAAATTCGCGCTAAGGAAATGTTCGATTCACACGAACAGATTCCTGATCATGTTTAGTTCTTGAATATTTTACGGAAACCACAACTGGTAAAATGAATTTGACTTTGTCCTACGAATAGACCAGTAAAAGTCGAATAATTTATTTTATTATGTGATTGTGCAGCTAACACAGCACCGAATCTGCCGGTTCGGTGTTTTGTGTTACTTGCAAAATCGAGACATATAGAAGAGTTCACAGCAAGGCCTATCATTTTCAACAAAACATGGAAATGTCAGTGATGAATTTCGTGCGCGTGTGTGTGTGGGGGGGGGGGGGGGGAGGGGGGGGCTGCCTTCTCGTCGATATAGAGCTTCACATGCTTCCTTCGCCTCCGATTTGCTCTTGGAGTGCTAAATTTTGCAATGTTTTCACAGTAGTCCTTGTGACTTGGAACCTTCCGTGTGTACTATACCACCTCCTCTCATTACCCTTTCCTAACTAGAACCGT
Source organism: Pictodentalium vernedei (assembly GCA_031216915.1). Taxonomy (NCBI): domain Eukaryota; kingdom Metazoa; phylum Mollusca; class Scaphopoda; order Dentaliida; family Dentaliidae; genus Pictodentalium; species Pictodentalium vernedei. Next base: position 482,393,026 of record CM062297.1, on the reverse strand, counting down.
CCCGTTATTAGCCCCCACCCCCTCTCCGGCAGGATCTGGAGAAGGGGCTAATAAGGGGAGGATCCTGGTCAGAACTATAGTTCTCCCAAACCCCTACTACAAGTAGCTTCAAATATCACAGACCCCCCCCCCCCCCCCCACCCCCTCTCTTGTAGAATCCTGTAGATTTCCCAGGAACATGGAGCGTTCAACACCAATAAATAACAAATATTATATAACTATAACTTCATTAGGATTTTACGTAAAAGAATACACAAAAGTTTAGCAAACGTGTGCAAAAATGAAATAATCAATGAAGAAGTCGAATAAATATCAACACAGTGTTACAGAATTAAGTGAGCACGTATTAGGACCCGAAGCCATGTAAATTTAGGGTGAACTCCCTGCACTCTTAAGTAAAAAGTAAAAAAAAAAAAAAACGGTTTCAAGAGAAGATGTTTTCCATAATGCAATAGGGAATTTAACCAATACATCTTGTTTGACAGAGCTCTGTGAGTTCTGTCAAAGAAGATTGAATTGGTTAAATTCCAAGTTGCATTATATATACAAGATACAAAAAGCTGCATCCCGGGATTATATTTGCAAATTTTCCCTTGGGACACTGTACCGGTGTTCCCAAATTAGAAGAAAATAAAGGCCTGCCCGGTAAAGGTAGTTCATTTTACAATATATAGCACCAACTTATATATAATAGTAGGTTGCACTAACTAGAATGATAGCACTTTACACAGTTAAAATAATGATCAGTTTTTATACGCCCGTTTGAAAAACGGGACGTATTATAGTATGGCGTTGTCCGTCCGTCCGTCCGTCCGTCCGTTTGGTTTCCGAACAATAACTTTAGTATTTGTTTTCCGATCGGCTCCAAATGTGGTATGTGGTTTAATCACAACAAAATACAGGTCAAGTTCGAATATGGGGTCGGTCCGAACATTTTTCGCCTGAATTATGGCCCCAGTTGGACTTAGAATTCGTCAAATATTTGGTTTCCGGATGATAACTTTAGTATTTGTTTTCCGATCGGTTCCAAATGTGGTATGTTGTTTAATCACAACAAAATACAGGACAAGTTCGAATATGGGGTCGGTGCGAACATTTTTCGCCTGAATTATGGCCCCAGTTGGACTTAGAATTCGTCAAATATTTGCTTTCCGGATGATAACTTTAGTATTTGTTTTCCGATCGGCTCCAAATTTGGTATGTGGTTTAATCACAACAAAATACAGGTCAAGTTTGAATATGGGGTCGGTCCGAACATTTTTCGCCTGAATTATGGCCCTTGTTGGACTTAGAATTCGTCAAATATTTGGTTTCCGGACGATAACTTTAGTATTTGTTTTCCGATCGGCTCCAAATTTGGTATGTGGTTTAATCACAACAAAATACAGGTCAAGTTCGAATATGGGGTCGGTCTGAACAATTTTTGCCTGAATTATGGCCCCTGTTGGACTTAGAATTCGTCAAATATTTGGTTTCCGGATGATAACTTTAGTATTTGTTTTCCGATCGGCTCCAAACTTGGTATGTGGTTTAATCACAACAAAATACAGGTCAAGTTCGAATATGGGGTCGGTCTGAACAATTTTTGCCTGAATAATGGCCCCTGTTGGACTTAGAATTCTTCGTCAAATATTTGGTTTCCGGATGATAACTTTAGTATTTGTTTTTCGATTGGCTTCAAACTTGTTAGTCTTTTTCTCAAATGACTGAAAAATTTAGTCATTTCACAAAATCACTGATTTCAAAGTCTGACCGTAACATATATATATATGCCAGTATAAATTTCTCGCACTCTAAAAAAATTGCAAATGTGTTAAAATGGTACAATTTGAACAGTTCACGGGCGTATGATGCAATGCCCAGCGGTGCTCTTGTTCTTTGTTGATGTTCTCTCTGATCTAGCACGTTTTCTCTGATTAGGTTTCTTAGCGATGTTCTGTGTCTTGGGAATCCGGAAGACACTGTTGGTAGCCTTGATAAATTTCAAATCATCGTGCGTCTTCTTCCTTGCAAGAAATTTGTTGAAACAAGTGTCTTTTTGTTCCGGTAACTTTTGCCTCCAAGTATCTTCAGCTATTTCATACTTGTCGAATGGTTTGCAAAGCCTAAAATCTCCCTTTCTGTGCAGAGCACATCGAAGTTGTCGAAACTGTCTCTTGCTTACGCTAGCTATTTTTTCCACAAGTACTCTTCTAACATCGTGAAATAACATCGTACAATCATCTGCTTTGGCATTTTTAATTCGCATAAGCCACTGAGTAAACCTTCCACATTTCACAGACAACAACCGACAAATAAACGGGAGAACAGTAATTTAATTCCCGACTACACTTTTTCTCCGTCACGGACACGGACTACAATTTACTATGTTACTGAAATTAGTTTATATAATGCTTCCCAAGAAGAGATATGAAAAAGTGAGATTTTCTATGCAACGTGCACGTCTTGATGACTACATGGGTGGTAACTAAAAAACATGTGCTTTGGGAATTAACAACTATTTGTCTTACCTCGCAAAACACACATTTGATTCTTTCAGTCTCTTTAGAGCAGACTCCACAAGGGAACTCCTTGCCGCGATATTGCTTTATCTTTCCTTTTGGCATCTTGAGAATGAATGGATGTAGACCGGCAAAAAATCAAATCAAATGGTTTTGCAGTGACGATTTGGGGAGCAAGCCCCTTTCGACCCTCATTAGCTGTAGAATTTGAAAGTGTCAGACCATGGTAAAGGAGGAGAAGTTGTGGGTTGTTAGCGGCGCTTGTGTCTTTTCAGCTTCTATTTCAGAGGTGGAGGTTTGGAAGGAGAGACAGTGGTAGTTGGTATTGTTGGTGAGCTGTCTGATGGTGGTTGCTGAGTTTTGTAGGGTCTGGTCCTAGCCGAGTCTGGAGTGGTTGTGGGTGATTGCTGAGTCTTTTGTTGTTGTAGATTTCTGGCGTCTATTAGTTTTTTGGCTTCTTCGACTTTTTGGAGGAATATTTGGTATTGCCTGTCCATCTGTTTTCTGAGAAGGTCCCCTTGTATTTCGTGTTCCCGTAAGATGTTCTCTATCCTGTCGTTCGCGTCCTGCCATTCTGGTTTAGAAGGAAGAGGCGAGTGGGGATCAGGAAGAGGCGAGAGGGCAGCTTCCATTTCCACCTCAGTCTCCACAGACTCTTCCACATTCGACAATACCGACTGGGAAGCCGGCATTTGGATGGGGCTGTCTGTGGGAGTGGGAGGGGAAGTGGTGGCCGCCTCTGGCTCTCTCTCTCTCTTTTCCTCACCTTTCTCTTTCTTCATCTCCAAGAATGCCTCCAAGCGTCGGGAATCCCTCCGCTTGGTGGACGGGCTCTTCTTTCTTCTCTTTCTCTTTTCAGGGCCTCCTTCCCTCTTCGGGTGAGGATCAGTGCGAGAGGAGGTCCTCTCAACAAAGGTACTACCTCTCCCCGAGGAGGGCGGTGATATTTTCTCTTCTTCAACTAGGAATTCCATGGACAGGTGGACTCTCCAAATCAAATGGTTTTCCGCGCCGAAGGCGCGCAGGGACGATTTGAGGAGCAAGCCCCTTTCGACCCTCATTAGCTGTAGAATTTGAAAGTGTCAGACCGTGGTAAAGGAGGAGAAGTTGTGGTTTGTTAGCGGCGCTTGTGTCTTTTCTGCTTCTTTTTCAGAGGTGGAGGTTTGGAAGGAGAGACAGTGGTAGTTGGTGTTGTTGGTGGGCTGCCTGATGGTGGTTGCTGAGTTTTGTAGGGTCTGGTCCTAGCCGAGTCTGGAGTGGTTGTGGGTGATTGCTGAGTCTTTTGTTGTTGTTGATTTCTGGCGTCTGTTAGTTTTTTGGCTTCTTCGACTTTTTGGAGGAATTCTTCGAATTGCCTGTCCATCTTTTGCCTGTGAAGGTCCTTTTGTATCTCGTGTTCCCGTAAGATGTTCTCTATCCTGTCGTCCTTGTCCTAGCATTCTGGTTTAGAAGGAAGAGGCGAGTGGGGATCAGGAAGAGGCGAGAGGGCAGCTTCCATTTCCACCTCAGTCTCCACGGACTCTTCCACATCCGACAAACCGACTGGGAAGCCGGCATTAGGATGGGACTGTCTGTGGGAGTGGGATGGGAAGTGGTGACCGCCTCTGGCCCTTTCTTTTCCTCACCTTTCTCTTTCTTCATCTCCAAGAATGCCTCCAAGCGTCGGGAATCCCACCGCTTGGTGGACGGGATCTTCTTTCTTCTCTTTCTCCTTTCAGGGCCTCCTGACCTACTCGGGTGAGGACCAGTGTGAGAGGGGATCCTCTCACCAAAGGTACTACCTCTCCCCGAGTAGGGTGGTGATTTCTTATCTTCCTCGATCTTGAACTCAAGAGACAGATGAACTCCAGAAATTAATAAATGTGGATCCGAGATTAGTAATTGATAAAGGTATACGGTTAATATTTGAATCTGCCCTCCATATACAATGGGACCTCGAATTATTTATAATAAATCGGATAATTGTCGCTCGTAAACCTCATTTCACTGTGCACTTTCTTGTCCGACTAAATGTTTTTCGGCCTTTTCTGCGACTTCTCCCAGTTATCATTAACAACCCAAGAACACCCAACGGTCATGTAATACACCACTGTAAAGCTTATTCATTCCCCTTTCCATTGATACTGGGTATTGTTGGATACGTTGTGTAAATCAAATTTGAGGGGGGGGGGGGGGGTGGGGGGTGGGGTGGGTGGGGGGACGAAGATGAGTGCTATCGTTTTCGAAAAGCGAGTTGTTTACCTTGTTAATATTTATATACCATTACAGGGGCACGTCAGCATAGATTCAAAAATGGTATCAAATATCATTTTTCTTTCGATTTCCCAGCTTGTGCCGAGTACCTGTGGTTTTACCAAGGTTGGATTGTTGGTAAAGAAGAGGTCAAGGTTGCTGGTTTTTCTTGTTGGTTCGAATTTCATCTTTGTAAGTGAGTATTGATTTTGGATGTCTAATAGGTTTTGGCATACTCCAGCTTTGCGAGTTCCTGGGTTCTCTACGTTGGGTTTGCAGTTGATGTCACTAGCATTGAAGTAGCCACCCAGATGTATTGTTAGCTTAACTTGACAAAGTCAAGATAAGCTATTGCCATCACGCGTGCGGAAGTCTGTTAGTCTGTGAGTCTGTTCACATTTTCCTGTAGCACAGGCTACACCCCGTAGTTCTTGTCCGACCGTCACAAAATTTCATATGCAGGTTTGGGGTTATGTCTAGATGAGAAGGTCGCCTTTTGGTTGCGATCGGTCAACCGTGATGGCTTCCCGAGCCCAAAATCCGAAAACCTTTAGCACAGTCTACAGGTTGTATTTATGAACGGATTTCAGTGTAACTTGGTTGGATGCCACTTATAAAATCTAGATGAGAACGTCCCCTTTTGGTCATGATCTGTCAACCGCGGCGGCTGCCCAAGCTCGAAACCCAAAAATCTTTAACACAGTCTGCAGGTCATATTTAATATGGAGGGATTTCATTGTAAATTGGTAGGATGACTCCGTATGATGTCTAGATGAGAATGTCCCCATTTGGTCGCGATCTGTCAACCGTGACAACTGCCCGAGCCCAAAACCCGAAAACCTTTGTCATAGTCTGTAGGTCGTATTTATGGAGGGATTTTATTGTAACTTTGTAGGTTGACTATAATGTCTAGATGATGACATCCCCTTTTGGTCGTGATTGATCAACTGTGATGGCTACAGGGGGGCCGAAGCCCGAAAACCTTTAGCACAGTCTGCAGGCCATATTTATGAAGGGATTTCGTTGTAACATGGTAGGATCACTCCAGATAATGCCCGGATGAAAACGTCCCATTTTGCTCGCGATCATTCAGCCATGATGGCTGCTCGAGCCCAAAACCCGAAAAACTTTAGCACAGACTACAGGTCGTTTTTATGAAGGGATTTCATTGTAACTTGGTAGGATGACTCAGTATAATGTCGAGATGAGGACGTCCCCTTTTGGTTGCGATCGGTCAACCGCGATGGCTATACAGGCCCAAAGCCCGAAAACCTTTAACACTGTCTACAGGCCATATTTATGAAGGGATTTCATTGTAACTTGATAGGATGATTCGTTTTGGAATAATTTCACTGTAACTTGGTAACTTTCGTTGACATACATTAACCGTGAGGGCCACATACATTAATTGTGAGGGCCACACTAACCCACCCCTCAATTCTTTAGTTGTACACCTCATATTATTTTTATTGAAAACATAGCATACATGGAACAGAAATTAACATATTCCAAATTATCACAATTCTTGTCTTATTTCATAATCCTTTCATAAACTTTGAACATTATCCTTTTCATCAAACACAACACACAGACAGGTTAAGCTACAGTGCCACTGACACTTTCATTTTGCCTCTGCATCTGTCTGGGAGTTTGCTCAGAGACAGGTTCAGCGACTCGAGTTTCTCTGCATTTTCATCTGGGAATTATAGTAGCTACCTAGCACGAGTGATTTTGCTCCTTTGAGCTTTACCTTTGCCCAGATGATTTCAGCTTCGGTGTTTACTTCAGCGAGCTCTTGGCTAATATAACATGATTTTATTGATATCCCCCCTCCCCCCCCCCCCCCCCCCCCATGTCGTGTTCTGTCTTTCCTGTATACATTATATTCTGTGGAAATTTCTCTGCAGTATGAATGGTGTTGTCTAACTTTGATTCACACCCTGGTTTGGCATCTGGTGTGATGTAGTCAACTGCAGCTGCGAATTGGACTTTTTTGCTCTTATGCTTTCGCAATTTGCATTCATGGTTCTCCATTGTTGTCTGTTTTAGTTGTCGTTCTTTGGATGGGGATTTTTAGATGAACCGATTGACGTGTTTTCCGACGCAGTGTCGTGACGAGCGCACCTATTCCAATGCGCTGAGTGTACTGATCGAGGTGTGCTGGACGTCGACGGTTTGAAGCTTAAGTCACTCGAGTCGATGGAAGTATTTGCTTTCATTGGAGAGCCAAGGATGCTGTATTTATTTTCTAGCTTTGTTTCATAAGCGTGGAACGTAAACGATGCAAAGTTTGCTGTGTCACATTTTGCGCATATCCAGGATATGTCGCTTTTTTTCAAGGCTGCGGAGATGGGACGGACAGTATTCCAAGCAGGAGTTGTGATACCACACGTTACAGTCGTCGCAGCAGATGGCTTTTTGTGACCAGCTCACTGGTCTCTCACAGTATCCACGTGGGAAGATGGGGGCGTTTTTTGGTCCAGGGTTACTTTCGATATAGCCCGTTATCAGGAGTGTCTCTTGAAATACGGCTAGTTTTTCAGCTTTGTTGGTGTGAGATCTTACTCCTGTTTTCGGCAGACCTCCAAGATATCTACTACTTGCACATCGAGCTGCTTGAAGGTTGCGGTTGATGAGGTCCTTTATGCGATTTACCACTCTTGTTTTTGTCCCTTTTCTGGTTGTAGGTGGCTTGTTTTGTTTTCCGGACAGGCCAAATGGCGAGGAAGAGGATTATCAGTTTCAGTATATACGTGATTTATTTACCGTTAGTGATGACTGGCGAAGGTGCTTCATCTAGTCGTATGTTAGTGAGGTAATAAGTGATGCATATACCCTGCGACTGGCGGGGGTGCCTCACCTACTTGCAAGAGTGACTGCAGTGGCGCTGTTGTGTTCTAGTGCTAGGGTTGACAGTGGCCGGTGAAGGTGCCCCACCTCGTCGTGTTATTACCAATCAGTGGTTGGCGTGCAATGCCCGTGTTATAGTCCAGGCACATTAGACATAAAAATGAGAAAGTAAGGAAAAAATCGGAGAAAGCTGATTTTTTTTATATGTTTCCGGGACACACATTGCGGATAAAGTGTGAAAAGTCCCCGCGAATCCGAGTTGAGCTTTCTTAGTTATAGCGTTTTTTTGATGAAAAAATTTTTTTTTAAAAAAATTCGACCCAGCTCCATATTTCTCATTCTTATTCGCCTTAGTAGGGTGAGAATCATAAATATCGTGCTGAATTATATTGAGAATACATATCCCCAACAGAAAATGCCAACTTTGTACCAATCCTCACACTCAATGGTGAAATATTCACGAAAATGTACAAAATTACGAAAAACAATTTATTGTTTTCATACACACAACGGCACACAACGTCCATTAAATCAAATCTACGACTACTTTGGGAGTTAAATTATATATCAAAAATTGCAGAAAAGCAGTGGCTTTATAATGATATATAACAATAGTCATTTATTCCATAATGAACTGGTGAAACGTGTGAAATATTAACCATACCCCCTAAACTCAAATTCAAACGGCATCGACTTTTCTCATTCAAATACCGTATTATAGCATCATTGTTTCAATTTCCATGTTCGATTAAATCACATAATGTGGTGTTCGCCTACACTCAAGATGCATTGGCATGTAATGTGTGCACGCCCTTGATGTGTACTCATAAACAAAAGTTTTCGTTAGACTTGGCGGCTTCTGATTATGTCATATTGAGGGGCAATTGGTTCGATCATGGCTGGTAGTGGCTTGGATGAACTTTGGGGGACTGTTTATGCTGGTGGGTCAATCCATCATTTGATGAGTGGTCATGCATATTCAAGAGCAGTTCGTGCCCATTTGCTAACACAAATTGCCATTACAAAACTTGTGTTTGAAGAAAGCCGAACACTAGATAACATAGACTGCACAGAAGTCAATGAAATATTCTGTGGACTTGCCAGAGGTGACTGTACAACAGCTGACGCTGTCAATCAAGAAAGTGTCAACCATCTACTGTCAAAATTACACTAACTGTTCCAGAATGCGTCCGTAGGACGCACAGGAAAGCTTTGGGTACAATACTACGAGCAAATAGGTCTTCTCCAGTTGTTCTTGAGAGCAGAGCGCACAGGCGACTGGGAACTCCACACATATTGTGTTCGCAATATGATTCCAGTATTTCACGCAGGTGGTCATTTTGCATACGCAAAAAGTTCTCATCTCTATTTGCAGCAGATGAATGAGCTAACAGAAATAATGCAACAGGATGATTTGAAGTTGTTCACTGAGAAAGGTTACTTATAAGGCGCTCAGATAAATTCTGGGACGGGATATATTCTGATCAGACCATAGAGCAGTGTTTAATGAGAATGTTCAAGCTCCCTGGTGGTCTCACACATGGCAGGGGAATAACCGATAGCACTGTTGCGAAATGGGTACATGGACTACCTCTTTGCCTTCCGATATGTAATGCTCTCGAAAATTTTGTTCATGTTCACACTGGTCATGGCGAACAACATCGGGATCTCCGTCAAAGTTCACAATTGACTGATGCCAATGATATCACCAAATTATTGAACTGGCTCAGAGTGCATTCCCCCTTTCAGAATAGAGATCCACTACAATTAGTCTCTACAGCGACCGGGCTTGTGGCCGACGAAACTGTGAACTGTGACCAAGTTCGCAAAATTGGTGAATGTTGCGTATCGAATGTTGTAAGCAAAACGTTCAACAGCATCAAACTACGACGTGTTGACACTGTGAAGTCTTTCGCATCGATGGCAAATAGCATCAAAGTCCGTGGAAGTAAGGTAGTGATTGACCCCACAATTCTGTTCAACCGCATCACATGTGTTATTCAGTCACAAGCAGAGATGGAAGAGTATCTCAAATATGAACTCGCCCCGAAACCACCAGCATTGTTTGATTCTGCTGAAATGAGAAAGACACAGAAAAGCACGCTCGGTAAGATCCTCAAAACATACGGTTCCGAGCAAACTAAAATCCCAGAACATTCTCTGTTTGTTGTAGATGGTGGATTTTTATTGAGGGCAGTTGTATGGCCTAAACAGTCGTCATATGAGGACATATGTACATCATATTCCAATTATCTAGTGAGACATTTTGGGGCGAACGTCGTGGTTGTTTTTGATGGTTATGCTTGTACAATGTCGACAAAGGGCATGGAACAAGCCCGTAGATCTAAAGACGGGTATTCCATTGATATCAATATCTCACCCGAGTTACCAGCCACCACACCCCAATCCGATTTCCTTGCAAATGCCAAGAACAAAACCCAACTGATCGATCTTCTAATGCAGGAGCTATCTGCTATCAATATTCAGTCCAAGCAGGCCGAGGCTGATGCTGATGTACTGATAGCCGAAACTGCACTTGACATCGCTCAAGATGACAACAATGTTGTCGTTGTGGGAATATACACAGACTTGTTAGTCATTCTTACCTCTCGAGTTCAACTGGGATGTAATATTCACATGATGTATTCCATTACCCCAAACTTACTAGTTTTAGTTAGTGAAATAGCAACCAAAATGGGTGACCATAGAAGCAACCTCCTTGTAGCACATTCTATAAGTGGTTGTGACACTACTTCTGCACTCTTTCGAGTTGGTAAGAAGAAAGTATTCAGTACAATTGTCTCCGATGTTACTAGCGACTCACAACAGTATGTCAACACAATTTTGGCGGATGACAGTACACCAAGTGCAGTAGCCGCTGCCGAGGAACAACTTCTCCTGATCTTATACGGGAGTAAAACTGTTTCCTCTCTCGACCAATATAGATATGTCACTTACAAGCGTTATGTAGCAAAATCTAAACTGAATAAACCCATCGACCTAGCTTCACTCCCACCAAGCAGCGATGCTGCACAACAACATGTCTACAGATGTTATCTCCAGGACCAACAATGGCTGGGCACTTCGCTTCCTCCGACGGATTTGGGGTGGTCGCTAGACAATGGACTTCTTGTACCGACTGCAGCCGCAAAGCCATGTGCCCCCGATAACCTACTGAATCTGATCAGTTGTGGTTGCAAGAGTGCTTGTACAAAAAGGTGTGGGTGTAAGAAGGCAGGACTCTCTTGCTCAGGTTTGTGTAATTGCAGTTCGGATTCTTGTAACAACCACAGAAACACTGTCCTGTCGGAAATTTCTGAGTTCGATGAATAATATGTATATAGGTCATGTCATTTCTGTATATAGCGTTGATAATAGTCAATGTAACTTAATCCATGTTGATTGATTTGTACATTCTGTAAATATTATTTATTGATTTTTGTACATTCTGTAAATATTATTTATTGATCTAATGCTGCCAGACACAGACGTGTCTGTTCGGTCCCAAGCCCGAAAATAGTTGAGTTGTCATGCTGACGAATTTTATGCCAAAAGGGGAACTCGGCCAGAAGCAGAGGGGGTCTTCCATAATGTCTATTTTGTAAGCAATGATAAAAGTCTTCAAATGGTGGTGGATTTTTTATCGTCTGTCCAACTAACATCCCGTTCTGTACTACGACCCTTTGGGCAAATCCGTTAGGAAAATCGTCATTTTTTGCGTAAATCCGATACTTTTTGGTGAATTTTCAATAATTTTTCGCAGAAATTGTCACAGAATGCACATTTTCCTCTAGGTAAATGTATATTAGACATTATGTAGCTCGAAATACGCGTAAACAAAAAATACAGTTGGATCAATTCGAGGTTACAAAGTTCGTGCGATTTTTTTTGATTTTTTTCAAACGCGTTTTCGAAAAAAGGCTGTAGAAAAAAAAGCTCAACTGGGATTTTAGGGGACTTTTGTCTAATCATTCAGTGACATGTACTCGACATTCCCTGAAAAAATCAGCTTTCTCCGATTTTTTTCCCTAGTGAAACCTAATGTTCTTGGGCTATTAGTGGATAAGCGGTACAAGTAGTGCGTGGTATGGGGTTGGATGTTTCATTTCGCGGACGCGTTTCACCTTGTTATTGGTGCAAGTGAGTGTTGTCTGGTTGTGTTGGTGTACAATACAAATATATCAAATATACTTTTAACATTAACTGCACCGTAATTGCAATGCACTAAATTCTATAAGTTACAGGATGTTTAGTGGTCGGATATGGTATCATGTGGAGCGAAGTGAGATCAATATTAATAATGATCCCACTTCGGCTCACATGACACCATATCGACCACTAAACATCCCGTAACGTATTTATTATGTCGGTGGACAAAATCCAGTATGTCCCTTTAATAAATCGGCCGGGTAATTTATTTGTGAAAATGTAAACAAGCAGTCGTAATTTTACATCGTAAGGGAAGTAACTCTATCTAGCAATCGTTTCGTGCTGAAGTGATTTTCGAACGGTACGATTAACCTATTGGATGGGGTTATCCATCGAAATAAGTTTCTCAGTATGGACCACATATAATAAACATATATTTGTTTTTGTTCAAGTGAGTTTAATGAGGGTTTAATCACATTCAACGGACGATTAAGAACGTTTGCTGTGAGATTGCCGATTTTGAGACGAGGCGGTTGTATTTTACTTCTTAAAACAATATGGTGAACATACACCTAATACTGATTTCATATGGGGTCACCAATGACTTCATCATCGACCTGATATGGCTTCACAGGCCGCCACCGTTTATCCACGCTGATTGGTTGATCCCAAGAGCTCACACAAGATCCCAAGCGGTCACAAAATAAAGAGCAATACATGTGCTCAGACAATACCACTTCATAATAAATTAAACGATAATTCTCATAACATCCTCCTTAAAGTATCGCTGAAGTAAATATTTGAATTAGAGTTGCCCGCTTTGAAATGTTGCACTCGGAAATTATGCAATCTCTAAAAATAAACAGCCTTGGGAAATATATTGTTTCAATAAACATTTGAAACATTCTAATGACATCTTGCATTATTGTTGAATATTCCTGATAAAAAAGAGGGTGATTTCATGACTTTTGGACCTAAAAAATACATTTACTTTTTGTGTGTTTTTGTAGGGAATTCCCTGAAAAATATGTGCACGAGAACGGTACTTCCCTTCGTGTCATTTTGGCTCTCTTATTTGTTGCATGACCCCCCTGTTTTGGGGTCAGAAAAAGTTGTCTGAAGGCCTATACTTGACAAATATATTTGAATGCCAAAAATTTAATATTTCTATCAGAACGAGTTTGGTAAATTGGGAGTTCAGATGTTTCAGATTCATGTTGATTCTGTAGAAGTAAAACCAATGCACCTGGATCTGAAATATCTTCACAAAAAGTCCAAACTTTCTAAACTATACCTTCAGAAGAACACTCTTTGGTACTGCTAAGATGCATTCGATTTCTTCGAAATGTTTGACCTTCGGAAGTACGGATAATGTAAGATCTCGCCTGGGGTAAGTTCTCAACCACTATAGCTGGCTTTCATGTTTTAGTTTTGAGGTCTGCTTTCCGTACCGACTGACCTTTTGACAACGGGGCGAGTGGTTTGACAGGGGAGAGATGGGGGTCCTGGGCAGTAGCCCAGGGGCCCGCAACTTTGGGGAGCCCGCGTTTGGCCCAGAAGTCCAGGATTCTTGGGTTAGGCATGCTCCCCCACCCCGAAGTCCAAACATGGCGGGCGGAAAGACTGTATTTTAATTTTTTTGGTTCAGTACGTCCTTTCAAAGGACGTACCAAACCAAAAAATTAAAATATTGGCTTTCAGGCCATATTTGGACTAGTACCCCCCCACCCCCACCCCCCCCCCACCCACACACAAGGCCCTGACTCCTGTGCCAACAGTTAAGAAGGGGGCAGTATTGTGAATGAAGCTCTGTACTTGACCAACGGTTGTAATTTTGGACTGCATGATTCGTGAAGTAATAACTTTATTAGATCAACTTGACGTAATAAAGTTATCACTTCAAGAATTGTGCAGTCAAAAGCTATAACTCTTGGCCATTGGATACTCACTGATGAACTTGTAAATTTGAAACATACTAAAAACATCATTTTGACGACCAAAAATAACGTGTTTTTTTTATCCCCAAAGCCGTCAGAAGTCTCCATTTAATAACTGATTTCAAACTCCCCCTCCTCAAATCACCCTGTCATCGATCGTGCCTTCGGCCTTTGGCATCTGCATCAGTATCCCGACACTTTGAAAGGGGACGCGTCACAGAATTAACCCTGGGGTCCGAATTTCCTCTCCCCGGCCCTGTGGTTTGGTGCCAATATCGTGAAAATATTTTTGTTGGATTTGTCTTTGAATCAAAAACTTATGGACCTGTTCAAAACAAACCGGTTGGGACATAGTTGTTTTTCAGTTGTTGGTTTTAATCGCCTTCCCATCAAGATTTGGGCTGGTGATACATTTAACCCTTCTGGAAAATTTTTCATTTCTAAATTGGTTAAGTAAGGATTTGTGCCTGCATGTTTTGATTTTTTTAGGGCATGCTTAATTGATTTAATTGTATTTTCTACAAGTCCATTTGACCATGGGTAGTGAGGACTTGAGGTGTCCATGATGAACATTACAATCTTTTGAAAATTTCACAAACTCAGACAACCAAACTGTGGGTGGTGATTTAATTGTATTTTCTACAAGTCCATTTGACCATGGGTAGTGAGAACTTCAGGTGTCCATGATGAACATTACAATCTTTTGAAAATTTCACAAACTCAGCACAACCAAACTGTGGGTGGTTATCAATCATAACTACTTCAGGTATTTCATGACGACCAAAGACAGATTTCAGAGAGACAGTAACCCTTTCACTTGTACTGTCTAGTGTTCACCCGATGATCGGAATCGGACACCCCAATCGGCCGATTATGGGCAATCGGATGACAACGGAAACGGCTCCTGGAATATCGGTTCACCCGATTGTTTCCAAGCATTTTGTGATGATTCATAAATCACGTTTTATTATCTTCTGCATTTGTTCAATTGTTAATGTAAAATGATGTCAATGATGCCATTCAGTAAAGCTGAAAAACAACCACAATGTATTCTTAATCTCTCTAGACGCCCCTTTACGGGATATACAAGTTCAACGGCATGTAAAGCTTACAATTGAGCGCACTTGCGACAATCGCCAGTTCATACCGGAAAAGTGAGGGTTGCACTCCATTGACTCGGGTCGCAGTTAAAATTACCAGTTGCGCGCACTTGGTGGTAAACGTGGCTCCAAGACCCACATTTCCCACCCAAGTGTGCGCGACTGGTAATTTTACTGGACCCGAGTCAACGTTTAGCACTGTGAAATATGTTCAGTTTAATGTAGTCCTTTCGAGTCTCGACTTAACTGGGAGTGGACGGACTGTAAACACTGTAAAATCTTTTCAATTGAATGTAGTTCTTTGCGAGCGTCGACTTGTCTAGTAGTGCAAGATATCGGCCGATTGGGGTAGGTCTACTTACCGAGAACAACCGAGAACAACCGAGAACAAATTAAAATAATAAATAAAGGCAAAAATAAATATTAATTGTTAGCATATATAGGTGCCCTATGTTGTATATAAAATAAGACAAAGCAAATTTAAAGCTTTTAGAACGACTCAGTCTGTGGAGATGGGGATTATGCCCAATGTTGTATATAAAATAAGACAAAGAAAATTTAAAGCTTTTAGAACGACTCAGTCTGTGGAGATGGGGATTATTTATCAATTTCGGATATTTTTTGAGGTTGTGTGCCAGTATATATCAATTTTTTTCTTTTCTAAAAACAGGATAATTGGAGCAGTCAGTGGAGCATTATCTCCGCTATACTGCCCCACTGAACATAACTAAAAAGTATATAGATATAACCGATAAACGATAAAACAATCTAACAGTTACCGTCATACTATAAACACTACCCCCCCCCCCCCCCCCCCCCCCCAGTCTCAGCAAATGCAAACCGCCCTCACTATTGACTGCCATTTGAAAATAACTATGAAACAAAATCTATAAACCCTCCACGAGGGCAAATCCGTGCGCACCCCGGGAAACCAAACCAGCAGAATCATCAACCAGTTGATGGAGGCTGGTCCTAAAAAGAAGAATAAGTGTAAATGTATTTTATATTGTGTATATATTTTATATTACGCGGTATTTATTTTTGTTGCGAGTTGTAATAAAGGTATTTGAACTCATATTAAACCGCGTCTCTCTTAGTCTCCCTTGTAGAAAACAGAGGCCGAATGTTCCGAGGCCGAATGTTCCCGAGGCCAAAAAGACCCGCTCCCGCGTGCGCGACTAGTAATTTTACTGGACCAGAGTCAACGTTTAACACTGTGAAATATGTTCAATTTAATGTAGTTCTTTCGAGTCTCGACTTTCTGGCAGTGAACGGACTGTAAACACTGTAAAATATTTTCAGTTGAATGTAGTTCTTTGCGAGCCTCGACTTGTCTAGTAGTGCAAGGTATCGGCCGATTGTGAGCTCAAATAACCAGTAATCGGTCAGCGGTCATTTTTGGTAATCGGTTGAACACTACTACTGTCTGGTGATAACAGGGAACTCGAAGTATTTTGAAAAATAGTAAACACATATAATTATGTTGGTCAAATTTCTCATTTCTAAAATGGTTAAGTAAGGATTTGTGCCTGCATGTTTTGATTTTTTGAGGGCATGCTTAATTGATGTAATTGTATTTTCTACAAGCCCATTTGACCATGGGTAGTGAGGACTTGAGGTGTCCATGTTGAACATTACAATCTGTTGAAAATTTCACAAATTCAGCACAACGAAACTGTGGGCGGTTATCACTCATAACTACTTCAGGTATTTCATGTCGACCAAAGACAGATTTCAGAAAGACAGTAACCCTTTCACTTGCACTGTCTAGTGTTCACCCGGTGATCGGAATCGGATACCCCGATCGACCGATTGTGGGCAATCGGATGGCAATGGCAACGGATCCTGGAATATTGATTCAACCGATTGTTTCCAAGCATTTTGTGATGATTCATAAATCGCTTTTTATTATCTTCTGCAATTGTTCAATTGTTAATAATGTAAAATGATGCAAATGATACCATTCGATAAAGATGAAAAACCACCACAGTGTGTATTCTTAATCTCTCTAGACGCCCCTTTACAGGATATACAAGTTTAGCGACATGTAAAGCTTACAATTGAGCGTACTTGCGGCAATCGCCAGTTCATATCGGAAATGTGAAGATTGCACTCCATTCTCTCATGTCGCAGTGAAAATGACCAGTTGCGTGCACTTGGGTGATAAACGTGGCTCCGAGAGCCACGTTTATCGCCCAAGTGTGCGCGACTAGTAATTTTACTGGACCTGAGTCAACGTTTAACACTGTGAAATATGTTCAATTTAATGTAGTTCTTTCGAGTTTCGACTTTCTGGCAGTGAACGGACTGTAAACACTGTAAAATATTTTCAGTTAAAAGTAGTTCTTTGCGAGCCTCGACTTGTCTAGCAGTGCACGGTATTACAATTGGAATCGGACGATTGTGAGCTCAAATAACCAGTAATCGACCAGTGGCCATTTTTGGTAATCGGTTGAACACTACTACTGTCTGGTGATAACAGGGAACTCAAAGTATTTTGAGAAATAGTCAACACATATAATTATGTTGGTCAAATGTGAAAAGCTTACTTTTTGCCAAGGATGGTTAGCCACACTATGTACAACAATTAGTTCATTTGTTTATGATTTTTGATATGTATTTCACCTGTCACAATCTGAAACTACGTCAGTTATTTGTGAAGAATTACAGTGACTTCGGGCCTCTGCAACTTCGGCCCATTTTAGTGACTTCGGACCAAAAGAAGTGGCTTCGGAAAAAGTGACTTCGGGTCGTCGGAAGTGACTTAGGACCCGTCGGAAGTGACTTCGGACCCTTTAGAAGAAACTGCACATCTTTTTCAAAGATGTTCCTTTTTTTTTAAAATAACGAACCCCAAATGATCTTAACCAATTTATTTTTCTTAAACTTCAAATTGTATTAATATCAATAGCATATGGTCATATAGAGAAATATCTTCCAAAGGCCCGCGATTGGGGGAGGGGGTGATATTTTCGTAAGTGGCTCGGAACATGGTTGACATTTCCATTCCAGTGTTATTTCACCTTTGTTAGCACGTCGGTATTCTGCCTGACTTTCGTATCACCACACGTACGATGTTGCCAACGTCTACAAATTTCACATTCAAGACCTTGTTGCCGAGGTTTAACTTCCTGACTACAGTGGATACAGCAATTATCGGCGTCAACTTCCATTATTAGTACATTTACTGATATGGGTGTCGATTGAATGAAATGAAAAGTTTCTGCGCGCCGAAGGCGCACAGGGACGATGTGGGATTGAAATCCCTTGCGGCCCTAATATCTTTATTTGGTTTATAGCTTTATTTGCTTATAAATCCACGAAAGCCGGGAGCGAGAGCCAATAATCTTATTAAGTTTGAGTGTGCGACAGGCAGTGGGGTAGTGGGTTGAGTATTATTATTATCAAAAAACGAGACATAGAAATTTAGAACAAACATAACAAAATAAAGAGCTTTTATCAAAAGGAAGCATTTGGTCCGAAATAACTTTGGGAGGTCTGTTACAACCAGTAGTGTATAAATTTACCAGTAATGTCGAAATCGACCAGTAATGTCGAAAAAATTAACCAGTAATGTCGAAATCAACCAGTAATGTCGAAAAAATCGACCAGTAATGTAAAAATCCGTAATGTCGAAAAATTAACCAGTAGTGTCAAAAAGTGACGACCAAAATGACGATTTTTCGCAAAAATTTCAATATTTTTTCGGGTTGCTCAAATTGTACTTTTGCCTATATTTATCGACTTTTAACCATTTTCGCGCAAACACATTTACCCCAGTAAATATGGAATTTTATGTTTAACAATTATTTCCCTCTTTCATATGCACAACATATCCTATCCTATTTGCTCTCTCTCTCTCTCTCTCTCTCTCTCTCTCTCTCTCTCTCTCTCTCTCTCTCTCTCTCTATCTATCTACCCTCTCTTTCTATCCCATGTCCCTCTGCCTTTGCCCCTCTCTCTCTCTCCATCATTCTCTCTTTCTATCCCCCTCTCCCTCTGTCTTTGCCCAGCTCTTTTTCCCTATCCATCCATCCATCCATCCATCCATCCATCCATCCACCCATCCATCCATCCATCCATCCATCCATCCATCTATCTGCCTTTGCCCCTACCTCTATCTCTCCTTCTCTCTCCCCCTTCTTTCTCTCTCTATCGCTCTCTCCCTATCCCCTTTTCCCTCTGTCTTTGTCCAACTCTCTCTCTCTCTCTCTCCCCCTCTCTCTCTCTCCCCTCTCTCTCTCTCCCTCATCCCCCCTCTCTCTCTGGATAGATAATGAATTGATACGACGCCGAAATATTTAGTCTAGTATTTAGCGCTCGCATAGACAGACATACAGTCACACATGTAGGCTGGCAAGTGTGTAGGCAGGCAGGTTAGCAGCATCCAGGCAGACGGACAGAAATCCAGACAGACAGATAGCAATGTGGCGTGTGAAAAATAACTCCTAGACGTGGAAAGACAACTGAATGACGGAAAAACAGGCAGACCAACATACAAAGATTTATTGGTTGGTTGATTGATTGATTGATTTCGTTTACGACACTTGGTTTAAAGCACGCGCACCATACACGTGTCATTTCGGCATGTGGCTTGGCACACGAAGTCAACGTGCACCTGGGATAAAGTGTCATTCCCAAGGACACAACATAACTGACCTCGTCAGGTATAGAACCCGGATATTCATCAAATTGAATTGCGAGGCAATTTCTCGATTGAGCTAATAGTGCTCTCCACGTACATGCGGGTACATGCGGGTGACGCAGACTGACTGATTGATGGATGTAGGTAAAATGACAGGTAGCAAATTGGTAGAACTAGATGATAGACATGTAGCAAATACCGGGTAGTGACTGACATTATAATAGTCAGTCATTAAAGCACACGATCAGGGGTGTCATCGGGGGGTGGGGGTGGTTATACCCCCTCCCCCGTAGGCAAGTGTTAGTGCTCTTCATTTTGGTCGTCACTTTTTGACACTACTGGTTAATTTTTCGACATTACGGATTTTTACATTACTGGTCGATTTTTTCGACATTACTGGTTAATATTTTCGACATTACTGGTCGATTTCGACATTACTGGTAAATTTATACACTACTGGTTGTAACAAGGTCCGAAGTCACCAGTCGATTTTTGGTCCGAAGTCACCAAAATGGGCCGAAGTCACTCTGGTCCGAAGTTACCAAGGTCCGAAGTCACCTGATCCCTTTTCTAATTATCTATATGTATTTTATAGTTAAATATGTAATTGCCTGTAAACTATACCGTTAAATAAAATATCTAATCTATCCACCTCGCAACCCGCGAGGATTGCCCAATCTGCCCCGTAACCTAGAATATAACGCATCCTACCAATTGCCAGGCATTTAGAATGAAGTTTATGCATTTTGCAGACATGCAAGAATGGACCGGTAAGGAATGTGGCGATAACCTCTGTTCATGCCTTCACGACAACGCCAGTGAGTACTTGGCAACAATACTTCGGCAAGACCCTCAAATCTATTTTGTGGAGGTTTCGGACAAATTAGACAAAACGTTTTGGGAAGTACGAATTGCCCGAAACAGCTCAGATGCAGTTTAACCAAGCGCAACAGCAGCAGGATATGACTTAAGAAGAATGGGCTGATCATATTTTGCCAATGGCAGAAAAAGCATTTGGACACCTGCCCGAATAACACAGGTTCCGTCAGGCCGTTTTTGCCCTAGTGCATTTGACAAAGCGGGGCATTGCGCGGCAAATCAGTGTTCCACAATGGTAGAAGCCAGTAACCAAGTAAAGTGGTTCCAACATACATCTTTGGCTATTTATGAAAACACTTCACGTGAATCAGTTTCATTTCACAAGAGCCTCGAGGTCCCACTGAACTGGTTTCCTTTTCGTGGACACCTCACATCCACGGCCATAGCCTACTCGGGTGTCTATTCAGGTAGTCGGAAGAAGTCAGCAGGTGCACAGACCGCACAGCTCATAGTTCCTCAAAATGCTATGTTGCAACTGGTCACGGAATTTAGTAAATTAACCGGATAAGCAGCCAGTGAGTTTAGATCAACATGTGGAAGCACGGTGGCTCAGTGGTAAACTGTCTTGACTTCTATGTTAGAGGTATCGAGTTCAGTTGCCTACATGGGGGCACGATGACGCCATGTACTAAGGCGTACTGCACGTCTGTGCTGCACGTGTCTTCCCACACCACATGTATGTTATATCCCTGGGTCAAGTCGCATCTCAAAACTTATCTCTAAAAAAGGAACATTTTCCGGGTCAAGTCGCTCCTGGTTTGGGAGAGTTGACCCAGCCAAAATTTTTTTTTACTAACTTTATTTTTATCATTTTTATATTTTTCAATAAAAAACAGACAATTATGGAATATTAATTTATGTACTTACCTTTAATAATAAGAAAATCCTGTTCAAAATAAATAAAATCCTTTAGGCAAATTTTGAATCCACTACAGAGACAACGCATGAAAGATTAGAAAGAATAATAATTCTTTTCCAAGAATATGAAATTTAACACAAAAGTTCCAAAAAGTCGTTTTCACTGACTGAGGAGAAAATGATACTTTCACTAACCAGATATCCAGCTCAATGATTCAAAAATAATAATTCTAATCTGTGTTTGTTTAAAAAAAGCAATCTGAGCAGTGAGGGTGATTGTGGGTGACAACATTTCCTTAACAGCTCTGAAAAGAGTAATAATAAATAACTTTTTTGTTTGAACAAGCGATCTGATCAGTGAATGTTTTCAGTGGATTGTGATTGTGACTGACGACTGTTCATCAAGATCAACAGGAAACACCAGACAACAACAACGCAAGTTCTGTTTTGGATGCACCTGAAAATCCAGACGACAACACATCTTTGAATGTACCTTTTTTTAGAGATAAGTTTTGACGTGCCACACCGTAATGTAAAAAATCGCCCGAAACATTAGTTATAAAGCAAATAAAGTTATTCGGGTCGCAAGGCATTTCAGTCCCACATCGTCCCTATGTGCCTTCAACGTGCTGAAACTTTTCATTCATTCATAGAAACATCAATTGAGGAGCCAGATTTACCAGAGAGTTTACCAGAAGATGCACCAACAACATACACAGAAATGCCCAATGGAAGTCAACATGGTGATCGACTTTTGGTATCCAGTGAAGGTTATTCTTATGCAGTGAAGGTAAGCCATTCATCTTAAACGTCACATCGTTATGATACACGATCACAAGCTACAGCGCGATCTGGATTTCCCATACGTGAATTACAATCTTAAATTTTACCACTATTGTTAATTTCTTATATTTATATAACATTTATAACAAACTAAATTATATAAACCACAGACAGATATTGATGTAAATTTTTAAATGAATAGTTGTATATATTTTATTATGTTCTAGTTTTAATAAATAAAAAAAGTTGTATATATTTGTTATATATTTTGTTATTATGTTCTAGTTTTAATAAATAAATAAAAATACGTATTTAATCAGACCAGTCTTATGTTATTATTAAGTCTTCCCAGTCCAACATTTTTTGAGGGGCGACTTGACCCGATGTATGGGGGCGACTTGACCCGAGGGATTCTTGACCCGTTCCCACTACAATGACAACACTTGCTTCGATTCTTTTTGGAAGACAAAAACGTATTAATCATTACTGTTATAATTTTTTTGGTCTGAAAAAGGCAACTATTTTAAGGGGACGTCCAACGTAAATTTGGTCAAATTTCAGGTAATTTTCTCCAAAGTCCTGAGAAGGTCAGAATAACCCCAATAAATTATATATCAATTTGCTTGGAATGAAACATAGATTTTGTGGAAACTAATATTTGCCATGGAACCGTTACCATGTGGCAGAAAGCACTGCCAGTAGTATGTCATGTGGTTTTGAGGGGCAGGTTGGATGATCTCATGGATGATCTCATGTGACGTCATAGTCACGTGACGTAGTGGCGCCATGTTGTGTTGCCATGGTAACCCGCGTGAGCGGCCGTGTTGTGACGTCATCTCCATAGTGATACGTGGTGTGAGTGCGCATGCGCAGCGCGTGTTGTTAGGGTGATACGTGTTTCCGTCGTCCATTTTGTATACTGGAGGCCGCCATCTTGGTTTCTATGAGAGCACGTGATTGCTATGTGACCCAATTGTTCTGTAATAGGACGGGGTATGTTAGGAAGGTATGTTCGATTGAATCGGAGTAAATCTGATTACCACAAACAACCCGACAATCCCCCAAATCACCAAAATCCACCCAATATTACCGAAATTGACTTTATTTCCCCATTTTATCAGCTTAGCACGTAGTGCTATAGTACTAAGGGGTACAAAGGGGTGCATTCGATTGAACAGGAGTAATGTTCTGGATTAGAATTCTCCCAGAATCCCTTTTTGGACCCTTATCCCATGACGTTTTTCCCCTATTAAGAATAGCACGTAGTGCTATAGGACAGATTTACCCAGATCTCTGCTTCTATCTATATATGCAATAGTTTACGTCTATCTGGCCATGTTCCTTTGTTCTAGAGTATACTCCAGTAGCGTAGAAGGTCCTATTAGTTGGAACAGCTTTGCTTATTATTACTATATTTAGCAATTTCTGGTCTATTCTTGTTAGTTCTGACCCTATTCCGAGTACTCTTGTTGTTTCATTTATCTAGATCATTTATAACCAATCAGGCTGATTGATTTCCCATAACCTGTATGCAGGGTTATCTCCCTTCTGTATAACAAATGACTATATCCAATGGCCATATCCCATGGAATCCCATTTTTTTGCAAAACACCTGTGGCTATGGAATCCCATTTTTGTCATATGTGCTTATGGGAAAAGGCACAATGTGACACAATATGCCCTATCACATAGGCACATGCTTTATGTGCCGATATGTGCTTATGTGACAAGGCACAATGTGACACATTGTGACTTTTCACATAGGCACATACGGGTATTTGAGGATACCTATGGCCTGGTATTGTATTATTTGAGGATACCTATCGAGGATACCTACTGGAGAATCCCTTTTTGTCATATGTGCTTATGTGAAAAGGCACAATGTGACACAATATGCCCTATCACATAGGCACATGCTTTATGTGCCGATATGTGCTTATGTGAAAAGTCACAATGTGACACAATATGCCCTATCACATAGACACATACTGGTATTTGAGGATACCTATGACCTGGTATTGTATTATTTGAGGATACCTATCGAGGATACCTACTGGAGAATCCCTTTTTGTCATATGTGCTTATGTGAAAAGTCACAATGTGACACAATATGCCCTATCACATAGACACATACGGGTATTTGAGGATACCTATGGCCTGGTATTGTATTATTTGAGGATACCTATTGAGGATATCTATCGAGGATACCTTTATAGGATACTTATCTGAGGATACTATATAGGCTGTACATATCCCTATAGGTCTCTTGCTGGCCCTTAGTACTATTAATCCACCTGATGCATTATGTTATCCTATGACTGGTATAGGTAGTATGCAATGCTAGGCATAGGGGTATTGTGGGTAGGGGTACTGCCTGGTAGTTTAGAACGGTACTATAGTATGGGCGGTATATACACCTATAGGCCCCTGTTAGTGCTTGGTACTATTAACCAACCGATTGCTTTGTTTTATTATATGGCTGGTATATGTAGTACGTTATGGTAGACCTAGTGATTTTGTGGGGGTGGGGGTAATGCTTGGTAGTTTAGAACGGTAGAATAGCATAGGCTGTACATACCCCTGTAGGTCTCTTGCTGGCCCTTGGTACTACTGATCCACCAGGTACTTCATATTAGTGAGCGGTATTCTGGGTGGGGTCAATGCCTGGTAATATAGAACGGCAGCAGAGTATGGTTGGTATATTCCCCTATAGATCCCATCCTAACCGTTGATAGTATTAACCTACCAAATGCTTTGTATCACCCTGTTACTGGTAAGGTGGTACGTAATACCAGTAGTTCCTACCTTATTCCGAGTACTCTTGTTTCATTTATCCAGATCATTTATATAAATTATATTTAACCAATTAGATTGTTTGATTTCCCATAACCTGTACTTAATCGTACAGAGTTATCTCCCTTCTGTATAATAAAAACCTATATCAATGGCCATATTCCCAGGCACCCCAATTTCGGCACCCCTTTTTTGAAAAGCATATGGCCTTCGGCACCCCTTTTTTCTGAAATGAGGATAAGAGTCGTATTAAAAATCCCTCAATGAGGTATAATTTACTACGACTCTTATCCTCATTTCAGAAAAAGGGGTGCCGAAGGCCATATGCTTTTCAAAAAAGGGGTGCCGAAATTGGGGTGCCTGGGAATATGGCCATTGATGTAGGTTTTTATTATACAGAAGGGAGATAACTCTGTACGATTAAGTACGGGTTATGGGAAATCAAGCAATCTAATTGGTTAAATATAATTTATATAAATGATCTAGATAAATGAAACAACAAGAGTACTCGGAATAAGGTAGGAACTACTGGTATTACGTACCACCTTACCAGTAACAGGGTGATACAAAGCATTTGGTAGGTTAATACTATCAACGGTTAGGATGGGATCTATAGGGGAATATACCAACCATACTCTGCTGCCGTTCTATATTACCAGGCATTGACCCCACCCAGAGTACCGCTCAATAATATGAAGTACCTGGTGGATCAGTAGTACCAAGGGCCAGCAAGAGACCTACAGGGGTATGTACAGCCTATGCTATTCTACCGTTCTAAACCACCAAGCATTACCCCCACCCCCACAAAATCACTAGGTCTACCATAACGTACTACATATACCAGCCATATAATAAAACAAAGCAATCGGTTGGTTAATAGTACCAAGCACTAACAGGGGCCTATAGGTGTGTATACCGCCCATACTATAGTACCGTTCTAAACTACCAGGCAGTACCCCTACCCACAATACCCCTATGCCTAGCGTTGCATACTACCTATACCAGTCATAGGATAACATAATGCATCAGGTGGATTAATAGTACTAAGGGCCAGCAAGAGACCTATAGGGATATGTACAGCCTATATAGTATCCTCAGATAAGTATCCTATAAAGGTATCCTCGATAGATATCCTCAATAGGTATCCTCAAATAATACAATACCAGGCCATAGGTATCCTCAAATACCCGTATGTGTCTGTGTGATAGGGCATATTGTGTCACATTGTGACTTTTCACATAAGCACATATGACAAAAAGGGATTCTCCAGTAGGTATCCTCGATAGGTATCCTCAAATAATACAATACCAGGTCATAGGTATCCTCAAATACCAGTATGTGTCTATGTGATAGGGCATATTGTGTCACATTGTGACTTTTCGCATAAGCACATATCGGCACATAAAGCATGTGCCTATGTGATAGGGCATATTGTGTCACATTGTGCCTTTTCACATAAGCACATATGACAAAAAGGGATTCTCCAGTAGGTATCCTCGATAGGTATCCTCAAATAATACAATACCAGGCCATAGGTATCCTCAAATACCCGTATGTGCCTATGTGAAAAGTCACAATGTGTCACATTGTGCCTTGTCACATAAGCACATATCGGCACATAAAGCATGTGCCTATGTGATAGGGCATATTGTGTCACATTGTGCCTTTTCACATAAGCACATATGACAAAAATGGGATTCCATAGCCACAGGTGTTTTGTAAAAAATGGGATTCCGTGGGATATGGCCATTGGATATAGTCTTTTGTTATACAGAAGGGAGATAACCCTGCATACAGGTTATGGGAAATCAATCAGCCTGATTGGTTATAAATGATCTAGATAAATGAAACAACAAGAGTATTCGGAATAGGGTCAGAACTAACAAGAATAGACCAGAAATTGCTAAATATAGTAATAATAAGCAAAGCTGTTCCAACTAATAGGACCTTCTACGCTACTGGAGTATACTCTAGAACAAAGGAACATGGCCAGATAGACGTAAACTATTGCATATATAGATAGAAGCAGAGATCTGGGTAAATTTGTCCTATAGCACTACGTGCTATTCTTAATAGGGGAAAAACGTCATGGGATAAGGATCCAAAAAGGGATTCTGGGAGAATTCTAATCCAGAACATTACTCCTGTTCAATCGAATGCACCCCTTTGTACCCCTTAGTACTATAGCACTACGTGCTAAGCTGATAAAATGGGGAAATAAAGTCAATTTCGGTGATATTGGGTGGATTTTGGTGATTTGGGGGATTGTCGGGTTGTTTGTGGTAATCAGATTTACTCCGATTCAATCGAACATACCCTCCTAACATACCCCGTCCTATTACAGAACAATTGGGTCACATAGCAATCACGTGCTACCATAGAAACCAAGATGGCGGGCTCCAGTATACAAAATGGACGACGGAAACACGTATCACCCTAACAACACGCGCTGCACATGCGCACTCACACCACGTAACACTATGGAGATGACGTCACAACATGGCCGCTCACGCAGGTTACCATGACAACACAACATGGCGCCACTACGTCACGTGACTATGACGTCACATGAGATCTTCCATGAGATCAACCAACCTGCCCCTCAAAACCACATGACATACTACTACTGCCTGAAAGTCTGCTATGGCATAAGTAAGAGATCAGATTTTATACAATAAAATACCTTATTGAATAAATAAATTCTGCAATCCTTCTAGTACAGACTCGGAGAAATCTTTTTATCATTCTTGCAAGGAACGGACCACGAGACCAGTTGTAATTTAGGATGCCTACATTTCAAAAGGGCTGCCATTTTTCTTGTGTTTGTTTACCCAAGGGTTAAATCCACACAGTTCAGAAGAATAAGTATGGAGTCATGAGAGAGTGCATCAATGAAAAATGAAGAATGTCCAATGTGGCTTTTGTGAGTCTGCTGTGACCATACCCCCCCCCCCCCCCGCCCCCACAATCCTGTGCCAATTTGCATGAGATCTGTATCAAATTGGTAAAATGCGATGAGATTGATACACCAAAAAAAGGCTTAAACTGCCAAACTTTCTCATTGAGTATTATATGTGTCCATTTCTGGGGTTGCGTGGCCAAAAAAACAAAAATGACCTGTCCTGCGTGCAGAATACTTTCACCAATCGGCTACACTTAGTCAGAAATCCTGGCTTCCAATTCATTTATGTACATGATTTGGTACGCTTCATTTGTTTTGGAACTATTGGCCTTCCATAGTTGTTGTTTGGGGTTTGCTGTTTGGGGAGGCTTGACTGTTCTTTTCTCGTGAGATTTAAGAACACTAATAACTGATCTGCTTACCAATACTAATTTTATAGGTGGAGGGTTACGGGCCTGAACAATATCGGAATTGTGTTGGTTATTAAATTCATTTATATAAACACTTTTGACACGTTGTGGTCTCATTTCGGTAATTCGTGTGAATTTTTGTCCGTCTAGGATTTTTTCTATTTCTGTCCACTGTTGCATAGCGACGAGGGGGTTGCAGTTGGTGACTTGAAGATCCCAGGGCTATTTTTTGCAGACGATATGGTGTTAGTGTCAGAAAGCGAAGAGGGGCTAGCGAAGATGCTGGGAATTGTTGGGAAATATGGAGAGTCGATATTAATGAAAGCAAGAGCAAAGTTATACCTGTGGGCCGCAAAGTGGACCCCACTCGAAGGTGGAGAGTGGGGGAGTTCTGCATTCCGGAAGGTAGAAGCAGACTTCTTAGTGTAGGAGAGACTAGTGACTTTGAGTACCTGGGGGTAAATATAAACATCACGGGTAGAGGCATCTACCGAAACCACACAAATTGATTCTGAAGGGGAGGCGAATCCTTAACCAAATGAAACTTATAGGGAGAAACAGTTTCAATGAGGTTTTCGTGGGGAAATCCATTTGGGAAATGGTGGGTCTGCCAAGTATAACATACGGTACGGAAGTTGTACCCCTAAACCAGACGGCTGTTAAGAGCTTGGAAATCCTGCAGAACGATGCAGGCCGATGGATAACCGGGTCGAGTAATGCCGCAGCGCTAGAAGCAATCAGGGGTGAGCTTGGGTGGATGAGGATCAAGGACAGGATAGACCTATAATATTGAAACTCAGTTATCTCAATTATTTGGTAACTCTCCCCGATAGCCGATGGTGTAAAGTAATGTTCCTGAGAACTTTCAACTCAAATATCAAGACGGGGTGGATGGTCCAAGTGAGGGCCGGAGCTAGTAGAAAACTACTCATTGGAGATCTCGGACCTTGACGTTGGGGCAAATCAGGATAAAAAGATCGCCAGAGAAAGGGTCATGGAGGATTGTAACCGTAATTGGCGAGAGGTGGTCAAATCAAAGAGATTTTTGGGTGGCCTGCGTGATAAAGAGAAGCCTGGTTTTAAAGAGTACCTTGGTGGCACCTTTGGGGGTCACTGTTGTTCAAGCTGAGGTCGCGGTCCCTGGAGCTGAGGGGAAAAATTGGGAAAAACAGTGAAAAGGTGTGCCAGATGTGTAATTTGGGCGTGGTGGAGACCCTCATTACGTGTACAGTCCCTGTAAAAGTTGTCTTCCAAATTACCCCAGTTGTTACATATGATTACATAATGCAGTCACTGTTAATCCGGTTCAATTAAGATCTCTGAGTCTATTTTTTGAGGAACTTTTTATGAGTGGGCGGAGCTAATTAATGGGGTTTTCCAGCACTGGTCTGATAAAGCATAACACTTTTGAGATGTTGTTTATAACCTTTCTGACAACTTTTATTTATCAAATGTTATTTTAAGTTATCGACTAAAAATATTCAAGACATATTTACATCATCAACTCAAAAAAAGACTGACAACAAATCGAGATGCAATTGATCGCCTTCCTTTTCAGTTATGACCGCTTATGATCTGCCCATATTAATACTGTCGAAAATTATTAGGCTTTTCCAAACCCAGTTTGGGAAAGACTATTTTTATTCTTCTTTTTCAAAATTTTTCTTCACTATTTTTTTTTTTGTCCTCCCTGAATTTTGTCTGTTGAACTGCTCGAAAACAAGTTGTACGATTTTGATCAAATTTGGCACACTTATGTAATGTCATAAAATCTAGTGAAATGCGGTATCGTCATATCTGTGAAAACGCGTATTTTCAAAATATTCTGCCAAAACCTTCAAAAGTTCACCATTTTTCGAATGTCTCAAAATTGTTTACAGTTATTTCGCTCAAATGTTCCACACATTTACAGCATGATATGATACACCACAATCACCACTCAGATTTTTCAACATTAACCCCCACTGGCCAAAAATGACATGAATATAGATTTTTTCTTCAAAATTGACCAACTTCAAGGGCAAATTTCTCTAATAACAAGGTTGTTGTAACAATTATTTTGGTTTGGATAGATGCAACAATGATTGTGGAATAAAGTTACTGTTTACTTTTTAATCTCAGATTTAACCCTCAAGCACAATGAGGGCGAGGATAAGAGTACCGTTTGAAAATGCCCAAATTAGCCATCTTTGGTTGCTTTTTCTATCATTTTGGAAAGGGTTAATTTCAAACACTTTTCATGTACGTATTCACAATTGACTACCGAGCATATTTGCTGTTGTAAGTTTGGTTGTAAAGTTTAACCCTATCCCATTCTGGTTGCATAAAAGTAGGTACCGTCCAAAAAACTCCAATTTTTTCAGAATTTGGAAAGTTTAGGTGGCGATTTACTCCATTTTTAATTGCTTGAGCTCTGAATGTTGTCTGTAGCTGCTTGCATCAGTCAAAGTATGACAAATTTTGTTCTATATGTTATTATTAAAAGTTTAACCCTTAGCCGATTTCAGACTGCCCATAAGGGTACTGTCAGAATAATTGTTATTTTCGCCAACTTCAAGGGCAGATTTCTCTAATTACAAAGTAGTTGTAACAATTATTTTGATATGGCTAGATGCAACAATGATTGTGGAACTGTTTACTTCTTAATCTCAGATTTAACCCTCAAGCACAATGAGGGCGAGAATAAGAGTACCGTTTGAAAATGCCAAAATTAACCATCTTTGGTTGCTTTTTTCTATCATTTTGGAAAGGGTTAATTTCAAAAACTTTTCATGTACGTATTCACAATTGACTATCGGGCATATTTGCTGTTGTTAGTTTGGTTGTAAAGTTTAACCCTATCCCATTCTGGTTGCATAAAAGTAGGTACTGGCCAAAAAAATTCCAATTTTTCAGAATTTGGTAAATTTAGGTGGCGATTTACTCCATTTTTAATTGCTTCAGCTCTGAATGTTTTCTATAGCTGCTTGCAGCAGTCAAAGTATGACACATTTTGTTCTATATGTTATTATTAAAAGTTTAACCCTTGGCAGATTTGAGACTTCCCATAAGGGTACTGTCAGATTAATTGTTATTTTCGCCAACGTTTGCATGCACTTTCACAGCACTGGAGCCATATTGTCTCAAAACCTTTTCCATGAGAGGATTGGGCCTTCATTCAAGAACAATTTTGCTGTTATATATTTTATTCAAAGTTTTAACCTTCACCCAGTTTTCTGGCCTTGAATTTGAGTGCCCTAAAATTCTTCATAAAATTGGCTACTTTGGAGATCACTTTTTTCCATTTTCGAAAGGAATATCGAAAAATGATTTACATGTTCTTATTTACAATTGCCTACCGAGCGTATTTGCTGTTGTAAGTTTGGTTGTAAAGTTTAACCCTATGCTCTTTCTGTTTGCATAAAGATACGTGCAGTCCAAAAAAACTCGTTTTCAGAATTTGGTAAGTTTAAGTGACGATTTATTCCTAATTGATTGAGCGCTGAACGTTTTCTATGGCTGTATGCAGCAGTCATAGTATGACAACTTTTGTTTTATAATTCATTATTAAAAGTTCAACCGTTGGCAGATTTGAGACTGCCCATATGGGTATGGTCGGAATAATTTTAATTTTCATAAAATCACTGAATATTGATAAGCGTGCAGTGGAAGTTTGGAATAGAATATCCGAAAATGCTTTCGAAATTCGGATTCACAGTTCAATTCCAAGAACATTTTCTGTTATAAGGTTGCTGTAAAGTTTAACGCAATCCCTGTCTCAGATGCATAATGGTAGATGCCGTCGAAAAAAACTCATTTTTCAGAATTTCGTAGGTTTAAGTGACAATTTACTCCATTCCTAATTCACTGAGCGCTGAATGTTTTCTATGCCTTCATGCAGCAAGCATAGCATGACACAACTTCTGTTTTATACGTCATTATCAAAAGTTTAACCCTTGGCATATTTAGGAGTTCCCATGTGTGTATAGTCGGAATAATTGTTAATTTCGTAAAATTAATCCCTGAATATGATGGTAACCGTGCAGTGGCCTTTCAGTGGTGCTACATGAAGCCACAAATAGTTAAGGTTAAAAAGTTCATCAAATAGACACATATAATACCTAACTCTGCCGGTGACAGGTAAATAATGAATGGAAAAGTCGTTGAGTTGAGAAAAAAGTAGGGACGAATCGTGCCCTCGGTTTCCACCTGATCCACAGTATTTCCACGCGGTCTCGGCACTTGACAAAGATACTAAACTGTCGGGCAGGGACAGTAGGAAACATTCTGAGAATTTCAAGTTGCTGCCTTGCATGATTGGGACATAATGGGAATATATCCGTCATTGTTTCTGTCGGATATATTGCAATTATGCCCCGATCACTTCACCCCGACTGTCCGCATGGGGGCACTATGACGCCGTGTACTAAGGCATACTGCACGTCGATGATGCGCATGTCTTCAGCCAATCTAACCCTGCCTGTGCTACAGTGCGGAGGCACTATGTTGGGGAGCTGGCAGCTGCTCGTCATTGCTCGGTGGTTCTCTCTGGGTACTCTGGCTTCCTCCACCCATACAACTGTCACCGACATAATATGACCTTGGCTGTCAATGTGTCGTTAAAACCTAATAAATAAATAAATCCAGTACCAGTTTTGCTCGTACAAATATTAGTACCGTCAGACAAAATTCATTTTCTGATTAATTTCGTACTTTTCTGTACTCACCTTCCCTGAGTAAGATTGGTACACCTTTTCAATCTCAGATTTAACCCTCACAATGAGAGTGAGAATAAGTTTACCATTTGGAAATACCTAAATTATCCAACTTTGGTTACTCTCTACTATCATTTTGGAATGGGTTAATTTGAGACACTTTGCTTTGCTATATGCAGGGATGTTTAATCAATAAATCCGGCTTTAGTTATGTTCTGGGACTTAATGAAACATGTGCTTTGGCCACTTAAAAATAGCACTGTCTGCAAAAAATGACTTTGAGTGAATACTCACTTGTCCAAAAACGAAAAGGAAAGAGCTCTTTGAGCTTTTCATAACTGCTTTCAAAAATCAATGGGGAACAAATTTTGTGTTATATGTTTTGGTGTTCCGTGTTATTCAACACCAATTTGGTCGTACAAATATGAATACTGCCAGAAAAGAAAGCTCATTTTCTCAGTGGTAGACTGTTTGACTTCTATAATAGAAGTCTCGAGTTTGATCCCTATCTGGGACGACCCACGTAATGTCCTTGGGCAAGGCACTTTATCCCGGTTGCCAACATGGGGGCACGATGATGCCATTTACTAAGGAGTACTGCATGTCAATGGTGCACATGTCTTCAACCGCTGGTACCCTGCTTCAGCGGAGCTTGAACATAATTAGAATGTTGAGCTGACAGTTGCTCGTCGATGCTCGGTGGTTCTCTCTGGGTCACGATTAGCCATTGTGGATAAGTATGTGACCGTAAACACCAATAAATAAATACCGTCAGGGAAACCCTCAGTGAAATCCTTCTGTCAATAAATAGCAAAGTAGTAATGTAATGCAAGAAATATTAACAAGCTGTTCAACATCCCTTTAATCAACTCATTTTGACTTGAACTGTACCCACCACTGTGTATACTAGCTCTCTAGATGGTTTAAACCATATCAAATAAACAAGTAATTTGTGTATGACAGCAACTCATATTACATGTATTTCATTGTATCTGAAACAGATATGTTGGAAAAATTGTGAAATCATGGAGGAGGAAGCTTACCCTCATTTATTGACAAATTCCACACATTCACAAACAGACAAAATGATTGAGAATAAATTAATTATTGATATTTAAGGTCACTTTCAGCATCTTCAGCTATATCATGACCATAATATAGGTATTTATTCAAGTCCAGGTATTCATTGCGTAGGCGTACAGGGCTATTTTTCAGGGGGGGGGGATGAACCCTTTTAGCCCGAAAGAGTTGAATCTCAAGAGGAAATGCCAAATGTGGGTATGGGAGGGAGGGGGTCTCCCTCCCATTGAGTACCTGGAGAGAACCACCGAGCAATGGCAAGCAGACTCCCCAGCATACTAACTCCACAAAAGCAGGGTTAGCATTGGTTGAAGACAAGTGCACCCTCAAAGTACCCTTAGTACACATCGCCGTCATGCCCCCCCCCCCCCCCCCCCCCCCCCACCGACCACGTGGGAAATTAAATTGGGATGAAGTGTCTTGCTCAAGGACACAATGTGGTTGCCACAGGCGGGATTCAAACCGAGGACTTCTTGGATTGCAACAATCATCTCTACCTTCTGAGCCACCGTGCTCCCTCCCGTAATATGCAGTAATAGAACTCTTTATATGTACTTGTGTGATTATAAATGAATAATATTAACGTGGATACGGTTCCACTGAATCAACTTGTACAGTATAATGGTCAGTTTACTTGCAACTTCTAAGTGATGAGATAGGAAAACAACTTTTTGTGTGGAAAACCAAAATGTTTTGTGGTCATTTCTGGCAACTAAATTGTCCGAAATTTTCTGGCATATTGGCCGAAAAATCGGCTCCTTTCTGACTCAGGGGTGGATTGGGGCACAGTCCTTCGTGAAACCCCGGCCCGTACGTCCATAATTCATATGTACTATTTTTTCCAAAGCACAAATGACATCGCTTGTTTTGCTTTCTATGAAAATATTCTGTAATTATTGAAGAGCAAATTTTGTGTTAAATGTTTTGGTGTCCTGCTGTATCTCAAATATCTGTTCTGGCTGCATAAAAACTAGTAACATCACAAACACTTTGATTTCCACTAAATTTTCTGTTTTCAAAACTGATCGATAGTTTTGTGTACAATACAGTTTGCCTTTTCACATTAAAAAGTTGGGAAGCCCGTAATTTGTCCAACAAATTACAATTCTTTAGTTTTTATGATTTTATTTGGAATATCCGGTTTCCGTTTTTGAATGCACTCAAATTAAACTGCGTTCTGGCAACAACATAATTATGCCGAAAAATAACTTTTAACTTTCTGTGGAGCTAGAGGTGGTGTCAGTAGGCCTATCTCTGCGATAGGCGACATGTGATCCCCGACATGTGGTGTGTGTGTGGGGGGGGGGGGAGGGGAGGGGAGGGGGGGGGCTTTAAACTATAAAGGTGTCGAAGCCTGCTCTCATCAACACAAAAAAAGACTGACAACAAATCGAGATACAATTGATCGCCTTCTATTTCAGTTATGACCGCTTATGATCTGACTAGAGGTGGTGTCAGTAAGCCTATCTCTGCGATAGGCAACATGTGATCCCCGAAGTGGTGGGGGGGGGGGGGGGGGGGGGGCTTTAAACTATAAGGGTATCGAAGAGTGATCTTACTGGACGTCGACTTGGCACATGTAGATACGGCGATCTTAGGTGGAAAAGACAGCTATCCAGTATTAAGAAAACAACACTCGAACACATGGTCTCTCAGTGTGCCGCAAGACACGGGTCTGTAGAATGGGAAGTCGCCCATGGGAGAAGTCGGCCAAAAATAAAGTCAGCAACTGAGGTATGCCCCTAAGTCGATCCATGGATTAAATCGGCCCAGGGCTTTTTCATTGTGCTAATATACACGTGCATGGTTAACTTAAGTGACAGGCCGAATGTTAGAAATTGAATTTTTTCTCATTGTGTTGCAACTATTTTTTGGAAAACACCACACGGGCGCTGTCTTTTCCTACAAATAGATTCAAAATAATTTCAATATTTATCGTAGTGCTAATAAAATTGTTAAATGGTAGGTAGAATGTTAGAAACAAAATTTTCTTTACAAGTCGCAGTGCAAATATAAAAGTATATAGATATAGATAATTGTAATTCAATTTAACCAGTTTCTGATGTTGGAAATCTCAAAAGAATAAATTTCATAGGAGTAATTTATGCTTTATCTATTGTCACCAGTCAGTGTTTTCATTGTGATCAGAGGCTGTTTCAGAAACAATCAGTAGCTATTGTCGGCTCTTGTTTTATATCTTTGGAAGGGTAATTAAAGGATTAGTTCCGATTAGGAAATGTTATTGCTACCAAATTTTATTGCTACCACGAGAACTCAATAATTGACCATGTTAAGTGTTGTGTTATATTCAGTTATATTACAACAGCCTGGGTCCACTTTTCTCAGTTGTCCAAAGCAACAACAAACCTCAAGCTATACAAAGCGTTTTTTAACGAAATATAAAATATATGTACATTTTTCTTCTAATTTTGCTGAGTTCAGAAGGGAAACTGAAAACTCTCCCAAATTGTGCTAATTTATATTTTTTTAACTGATCTCAGATACATTCAGACACATCGCATCCCATCTCGCCACATACAGAAGGGTCTCTGCTAAAACACTCGAGGAGTGAGGTTTTCACTCACAAAATATGCTCTCAGCTTCGGTGGAAAGGGGACACCGAACACAACATATTTCTGCAGACCGTAGGTTGTCGTTCAAAGGACACTCAGTTCAATGAAATGCTTCTCTGACATGGGTTAAGACGATATATGTATGAAAATTACACTCTGTTAGTGTTTCTGTTTAGAATTTCTCTCCATGTACCGTTAATGGGTTCCAGGATATCCACAATTGCAGTCTTGGTCGTCCACTGAGTTTCAAAGGCCCTGTATGGTTCAATGTAAAAGAATATTCTGTTCACCTGAACAATGGGTCGAACCGCATGCTGGATGAAACTGTGTTAGAGAGAATTTGACTCAGATTTCTCATCCCATGTTTTATTCAATCAAAAGAGACGATTTCAGCAAAGCGCCATCTAACATCCGGGAACTGATATGTAGATCCACGCTCAGTTTGTTTATCAAATTTGGTTCCACATCTGAAATCAGTCTGGAAATTATTTTGCCCTGATTAATATCACACCACCCCCAACGTCACACCTCTATCTTATATATCCCCCCCCCCACACACACACTTCCAAAATAAATAACACACAGATCTGTGTATTATATATTTCGGGGTTGGGGGGGGGGGGGGGAGTGCATATAAGAATGAGGTGTTTTGAGTTGGGGTGATTTAGATCAGGTTTCCATACGATTGTGGTCTAATAACTCTGGCAATTTGGCCCGTATAGTGGGGTAACGAAACTACGTTGTTCTCAACCTGTTAAGTCGACGTCAGCTGTCCTTTTGCGAATACCCGGAAACGCAACCAAATTGTGTAAAGTTCTTTTTCATTGCCCGGAATATGTCTACCACTGCAGAATAAAAAAGGTGTGTATTTGAAAGACTATTTTTGAAAGTTTCTTCAACCTGTTACAAATGAGATTTTTTTTATTATTTCCATTTTTGGCGTAACTTCGCTTATAATAGTCGGATTGTAAAAATTCAAGGACGAAATCGCACTGATTTTCAATCAATATATTCGAAACGAAATGCGTTTTTAAAATTACCCTATGATATTAAAAATAGTATTTGCCCGACTGGTTGGAAAAATGTGCTAATTGGTATCCAAAAATTACAGGATCAAAGAAACACCAACATCAACAAAAAGTAACGAGAAGGTCTTCACAAATATTCATGCGAGATCGAAACTGTCCTCAAAAGTCATTTTGTATGATATTTCGAAATAAATTTTAACGATTTTATTTTTATTTGTGTAGTTTGGGGGAGCGATGCGCTTTTTTCCCTAATTATCAATGACTGTTTTGCATAGAAATGATGTTTGGAGGTCCTATTTTGGGTCGGAAGCATAACCTTGTCACAACACTGGGAAACACTTTGTGCTAATTATAACCGATAGTACGTCTTATTGAAGTCACGTGGTTGGGTTTTGATACCCCACCTTACAGAGCAGTTAGTGGGGAGTCGATTGGCAGTGTTTTACAGAGAGCGTACACGTAATGCTGGAACACTTTCTTCTAGAATGCCCAAAATACCAGTCTAAAAGAACAAGATTCACGGGGAGTATAATGGGGAAGTGGGATGGGAGATTGAAGGACATGTGTTTAGGTGGGGACTCAAAGGAGAGGGTTAATATGCTAATCGGAGAGATTGGGAAGAATGGGGCAAGGGATGTCATCAAGCAGTTCGTCTCCGAGTGTTGGGAGGAGAGAAGAAGCGTGGGAATAGGGAGGCAGTTGGTAGAACAGGGGTAACCAAGGCCTTCTCATACGAGAACCGCGACAAATCAGCGGCCGGCCAAAGTGTTATTATTATAACACACATAGATTTTCGCAACCTTCTGTTGCTAATAGCGCTCAAAATCGACGTTGATCCGTCTTATACACAATGCGTTTGTGCAACGTTGATATTTAAATTTACGATGGTACGACATTCCGCTATGTTTGGTGAGCAGGAAGAAACCTTCCTCTTAATTCTGCTTGACTTTGGTCTTCTTTTTTCGAAGCAGACTTCATGAAGCCTTCTTTACGTCACTAATATAATTCAGCGACAGTAAAATTATTTTTTCGTAAATATGCAATTGTGAGGACTGTAATGTATGTTGATGTGAATATATTTTTGTTTTCAAATATAATTTTCCTCTTTTATGTTTTGATCGTCGTCAGCAACCAAATAATAGTAGTTCGAAGCGATGGCGTATTAATGCCTTGCTGACACTTGCGTTACTTTGTATAGTTTATGATCTCAACAGCGCTACAATGGACTGCATCTCGCAATTATCACATTGTCAGTTGACTATTTTCCTATGAATGTGTCGTGAGTTGGACATTACATCACCTACCAGATTCAAAAACAGCAGTGAAATGTTTGAAGATTTCAGATCGTGGGAAATGAAATCATTTCCCAACTTTGCCCCAAACCCACGTGATCGTAACAAACGTGTTGCCCGAACGGAATCAAGCGTTTGTTGTCATCCATTTTCCCCTGAACGTTCTCACCACGTCGATGATGAAATGATAAATATGCTTTCTTCGAGTATGGAGTGTGGAGTCTTATTTATAACTCAGACATTCGAATTACCGATCAATTCCTTGTTAATCCTGACGGTTACTTATGCGACTGGCAATTTCTTTGTCATCAAAAGCAAAACAATTTTTTAAAAATTTCAAAAAGTGGATAAATTCGGGTTTTGTATACTTTTCTCATTATTTTGGTATATAATATGTTGTTATTCACAGCTTTAATTCGTATTTAGAGCATTGTGAAACTTTTAAAAAAAATGCCCAGAGATACGTTGGACGACCCCTCAAAGGCCAAAAAAGGAAAAAAGAAATAATCAGTTGAGTACTATTTTTATCTCAGTTTTTAACCCTTTACCCAACGTAACGGCCAAAACCGGCCAGCGCTATTCTCAAAAATCGCCTATTAATTTTAATTATTTTTTCATTTTTTGTCTCAAAAACAGGTTATGACCCCTCATTGGAACGAGCTCGTTCCAATGAGGGGTCATAACCTATGTTTTTGAGAGAAAAAATGAAAAAAAATAGTTATTCAAGAATTTTTTTGGCAAGTGTCGTCTGCTTTTCATGTTAGGTAGAGGGTTAAAAGGCTTTTTTGCATAACTCGGAGGATCATTGTCTGGTTTGTCATGTATGGCGGCTTGTTATCGCCACGTAATTTTTAGCTTAACTCAACAAATTCACGATAAAAAATTGCCATCACGCGTACGGAAGTATGTGAGTCTGTTCATATTTTCTTTAGCACAGGTTACACCCCTTAGTTCCTGTCCGATCATCACGAAATTTCATATGTAGGTTCGAGGACATGTGTAGATGAGAACCCCCCCCCCCCCCCCCTGGTCACGATCGGTCAACCGCGAGGGCTGCCTGAGCCCGAAACCTGAAAACCTTTAGCACAGTCTACAGGTCGTATATATGAAGGGATTTCATTATAGCTTGCTAGGATGGCTCCGCATAATGTCAAGATGAGAACGCCACCTTTGGGTTTAGATCGGTCAACCGTGACGGCTACGCGGGTCTGAAGCCAAAAAACCTCTACAGGTCGTATTTATGAAGGGATTTCATTGTAACTTCGTAGGATGACTCTGTAATGTCTAGACGAGAACGTCTTTTTTGGTTGGGTTGAGTCAGTCTGAGTCGGCCTCAGGGGTGCGTTACCTAGATTCCTTTAGTACAGTCTACAGCTTGCATTTATGAATGGATTTCATTGCAAATTTGCATAATGCCTAGATTACAACGTCCTATTTTCGTCACGATACGTCAAACGTGACGACCGCACAGGCCTGTGACCCAGATTTGTTTAGGACAGTCTACAGTTCATATTTACGAAGCAATTTCATTGTAATTTAGAAAGAGATAACTCGGTATGATGTTTAGATGTGACTTCCCTATTTTGGTCACGATCGGTATGCCGTTACCACGGCTTGGTCACTTGACCTTGATTACTTTAGCACTATCCACAGGTTGTTTTTTATGATGGGATTCCATTGTGACTTGGTAGGATAACTTAGTATGATATCTAGATGAGCCGTTCCTAATTTGGTCATGGTCGGTGAAGCGTGACCGCCGAACCGCCAAACCACCATGTGATCTAGATGCATTTAGCAAAGTCTCGAGTTATATATTTTTAAATCTTTTTCCTGCCTCCAAAAATGTCACTCCGCCGAAAAAAATGTCACTTCGGTGAAAAAACCCTATGGAGAATCCTATGTTAATTTTTTCGCCCGAGTGCCACCATTGGCGTATGGGGAATTCAGTGCTAAATGCTTTTCGCCGGTGTGACAGGCTTCACTACTTCCATGAACATACCCTGGTAAGAGAGGCAAGTTAATGTGTATTGCACATTTATGAGATTCTAAAATCTTTTCACAATAGAACTTCCGCTGGTAACGGATGGTTAGTTCGTGCGCTTTGACTAATAAATTCTTTGAATTGAAAATATATCTTCATTGGGTGGCAACAAATGAAGATATGATTCTTGTAGCCGTTTGTTTTGATCAAGAACTTCCATTGGTAATTGAGGCAAGTTCGCATGTACTACTTTGTACAAACAGGAGCCTAGAACTTGTATATATCAGCACTCTCCCTGCTATCTGCTAACAGATGGCGAGTCCGCCCGTTTGAACAAGATTTAGTTTGTTTTCAACACTCACGCCCCCCCCCCTCCCCAGTACGCCTGTGACACCTGGGTGACTTCCAGTCTAAAACATCCCTAACACAACATTAGTTTTCATCCCACATGTATGTGCTCTTGTACTGAATAGACTCGGGCCACGGTATCACACAGAAATCACATTTTCCCAGATGGGCCAGCTTGCCCTCCTCCCCCCCCCCCCCCCACACACACACACCACATTCCCCACATCATGCCCGCAATGTCCGTGCCCCTCTTTACATCGTGCTCTGAACCATTGCCGACAAATAATGTACTCGGGCCAATCATAGCGCACATCAACCCAATTTGTCCACGAGCCCCAACATATACTCTACACCACGCCACGGTCACATCTGCACTCCCTCCTCAATAAACCTGCCGAGTCCCAAGCAAATGTGTCACTCATCGGTCCCATGTAATACGCGGTTTGGATAACCTTCTACTTATATTGTTTAGGGGAGCGCGGTGGCTCAGTAGGTAGAGGTGCAGGCTGCAAGCCGAGTGGTCCTCGGTTCGAATCCCACCTGCGGCAACCGCGTTGTGTCCTTGGGCGAGACACTTCATCTCCATTGCCCGCGTGGGGGCACGATGACGCCGTACTAAGGCTTACTGCACGTCGATGATACGCATGTCTTCAACCAATCTAACCCTGCCTGTGCTGCAGTGCGGAGTTACGATGTTGGGGAGCTGACAGCTGCTCGTCGTTGCTCGGTGGTTCTCTCCGGGTCCCCCGGCTTCCTCTACCCCTAAAACTGTCACGGTCATGATCGGCCATTGTGCATAAATATGTGACCTTAAACATCAATAAATAAATAAATATATTGTTTAGAACCAGAAATCCTGTCACAAACTGTTCGCATATCTTAATATTATTTTGCGAAGGCTCAACACGAAATTTTTTTATCAAATTTCATTCAAAGAACGACATATTTCCGTGTTTTTCGCAAAAAAACTTTCGCGTCATCGCACGCAGTGTCCATATTATTCCAAAGAAGTAATCGCTAACTGTTCGCGAAATATTCCTATATGTGCGTTTCAGTGAACGTGCGACACGATTTAATACACTTTGTGAAGTAGAATGTTATGTAAATGTTCTTCTAAAGTTCATTGTTCATCATTTCATGCTCATATTAATGCCTCCCACTTACAGACCTGTTGACAAACAGTCCGTGTGCCATAGCAGATGAGAAATTTTCAAAGCGATAGAAATAATTTACATTCGTTGAGTCGCTTGTTTTAACTGATTCGCAACTTCAAGCAAAAGCGTGACTATTCCGTAGTATTCCTTTCAATTTATCTCAAAGTGAGAGCAGAGGTGGGGTGTGGTGCGAGGGCGGAGTGGGTGGGTGGGGTTGGGGGTAAAGAATAGATCTCCGGCGGGAAAGCCATTTGAAGGGCGTAGAAACAGGTTTAACTTTGAATTTTGGGACGGGGATAGTGGTTTATGCCCAGAATTCATGGAATACCCCGCAGGGAATAAACCTAGAAAGTTTTGCTAGCAGCACTAAGACTTGCCTCAGAAATGGTGGATTAATCTGGAATAAGGGTCTACCAAAACATTTTTTGTCTTTCTTCGATATGAAAAAAAAACAGGTCTCCCTTGTTGTCCCCCGAAAAAAACGTTTTCGGGGGACTTTTAAAATAGCCGGTGTCCGTGCGTACGTGCGTGTGTGCGTGCGTGCGTGCGTGCGTGTGCGTGCGTGCGTGCGTGCGTGCGTGCGCGCGCGTGCGTGCGTGCGTGCGTGCGTGCGTGCGTGCGTGCGTGCGTGCGTGCGTGCGTGCGTGCGTGCGTGCGTGCTTGCGTCCTTGCGTCAGTCCCACTTTGGCTTCCCGATGATAACTTTAGTTGTAGTTAGCCAAATCAAAAGAAATTTGACATGTAGGTGTATGAACATAAAATACAGGTCAAGTTCGAATAAGGATGTGGTCTGACAAGTTTTGCCAGAGTTACGCCCCTTTTTCGACCTAGAAAATTCTTTTTTTTTGGTTTCTCGATGATAGCTTTTGTTATAGTCTGCCAAATCAAATGAAATTTGACATGCAGGTGTGTTAACATAAAATACAGGTTAAGTTCTAATCAGGGTGAGGTCCGAGAATTTTTGCCAGAGTTGTGCCCCTTTTTCGACTTCAAAAAATCATTTTTTTTGTTTCCCTATGATAACTTCAGTTATAGTTGGTCAAATCAAATGAACATTGGTATATAGATGTAGCAACATACAATACAGGTCTAGTTCGAATAAGGATGTGATCCGACAAGTTTTTCCAGAGTTATGCCCCTTTTTTGACTTAGAAAATTCTTCTTTTTTTTATGATTTCCCGGTGGTAGCTTTAGGTATAGTTGGCTAAATCAAATGAAATTTGATATGTAGGCGTGTTAACTTAAAATACAGGTCAAGTTCGAATCGGGGTGCGGTCCACAATTTTTGCCAGAGTTATGCCCATTTTTCGACTTCAAAAATTCATTTTTTTTGTTTCCCGATGATAACTTCAGTTGTAGTTGGCCAAATCAAATGAAAATTAGTATGTAGGTGTATCAACATAAACTACAGGTCAAGTTCAAATAAGGATGTGGTTTGACAAGTGTTTCCAGAGTTATGCCCCTTTGTCGACTTAAAAAAATTATTTTTTTCTGATGATAACTTTAGTTGCTGTTGACCGATTCAAATAAAATTTGGTATGAATGTGAATCAATATAACATAAAGGTCAAGTTCAAATCAGGGTTTGGTCCGACATTTTTCGCAAGAGTTATGTCCCTTTTTCGACTTCGAAAAATTCAAATTTTTCTCAACTCTCGAATTGCAAACTGTTTTCGGGGGTCGTGTGGCCGTGCGGCCTTTTATTATTATTACAATTTATGGAAGAGTGTCCTAAAGGCTCTCTCCCTTAAATTGAAATAAAGCAAGGACAGACGTCACTGTATACAAGATTTCATTATTTGCATGGCCAAAAATAATTTAGCACTCATTCAGTCAAGATTTATTACATTTTCTTCTTTTTAGCTCACCTGACTGCAAGTCAATGGGCGCTATTGCCATCACTTGGCGTCCGTCGTCCGTCCGCCGTCGTCCGTCGCCATTAACTTTTGCAAACGTGACATCTTCTTCACAACCACTAGGCCAAACATATATTCACAGACCATCTATGGAGTATACCCTTTCTATTTTGTTCAACTGAAGCAGCTGCCATATTCAGGCTCAGGTTAATGCCCCAAAGCATAAAAATCTTTATAAAAATCATCTTCTCACGAACCACCAGAGGGAATGCCTTGATATTTGGTGTGAAACATCCTTTGGTGTGGAAGATTAAAATTTGTTCAAGGGAACTTGGTAAGTCATTATTTGGGCTCTGTGTGTGTGCGGGGGGGGGGGGGGGGGGGGGGGGGGGCATATCCATTTTGGGCTCTGCCCCAAATTTTTCTTTCAAGGACTGGTGTGCCAATTTCAACCAAATTTGGCATGTTGTATAAGTGGGTCCTAAGTAATTGATTGGTATCCGGAAAAAAATATTTCACAGCCCCATGGCAACCCCAGAGGTAAAACAGAAAAAAATCAAAAGCCCATAGTTCCCAAACCACTCAGAACAGAGAACTCTTATTTGGTATGGATCAGTAGAATAGATTGGTCAACAAAAATTGTCACCGGTTCTATCAGGCTACCCGGTAGAGGGTATTGAAAAAATGATGAGTCAGCATATTTGCAGTAATTTATCCTGGGGTTATGTCTGTAACTCCAGAATAACAATTTTAGTCTTATCAAATCATTCATTTTCA
Organism: Pictodentalium vernedei; assembly: GCA_031216915.1. Lineage (NCBI taxonomy): Eukaryota > Metazoa > Mollusca > Scaphopoda > Dentaliida > Dentaliidae > Pictodentalium > Pictodentalium vernedei. The sequence goes on along the minus strand of CM062297.1, from coordinate 482,348,205 downwards.
AGATCAATACAGTTAGCTGCCAAACACAGATGCTATCTATTATTATTCAAGGAAATGAAATTATTTAGTTTAATGCTTTTAACCCTCTCAAGACTTCCATAAGTGGCAGAGAAAAAAAATTATTTGATTCCTGTATGAATGTCTTTAATTTAACCCCCCTCAAGACTTGAAAGTATTTTCCAAATGTTTTATTTTATGTTGAACTCTTTCAATGCTGTGCACATATATGTTTTTTTCTGGTTCCTTGGAAAAAACAGTTATCTGATTCTTGTATGAATATCTTTAATTTATCCCTCTCATGACTTCAGTGTGTTTTCCAAAGATTTTATTTCATGTTGAACCCTTTCAATGCTGTACACATATGTTTTTTTTTTGTTTTTATCTGATTCCGGTATGAATGTCTTTAATTTAACCCTCTCAAGACTTCAGTGTGCTTTCCAAAGATTTTATTTCATGTTGATCCCTTTCAATGTTGTGCACTTATATGCTTTTTTCTGGTTTCTTGGAAGCATTTATCTGATCCCTGTATGAATGCCTTTAATTTAACCCTCTCCAGACATCAATGTGGGTTTCAAAGATTTTATTGATGCCTTGATCAAACCTTTTCAATGCTGTGAACATATGTTTTTCTCTGGTTTCTTAGACAATATTTCTCTGATTTCTGTTTGAATATCTTTAATTTAACCCTCTCAAGACTTCAATGTGGGTTCCAAAGATTTAATTTCATGTAATACTGTTAACAAAAAACTATTTCTGATTTCTTTAAAAATATTTTACCCCCAAAAATAAGCCTCCATAAATTCTCTTTCTGTTTTATTTATTTTTGATGCTTTGGCCATTTTCAAATAGGCTTGAATTTACTGGTAGCAGTAAAAATTAATTTTCTGTTTCTCGGGTTTAAAATTTTTCTTATTCTTTAAAACCACTGGACCAAATTCATTCATTTATGGCACAGACCATCTTTGGAGTAAACCTTTTCTCCTTTGTTCAAATGAAGAAGCTGCCGTCTTCCGGATGTTGGAAATACACTTCTGCCCCCCCCCCCCCCCCAATTACTATATCCCTTGGGGTGGGGTCAATGCTCCATAAGCCTAAAATGCTTTAAAAATCCTTTTCTTATAAGTCACCTGCAATAATGCTTAGATTTCGTGTTTGGAACTTACTTAAGTGATGCAGATTCACTTTTTTTTCAAAGAAACTCAGTAAGTAAAAAATTCGGGCTCCCAAATTTGTGCTATACTCAAAATATGTACTTCAGATCCAATGGGCATATATGAACCAAATTTGCCATGTAGTATATATATCAATTTTCCATCACATGCCAATACTACATACCAAGAGTCATGTGTTTACATATATCACTATACATACCATAGCATACTATTTATGCTGTTCGTACTCAACTTGTCGGATCTAGATGGTTGGGGCTGAAGTTTTGCACAGGAAAATGTTGCTCCGGCAAAAGACCGGTTCCAATGGGAATTTAACACTACACGCTAAAAACTAAAGTGTTAAAAACTACACTTAAAGTGCTGTATTTAACACTTACTAAGTGCTGAACTAGCACTTTGTTCAAGTGTAGATATCCCAGAACTTGACAGGTGTTACAATAATACCACTTGACAAGTGTAATGTCGCGACACTTAAAAGGAAACAACGCAGATGACGCGGATCAGGCTCGAACTCTCGAGCCTGATCCGCGTCATCTGCGTTGTGTCCTTTTAATTATGTACCTACCAAGCGCAAATCAAATTATGGACGATTCTGGAAGAGCCACCTATGCTAAACACATGGGAAGTGCCATCCATTCAAGTTTCAGATGTCTGACGATTGTAATGTCTAAGTGCTTAAAGCATTGCACTTTGAGTGTTAAAATCAAACCCTATGAGTTAGAATGGGTTTAACACCTTGAAAGTGTCAGTTTTAACACTTTAGTTTTTAGTGTGTAGCTGCTTCGGCAAAAGTCTGGGTAATCAGGGTCAAAAACCTCCTTTTATTTAATGCTCAGGCATCAATTCACGCTGAAAAATTAAGTCATATTCCCTGTCGGTCGGCAAAACGAAATATCAAAATGATATTTAGAAATCGATATTTCATCGTAGGTTCGGATGACGAATCACATGTACTTTAAACGAGTCAGCACATCAGTAATGAATTCCAGAGTCCCAAATACAAACGAATTCGAATAATTGATAGTGACAGTGACTAAATCAATTCATTAAATCAGCGGTTTCAAAGTTTGACTTTCTCATTCACCTTCCAGCGAAAAGCCGAAATCACTTTCAAATTTCTGCAGTTCAACTTCACACGTCTTCAGTGCATTGAGTTCAAAAAAAATAAAATGACGTGTCTTGTTATTGAAAATAAGAAAGTGGTGTTTTTTGTTATTGTTCTATTTCTTCGAAACACATTGCGATTATTTCAATTCGCCAGCCTTGGTAAATCGTAAAGTTAGGGGAGAAATAAGACGGGACTACTTTTTGTGCGGATATTCACACATTCCAATGGTTGGAGTTTGGTTGTTGTAATTTTTGTATGGACGCCGGTTCGGCACATAAATTTTGTGCCTTAATGGCAAATAAAGGCCACAAATTGGAGAGTTTGTAGTCGTAGAGCATTAAATAAAAAGAAAATTCACGAAAATTTGATGAATACCGAAAATATCTCGTTCGTGGCTACAAGAAATATGAGGATCTTCACTCGCGACTGCGTCGCTCGTGAAGATCCTCATGTTTCTTTGTAGCCATTCACGAGATATTTTCGGTATTCATCAAATTTTCGTGAATATCCTCTATATATACTTACAGAATGAAATTAAATAAAATGAAACAAAGGGTGAATACGATATCAATATCGATATAAGTTGATCGACGGTTCGACGGTTCGACGGGCTATTATAGCCAACAGTCGATTTGGTCGTTTGCAGCAATAATCTCTTTTTCTGATCAGTTCAACGAAAAGCAAAATCAAAAAAGAAGAAAATGTAATAAATCTTAACTGGTTGAGTACTAAATTATTTTTGGCCATGAAAATGATGAAATCTTGTACACACGTCTGTCTTTGCCTTATTTCAATTTATTGGAGAGAGCCTTTTGGACACTCTTCCGTAAATTGTAACAAGGGCGACCCGTAAAGACTAAATAATATCACTTCAAAGATAATACAAAGCACATCCACTGAATAGGAGCCTTCAAGTTGTGGTACAGGACTACCCTTCAGAATAAAGCCCAAGTATGGACTTCCAGCACTCTGCCAGTTAATAGGTATACATGACCAAAATGACAGCACGGGCTAGCACGAGTGTGTCAATCTGTTTTGGTTTGAGGTGAAACATTTTATTTATTTATTCATTTATTGGTGTTTAAGGCCTTGGTACACAACGTCACCGTGCCCCCACGCGGGCAATGGGGGTGAAGTGTCTTGCCAAGGACACAACGCAGTTGCCGCAGGTGGGATTCGAACTGAAGACCTCTCGGCTTGCACCTCTATCTACTGAGCCACCGCGTCTCCCTGTTTCAGGGATATACTATATTATCCACACACAGCTGCATGTAACACTCTGTTACGGTCACTTAACTGCCACAAGTCCTCAAGTCGTAAGCCTATTCGCCTTCTCTTTTTTCAATACGGATGTCTTTCAAGGTCGGGATGAAGTCATGCTCGCAAACATTCTCTGGGACGTTTAAATTTGTGTGTTTGAGTGTGTGTGTGTGTGTGTGGGGGGGGGGGGGGGGCAACTTTAGATTGCAACTTAGCCAGTGCAACAAAATGTTCTAATTGTAGGACTACTAATAAACGAAAAAAGATTTTATCTTCACTATTGACAAATGAATATATTAAATTCTGCGAATCCGAAAAGTGCGTGTTGTACAGTTAAAACTAGAAGTCCTGTCATGAAATGCGCACAAATAGCACGTCGATCTGCGCGTTAATCTACGCGTTATGACCATAGTAAGGCTACCAAATTATGTACATATATGTGCACAAGCAATGTTTCAGCCAATGGACCTCCGGGTAATCCGGAGGTCCATTGGCAGAAACATTGCCCGTGTTTGCTATGAGTAACCAGGAGAATCTGCCATGCTTTGGATGCCATTCGATATGGCAATTGCGCGCAATTCCTACGCGCAATTAAGCCTAGATAAGCGCCCAGTTCGTGACAGGACTTCTAGTTTTAACTGTACTAAGGCCCATAAATCGCGTTCGCGGCGCTTACTTCAGCAAGTCAGTATCTCTATTTTTTATCTTCGTCAGATTTATAAAAATAATTTAGAGTACGTCATTCCTATTATATAGGTTTAAAGATGATTTTCTGTGGGTCGGATTAAAAATTTGTATTTGAACGTTTCAAAAACCAGCAAGTAACAATGATTTTAATATTTGTATGTTAACCACGGCACATCTATAATTAGGCTACCATAGGCCTACATAACTAATTTGTCGTTTTTCTAGGTAAATGGGTATGAATCATTGAAAGTACTTGAAAATAAATAAGATTTGATGAGTTGTGGTAGAAATAAAATGTAAGTGTGCGATT